>NQII01000105.1:513203-1139366 GCA_002778355.1 Clitarchus hookeri
GGCGCCCCCGCCACTAGGCAGTTTGGCGCCGGTGCCGCTTCCGTGTCCACTCAGTACGGCGCACCATCTTCAGCCGCCTCCAGCCGCTTCGGAGCCGCCCCTAGCTCTGTCTACGGCGCCCCCGCTAGCCAATTCGGCGCCGGTACCGCCTCCTTGTCCACGAAGTACGGCGCTCCATCCTCAGCCACGTTCGGCCGCTCCGGCGCCGCCTCCAGCCGCTTCAGCGCCGCATCTGTGTCCACGCAGTATGGTTCCCCCTCTTCCAGCAGCTTTGGCGCCGCCTCCAGCCGCTTCGGTGCCACCCCCAACTCCGTCTACGGTGCCCCCGCTGCTAGGCAGTTTGACGGCGGTGCCGCCTCCTTGTCCACGCAGTACGGTGCCCCATCTTCAGGTGCCTCCAGCCGCTCTGGTGCCGCCCCCAGTCCAGTGTATGGCGTCCCGGCATCCGGATACAGCAGTGGACCGCAGACTGAGGACCCTCTTGCTGTAAGTAATGGGCAAATCTCACAATTTTTTTTACGTTTTCTCATAGCAAAATAGTTTCTCTCTCAAGCACAATTGCTGACCCAAAATTGAAGAAAAAAAAGTGGAAGAGCGTATTTTAAACAATACCCAACAATTTGAGTTCAAAACCTGTTGTCATGTACAGCCCCAGCGCAGCTTCTCTGGCTCGTACGAGACACCTTCCGTTGTAAGCCAGAAATGGTAGTGGAGTTGGTCAGACGTGCTCAGTATTTCATGATACCTTTGATGGATTAACATGTCATGCAAAACAGCGCATATTGCCAATACTTCTGGCTACCTATGGGCAAACATTTCTAGTTTCGGTCTTAGAAATGTGCTGATTGTGTAATTTAATGTTGCTTTACCTAAAATTGAGCCACTTATCTGTTATTAGTAAATGACTCTACGTTAACCTCCTCAGCATTACAGTAAGATGGAGAGGATATAAAAACTCACGCTCGACCACCCCCACGAGTCAGTTTAGGAGCCATGTATAATTTGGAGTTCTCGTCGACTTTATCATTTCCATGAGTAACGGTGTGGCGTAAAACCTGGAAATTTTTCAATGCTTAGCGGTGTCCGTAGAGGGAAAAAGTGAAGAGTGCTCATATGAGTTTCGCATTATCCACTATCCGTGTTCCATTATTGGACTGCATTTCTGCCAATATCACTGACATAAATCACTAAAATAGGATTTGATGTCATAACACTCTTTATGTAAATGTATTTTTTGGAATGATTGTACATTTTCTCTTGCAGGTTTTGATACAACTACTGTACAATATATTAAAGAAGGCGAATGTAAACGATTAAAATAATATGAGGGGGGGGGGTATCCTTATAATTCAAAAGTAATCAAACAGGTTCGTCACTTTAGATGATGTGTTTTTGACACTTGTGTTGGTCCTGTGCTAAACAATATTGGGGGCATGTGCCGAAGACGTTAATGAGCCTGCTCCATAAGTAGTTTGCGGTGGGGTCTGATCTGACTGCCTGCACGACCAAAGTCCTTGGACCATGTGGTTCTGGGTTCAAATCACGAATAACCCTTTGAAGAGAAAGTGTATGTTAGTTCGGCGTGTAGACCGCACGAAGCGGTAGAGGTAAGGTGGAGTGGAGATATTTGGGCGGCTCTTAACAACGAGGTCTTGAGAGCCGATGAGCGCGAAGTGACGTTAGTATGAAGCAGCGCCGGAATGCAAAGGAAACGGGAAATCCCCGAGAAAACCTGCCGACCAGCGTCTGGTATGATTCCTACAAGCGAAAATCCAGGAGCGACATCGTGGGGAATGGGACCTGGTCCGCCTCGGTGCGAGACGAGTAGTGTGACCACTACACAACTGCGGCCCCGCGGAGGTAAACTTGCGCGTGACTTTTCTAAGAGTGGGAAGGCAGGACTGTGATCATTGTGCGTGTATGCGTGCAGGAGCCGGCCAACTACCAGTTCAACTTCGAGGTGCAAGACGAAGAGTCTGGTGCGGCGTTCGGCCAGCAGGAGAGCAGGCAGCTCGAGTCCGCCGAAGGATCCTACCACGTGCTGCTGCCCGACGGCAGGACCTTGGTTGTCGACTACCAGGCCGACGAGGGCGGCTACAAGCCCAGCATCCGCTACGAGGAGCCGACAGGATACCCCGCCGCCCAGCGCGACCAGGCAGGACCCTACTGACCACTCTCTACTCCACCGGACGTCCTCCGCACAGGAACACGGAACTAGTACGAGCTCACCGAGAAGAAATGTAGTACTACAGTGTCTGTAAATACATTTCTTGTAATTAGAATTTGTAATAAAATATATTTATCATTTTATTTATATCGTTGCCGACGTATTTATTGGATGAACTGTACCCATCATGGCATAAATGTGTTCTTAACTATTTCAGTGCCATATAAATATACTACCACAGTCACACTGTTAAAAATTTCCCTATATTTACGAATATTATTACTAAAATATACAGTAATTATGTGGAAACGTAATCCGTAATGACGGAAAGCAGCTAAATACAAGTACTCTATGTCCCTGTAATTCCTATATTTTCGGGTTTTGGGAACAAACATTGCCAAGTCTACACAAAGATTTCTTTGTGGCTTTAATTAGAAAATGATCATTCCTGTGGCAGTTAGGATATCCACGCAATTCCTTTAAACATCAAAAAGTAGTACCAGTAGTACTCTTAGTAACTCTTCAAATACACTAACATTACTAAAACTGAAAAAATTGCTTGTGTAACGTTATATATACACGAAAGTTATAAATAAACGTTTAACAAGAAATTCAGCTGCGTGGTGTCAACCTTCATTGCTCAGTTGGTTACGTGCAGGCGTAAGACGCGGGGGTCTCGGTTTCAAGTCCGGGGTAAAGCACATTGGTGTACATTTGTGTACGTCCGTCTGAGTAACCCTTATTCAGGATAAGTCAACAAATATAGTCACGTGTCGAATGTATCAGTCAATAAGTTGTGATATTCAAAAATTTATTTTGTTTGTTATAGTTGCAAAATCTTAAACTTTTGAGTCGGGTTCAAATCAGTCCAACTATAAAATATTTGAACCTTTTTTTTTTAATTGTTTATACAAAGTAGAAAACCCGCATTACGAAAATAGAGATTTATGTCGTTATCTCTTCTTTAAAAACTGGAAGCACAGAAAATTAACCATCAAATTTATGGAGAGGTTCCTTGAATTCACGGAAAGTTGTGTGAAATTTACAGAAAATGCTGTTTTTGGAATTTAAAATATCTGTAATTTTATCATCACTTTTCCGTTAAAAAAAGGAATTATTTTTTAACAATTGTAACGATTTCATGGACTGATTGACATCCCGAGTGTAGGCAACCACGCACCACTTTGTACACGAACTTGCTGACTGTACCACGTATAATTTTAGGCTTAACAAAGCTACATAATTTTTATTTTGAACTCTACTTGCATAATTATATTGCCATGGAATGCCACACAACGAATAAACACGCGTATGTGCTTATTTGTGCAATATAGTCAAAATAACGAATCTAATGGTGTCTGCAATGCACGAGAAACTCCTCGTATTGGAAATGTTTTCTGTCATGTGTAGTGTAGATTGTTGAATTGACTCTTTTTGTGACGTCCATAGAAAGACAAATGTAACTTAACGGTTATCAAAAATGTATTATTTTATATTTGTAGGAAGTAAGGTTCAAGTCAAAGATATTACTTTTAAGTACTCTTTCCTAGCAAAAAAAATATACCACATAGTTATTGCACCATGGCATAGCAAAACTACAATGTAAGTGTTTTATGATGTACAAATAAAATAAATGGAAACAATTAAAAGAAATTTAACCAAGAGCAACTGAAAGGCAACATCTAAATTCACTGGAAGGTGTGAATAACAAAATTATTTATTGACAAATTAATAGAACACTACAAATAAAACACTGCGAAAATATACTTATTTTGGCAATTTGAAACTCAAAATAAAATAAATGCACTATTTATCTTAAATAAATTGTGAAGTCATACCTATCCCAATTTACCAGGGTCATTTAATTTACGAAGTATGGGCACTGCATTAAAGCGTTACATTTCATATAATGCACATGATCTTTTTAGATTCCATTTTGTTCGGTAACAAACTATATATTTCTTAAAATATAAAATTATTTTTTATAGCAGCAATGCCAACTAATTATAAAGATATCGATTTAAATTTACTGCATTTACCAAATCGTGAAGTAAAAGCCTTGAAATTTCAATGCGTAACATCTCAAAAATTTAAGCGCAAAATTGTGATATGTGATGGGCTAATGTCGTTCGGAATGTCACTTCCTGCCATCGTGAAAGTATTGTCTACTGAAAAGCTACTAAAGAACGTTTATATACTTATCTGTAACCACAATTATTTTGGTTTTGATTTTTGAGATACTAAGCTTTAAAATGTGAGTTATGTAAAGCTATACTAATGTACTAAACAAATATTATATATAAACTGTACGTTCACGCACATATACAGGCTATCTTTATAGCTATAATTTTTGGAAAGCAATCAACATTTTGTTACACAACATTTCTGTACGTTACATAATTCGCAGGGTACAAATATAAGCTATTTGTTGCAACATTTCTACACACTCGTGTTACAAAGTTTAATTGATGCAAATGAGTGAAATTTTCCTTCAAATTTGCGTTAACTGACTTGCTAAAGAATTGGGATAACGATAATGGTTTAAGGTGACTTCGATTGACTAAATTAACTCTGATTTCAACGCATCTCTATTCAACTGCTTTTTATGAGTTCCAGGCTGTAAGTTAATTCCAGTTATTCGTCTGTGGGCGCACCTTTACCATTAGGGGTAAAGTTTTGGTATTCATATTTAACGAATGCAAAATTATACTCAAAGTGATGGCACTTCATGGTAACCTAACTAACAGGTTGTTCAGTGAGTTGTATTCGAATGGCTTAAATAAGCGAAAGAGCTTCACAAAGTACACTGAAGAGCAAAAAAAAAAACTGGTACATGTGCCTATTATCGTGTAGGGCCCCCGCGAGCACGCAGAAGTGCCGCAAGACGACGTGGNGAATGGCTTAAATAAGCGAAAGAGCTTCACAAAGTACACTGAAGAGCAAAAAAAAAACTGGTACATGTGCCTATTATCGTGTAGGGCCCCCGCGAGCACGCAGAAGTGCCGCAAGACGACGTGGCATGGACACGACTCCTGCTTGAAAGTATGCGGGAGGCAATTCACACCATGAATCCTGCAGGGAAGTCCATAAATCCATAGGAGTGCGAGACTGTGGAGATCTCTTCTGAACAGCACGTTACAAGGCATCCCAGATATGCGCAATAATGTTCATATCTGGTGATTTAGGTGGCCAATGGAAGCGTCTAAAGTCAGAATAGTGTTCCTGGAGCCACTCGGTAGCAAATCTCGACGTGTGGGGTGTCGCATTGTCCTGCTGGAATTGTCCAAGTCCGTCAGAATGCACAATGGACATGAATGGGTGCAGGTGATCGGGCAGGATGCTTACGTATCAATCACATGTCAGAGTCGTATCTAGACGTATCAGGGATCCCATTTCACGCCAACTGCACATGCCCCATATCATGGCAGAGCCTCCACAAGCTTGAACGTTCCCCTGTTGACATGTAGGGCCCATAGATTCATGAGGATGTCTCCGTACCCGTACACGTCCATACACCCGATACAATTGGAAACGTGACTCGTCAGCCCAGGCAACGTGTTTCCAGTCATCAACAGTCCAACGGCGGTGTTGGCGGGCCCAGACGAGGCCTAAAGCTTTGTTTCGTGCAATCAACAACGGTACACGAGTGGGCCTTCGGCGCCGAAAGCCCATATCAATGATGGCCGTTGAATAGTTCACACGCTGGCACTTGTTGATGCCCCAGTATTGAAATCTGTGCCAATTTGAGAAAGGGTTGCACGTCTGTCACGTTTAATTATTCTCGTCAATCGTCGTTCGTCACGTTCGTTCACGNTATTCTCGTCAATCGTCGTTCGTCACGTTCGTTCACGATCTTTTTCCGGCCGGAGTGATGTTGAAGATTTGATGTTTTACCAGATTCTCGATTTTCACGGTACACTCGTGAAATGGTCGTACGCGAAAGTCCACATTTTATCGCTACCTCGGAGATGCTATGTCCCATCTCTCGTGCACCGACTATAACACCACGTTCAAACTCANTTATCGCTACCTCGGAGATGCTATGTCCCATCTCTCGTGCACCGACTATAACACCACGTTCAAACTCACTTGAATTTTGATAACCTGCCATTGTAGCAGCAGTAACCGATCTAGACACTTTACCAGACGCTTGTTGTCTTATAAAGGCGCTGCCGACCGCATCGCTGTACTCTGATTGGTTCCATACCACTGTTATTTGCATACGCACGCCAATGCCGGTTTTTTTGGTTCTCCAGTGTACAAATGCTATGAAATTAGAGAACAAAAGTATTTATTATTTTATTGTTTCTGGCCAAATTCCCCGTCTTTATACCATTTGGCAAACCGTCTCAAAGGAGAAGAATGTACAGCTTGAACTCTAAATTTACATTCGAAAACGGCACACAGACATACACACATCCATGATTTGACATGACTCGAACCAGGAAACTTACGATCTAAATGTGAAGCCTTAGCGACCTCTACCACGAAAATAAGTCAAGAAATAGAACAAGTGGATTTGTCTCGTACAATAAATAACATTTAGAGGTTTATAACGTAATTTGCTTATGTCTGTGAAATGTGATCAAAAATGCTTGAAACTTATGCATGCTACGTCCTGTGGGAACAAACTTGTCGATTCTCTGTTATAAAACAACGTATAATGGAACCTAGGTAAATAGTTCTCTCAGATATCAACGAGTACTCACGCTGATGGGATTGGAGATCAGACCACAGCCTGTAGATTCCCAAAGAAATAATTTCGAGAAACTATTCATGCCTAAACTGGCATAATAAGAGCGTGAAACAATATATGCTATACCAGTACATAGTACATTCTACAAATATTCGATGTCACGACATAGTTGCGTTTCTCATATTCGTTTTCTTAACATAGTACTACGTCATGAAACTTAGAAACCAGATAATGAGTAGTGGAGATTAATAAATCTAACTGCTATTTAATAATTTGGTTTTATAAGAAAAGATATGCAGGATATTTTTAGTAGTGTTACAGATCTAAACTTATAATAATTTGAAGTAAAATTCATTAACAAATGAAAGGAGAAAATTTTCCTACACGTAAATTAAAAGTGCTTTATATACGTGGAATAAATAACCATAATATTATGGCATTATTGTTTGACTGTAGGGTACAGTAAAATAAAAAATTCATTAAATTATTAATAATGTATAGATATTTCTTAAAATGGAAAAATTATCCGAAACAAGTAATAATAAAATACATTTAAAAATTGCTTACATTTTTAAAAGGGGAACAAGATATTTATCTCTGCAATCGCAGGCCACGTCAATGTCTATTACGCTACACAGGCTTCTTACGTAATAGAGTTCTAAAGTACATTTCGCTGAATGTTTTTAGTAATCGACATTACGTTATGTTAAATAAACCTACTAAATAAAACACGCGATAAAATAAGACGGTTTGGCTGCTATTATGTGAATTGCAAACGTTACATTTTTACTATATAACGTTTGCTGAGAAATTCCTGTTAGTTGAAATTTTCACGTAGAAAAATGGAAAATATAATAAGGTTCCAAATTACTTCTGTTATTATCCAATNTCCTGTTAGTTGAAATTTTCACGTAGAAAAATGGAAAATATAATAAGGTTCCAAATTACTTCTGTTATTATCCAAATATTACATACCTAGATGCATTAATTATTTTGGGTGTAACAGAACACCTATTTGTTTTATGCATTACAACATAAATTATACGCGGAATTTTTTGTGGCTTTTATTTTGCATTGCGATAGTTACAATTTTCTCTGCGTCTTTTATTTATTCCGTAGACTGAAAATGATGTCACGAGTGAAGACAGTCGTTTGTTTATCTATGCAATATTTGAACACGCAAAATAAAAATTAAAAATTAATAATGGTGGCAATATGAGCCACTACAGTATGCTTACANTTCCTGTTAGTTGAAATTTTCACGTAGAAAAATGGAAAATATAATAAGGTTCCAAATTACTTCTGTTATTATCCAATTATTACATAGCTAGATGCATTAATTATTTTGGGTGTAACAGAACACCTATTTGTTTTATGCATTACAACATAAATTATACGCGTAATTTTTTGTGGCTTTTATTTTGCATTGCGATAGTTACAATTTTCTCTGCGTCTTTTATTTATTCCGTAGACTGAAAATGATGTCACGAGTGAAGACAGTCGTTTGTTTATCTATGCAATATTTGAACACGCAAAATAAAAATAAAAAATTAATAATGGTGGCAATATGAGCCACTACAGTATGCTTATACGCTTAGAGGTGTATCCTGTGTTACTTCTCTGTATTCACAAAGGGCACTAACAATTTTAATATTTACTAACGCAATTAAATTTTCGAGGTATTTGAAATTTTATTCTGTAGTCTTCTTCTGTAGAATTACAATTTTGTGGTTTTTTATGCCTCCTTTACGATTATGAATGAAACCATAATTCTAACATAGAGTCTTCTTTTGTGTAACATCTCTTGATAAACTGTGCTCAAAATGTGTGCAGAAAGGTACCACGCACGCTAGGGCTGATAATTTTCCCATACGAGCACAAGAAGTTTCACTGTCGTGTAAATTATTTTGTCCACAATGTGTAGTAGTTATACCTGAAATGCAAAGAAAAATATTTTCCTTTACACGTTTACGTATAAGAATAACCTAAAATAGAGAAAGTTTACCTTCGCTTCCAAAATAGCCTTAAATAAAAATTGTAGTATGCTTTGTTATGTATCTAGAACAGTTCTACATATTCGAACCAAATTGGATAGTTTAGAAAGTTGTAAATGTAAGCAGTGTATTAAGAGGAGTAGATATTAAAAACATTTTCTGTGAAATCGTTGTTTGCAGGACTTCGCGTATTTCAGTAAATAAATGTTCTGGAAATACTACGGTTTTACATATGTATATATATACATATATATAAACACTGTATATATACACTGNAAAAATTGTAGTATGCTTTGTTATGTATCTAGAACAGTTCTACATATTCGAACCAAATTGGATAGTTTAGAAAGTTCTAAATGTAAGCAGTGTATTAAGAGGAGTAGATAAAAACATTTTCTGTGAAATCGTTGTTTGCAGGACTTCGCGTATTTCAGTAAATAAATGTTCTGGAAATACTACGGTTTTACATATGTATATATATACATATATATAAACACTGTATATATACACTGTATATATAATATGGCTTTATATTTTATTTATTATTTATTGTTTTTACTTTTGTCATATTAAGGGTATTTAAGGAGAAAAAATCGTGAAAATGGTCACACAACGAATTTTCAAAGTTTGATTATGCAGTTTTCTTAAGCGGCTAGAGAAAAGTAAGACTATGCGGGCGTATAGACTGTTCACGCTAAATTCAGCACTTTTGAGGCAATAATTAATTTTTTTACTCTCAGCAATTTTTGGTTCTTGAATGACCTTTTTAAATAGATATAGCCATATGAGTAATGAACACAATGTGTAGATTACACCGCACTCTGGAGGTAATGTCTAAGGCTAAAATCAAATATATATTGACTATTTTTTTCAAACGAAAGGGCTTTTAAAAGTACTAACTACACCGTGAATAGCCTAAATCGTAATGTGTAGGCTTTCCGGACGTGTAAAAACGTCCGACTATTGCATATATTTATTGGCACAGTAGATGATCACCACAGAAAAACTGCACGCATTGCGCGTAGGAGTGACGAGGCACTGGTCCGCATCTTATCCACTGCAGGAATCACACCAATATAATTATTTGCATTGTTTGTAATAAGACTGCGCTCACCTATCCGCACGGTACGTGTTGGACGCATTGGACAGTACGCAATGCTGACGGGAATTTCCGAAGGGGCAAAGAATCCATACGATGCGGATGACGCCACCGGTATTCCTGGGAATTCAGTTCGTGCACGCGCTGCAGCTGCTAATTGTCAATTTGCGTAGTGAAACTTGAACCATTCGTTGGAACATGGATCCTGCTCGTTTTATTTCGATTGTTCAACAATATGAAGAGTTGTATGACCTGCGACATCCACAATATGCCAACATACAAGCTGTGTCGAAAAGTTCAGTGAATGGTATCAGAAAATAAATAATACATAAGATAGAACAGCTGACCTTTATTGGCCCTCAAAGTAAACGCCATAGGCTGCAACACACGTTTGACAACGTTCATAAAGCTTCTGGAAACTGTCCCCAAATACCTCTTTAGGAATCGACCGCAGAATCGCTGTCACGCGTTGGCGGATTGCCTCTACGGTAGGAAAACGTGTGTTTTTTTCAGCAGGGGAAACAGAAAGAAGCCCGCAGGCGCCAGATCAGGGGAGTTCTTTCGGTGAGCGAGAACAGGTACACAGCGCTCAGTCAAGAATTGACAGACACGGTTTTCGCAATGCTCAGGTGCGTTATCGTGCAGCAACATCCACTTTCCAGTCCTGTGCTACTCGGGTCGAACACGGCGGATGCGTTGAAGCAACCGTTTCAAACCTGGCTCGTAAAATGCGGCATTCATTTTCTGACCCGCAGGAACAAATTCCTTATGGATAATGCCATCGTTGTCGAAGAAGGAGATCTACATTGTCTTGACCTTGGACGTTTGCAGGTGGCCCTTTTGGGTGGCGGGGACGTCGGTGAACGCCATTCCATCTATTCCTGCTTTGACTCTGGATCGATTTGATATCACCAGGTCTCATCTCCTGTGACGGTGTTTCACACAAAGGATGGATCCTGATCACACATGGTAATGACATCTTCGGAGGTTTCCATCCAGTGTGCTTTCGCGTCTGTCAGCTTGTGCGGCACACACTGTTTTGCTGTTGAGATATCGGACCATTCACCAAACTGTTTAGACACACCTTGTACAACAGAGTGAAAACATCTGGGAGAACATCAGCAATATAATGAATCAGCCCAGTAGGTAAAAGTAAAGTAATATTTTATTTTGGCAGGTATATATACAATGTAACAGTAATCCTTCACACAATGTTAATTAAATGGCAGCATCACATTACGTTAGGTGTTTTTTTTTCAGCCCGAACTCTTGCTTGTTGCCACGTAAGTGATCCTCCATGTGAGTTGAATTATTGTTTAAAAAGTTATCTTATTTGTAAAGCATCATTGCGTGAATTACCATATGTTCCATTCAGACGTTTCATTCCCTTCATATCCGATAGACACTTGCAAATCACGTAAAGTCCGGTGACATGTGTCATCCTTCAAATTGTTTCTAGACAAGACGTAGCCATAACAAGGATAACTGCATGTTCATGAGATACACTCAATCGACGTTCAAAATACCTGAATTTTTGGGTCAACATATCAAACGTATTCTCTACAAATGCTGTTGGCGCCTATTGTAAGTAGGGATGTGTTAAATACGATAGTCAACAATACCGGATGATTCAATATTATAGATACACCCTGCAGCAGAATGAAAAGGACACTGATAAAATGACAAAATACCTAATAATAATAGGTACGGAAACCAATCGTTTCCGAGATACGACGTACGCACATGAGCAACCATTGCATTATTACAACATTGTTCATGCCTTATGTTCCAGGTACCATCCCTCACATTGAATGTCAACAGCGGTGTGAACTCGTAGTAGCGTTTGTAGCAGTTGCCACGGCTCCAAACACATTTTCTAACAAAGAGATGACCGACATCTATCTGCCGTGCGGACGTGCTCATGGCAAGACACGCGAGCCAGCACGTATGTACTACGAAGCATTCCCTCAGAGCAGAAAGCCAGGCAGCCCAATTTCTTTGAGGTGCAATCCTCTGTGAGGGAACGCTTTGTGTTACAATCATGCTGCTTCCCGTGTGTTGCCATTAGCACGTCCATACTTGAAATGGAAGTCGGCCATCTCGTCGTTAGAAAATGCGCGTGGAGCCATGGGAACCGCTCAAAATGCTGAAACGAGTGCGCACCGCTGTTTTATAAAATAGTACAGTGTAAAATCTCTACGCTCGCATAGTATTTCAGGAAATTACGTAGGAAAGCAAAATTAAATGCGCACAAGTAATAATTTTACAGTAGATATAAAATAAAGGTTTTTATTAGAAGATTTACTTATTTTAAATGTAGCTGCCTCTTTAACCTCTGCATAACATATCCCCAATCGAGCACCTATGGGCCAACTAAAACCCCGTCTCTTCCAGCGTCCAAAACTTTGCCAAACGCTTGAAGAACTTCTCCGGCTCTTGGAAGAAGAATTGTGGAAAGTACCGAAAGACTTTAAGTGTCCGACCGCATTGCCTTCAAAGCAGGACACACTCCATATCAAATGTTGTGTTGAACACCACTTTCCTGTTGGTATGTCCTGAAACTGACTTTAATGCTGCATATTTTTACTTCATAATGATGTATTTTGCCATGTTTTACTGATTCCGTTTGGTGTTAATGCCTCCTTCGAGATTTTCCGATTTTTTTCTTGTAGTGTGGTGCTTTAAAAAGCGCCCTACTTTACTTATTTATGAAAATACGCAACAAATAAATGTCTCCTTCTCACAGTCTGTGCGGCTCTCGTGGTGTCATACTTTGCAAGCACAACACGGTGTCCAGTCTTAAGAAACAGATACTTCGTACATCCCGGAGCATTCTTGACTTGCTTTATTGCCAGATTATTATTTTCTTAGGCCATCATTGGAATCATTTTATGTGAACACTTATTCTGAAGCGTATTATAACAATTACTGGTGAAAAAAAGACAATATACTGTAATCGCATATGCCAGAGGTATTCACTTTACGTTGAATATTCAAGATTTAAATATGTACGCAGTGTGAATTTCGAACAATTTCTTGCTATATTCGAAAAACAATACAATATTTCGGGAAAAACTAACTAACGTTTATTTTACACTAACATAATATGTTAATTTACATAGGCCTTTGTTGCAAAGAATGAAGTCACTGAATGCAAATGTTACGTAACTTTGAATCATTGATTGGTAAGTTTAGTTAGTATATAAACAATACAGTTTTAAGTATAATATATTATGCATAGATGATGGAAGTAGTTTTACAAAGCAAAATATTGCATGTACTTGAATTGGCTCGGCAATAAGTAACATGCACTGCAATACTGCCCACACTAAACGATATTCATGCGTGTAAACGCATGTACAAAATGCCAGCGATTGAGGAACATTCCATTAAAAATAATGTCAGACAATACAACATTCCTCCTTGAAGGCGAGTACAAGTAAAACACCAAAGCATACATCAACTCATGCCTTTTCTCAATTATACTAGCAAATGAAATTCGTAAAATTACTGTAGGACGTTTAATTTTATTTGTGGAAGTGGAGTTTAATTAACTGTGTAATGATTTATCAACATTTATAGCATAATATTATCACCAATAATATTCTTATATTATCCCTTCCATGTAATAAACAGGTGATGGACAAAATAATATGAACACCATGCAACATAGAACATTTTGTTGCATGTTAGCAACACTGCTTCCGGGTAAATAATGCGAAACGAATGTATTGCACAGTTATGTGCAAAGTCTTGTAGGTTATATTTCAGTGTATTATACGCTTTGTTCTGCGACGGTTAAAAACAACCGATCGGTGAAATGTGTGATCTCTCAGACTTCGAAATAGGGCAAATCGTTGGTGCTCGGTTAGCGGGAGCGTCTGTGACGAAAACAGCTGAATTGTTTAACGTTTCATGAGCGACAGTATCCACGTTAATGACAGCATACACAAAACAAGGTAAAACATCATCGGCGAAAAGGAACAGTGGGCGAAACCCAATGTTAACTGACAGAGACCGACGAACATTAAAATGAATTGTGGCCAGACAACATAAAACTACCGTGGCAAAAGTGACAGCAGAACTCAACACTCACTTGAGCAATACCGTTTCGACAAAAACAGTACGACGGGAGCTCCACAGAGGTAACATTCATGGAAGGGCTGCAATTTCGAAAGCCTTTATAACGGAAGCCAACGCTAAGCTGCGAAATAAGTGGTGCCACGATCATAAAACCTGGACACTTGATGATTGGAAGAATGTGGTAGTGTCCGATGAATCAACGTTTACATTGTTTCCTACAAACAGCTGGGTTTATGTATGGAGAACCCCAAAAGAAGCATACGATCCGGACTGCCTGCATCCTACAGTCAAGCATGGGGGAGATTCCGTTATAATTTGGATGGCTATATCGTGGTATTCAGCTGGTCCTCTCATTCACATCACTGGCCGGATTACTGCAAATTAATATCTTGACATCCTCAATGATGAAGTTGTTACAATGACCAGCATATTGCTGCCAAACACTGCCATATTCCAATATGATAATGCACCCATATACACAGCCAAAAAGGTCCAGTATTGGTTTGAGGAGCATCAGAATATCATCAAACAATCGCCAGATCTCAAAATAATTGAACCGTTATGGGGAGTTTTAGAGCAGAGAGTGAGGAGCAGATTTCCATCTCCAACATCATTGAAGCAATTGGCGAATGTTTTGGTACACGAATGGGACAACATTCCGTTGGAAACTATTCAGACACTCTAAGAATCTATCCCGCGAAGAATTGCAGCTGTTCTTAAGGCAAATGGTGGTCCAACACCTTATTAAAAAATAAATATTGTGTATATGTCAGGTGTTGATATTATTTTGTCCATCCCCTGTATATTGCCTTCTTTGGAAACATAATATAGTTAGTAAATACTCCTCCTGTACAATATATTTACGAGGGACAACATAAAAAATACGTTGCCTTGTTTAAAATTATACATACGAGGGGTTTTAGAATAACTTGTCGAAATTCAAAACACAGCATCTGCGGATTAATGTTAACAAAAAATAGCGGTAACTAAATTTTTTGAATGGTTATCTAGTATTTGCAAATTTAAGTTGAAATTAGGCAAAACAACGCAGGGAGTGCGTAGATATTGACATACCTGCGTGCGCACAAGTCGCATACCACGAAGGCGAATGGAATTGGCGCCACGCGGGAAGTAAAGTGAAAAAACTTTTGGCAGCCTTTGCTACTTAATTTTTGATCTCCCATTGTTCATGTAGTTTGACACACGTGCACTAACAAGCAACCACTAGCAGCGCTCACTGTACGCTTCGGTACGCTCACTAATGTAATTCACAACTCTCTTAAAATAAATGTGTTACCCTTTCTGTAACTCTCGCGAAATACGTAACGATTCACTTATTAGTACTAGAATTCGAACGTTACTTGAGTTATAGTTAATATGGTTAAACAAATGGATTGGGATCGTTACAGATGCACCTGCTTCATGAGCATTAACTTTCTCTGACTACTGGCACCGGTAGTTAAAACCATTGTAATAGTTCCAACGTTTTACAAATATAGAAAAAAACTTCTCTCAAAAGTTTGAAATAATTTTAATCTCTTATATATCACGTTGATGCACGGTTACAAGGCATGCAAAGCGAATTAATTTCAAAGCGTCAGCCTACGGCGTCGCCCTGGGAATGTCGCCGAAATATCGCATCTTGAAACACTCAGAAATTTAATAGAGTTTACTGGCCTCTTTTCTGCATGCCCCGCTTTCTGCCTATCGTTAAAACTTATTTCTAGTTTAAAATAATTCTTCGTAAATGTTAGAATGGTGAAACGAAATGGTAATTACAGAAGTTGCGTGTAATGGCGATCTGTAAGTCTCCTACCTACCTGGCACTTTTACTGCGCTGCAGAGTGTTTGAAACATACGTTTTTCTAGGTATATATTAAAATTACGTCCAATGTGTTGATCTACGGAAAGAACACACACTTCCGCCGAGGCCTGTTGAGTGCTTTCAAGATGTCGCGCTCATTAGAAACTCCATTCCAGAATACTCCAAACTAGCAAATAACGGAATTTTCAAAGCACTGTATCTCAAAATATACGCATCAGACACATACAAAACTACTCAAGGGCTCCAAACTGAAACTTCCTACAGACCTACCGCCAATTAAAAAAATAGGGTGACCGCTGAAAGTTCCATAGGTACTCGCAGTGCGACGACAACAATGCACGCCAGTTCAGAGCCTTGCGCTTAGCGGCGGTGGCGCACTTAATGCGCGTGACAGCGTCGCCCTTATCGCTTCCGTGCTTCTAAGCCTCAAACGCGGGGAAAAAACTTCAAGTAGGCGGGAGCCTTAGGCAATTTTAAAAGAAAACAAGAATACCACAACGAGCAAAGACGCCACAAAACGAGATGCGATACACTAAATACGTCACAAACTGGATACACCAAAGACGTCGCATACTAAAAAAATTCTTTCTTGATGCTGAGGATACAAACAAAACCCTTGAGTACCATGAAATTATATTTAATGAATACTCCTAACCAGTTAAGCAATTGTTCATATTGCTGTTTCGTTCATCTTCCCGTAATATATATATTTAAAGTTTACATGTTATCCACAGCGTGCTTTTTACAGTATTCGCGGTTACAACCAAATTAGCATTTTAAAAATGTTATGTTAATATGGGTAGTACTTCGATCTTAAATTATTATANTTCGCGGTTACAACCAAATTAGCATTTTAAAAATGTTATGTTAATATGGGTAGTACTTCGATCTTAAATTATTATAGGTATACAAAAATGTTTAAAATTTCACGCAAAAATCTTTTTTTGAGAAGACAGGAAATTTCTAAATAGATTGGCTAAAATAACAAGGATGACAGACAGGAAAAAAAAAATTCACAAGATGGACCATGTTTCGAAATGCGTGCGTACACTTTACAAATTTTTCGAAGATGTGCCGCACATCTCCTGTTTTTATGCAACCAATGAAATATGTAATCTCTTTCTGATTATGTTCTTCAAGGCCTCAAACAACACCTGCAACTTAACTAAAATATGCATTGTTTTCTACAAAAATTTCATTCCGCATTGCGGTGATCACATACCTGCTGGCAGAAATAGCATAAACCTAATAAAACCAACATATCTCTAGCTGCTGTTGCTTGCAGTGCCACTTGAACGAGTGTCTGTTCGGATCATGTGCAGCTTTCTAACATACGCAGTCACACACGCACTTCACTCTGCAAGGAAAGAAGGAAATCAATGTCTGTTGATCGAAATAGTGATCTCTTTACCTTATCTTCTATGTAGTCTTCGCACATCACAGCTAGAAACACTCCCTACACGTGCGTTATTGTTGGACAGCCTACACGTTCGGCAACCAAGGGGTCCTTCAAATACGAGTGGTTGCCTACAGACAGGTTCATGCATAGCATTATCAGCGTGTTTTGACGCTGAACGCTTGCGTTTTGTTACATAGGTTTGCGAAAGATATATTGTCGTATGCCTCCTTCTATAACTCATAAAAGATTTTTCAGTAATTTTTTATATACACACATATATATATACACGACTTTTGTATAATTTATTTCCATAAATTGTTTATTTGAAAAATTACTTGGGGGCTTATTTATTAAACTATTCAATTAATTTCGAAATACTCCAGACTATTTACTGGAGACCAGGTTGCTAAACACAGAAAATACTTTCGGTATTATTATACTCTAGCTGTATGTAAACTTCAATTTCGGCCTATAGAATGTGACTATAACTTGAATGAGTAAAGAGATTAAGCGCCTCTTAACAACGAGGTCTTCAGAATCGATGAGGGTGATTGAAGTGAGTATGGAGCAGCGTCAGAATGAAAGGGTGGGGGAAACGCGTTCCCCCCGAGAAAACCCGCCAACCAGCGGCATCGTCCGGAAAGATTCCCACATGCGAAAATCGGGGAGTGACCCTGCCACGGTTTTAACCTGGTTCGCCTTGGTGGGAAGCGTCAGACTAACCGCTCAGCCACCGCGGCCCCACTATCATTTGAACTTTAACACGATTACGCATTGGTTATTCATTCTTGGTCGATAGCCTAATGTATCCACAACCACAATCTATTTTCAGTTTTCAGCCATTACCAACACGAGGAGTCCAGCTTCACCTAACCGGTCAAGACGCGAAGTTACAAAGAGGAACATCCAACATTTTTCAATTACCGCGCCTCCTTGCACTCCACAATTTACAAAAACCAAAAAAAACAACTACTTCAAGCGGGATCTTAGGTCAGTCCAGTGGCTGATGTTATTTACAAGTAACAAATTTTCCCCCATTTAAGGAGAAGTACGGTCACAATTTTTTTTGTCTTTATCTGTGACTGTATACTACTATCAATAAAAGTAATTCAAGCTTTACAATAGATACTGTTGTTTAAATACCTTAATCCAATCTTTACATCAATAATTACGCCAATACATGTACACAAAACTTAAAAAACCATTTTAGTAGTTATGTTTATTTCAAAGGATAAAATTATTAGTTAATTATTTTCTGAATTAAGGATTGTATCATATTATGGCGCATATTAAAAAATATTCTAGGTGATGGTAAAATAGTGATGAAGGAAATATATAAAAGTGCAATGTTGAGAATGGTTAACCCTTTCATTCCCATATTAATTTATTGTTTGTTGTATTGCAGATTAATTGTTTGGTCAGGGCTGTTCTTAAGATGACAAATAACTTGTTTCGCTATCACAGCCAATGAGTTGTAGGCTTTGTGTTCGGTGATAAGTGATATGAATCAATTATAACGCAAATCAGTAGCATGGTTTACTAATCAGATAACCCCAGGTATGATCAATGGGCACTGTCTATCGTAGTGTACAGTACTAGTCAAATATAGTATTTCTGTACAACATGTAGAACATTTTTTACCATGATCATGAAAGGGTTAATAATACAAGGTGTACTTCAAATAGTACGCCAGTTATTAAAAAAAAANCATTTTTTACCATGATCATGAAAGGGTTAATAATACAAGGTGTACTTCAAATAGTACGCCAGTTATTAAAAAAAAAATTTACTCTCGTGAATGGCAGAACAGGAAGGATTATCTCAGTAGCCTACTGCGACGTATGAGTATTAATATACCTACAGTATATTACAAATGAAATAATGACTCATGTCACTTATTTTTATTTTATTATTGTCAAACTTATAAATACATTTAAGGGTGGATTTATTTGCGCTTTTAATATAGTACTAGAAANTTTACTCTCGTGAATGGCAGAACAGGAAGGATTATCTCAGTAGCCTACTGCGACGTATGAGTATTAATATACCTACAGTATATTACAAATGAAATAATGACTCATGTCACTTTTTTTTATTTTATTATTGTCAAACTTATAAATACATTTAAGGGTGGATTTATTTGCGCTTTTAATATAGTACTAGAAAAAATCTGATTTGATATGCAGGCGAAAATTTTCATAAAGCATACGTCCAAAAGGTTATAAATTTTATTTTATAAAATTGGAATTATACAAATATTAGGTTATGAAATGAAAGCTTCTATTTAATAATGAGTATTTAAGGATTCTAAATAAAATATTACAATAAATGGTTTTTTTTTTAACGTGACTTCTCAATTACAAAATGGAACTATTCGTTTATGCAAGAACTGAAAGAACTTAGCGAACGTTTTGTCTCGGTGAGGGATGAACAATATTACAGTGGGCATTATATAGACTGTGTGTAGATTACAAGAAGTTTTGACTTTAAAGAGTTGTAACGTTGCTTACGAATAACTTTAAGAAATACGTTACCAACAGTTACTGAGAACGGTGATATATATGCAAATTATTCGAGTTAGTTTTCCTCAAACACTTCCGTGTTTGGACGTGGCCTCGCTAGCACTAGTCAAGGAAAACGTTAGCACACTGAAAGCTAGAGCACTCTGTAAGCCTTCTTGGTGAAAGTCGCAACAAGACCGCCTGTGTTCTCCCAGCGCAGTTTTCACGCGCGCATCCGCCTTAGCGGGCGAAGAGGCGCCGTAGTTACAAGTCCGCCTCGGCCTTCGGGCAGCGCCACCTCTCGCAGACGTGCTTCACCGGGACTACTCCGTGCATTTATCACTTTCATAAAACCACGCCTGGCTGTGTGCCGCTGTAGGAGTTCCCACGCGCTAGCGCACGCATTCGCACACACTCGGGACCCAAGCAGTACAGTGAACGCTGTCTGTGAGGCACGTGTACAAAGGAGGGGTTCAGGGTGTTCGGACCTTTCCCATGAGTCGAAACGCTAGTCAAAGAAATTTGTGGAATGAACTGACCCAAAATAAAATTCGTTATTATTTTTTTTTATGTTTTGTATTACTTGTAAATTTGTAGATGAGGATGATTCTCCTTAAAGCACACCGGTACAATCCTTCTTACACTCTAAAAAATCTCTGTTTTTAATACTGAAATGTAATATTTTTCAAACAAATTTTTTTTCTAACGCATGCCACTTGTGTGGTGAAAATTAGTATTATGTGAAAACTTGTATTACTTAGCAGCAGCAGTGGAACTAGTATAATTAAAGATTAATTCGCATATAAATAAAATGTGATATTCATATGCGTTAGCTAGAATTTCAGCGAGGCAGCTTAAAACATTAATTTTCACGGAAAATTCTTAACATTTACATATAAACGGGTTTCTTAATTGTGATAATTTTTTCACTGAAAACTATTACAGCATTTCAGATACAACTTTAATGTATCTCTATTAGCTCTCGTGCTTGTATACCCTGCGTACAAACTTACTTTTAACCTGCCTTATTATATTCCGAAGAACAGCAGGCACATCTTGTCCAAGATTTTCACTTTAAATTGGAGCGTAAAAACCATGCCAGTAATGTTGAAAGCTGTTTTGCATATCTGTAACTATTTGCACTGTTAGAATGGTACAAAATGCAGAACAAATCTTTTATGTGTGTTAATTGTTAAAATTATTTTTATATCTCCATCACGTTGGAAACTGGGAATGTGAATATTTTAAAACTGCGGCGTAATTTTGTTGAATTAGAAAACCGCTTATATAACAGTAGGTTAGGACGTAATTCGCAACATAATTTAAGTTGTATATTATTCAACGAGTAAAATGCTAAGTTGTTAAATAGTAAATGAGAAGAAATGAACTGTCGTCAACATTATGAATACTCATATAACCTTATATTCCTGGTTTAAAAAAAAGTTTATGTATTTCGAAATTAATCAGTGCGTGCCTAAAACATACTATGTTAAATTCCTTTCAACTCCTCAAATGTTTAAACGATTCATGTTGAACGTCATTCATTAACAGTATCATTTTTAATAAACTAACTTAAACAATTACTACGCGTTATTTTCTCTGTTAAATCAGGGAGGGACAAATGGTCAACAGAGGATGACAAAGAAAGAGACAGCAATAGCCTACATCATTAAAGAAAATACCAAGTATACATTATTATTTTTCTGATAGTTACATGTAATTTTTCTACAAAAAAATGTTTTTTTTAATCATCATTTAACAAATACCAGGAATCAATGTTTACCATTCTCATTAAAAACAGGACGCATGCAAATACTACCAACTATCCACCACTATAACCCCGCTCATTAAACATTACGCAGCTGTTTACATTATAGTAATTTTTCGCACTAACAAGAAGCTAATCGGCAAAAAATTGCTCACGAGTTTGTATACAAATTAAAAGTTATATTTTGTCTAGTCTTGTCAAATTAGTTCAAATAAATTACTGAGGTGGGCTGTTTTAGGAATCAATATAATTATTTTGCACTGACCTTAACGTCAACTACTGTATTTGCAAACAATTTTTCCGTGTTAAAAATTTTTTGTCACGCAAATTTCATTTTCATGAAAAATACTTATTATTTC
The DNA here is from genome assembly GCA_002778355.1 of Clitarchus hookeri. Classification (NCBI taxonomy): domain Eukaryota; kingdom Metazoa; phylum Arthropoda; class Insecta; order Phasmatodea; family Phasmatidae; genus Clitarchus; species Clitarchus hookeri. Next base: position 535,095 of record NQII01000105.1, read on the forward strand.
CTACATATTACGTATTTTAATTCAACTACACGCGTTTATTAATATAGGATGATACAAATTCAACCATTTTATTATACTCATTAATAAAGTCTGATATTGATGGACAGTAATAATATATATCAGTCGTCACATGTCAAAACTCTTGTTACGTCAGAGGGGTTATTTAAGATTAAGATCCAGTGCATAAACGACGTGCTTAAAAGCCGGTCACAGTCTGCGTACTAGCCAGAGAAGTACTCATTGCTCCCGTACAATTGATGCCAGAAGTTACTGTCGCCTATGACGAAATTTATAGTACCACAGAGTTCTCCAAGCTCTGAATCCGTTACCAGCAGTCGTAAATCGCGCACCGGCCGTTCCGTGCAGGTGAGCGTTAAGAAGCAGAAATAACGTGATAATAGCTTCAGAACTGCGAGCGGCGTCGTATTTCATTGACAATAAGGTCGTAACTGCTCAGCAGTGTATTTTTATTAGTGTAACCGTTCATGATACGCGCACTCGTATTGTGGTACGAAATGAACCAAACACGGTTACTGATTGGAATTGAATAAATTCTTAAAGTTATTTTCATGTTTTTTAAAGGTATAATTTTTGGTCATGTTATTGAAATAAAACACTCGTTTCATTTTAATCTTTCTAATGTTCTAGGTATTCAGAAATTTAAGGGGAATTTCCTCTTTTATTATTAAATATCGTGCTACCAGCTTTCTCCCGTCATATTTATCGAGACATTAATATCGTTTTATACATAATTATATTTATAATTATATTATGTCTACAAACGTTTGAGGTAAAAATATGTCAATGCTGATTATTTAGAGATTGTGCTGTATTTATTCTTTATTTTAGATATACTGAAGATATTATATTGATTTCCATGCCTATTTATGACATAGATCGTGAGTCAGATATGATATAAAAAATAACTTGTTAAATATGAATTACTCTAAATAGAGTATGAGTTTAGTGATATATTAATGATGGTAAGGAGGATAATATTCAATTTTATAAGTACGAAATGTATGTTTGTTTAATTGATCTGTACAAATACTATAATTATATATAGCATAGGGATAACAGCGTAATTATGTATGTGAAATAATTTTGAAAAATAAGATTGCGACCTAAATGTTGGACTCAAATTATATTTGAAATAATCTGCATATTATGCTTTATACAAATACAGTAAATAATTAACTATGAGCTAGGAAATATTAACAAATTTCCTGTAATACCGTAGACGTTTGAGGGGTGATTTTCAACTCAAGCTGCCACACCATTATTGCGGAAAATAAAGACAGTTGACGCTGCGGAAGTAACTTAGAATTCTTCTTGAAGATTGCTTGAATTTTGTCCGGTTTAGTGTGTGACATAATTGGTGTGGCAATTTTTATTTTCACTTTTATATATGTATAAATATTACTAGCTTATTGCGTCACAGTTAAATTTTTATTTGGTAAGTTTTACACTATGTTAAGTTCTCCACAAAATAATTCAATAGATTGTATAATAATATTTAAAAACCAGCACTTTTGCTTTCGGATCGTGGGTTTAGTTTTAACATTGCACATTTATACTGCTGCAAAACTATATTTTAAAATCGACTACGTAAAAAAAACTTTATTTTTAAAAAGTCAGCAAATACTAACCTTAAAGATGACAGGCAAATGAACAGGTTGAATGTGAATTCTAGCAACTAATTTAAGCCCTTGGTTAACTAAAATGGTTAACTGGAAGACGCATTGCGGCATATGGTATATTGCCACCTACTCCCAAGGACGGTTCACACCTTTTAAGGTGGAGCTTGATTACTCATATATTACCAGTAATGCAGACATTATTTATGATGGTGCAGCAATTGTTTCTAGAGAATGTGACCTAACACACATATGGAAACACCGCAAAACTTTCAGAGTCATCCGAATATTTTATAGAAATAATCTAAATTTTTGCCCAACTCAGCAGTGATTTTTTCATGTCAGTGATGCATATTCAGTCAGTTTACCACAAAAAACATAAACAATAAAAGAAAAATCACTTTGTGCTATTCATTAAAAATTATTCATTTCGGAAATTTAAATACTCACTCATCTAACAAACAGTTATCTGCTCTTACTCGCTAAAAGAAACATACTATATCTTTGATTTGCAGCATGTACCTTCACGGTGATAAACAGGAGCGCTCAATTCTCAGCATTGCCGGAACATGACTCACGTATTGCGGAGGTAAATAATCCACACTGCTCCTAGCGGCTGCTTTCTATTGTGTCTTCCCTGAAAGTGTCGCTTTCAAATGCCACCCATAATTTATGTGAGATACTTTCTTGAGAAAGTTCTGGCTAAGTTAATTCCTGCACAAAGAAACATCTCTCAAATTGCCATAAAATGCAGGCTGAGTATAAAAGAATACCCCAACTTTGAAGGTCTATATTATCAAAACCAAACAACCTACAACCTTGATTGACCAATCAAGTGAACCGTGGCACCGTAAAAGTTGTTTGCCATACATTAATAAATGTTCAATGTGACTACCCTGAGCGGCCCAAACGACATCTACGAGATAATCAAACTCGTTCCACGCTTTTGTCAGCATGTCCGGTGTTGCGGTTTGGATGGCGTTCGTAACTCTCAGTTTGAGGTGGTGAGGTGTTAGCGAGCTAGCATTTGACATGTCAATGTGAAGGGGATGGTCTGATATTTCCTTTGTGTACTGAGAGATGACAATGGGAACGTCTGTCGTCGCACTATGAGCGTGTGTTGTGTGTTAGTCCGCATCACGATGGCAACGGAACAACAGAAGGCGTTCTGTGTTACTTAGTTTGCTAAATGTGAATCGGTTACGACAGTTCAACGTGAATTCCGTCGGAAATACGGACGTTGTCCTCCCGATAGGACATCGTACGTTGGTTTCGTCAGTTACGTGACACAGGGTGCCATTTCAAAGGCAAAAGTTCCGGGCGGCCGCGTGTGTCCGAAGAGAATGTGCAATGGATTCAACAAGCGTTTGTTCGCTGTCCGAGAAAATCAACTCGACAAGCTAGCCGGGAAATGCAAATACCTCAATCAACGGTATAGAGAGTGATGCGAAAACGATTGCTGTACAAACCATACAGGTTAGAGCTTGTACAGGCTCTTACCGAAATGGATAAAGAACTGAATCTTGATTTCTGCCAGTTCGTTCTTGCCCAGAAAGAGGTAGACGATGACTTCATGGCTAAGCTGGGGTTTAGCGATGAAGCAACATTCTATACAAATGGTTAGGTGAACCAGCACAACGTGCGGATATGGGGACAGGAGCCTCCACATGAAACCACTGAACACGAGCGCGCTTCCCCCAAAGTGAACGTGTTTTGCGCTGTATCCAAAGACACTGTTATCGGCCCTTCCTTTTTTTACGAGCCTACTGATACTGNTCGGCCCTTCCTTTTTTTACGAGCCTACTGATACTGGAATCAATTATTTGGACATGCTTGCAGAGTTGTTGTTTCCTCAGTTAGAAGAGGCGGTGGGATATTTCATTTTCCAGCATGATGGTGCGCCACCCCATTGGCACCTAGCTGTTCGCGGATACCTGAAAGAGGCTTTGCCGCAACGCTAAATTGGTCGAGGAGCAGCTGGTGACCAGACTTTTATCACTGGCCCCCGAGAAGACCGGATCTTACCCCGTGCGATTTTTCTATGGGGTTACGTAAAGGATCAAGTGTTTCGTCCACCATTGCCGGCTAACATTGAGGATCTCAAAACGAGAATTACGGACGCCATCCAAACCGTAACACCAGACATGCTGACGAGAGTGTGGAACGAGTTTGATTATCACGTAGATGTCGTTCGGGCCGCTCGTGGTGGTCACATTGAACATTTATGAAGATATGGTAAACAAACTTCACGGTTCCGCGGTTTTTGTATTTGTTCAACCAACGTTGTAGGTTTTTTTGCTGTGATATTACAGACCTTCAAATTTGGGGTATTCTTTTATACTCAGCCTTTATAACGGTAATAAAATACAACACATTTCCAAAAAATTGTGGTGAATATCTCCGTTTGTTTTTAATGGTTGAATTCTGTTAACTTATCAACTCACTCAGCATTCGTCTATCTCAAAGGGTGAGAAATAAATATACACAGACAAATTTTAACTGCAAATATTTTATATTTGGTTAAAATTAAATTACTTATTAACTAGGCGTACTTAAATGCATGTCTAATCTTACTTTTGCTTCCGCGTAACAAAATTAATAGCACAGTGCCAACTCCCACCATTTCCATCAAAATATTGTATGATAGATAATGTTTTCGTAGTTGTTGAACCTCTTTTTCAATAATAGAGATTTTCCAGACACTTAAATCTTCTTACTCAAAAACTTGGCATACTATTTTGACTAAAGTAGAAATTAAGCTCCACCTTCGAAGGCCTACGCAACTCTTAGTACAACGTAACACTTTATAGCCTACTTAGAAGCCTTACAATATATTAAACGTTTTTTTTCCATATGTACATGCACTCAGTGCTTGTCGGCCGAATTCATGTTGATTATAAATCTGTTATAAATTTAATTTTATGGTTGCCATTTTGTTTAGGCTATAAAGTATCAAATATGTTGGGATGCATTGACTACAACATATCAAATTAAGAAAGAACATTAATTATTTTGTGGAAAATACATGTTGAAGTAAACTGTCCTAGTCGTATCCGTAAATTGCCACAATATCGCCTTTAAATTTTATTTTAAAATTGTATTTATAATAAAGCAATTTTAAATATATGTATATTAATGAACATATTTATTCATGCTTAGAATTGTTTTGCCAATTTAAAATTTATTTACTTTGTAACTCGAAGTTTGACCTGAAAAGAGAAAAAATCACATTACGTGCAAGCTATTATGTAAATGTATAATTAAAATTTTGTTCCTAGTTGTTTACTTTGCTGGCGTTAATATAATTCACACATGTGAACTAAGGAATATGTTGGGACGAAAGTCAAAACTGCTATTAAGTATGCTGAGCATGTATGGAAGTGCAGTGGTCAAAGAGTGGACTGCAAAGTCAAAAGCTATTGATTGAACTCCTTGCAACGTTAGTATATATGAAGACTAAAATTTGGGGCCNAGTGGACTGCAAAGTCAAAAGCTATTGATTGAACTCCTTGCAACGTTAGTATATATGAAGACTAAAATTTGGGGCCATAAGTTGTGAATAGTTGTGAGTGCGGGTATAAAGTGGTTTCGTATGTGTGCAATATTTATAGTATAATTATTTTACAGCCGAAAATGTTTTTTCCCAATACTTGTATATATAAAAATGTATATCTATTGTATCAAGGAAACATTTTGGTTGGGATACGTAACACCATTTAATGATACCTACTGAAGAATACATCNTATATCTATTGTATCAAGGAAACATTTTGGTTGGGATACGTAACACCATTTAATGATACCTACTGAAGAATACATCTATGAGTCTGTGTTAAAATAAACTATAAAGCAATTTGGTCTCATAAAACTGCAACCGGTATTTAAAAAGNAGTGGACTGCAAAGTCAAAAGCTATTGATTGAACTCCTTGCAACGTTAGTATATATGAAGACTAAAATTTGGGGCTATAAGTTGTGAATAGTTGTGAGTGCGGGTATAAAGTGGTTTCGTATGTGTGCAATATTTATAGTATAATTATTTTACAGCCGAAAATGTTTTTTCCCAATACTTGTATATATAAAAATTTATATCTATTGTATCAAGGAAACATTTTGGTTGGGATACGTAACACCATTTAATGATACCTACTGAAGAATACATCTATGAGTCTGTGTTAAAATAAACTATAAAGCAATTTGGTCTCATAAAACTGCAACCGGTATTTAAAAAGTTTTTGTTATAATTACGATAAAGAGGAAATGAAAAAAACGTTCGGTGAATATTTTAATATTTAGCTTATATAAATAAGGGAATCGTTTTTATAAGTCACATGAATATTACAACCGTAATGATACGTACTTTAATTTCACCTATTAAACAACATCGTTTTTAAATCAACACGTAAATAAACATACAACTGAACCACTGCGACCTAAAAAATATCGAAATACATGCNATACATCTATGAGTCTGTGTTAAAATAAACTATAAAGCAATTTGGTCTCATAAAACTGCAACCGGTATTTAAAAAGTTTTTGTTATAATTACGATAAAGAGGAAATGAAAAAAACGTTCGGTGAATATTTTAATATTTAGCTTATATAAATAAGGGAATCGTTTTTATAAGTCACATGAATATTACAACCGTAATGATACGTACTTTAATTTCACCTATTAAAAAACATCGTTTTTAAATCAACACGTAAATAAACATACAACTGAACCACTGCGACCTAAAAAATATCGAAATACATGCNAACATCGTTTTTAAATCAACACGTAAATAAACATACAACTGAACCACTGCGACCTAAAAAATATCGAAATACATGCTCAATTACTCCATTGTGTCTCTTTGCGAGGAATATAATATGAATAATCAAACATCTATCAAGAGGTTCCATGAACAATAAAAACTTTAATATTGAGCCAATTCTTACGCTGATGTATACAAACTAGTAGTAAACCCGGATAGTTTTCCAGTAATTTTAATATTGCACATTTTAAATAACATTAATTTTTTATATTATGATTTACAATTCGCCTTCAACATAGCTTTTTCTCCTTTAAGTGCCTTAATAGTTTTTAACAGTGGAAGAGGAAGTAATTAAGTGCTTGATGTTAATATTTTTGGCAGTTAAATAAGAGAAAGATATTTTCAGGTACAATCAAATAGGCGACAGAAAAGATCAGTAATATAGTGGTCATGAGTCCGTGAATTTTGCAAATTGCAATTTTTTTGGTCCCTACAATAAGTTTTATTCTACTCAGGTTGGGACTAAAACGAGATGCCTTATAATGGAGTTTGTCACAGGGAAAAGTTCCGCCGCAAGGTGCGCTAGTGTTCCAAAGAGGTAGCTTTTTAGCTCGCGGTAAATACAGAAATTCTGTTTATTTGTGGGTAAAAGTTCACGTTCAGCTCGAATAGTCGTATGTATATACTTGCCCCAGCCAACGTTTTTAAATATCAACTCTAATTCGAAGCTATTATTTACGCCCTTTTATGGTGTTCTTAAGAGCAAACAATAAACATATCACATGTCAATGGAAAAACGTCAGTTCATCTAAAATAACTTTTCACTTTTCTCCTTTCCCTTAAGGAAACTGCACAGGAAAACCCTAAAAATGATATTATTAACCTTGTCCTTATATTTGTCGATTTAGTTGTCTTGTTTAAATAAAGTAATTGTGTAAGCCAACGTTTTTTCTGAGACCAGTTTTCGGCAAAATATTAAACAAAATGTAATCATATTTTGTTATATTTCCACTCTAGAACGAATAAGAAAGTTTATCCTTTACGTAGGTTCAATTGCAAAACAAATTAGAAAATTTTACACTATTTTATTCATTTCATTTAAGTTGTAATTATTCTGCGTATTTTATTTACTTGCATTCAAAACGGTAAATTCCGGTACACATGCGATACCAGTGCACCTTGCCGGCAAAATTTAGTTGCCAAACTAAAAGCAGTGAGCTTCCCAACCTGATTATAATGTACTTTATCACAAGATTTGAAAGCACAACGATGCGCATTGAATGGTATCCCAATAACTGCCTGTGTGTGCCGGGTGGAGCAAGTAATTGATTACCTAGTCAGGGACGGCATCACTCCTCGCAGCTTGCCTGGCGGATGTGTTAAACGTGAAAGGGGATGCGGGGGTGTTACGTCGGTGATTGACGACGTGAATATGGCAGGATCCGAACGGCCGGTAACGGCGACCGCGGACGAGGAAGAAGTGCCGGGCGCGTCACGGCGACGCGCGGGCCGGTGAGAAGTGAAGGGCCGCGCGCCAAGGACGGGCGGGACCGAAATCCGAACTGGAGCATCCGCGTTGGGCAAGCCTGGATGCGGAGAGGAAACGGCGCTAAGGCCGATGGCACCGTGGCGGCCGTTTGTCGACGTGTGAAAAGTAAAAAAAAAAGGCGCAGTTGTTTCGCAAGGACGCGTGCGCCTGAGATAACGCGTTCCGTCCGCACGCGGCAGCTGCCCCACATTGAGCAACTATCGCCCCGTCAGCTCGTGTTTCGGCCGTGATGCCCCCAAGGATGAGCAACAACGGGGGGAGAAAGAAAAACAAGAGTGCTCACACGTTTCAAGGTATATATAACCCTACCGACACCTCCAACGGCACGCACTCGTCTTTTCGCTTGCTTCGTAGCAACATGGCTCAGGTAAGCATCCATATAATTAAATTAATTTTCAAATATTATAATTTTAAAAATATTCAATTACTTGCAAATAATTGTAAGANCACGCGTTCCGTCCGCACGCGGCGGCTGCCCCACATTGAGCAACTATCGCCCCGTCAGCTCGTGTTTCGGCCGTGATGCCCCCAAGGATGAGCAACAGCGGGGGGAGAAAGAAAAACAAGAGTGCTCACACGTTTCAAGGTATATATAACCCTACCGACACCTCCAACGGCACGCACTCGTCTTTTCGCTTGCTTCGTAGCAACATGGCTCAGGTAAGCATCCATATAATTAAATTAATTTTCAAATATTATAATTTTAAAAATATTCAATTACTTGCAAATAATTGTAAGAATAGAAAATATTTTAATAAATACTAGGAAGGCCGCTCTAGTGAATTATGGAATCTGTACTTACGGAACTTAAAAAAAAAAAATTAAAGTCATGTTGCAAAAAAATTAACAATTTTGCTCTTATTTATTTTCCATTTTCTTTTCTCCGAGTTTCATAAACATTGATAAGTAATTTACTATTTTTAAAATGTCCGAGAGTCAAAGCCTATGAGGGTTTAGTTTTAAAATGTCCGTTGTGTTCCACCACGTGAAAAAGTAAGTGGATTGGCCATAACGTCTGGCTTCGGTCTACTTCATTATCTGTTCGCAAAATGAAGTGGCAATCGAAAAGATACATCCTTCCTGAAATCGAACTGTCTTTCGCTTGCTTACAAATTAAATGTCTTATTTAAATATCACCTTAGAAAAGACAAGCGCCCTTTACATTTAACGTTAGGGCATGAACAATGAGAATATAACTGCACTTGCAAGTAACATTTTGATATTATCACACATCTTCGAACGACTCATCTAATCCTCAGTCATGTGCATATTTTATTTGTTTCTAAATCTGCATTACATTCTCTGTAAAATTAATAATAACTATATTTTAATTTATTTGCTCGATCTTTATTTAGTTTACCAAAAAACAACTTTGCGCATATAATATTACTAAGGCAGTGACATTTTATTCAATAAATCCTCTGGGCCATAATCCAAGAAACAAGGTACACTGTATTCGAATATAATATCGGGCTATAATATATCTGAGATTCCTCTGATAAGGTTGTGTCAGCTAAGTATAAGGGCCCACCCCTTTTTCACGTATTTTTATTAACATGTTGTACAGGACGATACAAATAAATAGTAAATATTTTTGAGAGCATCTTATCAGGAACAGTGCTTAGACTATTGACAAGTAATAATTAATACCTTATATTCAGAACCGGGACACAATTAAAACGTACTGGAAATTAAATTTATTAGCGAACATAGCAGGACTTGTCCAAATAACTGGAATACACATTCTCTTGATATCGAAAACTGTGAATTAATAACTGGAATATCATTAACTGAGAATTACCCAATGGATTAGGTGAATGTGACACAGGAATAAGTAAAAATGTTAATCCCCAATATATTTGTATGTGCTAGTAAATATGGCTGAAGAAATTTTACTTGCTCAAGATGCAGGATTTGTCGTTCTAGGATATAAGTTATTTGATGATAAGGTAAGATATTCTGGACGTTTAATTAACATGTATTTAGAAAAACATTTAACCATGAGCCTTTATGTCAATGTCGAATAAATGGTTTGTAACACCGTATATTTCGTCTGCATTCACATTTAGTTAGACTTACCGCAAAGTCAGTGTATTAGTGAAGATCTTCGACAATTTTAATTATTTCCATATCCAGATTATTGCGTATATTTATATTCGTTTTGTGTTAGAATACGTTTCCTAAAGTAGTCCGGTGAGACTGACACTCGTGTTTTTTTTGTATAACACGTTGTGCATTTAAAAAGTTCCGCTAAGACATGTAAGTTCCACAGAGTAAACTTTTCCAACTTTAACGTAAAATAGAATAAACACAAGTTACAGAAAATGGAAAATAAAAATTACTGATCACAGTAGGCTCTGATCCACTGTTTGCATGTCCGTCGATTAAGTTTTTAAACGATTTCATTGGTGTGTCTTGTAACATTAGTGACATGGCCTCTTCGACACATGAATGTGACCTTAACGATCACGAACATTACGACTATTCCTGCGTGTAATAAGACAGGCATTCCTTTGGCTTTGATGTCATATTAAGGCTTATTCTCCTCAGGTTAGGAACAAAACGAGATTCCTTATGGGAGAGTTTGGCATTGAGGGAAATTCCCACCGCAACTTGCGCTGATGTTCCAAAGCGGTCGCTTTTAAGATGGCAGGAAATTTGATATCATATTTGTACGTAAACGTCCTTGTTTGGCTCGAATTGTGATATATATCCCTAAAAACGAATATTTATTATTATTATTTTTTTATTTAGTAGTAATATATTTACATACACTAATTATGATAGTCAAAGTTTTGTTAAAACCAGTTTTAAGACAGAATATTAGACAACAGGCCGTCATATTTTGTTACATTTCTACTCTAGTGCTAAAAACAAAGATTTAAATATATTTACCGCAGTAGAAATAAGTCAACTTTAAACAGTTTTATTAATTTTATGAATTATTATCGTTTCTTTACGTACAAAACGGAAAAATCCAGCACACATTCGACACCAATGCACCCTGGTAGCGAAAATGTTTAGTTTTCAAACTAAAAGCATTAAGTTTCCAACCAGAGTACAATAAACTTTTTTTCTGGCAATGGTTTTACGCCTGCTAGTCGTTTTCTCTCTCACTTATGTGCTATTTAATGCCACGAGATTCTCTGTACGGCCAAAAAGTCACAATTTGATACACAGAGAGAGGTAGTATTTCATGCATTTAGCAAACTGTAATCAACACTGACGCAGGGTCAAGAGAGCAGAGACGTAAGTATGTCTGATATTAACCCTACTAACACACTTTATTTGACAGCGCTACTTGTCGAATTGTAATTACGAATTTAATCTGAAAGTCTATAATTAACAGCTGTAGTATAAATTTGCAGTCCTTTAAAGGCAAAATCATTAATTTATACATTTTAAATAAGAAACTCAACACAGCTTTAAGGATAAAGTAATTTAACATTTTTAATAATCAATACTTTACTTTGTAATTTGGAATTGCTAAAAGTTGCATATTTTAATATTGGAACAATTCTATTATGACACAAAATTATGTATTGATTAAATACTGGAAAAAACGTGTATGTGGCAAATGTAAGAAAACCTTTTAAGAATAAATATTAGTTAAAAAAAATTACTATTTAAAAATTTTCAAAATGAGGATTTTATTTTACAATCTACACCTAATAAAATTTACCTCCAACCTTGCAAGTAAAAATTTCAGGCTACTTTATTTGGCAGTAAGAATACAGCAGTTAATTTGCTAAAATTTACAAATGTACTTCAAATCAGTTAAAACATAAGTTTAAATAATTAGAAGTAATAAATTTCATAAAAACCTTTTTTGTGGAATATTATTTCTCCGTCAATATATTCACAAATGAATCACAAAATAATATATATGCATGTTTATTTTGATACAATTTATAAATTAAAATAATTATAATATATTTATTGAAACTGAATCTTTACACTGCATGCATATATCCGAAACACTGCAAATTATATCATTTATTGGGACTTCACGTCATGTAAAGATTACAAAAACCCTAGTCCTACAGACCTGTATTCTAGAAGCATCATATATTGACCTCTCCTCTTTTTTATGTGCCAAAAATCCGTTGGCTGTGAATCATATACAGCGCAAAACAAATCATTGTGACGTGCTTAAATATTGTACAATTTTTATAAATAAAACCGCAAACCCCAGACAGTGCGAACATATTCGAAATGAGGCTTTATTTCATGGAGGTAAATAAGACAGAATATCTATAGCATATTTTACGAGTACTTAAACTAAACCTTATAATATATTTAAAAAAAATCTAAATTTCTATCTTATCAAGAACAAGTCATGTATATTAAAATATTTTTTTTCTTAGCTATACTCAAAAAGTGTAAAAAGTATTTTATATTGCAATTTATCAGCTTGGTAATTATATGAAATACATTGAAATGTAACTAACCGTATAAAGATATTCNTAAAAAAATCTAAATTTCTATCTTATCAAGAACAAGTCATGTATATTAAAATATTTTTTTTCTTAGCTATACTCAAAAAGTGTAAAATGTATTTTATATTGCAATTTATCAGCTTGGTAATTATATGAAATACATTGAAATGTAACTAACCGTATAAAGATATTCTTTTCAAGTTCAGTTTATTTTTTACGATATGTAAAATATTATCTGAGATATTTTTATTTGAAATCATACATGAAACACGGATTTATTATTGGCAAATCCTTCTCTGTATGTAATGAAGGAAACTTATGCAAATAATTAAAGTAAAAATACTACATTTCTTGAATTCGCTTCCACATAACCTTGCTGCATATATGAGGGGATATATAATGCGGCAGTGATTGAAAAAACATTAATGAAACTAAATAAATTTGTACCTAGCAATGATTATTCAAGATTGGCTGACAGAGAATATTGACGGACGTTTCAATGCTAAGTCTTGAGCAGTGGTGATGATGTAAAATATGAATATTGAGCAGCAATGAAACTGCAATGTTTGGGGAATTATAAGTTCCTCAAGTAAAACCACAGGCCAGAGGCAGCTTCCACTTAATTCCGCAAATTAGAAAATCAGATCAATTGCTTGGAATCAAAAATGATTTCTCGTGTTGCGATACGAGTGGTTTCACCACTTCAATACTTAGGCCCACACCGCAGATAATTGACTAGCAAGTCATATGAAGGCTTCCAAATTAAATTTAATCTGCTTTACCACATACTGCAAATTTATCCAATATATACCACGGACACGATACGAGATACCCTCACAATACCTTAGTAGATGTATTCAACTGTTATAGGTTAAAAACAATATTAATCACAGCTGAATACATTTCCTTGCATTAATTTAGTAATAACAATTTGCCAAACAGCTGCATATTATATTACAACACCCATGAATTTTGTCGTACTGCAAGAATAGTAGTTCCATAGTAAAAAAAAATATTTGTTTCAGGCTTTCTTCATTATCGCTTTGACGATAGCCGCTGCATTTGCAGAGGCGCCACTGGGTGGACAGTACCTGCCACCAGCTCAGAATGGAAGGCAGCAGCTGTCTCAGCAATATGGCGCTCCAGAGGCTTCTGCACGATTCGGTGATGCGAACGTCCCATCTGCTCAATACGGTGCCCCTGATGAAACAACACGTTTCCAGGGTGCCGGTTCTCTGTCGTCACAGTTCAGTGCACCAGCTGCTTCAAGTCGATTTGGGGGCATTACCTCCCCATCAACCAAATATGGGGCCCCAGCCGCTTCTAGCCGATTCGGTGGTATCAACTCTCTGGCTGGCCAGTATGGTGCAACAGCTCCATCAAACCGATTCGGAGGTATAAACACTCCATCAGCCCAATATGGAGCACCAACAGTAACAAGACGATTTGAAGGAGCCAATGCTTTATCGACTCAATACAGTGCAGCAGCTGCGTCGAGCCGATTTGCTAGCATAAACTCCTTGTCAAGCCAATACGGTGCCCCATCCCCATCGAGCACTTTTGGAAGTAGAAATGGCCCATCAACAAGGTACGGGGCACCATCTGCATCTGGCCGATTCTCTGGTGTCAATGGATTGTCGACTCAGTATGGTGCTCCTGCTGCTTCTAGCAAATTCGGCAGTGTAAACGCTCCTTCCACCCAGTACGGCGCCCCTGCTGCTTCCAGCCGGTTTGGTGGAGTGAACGGTCTTTCCACCCAGTACGGTGCCCCTGCTGCTTCTAGCAGGTTTGGTGGTGTGAACGGCCTTTCTACCCAGTATGGTGCTCCTGATGCTTCTAGCCAGTTTGGTGGTGTAAACACCCTTTCCACTCAGTATGGCGCCCCTTCTGCTTCGAGCCGGTTTGGTGGTGTGAATGCCCTTTCGACACAGTACGGTGCCCCTGCTGCTTCCAGCCAGTTTGGTGGAGTGAACGGTCTTTCCACCCAGTACGGTGCCCCTGCTGCTTCCAGCAGAATTGGTGGAGTGAACAGTCTTTCCACCCAGTACGGCGCCCCTTCTGCTTCGAGCCGGTTTGGTGGTGTGAATGCCCTTTCCACCCAGTACGGTGCACCTGCTGCTTCTAGCAGGTTTGGTGGTGTGAACGGCCTTTCTACCCAGTATGGTGCCCCTGCTGCTTCCAGCCAGTTTGGTGGAGTGAACGGTCTTTCCACCCAGTACGGCGCCCCTGTTGCTTCTAGCCGGTTTGGTGGAGTGAACGGCATTTCCACCCAGTACGGCGCCCCTGCTGGGGCACGAGTCGGCCCCTCCAACACATATGGCGCTCCCGCCGACTTCTCCAGGAACTTCCCAGCCGCCCAGTACGGCGCTCCTCTCGCCGGATACAGCGCCCAGGAGGACCCTCTAGCCGTAAGTACCTCCACTTGCACATGTGTGAGCAGAGTGAGGCCGGGGACAGCGCAGTGAGTGTGTGTGGTGTGTTACAGGAGCCCGCCAACTACCAGTTCTCGTACGCCGTGCAGGATGCGGAGTCAGGTAGCGAGTTCGGGCAGGAGGAGAGTCGCCAGCTGGAGACGGCGCAGGGCTCGTACCGCGTGCTGCTGCCGGATGGTCGGCTGCAGGTAGTGGAGTACCAGGCTGACGAGGAGGGCTACAAGCCTGAGGTGCGCTACGAGGAGACCGAGCTGTCGAAGAATGCTGCTGGACCCTACCCTGCCGCTAGGGCACTCCAGGGACCATACTGAAACCGATAATTCGTGATTGAGAATATTCCCACCTTGAAAATATGTTATATACTATACGAATTTTGAATAATTTCGATGTCCATGGTTGATGATTTTGAATGCAGTTGTAAATATTTCTCTTAGTTTTAATAATCGTATTTATATTGGACAATTTTTTGTGCTTGCGTGTGTGAGAGATAACATATCTGATTGTTTACTAGTATCTAGTAAATATAATTAAAGTTTGATAAACGCATATTATTTATATTTTTTTATACTTCTGTGGAGCATCACTTGTAGCCTAGTAACTGCTGTTTAACTGTGTGAATGATGCTGTATATATAGAAACCGTTTATTTTAGTCCAAATATTTTCTTCCAAAATATGTAAATATGTTTTGTTAAATTTATGTAAAATGTAATTATTCTTTTATTTCACAAAATAAATACATTGATTTATAATTATTTGTTTGTACAAAATTAATTTACTCTTATGCAACCAGTTGGTAGAAAAGCTTTTAAACAATTTTCCTTAATGTCGTAAAACATTTTTACCGTTAATAACCATGCTGTTGGCATTAAAACTATGCCACATTTGTTGTCTCATTTGGTCTATACCTCAATATTTTTTTACAAATGTTACATGGTAAATATAATATTATATATAATTAAATTTTTTTACAGAACAGAAAATATGCCAAAATTTTCAATTGACTCCATCGTATTTGCAGATCAGATGCGTTGTATGAAACTCACACTAAACTTTAAACATGAAGTTATTTGAGATTGTTTCGCTTCGCTATATTTTGTGTTAGATATTTCAAACCAATTCAAGAATCTTAAAAATAAAAAAGGTATGCCATTTCTTATAGTTTGTGTTAATGGTTCCGTCTCTAGTGACCACAATGTCGACTGGACGTTAAGCCATTCCTTATTGCAAACTTTCCACACAAAGTGTTTGTAAGAAACTTGGTCAAATCTACATACCATAAATGACAAAAGTGGTGCTATAAATGTTTTCGTAAATAAAATTTACGAGGTTTTTTAAATATGCAAATAACTCATTTAAACCAGCATGTGTGAAAATTCAATACCATGAAGTGTACGTGTGATTGGATTGAACTTTATACCACAGATTAGGTACATCAAAATACAAAATATATTAGGATTACAGAATCATACATGATCTATGTCCTTAAGAATTCAGTAAGGTGTGAAGCCCCCACGAGCTGCAATCAGAGCCCCTAAACGTAGTGGTATGGAATCAAAGAGCACCTGGAATTATTCATGACGAATCTCCCTCCACGCTGTTTGTATGCGGGTCCACAAAGCATCAACAGTGATTGCTGGAGGTCCGTGACGAACAAGTCGCCTACCAACCATATCCCAGACATGTTCGATGGGCAACATGTCAGGCGAGCATGCAGGCCAGATAAGCAGTGATACCCGTAGTTCATTGAAGAAGGCTTGCACATTCCTTACCACATGTGGCCGGGTATTTTCCTGCTGAAATATATCATGTGGAGTCGCCTGAAGGAGAGGCAGTAGTACCTAGAGCTCTAAAACCTCGCTGATATAGCGGTTGCTGTTCAGATCGCCCTCAATACGTAGGAGTCGATTTCGCATGTTGTATCCAATGGCGCCCCAAACCATCAATTACACTTGGAGTTTGTCCGCTATGCCACTCCTCAATAAGGGCTGCCAGATTTCGGTCACCACTGTAGCATCTAACAAGTATTCAGCCATCACTGTAGGACAGGTTGAAGCGGGACTCATACGAAAACACTACATTTTGCCACTCAGCATGCCAGTGACGGCGTCCACGTGCCCATTGCACTCTGAGGTGTTTGTGGTTTCTGTACAATGTAAGCCGACGAATAGCACGCGTGCCACCAGTCCAGCTCTCTGCAGACGGCGTCGAACCGTCGACGCAGACAGATACACACACGTTGCTGTGCTCCAGGTTTTGAGCCAACACTGTGGACGTGGCCGTACGGTCCGTTACGGTAATGCGGAAAATATGGTGGTCATCTCATGCTGTGGTCACATTTCATTCTCAAGTACCCGCTCGTCGCTGTGTAAGACCTTCTTATATCCACTGGTGCCATAAACACATCACTATCGTATCAGCATGCCCTGTACGAGCCGAAATGTCACGGTATGGCAAACCCGTTTCCCGGAGACCAATCATTCTGCTCCGTTCGAACTCACTCACATGCCGATATGGCGCCCTTTGATGTTGACAAGGTATACTGGCACTTGCTTTCACTTAATTTACCGGCTCTTCACTGACTGAGCTTGGCGTAACACGTACCTCTCCGGTTACACAATAGAGGGCGCTGCTGTGCCTATGTATACGCCATCTCTCTGCAATCGTTGGTACACTGTTCTACACATCCTCTGAGTTTGGATTAATTCGGGCTATTCTTTCTAGGCGTTGCAATTTTCACAAACAATAGTATTTTGATGGTTAAAAACATATACAAGCTGACATTGAGGCTTTTTTAATTTTAATTTTAAATATTATAGTATTATACAATAGAAATACAAACATTATGCTATATTCCCACATTGCATGAATCCAATGAAATTTTAAAAAAGTATGTGTTTGATACCTGAAAATTTTTTTAGACATCTTACACCAGGAATAATATTTCTCTATTGCTATTTCAGGAATTATTTAGATAAATAAAATGATAACTCAGCTTCTGCAAAACTTGACACCACAAAGTAATGGTTTTTGTTAACTGAGTTATGTTTCATCACTGTAATGATTTTAGCAGAGAAAACAAAACTTTTCGGAGTTGTCATTTATTATAAACTCTCAGCGTTGCATAGTGAAAATATTAATCACATTACTTGTGCAGTTCAGTTTTTTTATGTTTTTTTACATGAGTATGGTTATTTCAATTCTCTTTGTAAATAAAACCTCAAAAATGTTTTTTAACAGGTCCAAAATTTTGGATGTCTCTTATAAAACTCCAACTTTGAGTTCAGTGACTTCTAATAGTTTATGAGGGATTATAAGAAAAAATTTACATATGTTTTACATTTTCATGATTTTAATCGTTGTTAATAACCTGACCAGTGTTATGCTGCAACCAATTATACCTCAAAACATAACTTTTTTTTTGTTTTATTTTTTTCCGTTGTTGTAGTTTGGAGGGTGATTATTCTTCCTTGGTCATATTCGTTATTGGTGCTGTCACTGACGCACTGTTTCCTATATTTCATACTTTGGGCTCTTCCCAAGTAAAGCTTTTATCAGCTACTGCAGGAAGTTAAAATCTTTAATGCTTATCTTTTTATCTCGGACCAATATCTACGCTTGGAATAATTTACACCGTTGGGCGTATATGACATGCACATTTTTAATCATAAATATGGGGCGCGCAAAGACAAACAAACCGAAATGAAAATTCAAGGAATTTTATTCTACACAAAACTTCATACCACAAAATTCCTGTTAAATGATCCAAAACTAATATAGTTATACCGATGCATAAAGGATTCGCGAAAGTACGTTCTTGTGTTGACACCAGACCATTGAATTGAGGAGAGTTTTCCTTGCGTTGTTTTTCAAACTTATTGCAGACAAATTATCTTGCAAAAACATTTTCGATTCCTCAGCTTAAAATATTTAATTAATCAGTAAGTAATTCCTTGAGATTCACTTACTGCTGGTACCTACCATATAGAGTTATAAAATTAAATAATAAAATTATTTCCTTGACAAGCACATTTTTCAAATAGAGCATATCAGAAAAATACGACGATTTACTAATGCACAAATAAACGTCATTTAATTTTTCAGCTAAAATATCTGACACTACTGTCATCTCCTATATACAAAAGCAAACGCATTGAAATGAATCGCTTTGTCGCTTTATCTATAACCGTTTATTGAATAGCGAGTCAATTTATGAAGTTTGATTTACACAAGCCATGATGACAGAAAAATCAAGTTATATTGAATTAATAACCGTTTATTGAATAGCGAGTTTATTTGTGAAGTTTTATGCACACAAGCCATGATGACAGAAAAGTCAAGTTATATTGAATTATTTTATTATTATAACGTCATTATTGATAATGTTTCTACTTTAAAAATTAAAATACTTTTTAATATAAAATATGTCTATGGTTTACTATAAAATAAAAAGTATTCGTTTCGCAGTGCATAATGTTTTAATAAATTTTGTATACATCTGTACAAAACCTTTACATGTGTGAGCAAAAATGAAAAAAAAATCTCATTAAAAGACTAATATAAATGGATTATTTATCATTTAAGTAAACATTTTACTAAATTTATGTTCACATGTATGATGTTTTAATTTCATTGTTTATAATTGGTTAAATTTAGTAAAATTTAATTGCTATATTTTTCTATTTTCGGAGAAGTTTCCATTTATTTTCCGTCCGCCTGGTGTGTCTGTGTCACAGATGCATAAAAATTAAAAATCATTAAGTTATCGATTTTATTAGGCTTGATTCAAATTCACATCACTCAAAGACGTGCTTATTATTTTTGAATTTATAACAAGAAAACAACACTCTCGTTTGAAATGTAATTTAATTATCGAACAATCATTATTATTAATTTAAAAGACAAATATCATACAACTATTACGATACCTTAAAAAATAAAGACAAATTTATCTATAATTCCTTGAAAGTTAAGAATTTAAAACTTGCTGTTTTTTTACATTGACAGTACAAAACTCTATGTGTAATGATATGAATGCTCACTTCCACAAAATGGTCGTATTCCGTTACTCCTACAACGCGCAAAATGCGCAAATGAGTTGCACCGTCACCTACATAAAGTCGCATCTGTGTACACCATGCATCTTTCTACTTCTAGCCAATCTCTATCGTCAACATGTAGTAAGAAGCACAAATGCGTCGTGCGCTGACGTTAAGTTCCCGCGAATTGGTGGCGGGAACGTGCTGCATGTTAGGTAAAAAACCTAAAAGATATTCAACGGTATTATTAAACAGTGTAGGCGTACGTTTTTATAAGATGTTTTTCGGTGGTTTTAAGTATGGTTTAATTACGTTACTTCCACAATGTTCATTAAAATATTTAAGCACGCAAAGTATGGTTAATTCGTGCGAAGTTTGTTTACAGGTTGTGTTGTCTTCAACTGTGTTTGCAAAATAGACGCAAGGTGGTTTTTTCATTGCCTTGTGTTCTCAAGAATGTACTTAATAACGGAATAATATCGCAAAAGTTTTTTATAGGTGCTTTAATTCTGTCTTTGGAATACGGCCAAACATTGTTACTATTATGCCGCGACATAAACTACTACCGTATTTTGCCTATCATCCCCCTCTGATAGTAATAATCAAATTGTAAAAGTCGAAGAACTCTCATTGGAGGTGTGCACACCTCAACCCATTTATACATTATTTAAAAAACTACTGTATCTTAGTTGTGCATAATAAATTGATTCATAATGAATATTTCCCATTACACTTTATTTTAATTTGCTAATGCCAATAACTTGGCTATAAGTTTCCACTTGTATATATTTTAGCCATGTTAAAAAAATTTATTTTCTAATACCGCCGTTAGAAAACATTTAGTACTGCGGGTAATTTCTGAAGAAGCAAATAACCGATTCGAATGAAACTTTACACTATAATATATATAATAATTTTTAAACATGATTTAAATGTTTAATTTGCTATTTTAAAATTTTTTTTACCCTCTTATCTTATGCTTGGTGTTATATGTGAATAGTTTTAATATGTTTTCATAAGAATTGTTATGTTATTTTCAGAGTTGAACATAATATTAATATGTTAAACTTTTCTTTTATTTAATTATTTGTATGATTGCATTTACCATTTTTGCATAATTGTAAGATCAAAAGTAGCTATGTTTACTTTTTAAACATCTTTTTATATTCTCGTCAAAGAAATATGCGTTTGCAATACTGAAAACACAGAATGTTTTGTGCAAGCTTCTTTTCCCCTAGTTACTTGAAAAATAGGCTTCCACAAACATGTTACTCTCTGTACAGGTTTCGCTCTATATATATTTGGGTATTTACAAGTTATTTCAAACTCTACAGGATTATACTATCTAAAACTAACTGCTAAATTCTATATATTTTAACCATGAAAAAAAAAACTTTGTTTTCAAAATAGAGGCACTACAAAACACATAGGACTGCGCGTCATTTTTGAAGAACCAAATAACCGATTAGAATGAAACTTTATACTAGTAGTATATTTAGACAGCACTAGTTAAATATTTTAATACGTTCTGACAACCAACATTTTGATTAAAGTATCACCTTAAAACATTATCTTATAAGTATTATCGCAGGAACTAAAAGCGTTTTTCCCTCCAGGTTTTGTACTGTTGTCATGCAATGTAATGAACTTATTATTTCTATTGTAATAATTATAGCACCTTATTTTCTAAATGGCGGCAAAGCAAAGCGTATGTATATATCCAAATTCCAAATCTTGGTTTGCCTAACGACAATATTTGACTCTCATTTTCCCAGCCCTTTTCGACTGCTATTTTGGAAGATAGCTACTAATGAAAATGTGAAGTAAAAAAAATGTTTCTCAGGACAATGAAAGTAGTTTCACAAAATGTTGTATAAATAGTCTTATGCAATTTTTATATTTCCATTTGTTTCATATCCTACAGTTTTATTTTGTTCTTATATATAATTACAGACGGGAATAATTCGCGAGATCAGTNTCCATTTGTTTCATATCCTACAGTTTTATTTTGTTCTTATATATAATTACAGACGGGAATAATTCGCGAGATCAGTACCCTTTAGGCTAGAATCCAAATTAGTTTGTACATTCAACATGTTATTATTTTCTTATTGGCTCGTTGGTGCCTCTGCGAGAGGTCGTGATAGGGTCTGCTTTGAGTTACCGCATTGTTATTGGCTGAGAGTCATCCATAAAATGTCAAATTGGCCGTTGACCAACTGCAGAATAAGAAAAACCAATAAGTTTTGAAGTTTATCTTGTACTTAAATAGACCCACGGATTTTACGGTCTCTATATAATAATGAATGACAAGCGGAGTTCCTTTCACTTTTGGAAACATCCTCTACCCAGTCGTTATGTTTACCTGCCTTGTATGCCTCGACATTATAAGCTTACGCCCAGCTCCTATTGATTCGCTCTTTATTGTTACATTATTTGGTTTGCCTAAGAGCTGACTGGTGCCTTTTTTTTTAAACATATCACCTGTTACGTTTACTTGCTTGAAATTTTTCTTGTATTTGTCACTTCTCATTAATTCCTAGCACCAGATCACAACTACACTTACTCCTTACTTTCGTCATATATTTCAATTTCATTACATTTCGGTCGTGTGTTCTCTACACCTTGAAACCTCCTCATTATTAACTTAATTTCTGTCTTTTTTTTTTACCGCCTCTTTAGTAACTTTCCACACATGATACATGTATTTAGTAAACTTTCTTTTACCCGGCATAACATAACCTAAAAAAATGTAACAAACTGGTACCGTATTAGCCACATTGTATTAATCATAACTAAATACAACGAACTGCTAAGTAGTGTTTACACATAAAACTCATTTTTTANTTAAGTTCCCGCGAATTGGTGGCGGGAACGTGCTGCATGTTAGGTAAAAAACCTAAAAGATATTCAACGGTATTACTAAACAGTGTAGGCGTACGTTTTTATAAGATGTTTTCGGTGGTTTTAAGTATGGTTTAATTACGTGACTTCCACAATGTTCATTAAAATATTTAAGAACGCAAAGTATGGTTAATTCGTGCGAAGATTGTTTACAGGTTGTGTTGTCTTCAACTGTATTTGCAAAATAGACGCAAGGTGGTTTTTTTGTTGCCTTGTGTTCTCAAGAATGTACTTAATAACGGAATAATATCGCAAAAGTTTTTTATAGGTGCTTGAATTCTGTCTTTGGAATACGGCCAAATATTGTTACTGCTATGCCGCGACATAAACTACTACCGTAATTTGCCTATCATCCCCTTCTGATAGTAATAATCAAATTGTAAAAGTCGAAGAACTCCCATTGGAGGTGTGCACACCTCAACCCATTTATACATTATTTAAAAAACTACTGTCTCTTAGGTGTGCATAATAAATTGATTCATAATGAATATTTCCCATTACACTTTATTTTAATTTGCTAATGCCAATAACTTGGCTATAAGTTTCCACTTATATATATTTTAGCCATGTTAAAAAAATTTATTTTCTAATACCGCCGTTAGAAAACATTTAGTACTGCGGGTAATTTCTGAAGAAGCAAATAACCGATACGAATGAAACTTTACACTATAATATATATAATAATTTTTAAACATTATTTAAATGTTTAATTTGCTATTTTTAAATTTTTTTTACCCTCTTATCTTATGCTCGGTGTTATATGTGAATAGTTTTAATATGTTTTCATAAGAATTGTTATGTTATTTTCAGAGTTGAACATAATATTAATATGTTAAACTTTTCTTTTATTTAATTATTTGTATGATTGCACTTACCATTTTTGCATAATTGTAAGATCAAAAGTAGCTATGTTTACTTTTTAAACATCTTTTTATATTCTCGTCAAAGAAATATGCGTTTGCAATACTGAAAACACAGAATGTTTTGTGCAAGCTTCTTTTCCCCTAGTTACTTGAAAAATAGGCTTCCACAAACATGTTACTCTCTGTACAGGTTTCGCTCTATATATATTTGGGTATTTACAAGTTATTTCAAACTCTACAGGATTATACTATCTAAAACTAACTGCTAAATTCTATATATTTTAACCATGAAAAAAAAAACTTTGTTTTCAAAATAGAGGCACTACAAAACACATAGGACTGCGCGTCATTTTTGAAGAACCAAATAACCGATTAGAATGAAACTTTATACTAGTAGTATATTTAGACAGCACTAGTTAAATATTTTAATGCGTTCTGACAACCAACATTTTGATTAAAGTATCACCTTAAAACATTATCTTATAAGTATTATCGCAGGAACTAAAAGCGTTTTTCCCTCCAGGTTTTGTACTGTTGTCATGCAATGTAATGAACTTATTATTTCTATTGTAATATTTATAGCACCTTATTTTCTAAATGGCGGCAAAGCAAAGCGTATGTATATATCCAAATTCCAAATCTTGGTTTGCCTAACGACAATATTTGACTCTCATTTTCCCAGCCCTTTTCGATTGCTATTTTGGAAGATAGCTACTAATGAAAATGTGAAGTAAAAAAAATGTTTCTCAGGACAATGAAAGTAGTTTCACAAAATGTTGTATAAATAGTCTTATGCAATTTTTATATCTCCATTTGTTTCATATCCTACAGTTTTATTTTGTTCTTATATATAATTACAGACGGGAATAATTCGCGAGATCAGTACCCTTTAGGCTAGAATCCAAATTAGTTTGTACATTCAACATGTTATTATTTTCTTATTGGCTCGTTGGTGCCTCTGCGAGAGGTCGTGATAGGGTCTGCTTTGAGTTACCGCATTGTTATTGGCTGAGAGTCATCCATAAAATGTCAAATTGGCCGTTGACCAACTGCAGAATAAGAAAAACCAATAAGTTTTGAAGTTTATCTTGTACTTAAATAGACCCACGGATTTTACGGTCTCTATATAATAATGAATGACAAGTGGAGTTCCTTTCACTTTTGGAAACATCCTCTACCCAGTCGTTATGTTAACCTGCCTTGTATGCCTCGACGTTATAAGCTTACGCCCAGCTCCTATTGATTCGCTCTTTATTGTTACATTATTTGGTTTGCCTACGAGCTGACTGGTGCCTTTTTTTAAAACATATCACCTCACCTGTTACGTTTACTTGCTTGAAATTTTTCTTGTATTTGTCACTTCTCATTAATTCCTAGCACCAGATCACAACTACACTTATTCCTTACTTTCGTCATATATTTCAATTTCATTACATTTCGGTCGTGTGTTCTATACACCTTGAAACCTCCTCATTATTAACTTAATTTCTGTCTTTTTTTTTACCGCCTCTTTAGTAACTTTCCACACATGATACATGTATTTAGTAAACTTTCTTTTACCTGACATAACATAACCTAAAAAAATGTAACAAACTGGTACCGAATTAGCCACATTGTATTAATCATAACTAAATACAACGAACTGCTAAGTAGTGTTTACACATAAAACTCATTTTTTAACAAATATAATCAAATATAACTTAATATGGTNGTAATCAAATATAACTTAATATTGTCAAATGTTCCTAAGACCAAACGTAACAAATATTACTTGGATCATCCAAATGAATACCGACTAAATAAAACTGTACTAAATGAAGCAAAATGAGACAGTTTAACGTAAATAAACATGGTAAAATACTGCCAAATATGATAATAATGTAATGGATTTTTTCTGAACTGAATAATTATGTTACAATGAGACAAATCATGAAGTAATGTGAAATAATGTTACTGAATGATATTTATGGCACGAATAATAACTTAAAAGGGAAATGTGGATTTGGAAAAAAACTGTAT
This sequence comes from Clitarchus hookeri, assembly GCA_002778355.1. NCBI lineage: Eukaryota > Metazoa > Arthropoda > Insecta > Phasmatodea > Phasmatidae > Clitarchus > Clitarchus hookeri. Next base: position 560,730 of record NQII01000105.1, read on the forward strand.
ATATCTTGAAAACTATAAACATATGATAGAACACTTTTGGGTCAAAATGCAATAAAACAACAACAGATGTAGAATGGTGACAAAATAAACCATTAAAGTTTACATGACAAAATGTTATTAAAACGGGAACTTATGAGCAAATAGGAACAAATAGTATGAAATACAATCAATGTTACTATACTTGACTGAATTTTTCCAAAAGTAAACAAATATGACTTTATGTGACGAGCTGTTACCAAACATGACAAACTTTGACAAAATATGCCTACAATTCAACAAACATCGCCTGACATTCCTGAGCTTAAATAAACAAAGCCAAATATTACAACAATATACTAAAATATCAAATACGACAACATGCTACCAAACATGACCAAATTTGACCAAACGAGACCAATTGTTATAATCGTTTAACCAAACTTATCTTACATACTATATTTAAACGATTATGATTCTTTAGTCAAAGCCACTCCTCCATGTGTCTTTCTTGTTGTACCCGATTTGTTATACCAGGAGTCCTCACTTTTCACGGAACCCGACAATGCCCTTTGCTTCCTTAAACACCAAGCATTTTAATTAGCCTTTGTTTGTTCTCTTTGCCCTTGCGCATATGCGAACTAATTTGTAATATCACCTACGTAGACTGACGCTCATGTCTACAAAATGTTCAGAGTCAACTGAACATATTCGAGTTTACGAGCTGTCTATGAAATAAAACAATACTTTCATACTAGTATCCAATATATTTTCACTTACTTCAAAATTGTATAATAATACAGGCTGATGCATATACTTTATATTTACGTAGTGCCTAGATAGTAATTTTAAGCAGTTTATATCTCTTATATTTTCTAAATAACTGCCCAATGAAAATTTAGTCAGTCATATCTTTTCGTTGACACCAATAAAATATTCATACTAACTATCTCTATCTCTAAGAACCGGTGGCAGACATTTTTGGTTGATAAATTTTGCCTTCTGCTATTTTGACGTACGTTAACCACAAAATAATAACAGGTCTGCTTATGTATATCTGTGGAATTATTTTACTATCGGAATCGGTACAAGAACTTTTGTAAAGGCACAATAAGAAATTAGGGCATTGTTAACCGACCTGGTGGTTTCACAATCACGGTCTTTTAAAGTTGTTGGAGCGAATTATAGTATAAAACTGAAGAAAATTAAACTGTTTTAAAACATATATAAGAAAATTTAAGGGTTGTATCTTCGTCTAGCAATCTCTGTGGTAGTATCAAATGAATATAAGAAATAACTGAAAAGATGTAAAGATATTATAAGTTAATAAGATAAAATTGTATACACAAGTATATATGTGGAGGTGATCTCACATGTACTATTTTAGATGAAAACAGTTTTTACAAATCTGTAATTCTCGAATTTCTGACATGATAAACTTTATGACAGGGAAATTGTTTTTTTAAGTCAAAATTCTTCTTGAATGATTTTTAATTTCCCACTTATTTCCTTACTCGTAGCTTTTAATTTTCTGTTTTATTAATTAAATTTCAAATATTTAAAAGTATTAAGAAAAATGAATCTTGCAAATGCCATCTCCCAAGCAAACGTGAAATTATGCTAGTGAAATAAAAAGAAGCTGTAAGTTCAAAGTTATAACTTCCGGTTTAAGTCAGTTTTCTTCACGTGACACATTTCATTCCTGAATGTCTATAATGTGGAAAAAGTTAGGTTTGTTACCGAGTGATAACTTATATTCAGTTTAGATAGTTGGTATTTTTTTTCGTTGACGTTGTTTCAGTTCTGAGTGTTGGTTTTCCCGAAGTCCAAGTAATATGTGTTTGGTTGTTCGTACAAGGTCAGCGATTATTTTATTTGTCAAATAATTTTCTTTCAAATAACATGGAGTAACTCAACACATCAGTTACCCAATGTCCTGAGATAGGAAAAGAATCATAATTTTTCCCTTTAAAAAATGTTGTTTCATAATTCATGAAATATATTTTTTATCGCTTTTAGCGCAGCTATCTTGGCCTTTTCAGGTTTCCAATTATACTGCCCCCTCAATAACGTAAAAACGTAAAAAAGAAATTAGCTAAATTTTTTACTGGAATACTACAGTAGAATTACATAGTGAACAGTTCTGTGTATACGGAGTTGTTCCTATTATTTATTTGACTTGAAATTTCTTGTGACCATTTTATTTATTCCTTAAATTTACAACTTTAAATTGATTTTGTTATATGGCTACAGCTTCTAACCGCTACAAGAATTATGCTATAAATGTAAAAATTCGCTTCATTGTTCATAATATTCATCTATGATGCTAACCATTATATAAAATTTTGCAGGAAAATTCTGAATGAGAAAAAACTACTTATACCTGAGAGCAAAGAAAATTGCTTTTTTTAAATGGTTATTGAGATATTAATTGAACGCATGAGAAGATGAGGTGATATTTAATAAATATGTCGTTTTATCTTTTAGTAGTTTTTAACGACTACAAGTAGTTAGCCACCTGTATTTTTCAGCCTCTACTTAATGTGATAAAGGGAATAAGTGCCGTGCTGGAGGTAATTTATTTAATTTGTGATATGAAGTCAGAATTTCATCTCCATACATGAATGTTATTTCTAAATGTAATATACACACAAATTCAGATGAGCCTATCTTGTGTCTTCTAGCTGATAGACTGACGACTAACTGTTATGGTTTCCACAGGTTTGACCTTTATTTCGGTGGCACTTGTTTGTAAATTGTTCTAATATTAATGGTTTAGTTACGAACTTTGAAAAATGTTTTAAATTCTTTAATTTCAATTTATTTTTGCCGTATAAATGGTATATTATTTGTTTTAACTATAAAACACTTATACTTCCTTGTTAAGCTTGGGATGAAATATATTGCACGGTAGCAAATGTTATATTAAATTATTGGCTCTATGTTAAACTCAGTACAATTTAAAGCGTAAATTGAACCTACAAAAATATGAAATAAATACGCAAAATATTTATAGATATCATTATCCTTAAACATATTGCATACAGAAATTTCAAAAAAATTAATATCCTTGCTTATACCTTGCTAAAAAATTTTATTATTTTTTTGACACTCATTTGTTATATCAGTGGTTTTAACAACTGTTGAGCTACAAACAGTACAAATATCGATTCTTTACTCGAAGTTAAAATTCAGATTTCGTCCTACCTTAGACTGGCATACTAAAAAAAATTATGCATAGAAATTGACAGCAAAATTCAATTTGAGTACCTTATAACTTTTAACCTAATAATTTTTTCTTTTGTAGAGTTACATGTGCAGAAATAACGTTTCAAGATGCTGACATTGTATAAATTTCAGATTTTATAGGCTGTCCACGAATTCCCAGAGATAGGCGAAGTATATTTTTATAAGTTAAAGCGCAACATAAGTGTTAATAAAAAGCAACAGGCGGAGCACTGAATACTAATAACAAGGTTTATAGAGCGTGGCAATGCAGTATTTTAATTTATGCCAACATGCAGTTGTAAAACACTCCGCTTGCCCCCAGCGTAAATCCTTACTTGAATAAGTCTTCCCTTAACCACATTAATTTAATCTGAGGAGGTCAATGCATCTGTTGGCTATTACAACACTCAACACTTTACGAACTGAGAGTTATCAAGTTAAAATATTTTTGGTGGCTGTATTTTCCAGAATATGATCTCCTGCTTTTGATATCTACGTCACTACAGTTCACATTCCTCGTTTACATCATTTGTGTTCCACTTCCCCAAGTTATTTTTCATATTTTAGTAGCTGTAAATTCTAACATGTGTGTTTCTACCATTTCCCCTTATTTTGTTAAATTTCATTGGTTTATTTCATGTAGTATACATTTTTAAACAATTACCTGACAGCTTGCTGGATACAGTCTACGCAGTGATCATATTCATTTCGGTAATACCTATGCATATAACGAGTTTGAAAATTCTTTTTAAATTAAAAATGCACTAAAATAGTTCCATGTAATTTACATTGTATTTATTTTCAATTCTATTATATTGTAATGTGTGCGTGTGTGTGTATATATGGTTTTTAAGGAGAAAACACGTACACTATTGATCACATTGAGAATCAATATAGCTATGTTGGCAAATGTTACATGAAATATAAGTTCATTTTCTCCTTCTTTGTAATTTGGTTTNGTATATATGGTTTTTAAGGAGAAAACATGTACACTATTGATCACCTTGAGAATCAATATAGCTATGTTGGCAAATGTTACATGAAATATAAGTTCATTTTCTCCTTCTTTGTAATTTGGTTTTATTTACAAGTATGCCTCACTCTATACATTTTGCTTTCTTTAATGTGTGAAATTTAACTATGAACGTCAGTTTGTCATCAGTGTTTTTGCACATTGAATTTTAAATATGGCATTTATACTTTTTTTATATTTAGCTATGGGCACTTTACTTGCACCAAAACGTCTTCTCTCTTAGCCATATTCTCCATGATACACTCCCTAGATGTACGGTTTAAGTACTCTTACTTCCTGAGTCATTCCATGAGAAGGGAAGAAGTAAAACATACATGAATATGTGGGTATTATTTTTTAGCAGTTTTTAATGACGAAGTGTAGTTTCCTTCGCAGAAAAAATACTGTTAACCTTGATGAAGGTTAATAAATTAATTTATTGCAAAACTAGGCTTTACATCTCCGTATATTAATGTAAATGTAGTATGAGCACAAATCTGGCGTTAACCCTATGTGGTGCGTTCACGTTACTAAAGAATATTTTAAACTTTAGCGGACACTGTAACTCTTCAAAAAGAGGAACGAGGTGATTTTGATTTATGTATGAGGGAATTCCTGAATACCATTTTCCTTTTCAGCGACTCTAAAAAGTGAACATTCAGTCTTAGAACAGTGTGTTTCATTCTAGCGTTAATATTTTGTATAAGTTACAGAGACTTACATACAGATAAAACGTATTTTCATTATCTCCTTATTTTACAAGGCACATAACAATGAAGAGTGTATATTTTATCAATTTACGATACATTTATTTGAACGACGCTGCATTCTTGTGGCGAAGTGAGAAAAAAGAGTTTCCACTTTTCTAAATTATGGTAATTACTACGGACCTACGCCTCGGTGATGGACTGGATTCTCAAATAAAGTTAAAAAGTTTACATGAGCACGTGTGCACTTTGTACATTTTCCTAGTCACATCTAAGTAGATCTAGTACTCTGTTGTTGCAGTACAATCGATAACTCTTAGCCTCTAAAATATATATTTTTTATTGATGTCCTGAATGTCATTATCAAAACTACATTGCACGTTGTGTTGAACTTAAAAGGGAAATTTCATACAAGGAACTGGCAATAATATGTTAAGTAAATTTACTCGTCTAATGTGTAGGATACCCAAGTGATCTATGTTTGGATCGTGTTTTGTGTAATTGTACTCAAGATAAGGGAACATTAAAGGGATTATATTAATCTTTTATGTGCATAGAATACTTTAAAATACAGGAGTTTAGGGTGGCATAGTTGCAAAGAGCCTGTAATAGTAATCTAAATGAAAATGTATGAGAAGATGATAGTGCTTGAGANCAGATCTAGTACTCTGTTGTTCCAGTACAATCGATAACTCTTAGACTCTAAAATATATATTTTTTATTGATGTCCTGAATGTCATTATCACAACTACATTGCACGTTGTGTTGAACTTAAAAGGGAAATTTCATACAAGGAACTGGCAATAATATGTTAAGTAAATTTACTCGTCTAATGTGTAGGATACCCAAGTGATCTATGTTTGGATCGTGTTTTGTGTAATTGTACTCAAGATGAGGGAACATTAAAGGGATTATATTAATCTTTTATATGCATAGAATACTTTAAAATACAGGAGTTTTAGGGTGGCATAGTTGCAAAGAGCCTGTAATAGTAATCTAAATGAAAATGTATGAGAAGATGATAGTGCTTGAGNTTTAGGGTGGCATAGTTGCAAAGAGCCTGTAATAGTAATCTAAATGAAAATGTATGAGAAGATGATAGTGCTTGAGACCAAAGAAAACAGCAATAGAGAGTATTGGGCCCACAGATCTTTATCATATTCCACAGTTTTGTCAATTTCATGTTGAGTGGCCACGAGAACTTAAAAACACTTATGTTATTTGAAGAAAGTACTTTGTATTTTGCTTCTGAAAATGCTTATCGATAATATATGTTTTCTGAGTACTTCAAATTATGACCCATAAACTGTATACACTAGCGATAGAAGCATCAATTTTTCCACAATTCTTGAAATCAAAAATGTACAGAAACTTTTTCAATTAAGGTACATTAGCAAACAAGAGTCACTGTGGTGGCAGTAAATCCGGTTGTTATTTTGGATGCTCTATTATGTGGGAGATCATATAAACATATTTCACAGAAGAATAAGGTCCATGTGGATGGTGCTTAAAAAGATATTGGAAAAAATTTCAAAATTTCTTAAATGAACGATTTTTCTGCTACCAGGAAAATCTTGTCTGAAACACAGGTTAGCTTGGCCTGAAATCCAATAAATACCTATTAATTTATGGTGTCACAAACTATAGTTAATGTAACAATCGTTAGGTATATTCAAAGCTTATTGTAAGTATTTCAAATAACCACTTAGCCCATATCGAAAGGTATTTAACTGCATATGGTTAGTAAAGAATTAAAAACTAACAATTTTGAAACGTAATAAAAGTAAAAACGTTGGTGAGGAACNAACTGCATATGGTTAGTAAAGAATTAAAAACTAACAATTTTGAAACGTAATAAAAGTAAAAACGTTGGTGAGGAATGGAAAAATTGCAACCAGGTAAATGTTCCAAAGTTTTACTAGATACTAGTTACATTTAAAGTATTAATAATTTAATGGAAATACAAATAATTTAAGTAAAATACATAGTCTNCGGAAAAATTGCAACCAGGTAAATGTTCCAAAGATTTACTAGATACTAGTTACATTTAAAGTATTAATAATTTAATGGATATACAAATAATTTAAGTAAAATACATAGTCTGAATTAACAACTAATGGCAAAATTCCTCATTTAAGAACATTAAGTTCCAGGCGGTATTGTCTTCAAAGCCATTCTTCCAGGAAAGAAAACCAGTTTTCGATAACATGGCCTTGTCTTCAATATGGTCCCTGGAGGGCCCTGGCGGCGGGGTAGGGTCCAGCAGCATTCCTCGACAGCTCGGTCTCCTCGTAGCGCACCTCAGGCTTGTAGCCCTCCTCGTCAGCCTGGTACTCCACTACCTGCAGCCGACCATCCGGCAGCAGCACGCGGTACGAGCCCTGCGCCGTCTCCAGCTGGCGACTCTCCTCCTGCCCGAACTCGCTACCTGACTCCGCATCCTGCACGGCGTACGAGAACTGGTAGTTGGCGGGCTCCTGTAACACACCACACACACTCACTGCGCTGTCCCCGGCCTCACTCTGCTCACACATGTGCAAGTGGAGGTACTTACGGCTAGAGGGTCCTCCTGGGCGCTGTATCCGGCGAGAGGAGCGCCGTACTGGGCGGCTGGGAAGTTCCTGGAGAAGTCGGCGGGAGCGCCATATGTGTTGGAGGGGCCGACTCGTGCCGCAGCAGGGGCGCCGTACTGAGTGGAAAGACCGTTCACTCCACCAAACCGGCTAGAAGCAGCAGGGGCGCCGTACTGGGTGGAAAGACCGTTCACTCCACCAAACCGGCTAGAAGCAGCAGGGGCGCCGTACTGGGTGGAAAGAGCGTTTACACCACCAAACCTGCTAGAAGCAGCAGGAGCACCGTACTGGGTGGAAAGACCGTTCACTCCACCAAACTGGCTGGAAGCAGCAGGGACGCCGTATTTGGTGGAAAGACCGTTCACTCCACCAAACCGGCTGGAAGCAGCAGGGGCGCCATACTGGGTGGGAATGGCATTCGTACCTCCAAATCTGATGGTTTCTGCAGGTGCTCCATACTGAGTTGACAACGAATTGATACCAGAAAATCGGCTAGTGGCAGTTGGTGCACCATACTGTGTAGAGACGGTATTTACTCCTGAGAACCTAATAGATGCAGTAGGCGCTCCATACTGAGCTGATGGTACACTGGCACCATTGGAACGTCCTGATAATATTTGTGCTCCATACCGAGTAGAAGGTGCAATCGTGCCTGAAAATCGACTTGATATGGCTGGTGCTCCGAACTGAGATGAACGACTTAATACATCACGGAAACGGCCTGACGCTGCTGGGGATGCATACTGTGCTCCTGGTGCCCCATATTGCTGAGAAGGTTGCCTTGCAGATGAGGCAGGAGGTAGGTACTGTCGGCCCACAGGTGGCTCAGCATGTGCTGCGGTAAGCGCCAAAGCGATTATGAAAATATTCTGAAACAAATCACATGTTTTAAATGTTACTCACTATAATTATTACACAACTTATTGAAAATACTATTACGTTTAATTTGTTTACCCATAATACAGATTTTAAAATTCTATTTTCATATTTTACAGAGAATTTCAGTTTCTGTCGGAAATATATTGTAACATATTTTATTCTCGCTGAAGTGAACGACATATAATGACAGTTTATTCAATTAAATGTTTTGATTTTACTCCACATGTATCGAAACATCGAATAATTAATTAATTTATACGTAAAATATGTTATTATTACCTACATATTTACTAGCCTTTTTTTTTTTACTAATGTGTTATGAAGGCGAGGTTTTACCAAAAAAAAAATGTGGTCCATGGTTATAAGTTATTTAAGGACGTCCTAACTAAATGAAAATATCTTGGAATGTGACCTAACGATGCAACCTAGTTACATATACTAGTAATAAAACCGTTATTAACTNACTAAAGTGTTATGAAGGCGAGGTTTTACCAAAAAAAAATGTGGGCCATGGTTATAAGTTATTTAAGGACGTCCTAACTAAATGAAAATATCTTGGAATGTGACCTAACGATGCAACCTAGTTACATATACTAGTAATAAAACCGTTATTAACTTATATATTGGTATCTTCGATGGCATGTAATTTAGTGCGTCCCAATCAATGTTGAGTTTTCGAGGTTTATTGTTACCTCGGGAACATAGCTTGATTTTTGGTTAAGTTTCCTTCGCTCCTGATATGTTTTACAAGACACGAAGCAAACCCTATTCAAAAAGGAAGTGTTTCAACTACCACTTTATATGATTATCGGTTTTTGCAGAAAATATATTCAAAAGTCCATATTTCTTAACGAACTGGANGTATCTTCGATGGCATGTAATTTAGTGCGTCCCAATCAATGTTGAGTTTTCGAGGTTTATTGTTACCTCGGGAACATAGCTTGATTTTTGGTTAAGTTTCCTTTGCTCCTGATATGTTTTACAAGACACGAAGCAAACCCTATTCAAAAAGGAAGTGTTTCAACTACCACTTTATATGATTATCGGTTTTTGCAGAAAATATATTCAAAAGTCCATATTTCTTAACGAACTGGAAGACGAATGAAGCCATTTTCTCTTACCTAAGTGTTTTATTTTCTCTATGTTACAATTTTTCAATAAAAACCACTTTCAATTACTGGTTTATATATACATATTTTTCGTAATTTCTTCTTAAGGAATAAGTTATGGGACCTTCTTCGAACCAAAACGTTAAATAAGTTGTATGGCAGTTTGGTCTTCTTTAATAGGAAAATATGTAAGAAGAACCACTAAAAGACTTGAGATGAAAAATTACCACATTTTTATCCAACATAATTTGAGTACAACACAAAGAGGTTAACTTACATAACCATAGGAATTCGATTTCTAGCGTATCAAAAGCAATACTTTATTACAATGATGACAATGATTGTAATTTTTTTGTCGATTCCAGCTGTCGGAGACNTAGTGGTAAGGCAGTTTGGTCTTCTTTAATAGGAAAATATGTAAGAAGAACCACTAAAGGACTTGAGATGAAAAATTACCACATTTTTATCCAACATAATTTGAGTACAACACAAAGAGGTTAACTTACATAACCATAGGAATTCGATTTATAGCGTATCAAAAGCAATACTTTATTACAATGATGACAATGATTGTAATTTTTTTGTCGATTCCAGCTGTCGGAGAAGGGGATCTGTTCTTTAAAGTAACTACCCTTATTCGAGAAAAAGTTAAATGGTGTAGGAATTATACTTGTATCGGCAAAATCAGACACAAAATGTACCGTAACGTGCAATTTAATTTAATATTAATACCGAATTTTGATAACACTCTGATGGAACTAAATCCGTACGATTTCTGTCTATTAAAAGTCTTGGATTACTGTGGGTAGAGAATCTTGTTATTTTGCCAATGCTTTTCACTGTGCAGACATTTAACATTCTCTGTGGCTCTCTCATGCTGAAAGAAATAAGATCGCCTTTTAACAATAGCGCAAAATAATTTATTTAAGGTGGAGGGAGAGGATTTTGAAATGGGGCACCACCTCTGACTGTACAACATGCACAATTAATTGAAAAGTAGTACACTCACTACCAAAATTATTAGAACAGTACGAGTTTTAATGTAAACGAAAGAAGATCACACATATTTTGTAACAAACTAAACCATGTTTTAAAATGCAAATTNAGGGGATCTGTTCTTTAAAGTAACTACCCTTATTCGAGAAAAAGTTAAATGGTGTAGGAATTATACTTGTATCGGCAAAATCAGACACAAAATGTACCGTAACGTGCAATTAAATTTAATATTAATACCGAATTTTGATAACACTCTGATGGAACTAAAACCGTACGATTTCTGTCTATTAAAAGTCTTGGATTACTGTGGGTAGTGAATCTTGTTATTTTGCCAATGCTTTTCACTGTGCAGACATTTAACATTCTGTGTGACTCTCTCACGCTGAAATAAATAAGATCGCCTTTTAACAATAGCGCAAAATAATTTATTTAAGGGGGAGGGAGAGAATTTTGAAATGGGGCACCACCTCTGACTGTACAACATGCACAATTAATTGAAAAGTAGTACACTCACTACCAAAATTATTAGAAAAGTACGAGTTTTAATGTAAACGAAAGAAGATCACACATATTTTGTAACAAACTAAACCATGTTTTAAAATGCAAATTTTAGAGTATTTTTATTCTGGATGCTTGGCCGGAAAGTTTAGTTTTGCAAGAAAGCGTTCGTCAAATAGGGGAATCATAATAATTAGCCCCTACTATTGTGCGCATGTAATAAAGTACTGATCTTAGTAGTGAAATATATTGAAAGTAATTGGTTTTATTTCCTTGTCTATATGTGCATAAAAGTAATCTCTCATTATATGTATAGCTATTGTATGTAACTGTTAATAAGTACAACAATATAATAGTTATAATGATGGCTTTGATTCTTGTTAATAAGGGGGGGGGGGTGTTTAATTTATTTTACTGTGCTTTCCAAAGCATCCAAAATAGAAATACGCTTAAATATTAATTTGAATTACTCTACGATTAATATTCTTTAGAAATAATAAAAACATAAAGTTAATCAAAATATTATACAGTTTTACACAATAAATACGTAATTCTTTCATANTATAATAGTTATAATGATGGCTTTGATTCTTGTTAATAGGGGGAGGGGGTGTTTAATTTATTTTACTGTGCTTTCCAAAGCATCCAAAATAGAAATACGCTTAAATATTAATTTGAATTACTCTAAGATTAATTGTCTTTAGAAATAATAAAAACATAAAGTTAATCAAAATATTATACAGTTTTACACAATAAATACGTAATTCTTTCATNTCTTTAGAAATAATAAAAACATAAAGTTAATCAAAATATTATACAGTTTTACACAATAAATACGTAATTCTTTCATATGCAACATAATGAAATAGTACTTTACTAAAAATTTTATTGGTGTGTGTATGTACAACGTTTTAATTAGTTCTGTCAGGTACAGCGCTGCTTTTAAAATTACTCTACTTCAACCTCAAGAGGAAATAATATGTGAAAAAATTGTAGGTCAACAACACTCCATAGTACAGCAGCTCTGTTTAAATAACATTTGTAGGTTTACGTAAAAAATAGTTTCTGTTCATTTAGAAGAATTTTTTTTAATAGCGTGATCGTGTTATGTGTTAACGATACAGCGGAACGTCCACTTACCTTGGCNCATTTAGAAGAATTTTTTTTAATAGCGTGATCGTGTTATGTGTTAACGATACAGCGGAACGTCCACTTACCTTGGACATGTCGAGTCCTGTTGAGTGGCGATGCGAGTGTGCACCCGGTGACATGCGTCGCCGGGCTATATATACGTACGTAGCACGGTGGGGAGTGCGTGCACAAGACGTCTCTCCACCCATCGCTCATCCTCGGTAGGGTCACAGCGCTCGGAGAGAGGAGCGTGNTTGCATACGGTGGAAGAACACACAGTGTTTGTACGAATAGATCATGAGTATAGCTTTCAAAATTGCTCACTTTACTGTGAACAGCCTAAAATATTATTTGTGTTACGTCTTGCGCCTCCTCTAAGCCAAAATCCCGGGTGCGTCATTGTTCACAACCCAGCGAAGCACTGGCTTTCTTGAAGGAGCCGTATTCTCATGCAGGCCCCCATAGAGAGCGCAAAACTCCAGTCGTATAGTTGTCGTAAAAAAATTATTCAGTACTCTTTTGAGTGACGTCTATGTATAAAAGAACATTTAAGAAATTTTCTACATCTAAAAAGTAGTTTCAGTTATTTTTTTTTATTTTTGAATCTAATGCGTATTTTGTAACACTTTGCACACTGTGCACATTTAGTGGCCTTCAAAACAACCTTAAATGGTGTTACTTATATCCGTTATCATAGGAAATCCACTTCTGCTTGTCTCTGTTTTTCCATTTACCACCATTATTTTGATTCACACCACATTTTACACACCTACTCCACTGAATAAGGTACATTTATTCCTGACTGGCTTTCAGCCAGTGCGGTGCCGAGTTGATTGTCTCCCAATCTCACATCCTTTCATTTGTTCAATTTTTTTGAGTGTTATGAAAATATTATTATTTTTACTCGCGTTGATTGCTGTTGANCACATCCTTTCATTTGTTCAATTTTTTTGAGTGTTATGAAAATATTATTATTTTTACTCGCGTTGATTGCTGTTGATGTGCTACATAGTTATTTTAATATTCTGCCAAGTATTAATCGCACATTTAAACTACATGCATGCGAATTTTGTTTTCTGGGACACAGAAATTTTCCGTTATAGTTTAACCCGAAGTACACTTGGGCATATTGTTGTATGCATTAGTAGAATAATTTGGTATGTTCGGGCATAATGTATTTTTAATGGAGTAAAACCGGTACCCGGCACAGGCGCCAGGCGCCGACCGGCCGCCACGTTGTGACGTCACCCGAGCGTCACCTTGTATGTGGGTGACCTTGAACCATGACCTTGACCTTGAATGACCTTGAAGTCAAATACACTTAAAAAATCCCAAAAACCTCCAAAAAATTCCAAAAAATCTATAAAAAATGTATTTAAAAACTTTTAAAAAAATTATTAAAAGGTTGTTATTAAAATTTGTTTTAAAAACTTACATTTTCGGAGGTTCCCACTGCACCACGTCCAGCAGACGACTGACTCTCTTCACAATGTATAAACATTGTCTTCCCTACCAATGTTTCTTATTGGTTAATTAGTCGGCAGGCTCCCACCCCTCACCCATACTCATTTCGTCATATGCAGCTATCNTCAAGAATGTGAGTTAATAGCTCAATTAGGGCACGTGCCCCCCCCCCCAAAGCAAAAAAAAAGCCTTCAAATATTTAATATAAGTGTCAGTAAGTTATGGGATTTAAGTGGTCTTAGAGTAAGTCAAGAGCCGATTGAATACCGACCGCTATCTGCAAAGCGTGGCAGAGAAAGACGCGTGTTCTCGCCACGTGTGAAAATTTACTACACTGCAACAGTATAATCATTAAGAATACAACAACAACACCATTAAAATATAATGATTTCCAGTAGTTGTAGTTAGGGAACTTAAATTACGATTTTCTGGAAATAATGTTTTGTCAATAGTTAGTACATTTACTGCTTATTTGTTAGTTTACACAGTGACAATTATAAAAGGCTGTTCACGGTTAATAGAGCACTTTTAAAATCAACCTTCGAAAAACGTCACTGCCCGTACCAGCATATATTTTAACGGACACACTTTTTGTTCCATGAACCCAGTGAAGTTGGCAACCTTGAAGGAAAGGCAGTTCCACTTTTTAACGATAATTAGAGTTGTTAGGCATACGTTTGCCAGTATTAAAATGTAATATTTCCCTTTCTGTTTTTTAATTCATTCATTTTAAGTGTTAGCAAGGTTGTAAAATATTTGCTTTTCAAATAATTTATCAGTTTTATTTGACCGACGCATGTATAAAGTGATCAGGCCCATAGTAATGATAGTTTTGCATACGGTGGAAGAACACACAGTGTTTGTACGAATAGATCATGAGTATAGCTTTCAAAATTGCTCACTTTACCNTTGCATACGGTGGAAGAACACACAGTGTTTGTACGAATAGATCATGAGTATAGCTTTCAAAATTGCTCACTTTACCGTGAACAGCCTAAAATATTATTTGTGTTACGTCTTGCGCCTCCTCTAAGCCAAAATCCCGGGTGCGTCATTGTTCACAACCCAGCGAAGCACTGGCTTTCTTGAAGGGGCCGTATTCTCATGCAGGCCCCCATAGAGAGCGCAAAACTCCAGTCGTATAGTTGTCGTAAAAAAATTATTCAGTACTCTTTTGAGTGACGTCTATGTATAAAAGAACATTTAAGAAATTTTCTACATCTAAAAAGTAGTTTCAGTAATTTTTTTTTATTTTTGAATCTAATGCGTATTTTGTAACACTTTGCACACTGTGCACATTTAGTGGCCTTCAAAACAACCTTAAATGGTGTTGCTTATATCCGTTATCATAGGAAATCCACTTCTGCTTGTCTCTGTTTTTCCATTTACCACCATTATTTTGATTCACACCACATTTTACACACCTACTCCACTGAATAAGGTACATTTATTCCTGACTGGCTTTCAGCCAGTGCGGTGCCTAGTTGATTGTCTCCCAATCACACATCCTTTCATTTGTTCAATTTTTTTGAGTGTTATGAAAATATTATTATTTTTACTCGCGTTGATTGCTGTTGATGTGCTACATAGTTATTTTAATATTCTGCCAAGTATTAATCGCACATTTAAACTACATGCATGCGAATTTTGTTTTCTGGGACACAGAAATTTTCCGTTATAGTTTAACCCGAAGTACACTTGGGCATATTGTTGTATGCATTAGTAGAATAATTTGGTATGTTCGGGCATAATGTATTTTTAATGGAGTAAAACCGGTACCCGGCACAGGCGCCAGGCGCCGACCGGCCGCCACGTTGTGACGTCACCCGAGCGTCACCTTGTATGTGGGTGACCTTGAACCATGACCTTGACCTTGAATGACCTTGAAGTCAAATACACTTAAAAAATCCCAAAAACCTCCAAAAAATTCCAAAAAATCTATAAAAAATGTATTTAAAAACTTTTAAAAAAATTATTAAAAGGTTGTTATTAAAATTTGTTTTAAAAACTTACATTTTCGGAGGTTCCCACTGCACCACGTCCAGCAGACGACTGACTCTCTTCACAATGTATAAACATTGTCTTCCCTACCAATGTTTCTTATTGGTTAATTAGTCGGCAGGCTCCCACCCCTCACCCATACTCATTTCGTCATATGCAGCTATCTTGGGTTTTCGCTTTTCATTTGTTTATACATTGCTGGAAGCCACCAAATTGGATATCTTATGCTTACTTTTACATCACCTTAGTGGTGCTAGTGTATTAATTATCAGTTTACCCCCCAGGCAGTGCAAATTTCTCGATTTAACCGCCAGGCACGCTAATGGCACCTGCAATATTGTTTTTTTCATTTGTAATTTGTTTATATTTTTTCAACTATTAGGCGACGCTAGTGTATTAATAATCGATATCTTCACCAGGCGAGCTGGCGATTTAGATACCAGGTCGCAGCTATATTTGTTTGTATTTGTAAAGCATAGGTGGTGCTGTCGGCACCCTCCATTTAAGATTCTATTTTCAACACCTAGTGGGCGTTCTTTTCTCGATTTCGCCGCCAGACGAGCAGTCAGAGCCCATCCACTCTGTCGATTCAGCCGCCAGATGAGCTGTCGACAGTCATATTTTTTTAAAGGCACAGGAAAATCTGTCATTTTCATCCTATTTAAAAATTATTTTTTAATTAGCAATATACGTACATGAATGATGCAGGACTTTGACTACTCGCATAATTTACTAAACTTATATTTTTTTTATTAAAAATTTTAAGTTGTTGAATTTTAAAAAGTTTTTTTTTTATTTCATGATATAATCGTAGATGTAGTACTTTATAAAATACTTTTGATTAAAACAGTATGAGTATTTTTCTGCTTTTGGCGTCGTCACAGAACCACCTGGCTATAGCACTGGTGCACTGGATCCACGTAACTAGAATTCTGATGTTTATTGGGTATACCTTGACATCATTTTCACGATCTTATACCAATTTTTTGACAAATTTTATGGAAACGTTGAGTTTAATATTATGCAGGAGAAGTCACACTGGAAATTATACACAGTGTCAATTTAAGTATGCCAACAAGTTTATGCAGTATTACCATCAAACTGGAAATCCCTTTTCCTGTAAGTGAAATTATTTCATAAACATATTTTTACAAGCGTCCGTAGTGCACAGTTAGCAACTTTTCCTTTGTGTCAAAATTTATAATAATTAAGAAATTTAAAAGCACTGAAGATTGCTTATGGCAAATCTTATTGAAAATGATTATGCGCTTTCGTAAAGCGTGAAATAGGACTTCTAATATAGCTACTTTCATAATTTGCATTGTATTGTCTTACTTATCCCAGAACATTTCCAAGGCTAATACAATCGTACAAAATAAAAAAAAACAATTTCAAGTTTTTATAATTTTTTAATAGGCTGTGGTATATTAAATAAATATCACAAATGTCACTGAAGTGAACCCGAGATTTCTGGCATGTTAAGTTCCCAGTATGACATATATAGTACTTCACTAGCGAGATACAAAAAAAAACCCACGAATACTTCTTTAGGATATGTAAATTTTATTCATTAGTATTATAGGCTCTGTAGTATAGACGATCATTCGCATGAAGCCATACTCCTGTGCGCATATAGTCTGCAGGTCGTAGCGCAAAACCATTTCACAACTTCGTGTACCATCTTACAGCAGGAATACAGACAGCAAGTCCCATTGAAGGATATCAGATGTGACTATTATCATCCCGCAGTATGGAGTTCTCTGAAAATTCCGCCTGCTGGCGCAGTTGGACCAGGATTGTTGCCGAAGTCGAATACTGGTTCAGATTACGCACAGTCAAGTGCCACACATTAATTGGGTAGCATTTATATGTTATGCTCGGTTAATTTACACTTTTTTGAAGCCCTACTAAAGTTCTACTTCCAGACAATACTCCGCCCCATGCGAAAATCGCTAACCGAATATAGAAATGGCACCAATGGGACAACATGCGCACTCCCAGTAATAATATTTTGCATAAGAACTATTTCTTACTGGGTGTTACCAACACTCTTATTTTCTCCCAATTTTTATACATGGTAGTTACCAACTCTTCACGAACAAATGATAATAAACACCAGGGTGAGGTAGATAAGTACAAGTGGAGCATATTTAATAAAGGAACCAATAGTCTAACGTCCATAGCTAACCCGCCGATGGCAGTGGCAATGTGCAGGGGCGGGTGCAAAAAGGTTTCCGGGGTAATGAGCTCATCCCTCGTGTCAAGTGGTGTGGCATACACATCGATTTGATGTGGCCCACAGTCAGAAGTCATGGGGTGTGATGTCAGTTGAGCGTAGTGGTCATGCATGCTATGGGGCCACTTTTACCTATCCACCGGTTCGGGAAGTGCATGTCGAGTTGCCAGCGAACCATAATGGCGAAATGAGGCGGGACCCCGTCCTGCTGAAACCACATCGCCTCACGAGCATATGAAGGAATGTCCTCACAAGTTTTCAGGTAACATGTCCTGCAGGGTTGCATACTCGCCCCTGCATTATGCCACTGTCATTAGCAGGTTAAATATGGACGTAAGTTTGTTGGTTTCTTGTTGAAATATGCTCCATTTGTACTTATCTACCCCACTCTGGTGTTTATTATCACGTGGTTGTGAAAATCCTGTATAAATGAAATATTATATTTAGCTATATGAGTAACAGGTCAGTTTAATATAAATAAGGTACTTTTGTGTTAGTACAAGTATAAAACACTTATGATGCATGACATATTTCGGAATAAACAAAGGGCGTCATACATGAGGTTTTTTTCAAAGGTTTTAATCAAAAAGTGAGAAGAAACCGCCAATATATCGTGCTAGTCAGGGTATTTGACAAACACGTTAGAAATTGTGCTGGGTTGCATGAGCGGTATGTAGGTGTTTTTGTCCTATTGAAGTAGCACATCTTGTGGTTGCTTTAGGGGCGGCAGAACGCATTTTACAATGTTCTTGATATGCCGCACAGTATTCAGTGTTTCCTGTAGAAACACCAGTGACATTTTGCTTCCGTGGGTCGCTGCCGTATTTNCCGCCAATAGATCGTGCTAGTCAGGGTATTTGACAAACACGTTAGAAATTGTGCTGGGTTGCATGAGCGGTATGTGGGTGTTTTTGTCCTACTGAAGTAGCCCATCTTGTGGTTGCTTTAGGGGCGGCAGAACGCATTTTACAATGTTCTGGATATGCCGCACAGTATTCAGTGTTTCCTGTAGAAACACCAGTGACATTTTGCTTCCGTGGGTCGCTGCCGTATTTCCTAAGGAAGGCGTCACTCATTTACTCGACGTAGCATAAACATCATCAGCACATGAACAGAATCTAGCCCTGTGACTTAACACAACGGTTCGTCATTCGTCCCTTGAGAAGCTCCTTTCTAAGCACCACTCGTGGTGAGCTGCGCAGTTCTGAGGTAAGAGCGGGATTCTCCTTAGCTTCACCCGTGAACGTAGCCCAGCTTTCTTACAGATTGCCCTGGCTACAGTCATGATGCATAAATACTTGGTTTACAAGNCACCCGTGAACGTAGCCCAGCTTTCTTACAGATTGCCCTGGCTACAGTCATGATGCATAAATACTTGGTTTACAAGCAACTGCGCTTACTATATCGTGATTTTGTTCAGAAGAACGTAACTTTGCGTTGGACACTTCCTCATTTTGCAAGAACAAGTATGCTGACTACACTGTCAGCTCCAAGTTTGTTGAAAATTATTAATATTGTCTATTTTTTGTGTTATTGTAAAAATGAAAGAAGACTAAGATGGTTTCGTGTCGCTAAATTGTTTTATAAGTATTGAATGTGTACATACAAAAAAATAATCAAGAGAGATATAAAGAACTTTCGATTTCGTCATAAACGTATATTTGGAAAAATGAAAAAAAAAATATAAGGGAATTTTATTTCTAAGGGTACCATAAGGTTTGCTGAAAACAATTGTGTTATTTCTGAAATGTGTTTTAGATATAAAAAAAAGGGTAAGTTGACACGAAAAAAATACTTGCTTTACTTTTAGCTTCTGAATCTTTATGGTTCATGCTTTGAACATAAAAAATTAATTGTTCTTGCCAAATTTTAAGAAGTAATATTTGATACTTCAAAACTGCAAAATGTGTCGTAACTGTAAATAAGTAAATTAATAACGCTTAACTCTCAGTTAATAATAT
The DNA here is from genome assembly GCA_002778355.1 of Clitarchus hookeri. Taxonomy (NCBI): domain Eukaryota; kingdom Metazoa; phylum Arthropoda; class Insecta; order Phasmatodea; family Phasmatidae; genus Clitarchus; species Clitarchus hookeri. The sequence continues at coordinate 580,501 of NQII01000105.1, forward strand.
CAACATAATCAACAATATTTTTCTAAAATTAGTATGTGTATATATAGCAACCGCATTGATTTGTAGCCCAGGCGATAGCCATCGGTCGTAAGTTCAACTGAATGCATTCATCGAGATAAGCAGAAACTAGCGAACAACTACTATCTGCTTTACTATATCAGAATTTGGCAGGAATGCGTTAATGAGCGAGTTGCCGATATATTAGCGCAACTCTTGGAAACCGAGGCTTAACTAACACCAATTACCGTCGCTCTGTTGTACACAACACCATAAAAGAATTAATGTAAATTAACACATACAAAATTAGGATTATTTTACATTTTCGGAGATTAGTTTGTAATAACAACAAGAGTACGTTTAATTTCCATTCATTTTCTTATAAATTCAAATGGTATTAGGTTAATCTGGTGACAATACACAAATCACAGCTTAATAAACCCCATGTAGATGTTAAATTACACATTTCGAAGTATGTGTAAAAATACATACAAATAAAAGTTTCATGCCATAAACATGGCATTTGTTATACCTCAATATGTATTATTTAATGGGAATGAAAGTGCGAAAATATAAAAAAATTNGCCATAAACATGGCATTTGTTATACCTCAATATGTATTATTTAATGGGAATGAAAGTGCGAAAATATAAAAAAATTTATGAGATACTCGTCTTAGTTGATGATTTTGTCATTATTTTTCAAAAAATACGTAAATCAAATATTTGTTTCAAAAATATGAGTGCTTGACTAAATTAGCACAATCTAAATATTTTTACGGACATTTTTAATCGAGCTTATTAATCTCTTCACTTCCACGAGTACCGGTTAAGAGGGAGAAAGAGGTGAAAGAAGATTGGCTGAAATGTTAAATTATTTTATATATTACAAGCAAAAGTGATGCACATTTCAACAACTTTCATGGAATTTTGACCCTGAACAACGCGTTACATTGGTAATCTAGCTGCGGTATCTCGACTATAGAGGAAACCTGAGAAAACCTGTATTATCTTTATATTAGAGGCATTATAGAAGCATTTTTTTGCCACACGAAAAAATATGTAAAACCAATTCCATGAAGAGAATGTAAAAACTTTAGGCATTTTGGAAAATTATCTAGTTTACCAAATTTCTTCTTTCGCTTCAAGAGCGACAAATGTTAGGTATTTGTTTCGATATCTGAACCTAAAACACTATTCTCAATAATACGTAAAAAAAATCGCTCCACATGCGAACAGAAAAAAACTATACTTTTGCAGAATAATGGTAAAATATTGGATTTAAATATTAACATACACGTTTACTGCCATTCGCTACTGAATAAATGTACAACCAAACGTGTTTCACGTAAGAAGCTTCGGAAACTGGATCTAAATGTTTTGCGCAACCAAGCGAACTGTCCGAACATTGAGAAGAAGCTTCTTAATTAGAAAGTGCCAGTAGTGACCTCAATAGTCACGTTTATCGGTCCTGTATTTTCGTATTATGGTCAGCGCAAACAGTATAAAACCACAGCACACTCGCTGGTTGTTCAGTTCGCCTCAGTGCATTCCATTTGACACATACCATCTGTCGTTCGCACTGAAGCTACCATGAAACAGGTACCGTAGAAATTTATTTTTCCAAGCGATTAATATTTTTTTTTTTTCATAAATTAGAAAATGTTTAGTACAACTATAAACTATTAATGTTTACTGCTTTGTCTTTGGGGCCGGAAGATATTGTAAAATCACGTTTGTAGCTTGAAGTTTTTGTTATGAATACGGAAAGAAAACACTGATTAGTTGCGCAATTTATTATGTGCCCTGAGAGACTTGTGAGCCTAAACGGATCGCATAAAAAGAAGATTTCACGAAAAAAAGAAAATCTCTAAAGTAAAATCGGAGGGAAAAGTTTATATATGTGTCGCATTTTATTGTTGTGTAAACAATTTAAATTATTTTCTACAAACAGTTCTTCAAATAATGATAGTGTAATAATTAATAACAAAAAAACTTTTAATTTTAAAATATTACGGTGCATTGAATGAATGTCTTGAGTAAAGCTTTATTCTAAACAATCACGCAGATGTTACATAGTGAGTCATTGAATAACGAAACCGCAAAGATATATTAAAGCTTTTACTGATGAATAGAACAAAAATAACTCATATTCGCAAAAAAATATTAAATCAAACTTTGAATATATTTTTTTCCAGCATTACAATATAATCATATCTCAACAATTTTATATCAACTAGCACTTTCGATTTAAAAAAACATATATACTCTCTTATGCCACGGTTTACTCAAAAAATAAAATATTTTCAGAAAGCATTGTTTAAATATGATATGAATTAATATGAAATGATTTGGATAAATTAGTTAAATTTCAAGTCAAATATCAGTACTTACAAACTTACTCAAATAATTATAACTTATTTATCATTAAACAGTGTATTTAAATAAAATGTCTCCATTTATAAATAACCTGATCACAATATTTTCAATATTCAAAAAACATTTTGAGCAACAGTTTTGGTTAACTTCGTATGATACACAAAGATCATAAAAACAAGTTTCCTTGAGCATGATAGCTGATGTAGCTACCGAGTTACTCTTACACGAGGGCAAGCTAGGGAGACAATGAAATCACAGTATGCCTCATGTGTACAGATTTTATTTAGCACTTCTAACAGCACACAAGCAAGACTGTTCTGCTCGAGTGGTATGCAGGAAATGCCAGCTGCTCTCTTGGTCGTGATGGGCCTTGGGCCAGGAAATACCTCGCTGGTTTACGGTGGCTGTGTGCACGCACACATATCCATGTGGTCGCCACAATCAATCAGTTCTTTCGCCACAGCCCATTAGTACTCTCTGCCATGCCAACTGCTTACACTCACCTGCCCAATGGTCGTGACGGACACCACCCCCTTGCCAGTGATGCAACCACATAACGAAAAACCACCCTGAAGGCGGTCGGGAAAGCAGTCGCGTCGACCGAACGGACCTTGTAGCTGGTGAAAGAGGCAGAGGTTTTCTGTTGGCAACCTGGGGAGGTGTAGGTATCCCCAGTTCTGTGGCTGGGATAGGCGTAGCAACATCGTCGGGCAGATATGCATTTGTGATGTATGCCAGCTTGAGGCGATCGATCGAGACTTTAACTGGGTGGCAATTCATCTGGATGGTTGTAGTCTTAAATGTCCAACACAACACTGGGAATGGGCCTTTATAAAGAGGCTGTAGACATCCATTTGTGACCTCAGGACAGATGAAGACTTATGTTGTTGATGCTAGGTCCTTGAAGACAAATGGATTTCATTCACCATGCCGAGAGCCACCAAAGGGTTGGAGGTCACTGAGGTGTTTCCGTAACTCTTTACTAAGATCTGTAGTGTCCACATGTTGAGAACTGGGGTGAGTTACAAGGAATTCTCTGGGCAGCCACAGTGGTTGCCCATACACATCACACCAGCAGAAAATGTATGCATGTCCTCTCACCAGGCTCCTCTGATTCCCAAGAATAAAGTAGGCAAAAGGACCACCCAGTGCTTTGTCGTGTGGTAATGTATGGCTTCTTTGAGCTGCCGATGCATGCGCTCGACCATGCAATTAGCAGCAGGATCGTATGCTTTGGCAGTCAAGCAAGTCAAGCCTGTTAGGTTCCTGATGTCCCTGAAAAGTGTAGACTCGAACTGCCTATCCTGATCACTTGTGATCTATACAGGCGTGCCAAAGCGAGCTATCCAAGTGGTGTAGGACACTCGGGCCACTGTTATGGCTTCTCCGCAGGCACTACTTCTGGCCACCTGGTGAAGCAGTCAATGATCGTCATGCAATAGCAGGGACCATGTGAAACTGGCAGGGGACCAACTAGGTTGACTCAGACACGGTAGAAACGAGCATAAGGTAGCAGGAATGAGCCCACTAGTGATGAGATATGCCGAGAAATGTTTGCATTCTGTCATGGAAGGCTGGAACATGCCCATCGTAGGCAGTCAGACTTAACTGACGGCCATATAAAGCTTTGCGTGACCAACCTGGTAGTAGCTTTGATACCTGGCTGCGCCAGCTGGTGTACCACATTGAAGGTTGTTTGGCGAAATGGTGCAGTGATGTAATGTCGCGTAGTCAGAGTTGAGACATCGCAGTAGACCTCAAATGGCGACTCTTGCAGGCTTAACTTCCTTAGCTGCTGACCAGAATCTTTCCGCAGGGATTCTTTAACTATTCATCCACTGCCTTTTAAGCAGCAAGAGCCTGGTAATCTAGTGTAGTAGTGACAGTATCAACCCTCGACAAGGCGTCAGCGATAACATTTACTGAACCTGCAATGTGCCAAATATTTATCGTGAATTTGCTAATAAAGTCGAATGGCAGGACCGCTGGAGTGAGCACCTGTCTCGTTTCTGTGAAAATGCGAAAATGAGGGTCCTGTGGTGTGTAAAAACAATGAAGTATCTCCCCTCGATCATATGGCAACACGGGCGAATTCCAGAATATATTGTGCGAAGCCCCCTATCATAAGCCTCATATTCCTGCTAAGCAGGGCTGAGCTTTTTTGAGGAGAAGGCTAAGGGCTGCCAACCCCCTGGTACATGCTGCTGGTGCACTGTCCCGATTGCTAAGTCCGAGGTGTCTGTCATCATTGCCAAGGGGTTAGTCGGGATGTGATGAGCCAGGGGGGGGGGGCAGCTTTAGCAAGGCTGGTCTTGCATTCTTCAAATGCTTTTTCACTGGCGGGTGTCCATATAAGTATAGCACAGCCCTTCAAGTCACCTTTGAGAAGCTTGTTCAAGGGAGCCTGTGACACAGCAGCATTTGGAATGAAGCGAGGATAGAAATTGAGCATGCCAGTAAATTTATGCATCTGTTTCTCAGTTGTTGGTCTGCTGTAGTGCAGGATAGCATTCACTTGGTGCTAGCAACGGAGATGCTGTGCCCAAAGAATGTCCCTTGTGGTACCCCGAATACACACTTTGAAGGGTTGATAAGGAGACTTCACATACTGAGGCATTTTAAGATATCTTCCAGATGCTGTTCATATTCTACTTCGTTACGCGAAGCCACTAGGATGTCATTAGGGTTGGATACACAAAAGTCTAGGCCTTTGAGACTTAATTTGTGAATCTCTGAAGTGCCTGTGTGGCATTGCGAAGCCCAAAGACATGATAGGAAAGCCATAGTCTGAATGGAGTAGTGATTGCCATCTTGTGTATATCGGCCTCGGCAACAGGAATTTGGCAGTAGGTCTTGACAAGGTTAATAACGGAAAATAATCAATACTATTGAAACACAGTTTATTAAAATTAAAGGACATAATTTTTTTACATAAAGCAAGTGTTTTTTATGAAATGAACAGATTATTTGCTGATAAAAATCACCATTTACGTGTAAAAGAAATGTTTAGTAATATAATTTCATTTATAAAATACAATCTATTAAAAATATTAAATTTTATATAAAAATTGTATTAATTTAATTGTATTAACGAATATTGAAGTACATATTAATANTAGGTACATATTAATAATTTGAACAAAGTGTATGATTATTTCATTTGCCATTTGATCCTTCCTTAATTGCATACTCATTGTAATAATACAAAATGTGTTCATNGAAGTACATATTAATAATTTGAACTAAGTGTATGATTATTTCATTTGCCATTTGATCCTTCCTTAATTGTATACTCATTGTAATAATACAAAATGTGTTCATTTAAGTTACAATTATGTTATTTAAATTTTGGCTTTATTTTAACAAATAATTAACCTGTATTGTTTCTAATGATAAACTTTAACCAGCATTTTTAAATGATATTAATTTCACTATTTATAATAAACACTATAAAGGAAAAAAATATTTTAATAGATATTTACTTCTATTTGATTCACACACTTTAGTTATGAATGTGATTAAGGCGTAATTTCGTTCGCTTTAATAAATCGGTTTGTATTGTCACTTTTAATAAGAGTTTGTATATAACGATTTTTTTTAATCCCACCTTATATAAACTATATTTAAACATTGGCTGTAAATTTAANATATAAACTATATTTAAACATTGGCTGTAAATTTAAATTTAGATTTAAATTTCGGCCGTAAATATTATACTCCTCAATGAGTCCAAAACTTTTGGAATAAAGACGACTCTTCAGTTAACTTGATGTAATTTGATGTCTTCAGTTTTATTTATTTTCTTTTAATAGATTAAAATTTTTTTCCGGTTTTGTTGAAGTTAATTTTGTAGAACATAATTTCTTTAAATAGCATTCTATATCAGAGTCCTTCAAGATATTTCCACACACTATTGAATTTTTTTTAATAGGCAGACATTTTGCACAGTTATATCCCTATATTTAATTTTGTTTACGGGTTGTAAAACGCTTACTTCAGAAATTGCACATTACTTCCACGTTACCCTTTTCTAATCAATGAATTATATTTTTAGTATAAATTTTCCGATAAACACTTGATCGATTTTACTGAACTTCAGTTTGTTGTATTTAAGATGTTTTTCAGTCATTTGTAACATTCTAGGACAACAATTTTTGCAATTACTAAGCCTTTGCCAACTCATATATTACTAACTACATAGAACATTTCTTCTACAAATAGCATTTGAAATACCATGAATTCCATTCAAAGAACAAAAATACATTCTCTCATTCATAGGACACTTCCTTATGATTTATTAATAATATGTGTGTGTTTTATAAATTGTTTTCCTTAATTCCAAACAGAGGTCACTCCGCAAAAATCCAGATAGTTTGATACCTTATTAAAAAATCTGTTATAGCTATAAATAATATAATTCTTTTTTTAATACAATAATTATAAGTTTTTGTAGTGATGTAGTTTTCTCTTCGTGTGCAGTAGAGAACAAAATATATTTTCAACAATTGCTTTGTTTCTGTGCTAAATGTTACTCATGTATTTATTTAACACATAGAGCTGACAAGACCAGTCTTACAATTGTTACTATTATAAAAACATTTAATTTCTAAGAAGAAAAAGTTGCTCTAAATTAATTGTGGAAGTGCCATAGATTAATGGCAGGAAAACTAGCATAACTGATATACAAAATCGAATTAACAGTTAGGGTTATGCTTTGGAGAATAGTTTTACAATCATAATAATGAACATAATCAGAATAATAAGCATTAATTTCGATGGTATGAAAAATATCCTAAATAATTTTTTTCATTCCATTAACCGTATTTCTTATAAACGTTTCTGTTACCGTATATATGTCTACATCAATACATAAATATAATTAATGACGAATTAACATGTCGCATTTTCATATAGTCAAGGAACTTAAAATAAGAGTGAAAGGAAAAAATTTATAAGAAATAATGTATCGAAATAGAAGAAAGAGATAACGAATTAATAAAAAAATTTGCAAAGCAATTATCAAGCAATTAAAAAATATTTTCTACTTGCCTTAAAACTCTTTACACTTTAAAACCACATAAAGAATCAACACAAACATACTCCCACGAAAAAAATATCAAAACAGACGTATATTTTAAATATAAGAAGAATATTCTGATTAAAAGAAAGAATATAACAAATTTCAATTTTGTGTCATTATGAAGCATAAAACCTAGGTGAATAAATTAACATGCTTTGGAGGATAAAAAGTTTCACATATCAATTGTTATTATATTTTACAGATTAGCTTCACAGTAGTTATGCTCTCCTTGGCTGTGAGTGTACTTGCCGAGCCACCAGCAGGACGAGAGTACCTGCCCCCTGCACAAGCAGGAGATGTCATAACCCGAGGACTTCCCACGCCCTCAGCACTGTATGGAGCACCATCCCCATTCAGCAGAGCCTCTCCTGCTCTAGCCAGTCCCTACGCCATTCCTTCTCTCGCCAACACCCGCCTCAACTTTCCCAGCACCCTCTCCACCCAGTACGGCGCCCCTGCTGCTTCCAGCCAGTTTGGTGGTGTGAACGGTCTTTCCACCCAGTACGGCGCCCCTGCTGCTTCTAGCAGGTTTGGAGGAGTGAACGGTCTTTCCACCCAGTACGGCGCCCCTGCTGCTTCTAGCAGGTTTGGTGGTGTAAACAGTCTTTCCACTCAGTACGGCGCCCCTGCTGCTTCTAGCCGGTTTGGTGGTGTGAACAGTCTTTCCACACAGTATGGCGCTCCTGCTGCGGGACGAGTCGGCCCCTCCAACACATATGGTGCTCCCGCCGACTTCTCCAGGAACTTCCCAGCCGCCCAGTACGGCGCTCCTCTCGCCGGATACAGCGCCCAGGAGGACCCTCTAGCCGTAAGTACCTCCACTTGCACATGTGTGAGCAAAGTGAGGCCGGGGACAGTGCAGTGAGTGTGTGTGGTGTGTTACAGGAGCCCGCCAACTACCAGTTCTCGTACGCCGTGCAGGATGTGGAGACAGGTAGCGAGTTCGGGCAGGAGGAGAGTCGCCAGCTGGAGACGGCGCAGGGCTCGTACCGCGTGCTGCTGCCGGATGGTCGGCTGCAGGTAGTGGAGTACCAGGCTGACGAGGAGGGCTACAAGCCTGAGGTGCGCTACGAGGAGACCGAGCTGTCGAGGAATGCTGCTGGACCCTACCCCGCCGCCAGGGCACTCCAGGAACCATACTGAATCTGTTATTCTTTTCTGCGAAAAGTAGCATTCTGAGTTGACGAAAACGCTTATTTTAGGTATTTATATGTAATAACTATAAGGTGACAATTATTGTCTCTAAGAAGAACCAATAAATGAACTAAAACTTATTCTTACAGATTCATTTTTTTAAGCCTCCGTTATACTTTAATGGACAGGGCCTTAGTACAATTGTGGTGTAAATGTTTTCCTATCCTCATAAAAGAGCTAGAAGCATAAATATGTTATATACCTTAATCATAATTTAAGATCATTTTAAAGAGGCTAGGGCATATAATTGTTTGTTTATTAATCAAACAATCATTATAAACATTCTTTAAATTTGGGTTTCGATACAATAGGTTATGTTGGAAAGTAATACCAAGGACAGTGTGGTAGACAAGCAATTAGCATCTAGTAAAACTATTTTTATGTGTTGAGTTCAGAGATAGTAAATACATAAAAGAGATTTTGATGTATAGAACTGTTATTACTTAGAAGTGTAAAAAATATAAAAATATGAGTCATAGGTTTTTCACCAGTATCATTTATAGGTGTTAACCTGAATAATGCTCATATCTGATGGTTGAAAATAAAAGCGCATTTAAAATCATAACATGGTTTGAGGCAAGTAATAAATTCGTAAAATGGCATTCTTAAGATTACAGAAGCAAAATTCTACAACATTCAGTGTGTTGAGCAGAATATATGTTGGTCCTTCCTTCTGAATTATTATACCGCACACCCAGTATAACATGGGCACAAAAAGAAATAATTCATATTTTCTGAACAGAGATGAAAAGGTTCTATTTCAGCTTTTCACTTGCTTAAAACTCTAAAACTTAACTAAAGACAATACAAAACATAAAAATTGAATTTTAGATAGAATATTTTGCTTACAACAATGTTTCACTACCTCTATAATATTGCACCCATTCACATATTATATGTTGGATTTGTGGCTCCGTTACACAGAGTATTTAAGTAAACTTAGAGTTCACACATAAATGCTTATATATAATATGTGCTCAAAAATGTTTAATTTATCAGATGTACATGCAGGGTAACTATAAATATGAACAATTCGTAATTACGTAATACAAATGAACATATTCCTCGAATAATTATTAGTTCATTGCAGCTACACAGACTCATCTCTATCTTCGCCATATCCCTTAAGTAATTCATTTGACTGCAAATGGGAATAAAAGTATTGGTGAACATGTAGAATAATATTCAATTTGCAGAGATTCGTAAGCTCCGTAACCTTGGCTGTTTTAACTTTAGAAGACCCATATTTGTAAGAAGGAACTTATTCATTATTGGCGGGTGTACATCAAATAATATTCTCATGTCGAATTTGACGGGTCACACTAACCATATTTTGGGAGATCTTTTCTTGGTATTCATAATTTTGGTAAGGTTCCGTGTAACTTATTCGCCGTTAGTAGCGACTGTAATGTTGGATCAAGGTATTTATGACAACAGTTTATAATCTATCTTATCAGAAAGGCTCAATTATTTAGCTCCATTAAATTTCCCTTGCTTTTTTACCATTCTCAAAATTGGAGTCCACTGGACGAGTATAAATTGGGCCAACTTTAAAACATAACTTTTCTGTCTTTCTATAGTTGAGAGTAAACCATCAATTTTATTTTCTGTACAGACCATTGAATTGTTTATGTTAAAGCCACTGCAAATTTTTAGAACAGAATGTCATAGCAACGAAATTAATTTACACCCCACCTTTTCATAAAGAGTAAAGTTGAAGTACTGTATTTCTTTTTATAATAGTAAAACCAGAATATCTCCACACAATATATGAATTACAGCTTTCAGGTCAAAGCATGCTAGCAATAGGTCTCCTTCATGACTTGCCTTCTTAATACCATTATTTGTAACTTGCTCATATTGAGTATTGGTCTTTCTTTGAATTGAAGAAAGAAATTATACTTTGAGAAGAAAACATTCGCTCTTAAATTAATTATTGTGATATATACAATACTATATGTTTTCTGTTAATGAACATACAGACAACATATTTCAGTAAGTTTTGTGTTCTAAAATAATAAGAATCTGTAAGTGTGAAAAAAATGTACATACACTTTGATTAAATATTAAATTGGATTTTAGTTAACTCCAGTACTGGTTACATTTTATCTTACATTTCGTATGAATTTACTATCATGCCCAATTTTTTCGTAAAAGTAATTTTGGTAATTACTAATGTCAATTCACTGTGAAGTATTATGCTATTTGGCGTCCCATATTTCTGCCATCACATGTTGTTTAACTATAGTAGTAAAGGGATTATGAGGACTTCGGCACATTGGGACCTGGGACCAAAGCATCGGAGCTGTTCGTGCTCTGTCATTCCGGTCAGCCTGCAGCCATTTTGGATCCAGGTAACCTTTACCCTGACCTTGGCCCCTGTAACATTTGACCTTGACCTTGAAAAACCTAAAAATTCAAATAATCCAAAAAATAAAAAAAAAATAAAAAATCACAAAAAATTTTAAAAACATTTAAACAATTTTTTTTTTAAATAATTAAAAATTACCAAAAAAAATTGTTTTTAAAACCTAAAATTTTGGATGTCTCCCACACCTCCTTGTGGCCATACTAATGTCACCATCTTGGTAAGTGCAGTCCTTCATCCTGCTAGGTGTCACGGCCACCGTCCACCATCGTGGTAGGTGCAGCATTCCACCATTTGGGTCGGTGCAGTCCGCCATCTTGGTAGGTGTGACAGCCACTTTCCGCCATCTTGTTTTTTTGTTTGTCATTTCTTTATACATTACTGGAGTTTGTATGTCACCTTCGTTCTTTTGCCATTTTGGTTTTTTTCGTTTGCAATTTGTTTAACATTGTTGGGGCTGCCCATAGCACCGCACCTAGCAGACTACTGAACACCTCCACTCCCCATTCCAATATATTTAATTGATCAGTTGCCCCACCCCTATTTCTCATTGGTCTTTGGCTAATTGCCACACCTCTGAATCTCATTGGTCTTTGGCTAAATTCCCATCCCTTTCCAATTGATTTAATTGCACCGCCAATGTTTCTCATTGGCCAATTCTCTGGTGTTTTCGGAAACCTTCGTTCGACCAATTAGTTGGTTCCCCTCCACCCCCTTTCCATATATTTAATAGTTCTGCCAATGTTTCTCATGTTGTCCAAGCAGCCATAAAATCTTTTCGGCCATTTTGACATTGGGAAGGGTGCTCTTGCTTAGTGCCTTGAACAAACGGGACGAGTTACAATAACTGCCGATTGAATTTCTTCAGGTCAAAGCATGCTACCAATAGGTCTTCTTCACGACGTTCCCATTAAAGGCGCCCTCCCCATAGAAGAAGCTCTCTCTGTTGAAGATGCCCTCCCCATAGAAGACGACGTCCCCGTGCAAACTATCTACTCGCAAACTGTACCTGTGGAAGATGATCCCCTTCAAGAAATTTACTGGCAAGAAGTTTGCTCCCACCGGGGTGTGTGAGATGAAGGATATATAATACTTCATAAAGAAATCGCTGCCACACAACATATTCTAACGGCACGGGAGTCCACATACCCTGAAATCCGAAATATTTTGCACCGCAGATATAGATTTCAGGGAACTGGACATGATAGGACCCGTCTTGGGGTTCGAAGCCAGCATGTACGAAGCAGGAAAAAAGACATGTATAGTCGGGTGCGGTCAACATATTTCCAGCTAACGTCATACGAATAAACTGTAGTTTGTTAAGTTGCAGTTACTATAATGGTAAACCGAGCAGCTCTATTTACGAGTTCGCCTCCACCATAGGGCCTGGATATAAAATAAAAGAATGTCCAAAAACTATCGTTTACGTTCCGATCGTTGCAAAGAGCATCCATGAAGTAGCCGTTTTGATCGTGGACCGAAATGACTAACTGATAATTTTCCGAAGCAAAGAAATCATTTTGTGCCTGTACCTGAAACGATGGGACTAAATTTCACTGAGAAAACAAAAACGTATAAATTCATGCGGTAAATGGAACCCGAGATCAGTAAGCCACGAGGACTCGTCGCGCTAACACTTGGAAAAAGCAAAGTTTTCCCACTTCCTCGCTTTAGAAGTAAATCGCCATGGTGGACGAAATCCTCGACGTGGATCAACGCCTAGAATTATTCGATAAATTTGATTAAATCGAAATGCACTGTTACAAGCCTTATCTTGTCGCGTCTTTCGCTCTCGGAAGGGAGGTTCGAATGCCTAAACAGTGTCAAGATATTATCACCTTGCCTAGCCAGTCCTTTGTGCGCATAAGAGGTAGGCTAATGAAGTAAGATGGGACCCACCCGACCAACAACAAGTTAGTTCGAAATGGGATTCTACACCTTTTCAAATGCGTAATGTACGAGATAAATGGCGTCGCGGTCGACCAGTCGCAAGATGTGGGCATAATCTCATCGATAAAAATTGTTCTATCGCCCACGCCCAACCATCCCTCTGCAGCCAAGATGGCAGGCTGGGGAATTGAAGATGGCTACACTGTTCCTATTTACGCCGAAGTCAGATTCGAAATATGCGTTCTAGTCTCCTTGCCACTGCGATTCACCTAAGATTAAAAGAAAATAATAATAGCAGCGAGGCAGGAGCTGGTGATTACAATGGCCACATCGCATTTGGATAGCGTTTTGGAAGTCGGAGAAAACACGCACCTCGTCTCTCTTACTTTGAACACTATAGAATGGTTTGTCCTTCAAGTGACCCCGAGCACCCGCGAACGTGTCAAGCTGTTTGAATTATGACAAGAAATAAAAAGTGATCGAAAGGGCATTCAGAAGTTGGAGCCTGGGTATCTGGTCATTAAAACGTCTTCCAGCACAAAAAACTGCACTTCCTCATACTGGCGCCTCGGAGGAACAAACAGCATAGTATCGTAGCCGACCAGTCTACGTTCGACCCTTGCAAAGTCGAAAACGTAACGATATATTTTAATAGCGAAAGTTACCCGTATATCGACCTGAACACTACATTTGACCAAGAAGGGTTTACTTTGCCATTTTACATGTATTCGCAATTCCAATCATCGTTTTACAGACGCAATCCGCACCCCATCCTGAGCTCCGAAAATTACTAAGACATGCCACCTTTGCTGGTAATCGATACATTAAAGCAGAACGAACGTGTGCAAAATGATATGGTTGACTGCTGGATCGAAATAATTACCAAGGAAAACCTGCCCGTGAATACCACAGCCTACTGCATGATACTCCACGACAGGATCGTTCTGTACGATTGATTTTCCGGCCTGGTAAAAATCACCAGTTTTTTAAGCACATAAATACGCATGGAGTGGGGATTCAGTTTCAGTTGTAAAAATTTACTGTATCTTGCAAAGTTTATGGAGCCAAGACGACTTCGTGCTCAAGAAAATCGCAGTCACAAATTATCATGGCGTGACTCGAACTCGCAACTTCCAGCCTCCGTATCCATGGAAACTATTTGGACGAAAATAACAAGAAAACAAACTCCTGGTTCACCTAATACTATCACGGACTGTCCTGGGACGAAGGCAAGATTCCGTATCATCAGGTGGGAAATGTGCTGAGCGTGACTTGCTGATGCAGTACCCGCGAGGACCAATTTAGGTGGCGGTGTCAGAGCAGAAAAAATAGCTAAGTAATGTTTTTATAAACGACTTGAAAATAATCAACTTACAGGACAATCGTGTGTGTCCTTCCCTTCGTATAATGGGGAAATAAAAAGGAACAGAGTTCCTTGGTGAACGTTTCGGAAACCGCCCAGTTAATTTACGAGAGGCATGCGCATTTCGCGGAGATATAAACATAGTTATATATCTCCAAGAGTAAAGATGATTTTTTTTATGCCAGCCAGCGTTCGAGAAGAGCTTGCAGACTTGATTTTGCACGATGCAGAGTCGGAAAATAATATAGTTATGTGCTGGCTTAGATGCAAAATTATCTTCATTAGTTGCTGTGAACACCTGCTGAAAGTCCAATGCTTGATATTAGGCTGTGTGAAATAGGAAGATACCTGATCATTTTACGGTCACATGTATAGATGACATCATTCCACAATGTGAAAAAAATTATGTAAATAAATCGAACCTGAAAATAAAAAATTATTTGCCCAGTCGAGAAAGAGTCACCGTGGGGAAAAAAATGACGGCATTACATTCGGATAACCTGTACGTCTTGTCATATCTGGACGTCTCTAAAATGACCTATTCGTTCTGGGAGTCTGGATCACTACATATCTACGAAGAAAAATGTGACGGATGGGACCACTTGTTATATCAAGTGACTCCGAGTGATTGCGACCCTACTCAACAGTTAATAACTTGCTGTAGTTATGGAAATTGCATGGTTCACCACATGAAAACGGGTACGACTCTTCCAGCGACAGTGGATCATGTTCTGAAATTTGCAGCAACTTCGAGTCGAGGTAAGGTCGACCCTCCTCCTACCACCACCTGAATTCAGGCCCCTGACTGCTCCACCCAGGTCTGCGTAAGTCGGTAAAATAATACCAGCGAGACTTCGACTCAAACGGCCCCAACTAAACGTCGAAGGTCGTGCTACAGTCACAGTGTTGACACTGCGATACATAAAAATTCTGGGGAACCTGCATAGAACTGTGAAGCGTGCCCATGCAAACGCCCACGTGCGACGTCACCTGCCGCCATCAACATGGCTTCGTCCACGACCGACTTTAACTTGGAAGAAGGCACTTTGAAAATTCCCATTCTACTGCATCAAATCGAATGTCAAAGATTGCTATTAATTTTTTACGAACAAGTTTTGTTATCAAGATTAAATTTTTAATGCCTCAAATTTTACATGTACTTATAATTTTTTTATTTGTGTAAATAATACATAACTGTATAAAAATTAATTATCTGTGTATTAATATTATAAAACTTTTCTTTTTTTAACAAACATTCATTTTTTGTTTAAAAAAATTATGTTTAGAGAAAATAAATATTAGTGAAAATTTTATTTAAAGAATTGGCCGTCAGGAACATGCAGTACTTAAGGAGCAAATGATCTTTCCACGTACGTATACGTCCTTTGAGCAGGCGAAGAAAACATGAAAAGCTTGCGCGGAGTATTTCTCCACGTCAGCTCGGACGTACCCTATAGAATGTGCGCCGGAAGCCGATCAAAAAATGGTAATTCTGGGTTTAATACGAGTTTTCTGGTGGCTAGTTGCGTTTTTGATCTTATTCATGATAAGCTGTTCTTCCGGATCGAATTCAAATCTGATGGCCTGCGCAGTTCCACTGGTATCCTCTCCAAGCCGATCATGGGAGCTGCAACGTAGCTCTTACTCCATTTATTAGCCTTTGCCCTTTACCCCTCTCCATTTCTTTGTTATGAGCCATTGACAGAATTTAGTCGATAAAATATTAATACTTTAATGATATATATATATATATATATATATATAAAGAAAAAATAATAACGTTAAATGATTTAAGAGTCCTGACATCCAAGCAATAAAATTTAATATATATGTAATTTTTTATTCGCAGGCGAACAGACACATGACTAAGGGGAGGCAGGCTGTGGTTAAAGTATTCAGAGCATTATACACTGAAGGGCCAAAAACACTGGTACACATGCCCAATATCGTGTAGGGCCCACGCAAGCACGCAGAAGTGCCGCAAGACAACGTGGCATGGACTCGACTAATGTCTAAAGGTATGCACGAGACATTGAAATCTGCACCAATTTGAGAAAGGATTGCACGTCTGTCACGTATAATGATTCTCGTCAATCGTCGTTTGTCCCGTTCGTTCACGATCTTTTTCCGGCCGCAGCGATGTCGAAGATTTGATGTTTTACCGGATTCCCGATATTCACGGTACACTCGTGAA
Organism: Clitarchus hookeri; assembly: GCA_002778355.1. Classification (NCBI taxonomy): domain Eukaryota; kingdom Metazoa; phylum Arthropoda; class Insecta; order Phasmatodea; family Phasmatidae; genus Clitarchus; species Clitarchus hookeri. The sequence continues at coordinate 596,965 of NQII01000105.1, forward strand.
ATGGTCGTACGTGAAAATGCAAACTTTATCGCTACCTCGGAGATTGTATGTCCCACCTATCGTGCGCCGACATAACACCACGTTTAAACTCGCTTAAATCTTGATAACCTGCCATTGTAGCAGCAGTAACCGATCTACCAACTTTGTCAAACGCTTGTTGTCTTATATGGGCGCTGCCGACCGCATAGCGTTACTCTGATTGGTTCCATACATCTGTTTTTTGCATACGCACACCTATACCAGTTTTTTTTGCTCTTTAGTGTAGGAGGAGGGTGGACACTCTCTTATAAGCTTTAGTTTGGGCGTCAATGCGCCATAGTTGCATTGGTATTGAAGACTCCGTGCTGTGTCTACTTTAAGGAAATCAGCAGCCATCTTCGTAATGTGATCGATTGATTTCTGGTTTGAGAGTGACGAGGCTCTCCTAATTAATGCGGGGGAATTATTCGAATTATTCTCTGATGGTGCAGAGTCGCATCGCCTCAGGGCACCATTAGAGACCATGGTAGAATCCGGCGCACATATAGCAACAGTCGGCATCGCGACGGAGACGCCCTTTTGGAGCACCCAGACAGCACCCTTCTGAAGCACCCAGATGGCACCCTTCCGGAGCACCCATACGCCACCCTTCCAGGGCTCCCAGACGCCGGCTTTTCGCAGCTTACAGACGGATGAGTTGGCTACATGCAACAATATAATTAAAGGTTCCCAGTTGCTGGAAGCTGGCAATGTACCACAGCTGGAAAATGGTTAGCCCGAAATGACTGTTTTACATGTGCAAACAATGCGGACTCTTTCTTCCAACGATGTGATAGACTCATCCGTGTCGGTACAGTACTCTCCGGTATATTGCTTACAAAAATGCTAAAAGTTATCTTTGTTGCGAAGACATGTGGTCTCCGCTGCCTCTAGAAGCTAATTCACCCTCCCATCGGTCTGACGGGAATGGGATTCACCAGTGTTTAAATACATTTTACGCGCGTTACGTAACTATGTTGCCGATTTACACCTCAAACTGACTAACTGCGTTTGTGTTCTTATGGACGTGAAATGTTACATGGAAGGATTTGTGCTAAGTTTACTACCAGCTACAGCTACAGTACAAATTTGTATGGATGTAAACATGTGATTTTAAATACATGAATTTTTTGCACATATACTTGCGAACCAAGTATTTTCCCAATTTTTTTGCAATAAAAGGCATTAACAATGTGGTGACCCATATTTGGTTCTTCTCCTCTATGAATGACGTCCCTCGAGCAGCCTCCAGATATAAAGAGAGGACATTAAGAAGTAATAACTAGAATACTCGTGTATTGTGAATAAAAGTTAAGGTCTTCTCTCCGGTCAGTGTACCTTCATTGGTAAATAAAACAGTGGCAATGGGAATCAGGGGCAGGGCAATTGGTCAATTAAATATATTGCAAGGGGGGAGTGGAGGGTGTCAGTGCTGGCCGCGGTGCTGGAGACAGTACCGCCAATGTAAAAAAAATTACAAACGAAAAAACCAAGATAGCATTCGAACGAAGTTGGGAGACAATCTCCAGTAATGTATAAACAAATTACAAAAAAAAAACCCAATGGCTGATGGTGGCTGTGACGCCTACCAGGATAGCAGACTGCACCGCCCAATATGGCGGACAGCTGCACCTACCAATATGACAGACTGCACCAACCAAAATGGCGGTTGGCTGCACCTACTACGATGGAAGACGGTGGCTGTGACGCCTACCAAGATGGCGGACTGAACCTACCAATATTGCAGACTGTCATGACCAAAATGGCGGACAGTGGCTGTAACGCCTACCAAGGTGATGGACTGCATGTACCAAGATGGTGAAATGAGTATTGGATGAGTCGGTGTGGGGTACCTCCAGGAATTTAAATTTATTTTATAAAAAATTTAAATTCATATTTCTATTATTTGTAAATAAATTTTTAATAGTATTTAATATTTATCATGCAATTTTTTTTTTTTATGTTTTAAATTCTTGTGCTAATTTTTTTGGGGTTTTCTGGGTTTTCAAGGTCAAAGACCACCGTGGCCAAGTTAAGGGTCAAGGTCACCTGTATCCAAGATGGCCGCCAACTGGTCGGAATGACAGTGCACGAACAGCTCCGTTGCTCTGGTCCCAGGTCCCGATGTACTAAAGTTTACATAATCCCTCTACTATATTTTGCAACACCTTCAGTCGTGATGCAAGAGTATGGGGTCCTTTCAACCAGTACACACCGTTAACATTTTCAGTGTCTGATTGCCATGCACAAACCTCTTACTATGTGGGACGCAGCATCCACGTTATTTATTTATATCCAGTACATAACTTACCTTGTCAGTCTGTTCCAAATTCAAAGAAGTTTCCTTACATTTAAATAGTTTTTCTTTTACGCTTATGTGGAATTCACAAGTTTGTTGGACTTATCAATTATTTTCCACATCAGTATAACAGCAATAACAGTAACATTTGTTAATATGTATTAATAGCAATACTCTCCCGTGAATACTAAATGCTATTTTCGTTACGAGCACTATATAAATAATATCAGAAAAACAGCTGTGCTGGTAACGCCAAACTGTTTCAATCTCAATCACTATAGTCGTCATTGCTGCATAAACAAATTGCTATTGCCCCAACTGTAGTTTCATTATTACATCGACGCCGACATTTTAGTTTTTTATTTTCATTTAAAACTCGGGAAAGTGACAACACCGGAATTATGACCTGCTACTCGTCATTATTTATTGTGCACTTTTCATTTCATATTATTATACGTATGGTATAAATCTGTCACACTACCACAAATTAACATGTGACTTTATGCATATATTTATGAGAGAAAATATTTTGATTTTAGCCACAAATTTGACGTAACATTATAAAAAAATAGCAAATGTACAAGTGGAATACAGTTATACGTATAACGAGTTACGTGTCATCAAGTGACGCATTACGGAAATGAATATATAGCCTACTTCCACGTAAAAAACACAACAGAAAAAAGGAATACACGTTTCTATCAATAAATAGAATTTTTAGATTTTTCTCTGTTGCACTAGTGGTGCGATATCAACTTATTTAGATAAATCAGAGGAAAAGGCATTACAACAATAGGAAACAATTTCTCAAGTATTAAACAAAATTGAACAGCCAAATTTGTCAACGATTCACGTCGTTAAACGTACATAACAAGTGCAATGATCACTCACAGTTTCGTTTAAAAACGTTAGGTTTTGGTGTGACAATTTTTGTTATTTCACCTTATGATAAATTGTTCGATATACAACTTTATGTTTGCTCTCTTCAGAAGCAAATGCTTTAACCCTCGTAACTATTTCTCAAGTTAAAAAAGCAACTGTCTTATCTATATAATGTTAAACTAATAAAGGGCATTGACTGTACCTCTCCTTATGTAATGTATATTATAAATTCATGGTAATATATTTTGCCAACCCAAATTTTTGACACTGCTTTTTATTTACCGATGAAGTTACACTCACCGGACAGAAAACCTTAACTTTTATTTACAATACCTGAGTATTCTAGTTATTGCTTCTTGTTGTCCTCGCTTAATGTCTGGAGGCTGTTCGAGGGACGTCTTGTATAGAGGAGAAGGTCGAAATATGGGTCACCACTATTTGATGCCCTTTATTGCAAATGGGTTGCAACATTTTAAGGTTACAATGCAAGCACATACACACGAAACATGTTTACTTCAAAATATGCATGTAAAAATATGTTATAAAGTAACCATATTTCATTCACATAACATTTTATAAAATATGCAAAATCATCGATTCTGAAACATGGATACAAATATAGGCTCTACATAAAAGGCCCTTAATAAACTAGGGAAACATTTCCTACATAAAGATAATAATCTCTAATCATCACATAAACCTTGAATAAAATACAGAAAATAAGACGATGTAATAAAATACTTAAAAAAAAAATTTCTATTTAAAAGCTGCAGAAATAACCCTATTCTAAAATTTTCTCTTCAGAAAATTATGTTACCTTTAAAGACAGTAAAATACGTCAAGGAATCTGCTTTAATTAACCAACGTTAACAAAACAAAATACAAAAATTTTTAAAATGTGTATCCTCCCAAACTCCCAAAAATTAAAAAAAGAAAACCAGCAACTAGCCTACAACAGTCTAACTCTTCAAATGTCTCACTAGTCTACTTGCAAAAGTCACATATGTATTCAAATTTCTCAGCAACTGCGCAAACGTAGTGTGCCCACATGGAGCACATAAAACATATAACCCATACCTCAACCCCCATACCATCACAGAATCTACCCTCGCAAAACATGGAGGTATAATCCTCATAATTAGACATTTTCTTCCCAACAGATAGATCCAAGTCACTGTCACTATTCCCCAGACGAGGGATTTCATTCTGGGATTCTTCTGAATCTCATAAGTCTATAGACCTATGGCTTTGCCACTTGGGTTTTTTTTCTTCTTGCTTCTTTTGTTTCAGTTGGGATGTTTCTCGTCGCTTTTGTGTTATTTTTGCTTTTTCTTTGACATCTAAACTCTTCTTGCTCTTCTCTCTTGAAGCCTTGGATCTTTCCAATGACTTAACCCATGCACTTTTGAATGAACTTTCAGTTATCCTGCAGGAACCTGTAGCATTGCGACCCCGATTAGATCTGGATTTCTTTCTTATGTCAGATACTGGTTAAATAATAAAAGGGCTCAATTGTCTTGAGGTTCCTGGAAGAGGCTTCCGATTTGGCGTAGAAAACTGGTTTGAATTTCCTGCATTCTTCTTGATTTTCTGAAGTTGGAACTTGAATGTCTTCGCCAGGTGAAGTCGTAGGAGATGCCAGAAGTTGTTCAGTGGGGTGCTGCCTATGGCCATTTGAAGATGACAGTGTGATCGTAGATTCCGGTAAGGGATCAACGGAAGTTCCAAGCATAGGTTTTGTATAATTGCATGTTTTCTCCGCTTCAGCTTCAGAGGCTATGAAATCTGCATCAGAAAAAATGTTTTTGTTCAGTGGAAAGATTCCTGTAGTTCTGAAGCCGCGCACAGCTATCTCCCCAGTCTGTGCCTTGTCTGTGCCTTTAAGTAGTCTCGTCTAAACATCTCCATCGTATCGTAAGGAGTAAGAGGTGCCCGATGATGTCGAATTCATATCCTAACCTCCTCACTCTAGTATTTATTTAAAGGACCCATGTAGGTCTTGTTGAGGGGCTGTAACTTATGTGTTGAGTGGGGCGGCAATGAAATAATGGTCACAGAACTATTTCGGACCATATCAATTATGTCTATATTCTGAACATCACTGTAATGCCCAGCTTAGATCAACCAAACAGGTGAATCTTTGTTTGGTTTTACTTTCTCAATTAAATGCTTGTACCATCTAGAAAAGGTGTAAGCTTGTACCCATCCAGATGGATGAGCAAAGCCAATCGAACCTGGTGGACTGCCTTTCATCAGTTGATTGAACATATTTGTTCTGGGAAATATAACTGCAGGAGGTTCAATTACAAACAATAAAAAAAATGTTTCATTATCAGATTTTGTACTTTGATGGGTTTTAAAAGTTAATATATTATAAGGAATGAGGGTACATAATCATATTTCTCAACTTAGTAGCTGGTATTTTTTTCGTGTTTAATCCTAACAACAAAACCGGCATAACTCCTGACCTTTCTGTTAACTTTAGTTACTTAACATAAAAGTAATTAACTGCTAGAAACAATCGAATATATTTGGTTTTATATTTATTATAATTATAGTATGTAAGAAAATAAACAACTCAGAACTCCTAAATTTTTTAATGATAAATGAAAGAAATTTAAACTGTTATTATTCCACCGCCGATTGAAGAAGTGCAGTTGTACCTCACTGAACTCACATTCGAGAAGACTTGCGCTGTGACTCCCTGATCTCAATTCTCCATATTTTTGTGAAATCACGCCAGGTACATACCGTGATGGGTATTTACGACAGATACGAAACGATTCCTTCCCCATTCCTGCTTGTGTGAACTGTTTGACCCATCTCTAATGATATAACTGTCAATGAGACGTTATGTAATTCATTCCTACTTCGCCATATGTCATAAAATTTCAAACAATTTTACCTTAAATGAATTCATGTGTCACTATCAGCCTTAATATTCAAAATGTTTGCTTACAATTGTGGCCTCATACAAATCATTATGTGTAGTGTAATCCAAAATCTAGAGAGAAAAAAATATTAAAGTATATGTAAAAAACACTTCAGTATAATATCTGTAGTTATGAATCTAGTTGTTCCACAGTTATGAATAACAAAACATTTTACCAGAAATTATTTGCATTGTTGTCTCTTTGATATATTCCATAGTACAATAAAAAAAAACTCAAAACTACATATATATGGTTATGTCAAGAAAAATACATGTATTATTTTCATATATATTTTACAAATAAATAAACTCAATAAGAATATATTCACTCATTCAGCACATCCTACTTCTCATACACTAAATCAAATTATTCAATATGGTCCCTGGAGTGCCCTGGCGGCGGGGTAGGGTCCAGCAGCATTCCTCGACAGCTCGGTCTCCTCGTAGCGCACCTCAGGCTTGTAGCCCTCCTCGTCAGCCTGGTACTCCACTACCTGCAGCCGACCATCCGGCAGCAGCACGCGGTACGAGCCCTGCGCCGTCTCCAGCTGGCGACTCTCCTCCTGCCCGAACTCGCTACCTGACTCCGCATCCTGCACGGCGTACGAGAACTGGTAGTTGGCGGGCTCCTGTAACACACCACACACACTCACTGCGCTGTCCCCGGCCTCACTCTGCTCACACATGTGCAAGTGGAGGTACTTACGGCTAGAGGGTCCTCCTGGGCGCTGTATCCGGCGAGAGGAGCGCCGTACTGGGCGGCTGGGAAGTTCCTGGAGAAGTCTGCGGGAGCGCCATATGTGTTGGAGGGGCCGTCTCGTGCCACAGCAGGGGCGACGTACTGAGTGGAAAGACCGTTCACTCCACCAAATTGGCTGTAAGCAGCAGGGGCGCCGTGCTGGGTGGAAAGACCGTTCACTCCTCCAAACTGGCTAGAAGCAGCAGGGGCGCCGTACTGGGTGGAAAGACCGTTCACTCCACCAAACCGGCTAGAAGCAGCAGGGGCGCCGTACTGGGTGGAAAGACCGTTCACTCCACCAAACCGGCTAGAAGCAGCAGGGGCGCCGTACTGGGTGGAAAGACCGTTCACTCCACCAAACCGGCTAGAAGCAGCAGGGGCGCCGTACTGGGTGGAAATAGCGTTCACACCACCAAACCTGCTAGAAGCAGCAGGGGCGCCGTACTGGGTGGAAAGACCGTTCACACCACCAAACTGGCTGGAAGCAGCAGGGGCGCCGTACTGGGTGGAGATGGAGCTGGGAAAGTGGAGGCGGGTGTTGGCGAGAGAAGGAATGGCATAGGGACTGGCTAGAGCAGCAGAGGCTCTGCTGAATGGGGATGGTGCTCCATACAGTGCTGAGGGCGTAGGAAGTCCTCGGGCAATGACACCTCCTGCTTGTGCAGGTGGCAGGTACTCTCGTCCTGCTGGTGGCTCGGCAAGTACACCCATAGTCATCGCAAGGAAAAATGCAATCGAAATCTGAAAAATTGTAGTAATCTGCATTACATTTTTAATGTTTTCTCTCTTCGCAACATTTTATACCTACATGGAAACTGTCTTTGTTAATGAATAAGCATACCAGATTAAGATTTTTATTATCCACTTTTATGTATATAAATATATACTTTCCTGTTTAAACAATTAATATTTCCTAGCAAATTGTCAGAATGTCAGTTATCTACTTAAACAATTTTCTCTCTTCTGGAATAATTTTTATTATTTCCTGTTGGTACTTTAACTTAATTTTATAGCAATGTATAGGTGCAATAATTCTGCTTTATTTTTTAATTAACAGTGTTTACTTTGATGATATTATGAATTAATACATAATGTTAGTTTTAAATAACTCGATTTAGTGAAAATGGTTTTTGGAATAAGCAAAAATAATATTTCTATTTTTGTATATTTAAATGCTTATCTTCACAAATTTGTGAACACACGAAACAAATATGTAATATACTTCACCAGCAACTGGAACATCCTCTCCTTAATATTATTTTTAAAGATGCAATAAATGTTTAATATAATACAGAAAATCTGTCGTTGAAAGGTATTACTTGAAACAATTTACATAATTTATACTAGGCACGGATATATTTAATTTAAGCAGATTTGTATGCCAGATGCCTAAAGCAACACATTTTATAAGTTCATCAATATTGTTTTCTTTGCAAAGATACGGTTTGCAATATTCTACTTAAAAAATCTTGCTTTTATGCTTCTTCGTATAATTCAAAGACAAAAAAATAGAAATTAACGCAAAAGTATGTAATATGTATATTAAAATATGGTAAATTCTTACAGAATTTAATATATTGTGCATAACCAATTAAGCGAAATACATGTCTGTAGTACATAAAAAATTTATTTCGCAATATTTTTTTTCATTTCTTGATAATTTCAACATTCTTACTGCATTACATGGTGAGATATGGAGAACTGCTTAAATGTAAGCTGAATAAATATTAATCGTTATGCTGACCCATATCAAATATCTTATTCAGAGTTGAAAGAAGACTTTTAAATGAAAGACGACAGGAAGAAACGTGTTTCATGGATTAAATATTTTCTTTTTAGAATATTGTTTTTAATGCTATTATGTGACAAAAAGTTACTGCTAAAGTAATGTAACATAATTTCAAAATATTTAAGTATCTTGTAAGCCCTATACAATAAGTAATATAACAATTCAATGCAACATATTAAAATATTAGTATGATAATCACAAATACAATGAATAAGAATGTTTTTAGCAATATAATTATTATAGACGATTTTGAGATGTAAAAGAAATTACTAATAATGTATTATGTTTTCTATATATTATAATTTTTTTTAAATTAATCGTGCTATTACAAAGAAAATTAAAATATTCTTTTTAAAAACATATTACTAAAATATGTGAATTCCAGGTGCTTAATATTCATGCCGATATTTTTTAATCTATAAAACGTAATCCAAAAAATAATTAATATGAAGAACAAACTTTAAAAATACGTTTTAATGCAAGTAGATTTTTTTATTGCAAAATATCAGTAAGGGAAACTACTTTCCCTGGCAGGTAAATAATTTTCCTGGCAGGTAAATAATTTTCCTGGCATGATATAAGCAAAATTTTTATCTGAAAAGTATTCCCTGCCTTTACCACATTAAAATTAAATATTATGTAATTGATGTGTAGGCTCACGAAGTTTCTTCACTTTACCATTTCAGTCACCTCCTTCAGGATCCTGCACCAAACCTTATGGTGGAAATTATTAACGCATTTTAAGGTTAGGACACAGATAATAGTCTTAAATAAAACCTGAAAAAATGTTGTCTATATAAACGTTATTTGTTTGTATATGTTGAAGTTTAATGGTACGAAGTTACTCGCTTTTTACCCACGCAGTTTCCCAATAAAAAAATATAAATGCACTCTGGTGTGGAAACAATGGCGAGCGTTATACATGTGTTGTGCCCGTATGTAATCTGGGGGAAAAAAAATTTAATTTAATTTCGAACAGTACTTCACCCAGGTGAAGTACTGTTCGTATATATGAAGTGAAGTACTCGTGAAGTGCTCATGTCAAGCGCCATTATAGCTTTTAACACTTCGTCACTCAATTTCTTATGGATGTAGTTAATTCACATTAAATTAGCAGTTTTATAAAGGACAAATTGGTTTCGCAAGTTATTAAGCATTTTTATTACTTTTTAAATGTTTGTTAGTTGCATCCAGTGCTATTTATAATTTTTTCTGTTGTAAAAATTTCGTGGTAAGTTACTATTATTTTAATATTTTGTCAAATATAGTCTTTCTTTTAAGGATATACTTGGATGGAAACATTACCCACAATCATTATTTTTGAACAGGAGTAATCAAACACGAATTAGCAAAACATCTTCACTGAACTTTTGAAAAAATCATTGTACGTCTTGCCACTGCCCAATACATCTTACACATTATGACCCAAACTTGTATGTGCAAGTAGTATTATGCAAATGAAACGGGATTTTAGTAAAGCGAATGTTATCTTCTTAAGAAGAACGAATCTTGTATCAGTAGATATAAAATAATTTATAACTGTTTAAACAGCAAATTTTATAAAGCATTTGACTGGTTTGATTGCACAGTACTGTCATGACGGTCAATATATATTTTTGATTACTATAAAACGACAGGTAATTTAAACATAGTGGTGGCATTATTAAAAATTTAATTTAATTTCTCCGTAAAAAGTGTTTATCATCGCCTAAATTTTCGATATGAATTCTGTCAACTTATATACCTGTATATAACACATTTATATATTTTGTAATCTATGATGAAATCAGACGACCCACGATTTCAGTGGCATTCACAGATATGGGTTTATTACTCACAAAATTTCCAAGCGTTACAACAATTTGCTTAAACGGATGTAACATGATACAAACTTCACTACAAAAAAGATATTTAGTAAATGTTTAAGATATATTTACAACCTTTAAAATTTGTCTTGGAGGATGAAACTTATATGATAAAGTTTTTTAATGTTCTACGATAAGAAAATATTATGTGCCGTAAACTATACATTTCTATATTTCATGAAAATTAGACAGCAAAGAACAATTAAATGAAAACTGCTCTTTTGGCAGAAATCGTGTATTGAAAAGATATAATGAATGCTCTCCATGCCGCATACTGCAGGTAAATTGAGACGCTCTACACTTTTATTGTAAGTAGAAAATCATCAATATGTATTAAAACAACTTAACTAGTCTGTCCAATATATCACCGCCACATAATCACTACATCTGGAGAGAAAGTAACTATACGGAAAAGGAGTAAAACTTTATTTGAGAAACTACTTTCACAAAATCATAACATGTATTGTAAATATATGTATATCAAAGTCAAAAATTATCTTTTTATAAGTTTCAATAAGTTGCTCTTTAATTTGTTACATTGCTAATGTTTTGCATATTCGTATGACATTTATAAAAGCTTTACAATCAAATGTATTAAATTGCCTTGCCTTTTGGTTTCCTAGTTGCACAAGTGTAAGGTAAATATAAATGTTACTAGGAAGTTAATCAGAATTATTCAGTATTTAAAGTCTGTCCCATCGCAATTGCAAAATTTTTCAGAATAACAGAAGGTCATCTTATAGAGTAAATTAAATTATGTTCAATGTCTATGGTCTTATTACCAAATTAAATTAACCATTGTCTTAGATTTATAAGTAACTCTGGGGTACTTGAAGGCGCAATAATTCTGACAAACGAAGGAAATGTATATTATTTTAATTCAGCTGGGCTTCGCTGTGGAACTGTGTAAGAAATTTCAAATGAAGTAATGACCAACATTGCCATTGTATTTACTGCACATTTGTTTTAAGTGGAGTGTGTGTCTGAGCAAAACTAAACAAATTATTCTGTATAACAGGCATGGTCAGCGGAAAGTACAAAATCTGTGCTTTGATAAGCCAGCCTCACTCGAACAAAAAGGTACTACCGATTTCTTTGTACTCAAGGAGACTAAATAAAATTATAATCTTATAGACGAGGACCGGAGAGATTCCTATTTGATAGTTGCACCAATATTTTGAGCATTTGCCGGGAGTTGGAATAGAAAATCAGATGTGAAAGCCAGCCCTTGCGCAGCCGGATGAAATCAAGCCCATTACACCCCAAATGTGATGCGGGAATTTTAACATATGATTAAATACACTCCGTGAGATCGGAGGAAAAAAAAAATTTATAGCTAACTTTATTGAGTGGTTTCAATATTTTTGAAATCGAATATTAAGGAAACACCTCATTTACTTAATTCTTGTGTAAAACTTAGACAAAGAGAAAGTTTCGTAGAAAAAATTATAAAACGCATAAAAGAAAAATGCTTTCTAAATAAAGTAAAATATATTCAATTATTGTTATAGAATAAAAGAAAATATTACAATTTCTAAGAGAACATTTTACATGCGATACGCAGTATACACCTGCATGATTACCAGTAGACATTTTTTGTTGATTGAATTCTATGTCACCACGGTGATACGGTCATGTTGGTGACGTATTTAGCAGCCAAAAATGAATGTCATGTTTTGTTATAACATCCTGATTACTTAACATATAATAGGAGAACCCTTAATATTCTCAAGTAAATTTAAGAAAAATGGAGCACAAGTGTAATGCGTATTAATGCAAATAATTTTTCTACAGCATCCACTACCGGTATTATTTTGAATTGAAAATTTTACCTGCACCATCTTCACTCGCTGCAATCAAGGTATAAGCAGTAGAGAGTACACCTTGCAAACGAATGTTCACCAAATGGATTCTGCCCGCTTTTATACCCGTAGATGCTTACGCCCGACCTTGTTTTGCTCACTTGGATGAAAATTTCATAACTGACCTAGCACTTGCACACCACAGACGCATCGAATGATTCCTCCCACGAGTTCACGTATGTTTTCGCAACTTCGATGAACCAGTTTTGTAAGATGTTCCCGCTACTCTTTCATCATCAGTCTAAGTAAGATTCATCGTGCGCAGGTTGGTGCCGTTCTGTTTTACCATGTAACATGTGGCACTTAGTCTTGTCGATTACGCCTTAGCCTGCAAGAATTGAAAATCTGTGTAGGGAAAAATATATTGCGTAATATTTAAAAAAAAAAAGCAAAATAATTCTGAAAGGCAACATAAAAGTGTGGGAAATTCTGGGTTTCTATTCACATAAAAAAAGTTAATAAAATTAAATGATAATAAAACTAGTCATGTTTTCGTATTAAAAAAAAATATTTACCAATAATATATTGCCAGCAAACCTTAACAAACATTCCCCCCCCCCTTATAATTCCACTACAGTAAAAGGTCAACATCAAATTTTATATTAATAGAAAAATATTTCACTGTACTTAAGCTTTGTAACTTACTCATTTAACATTCTGTGCTACATTGTTTTAAAAAAGAGAAGCCGTTATGACGCTAGTTTGTCTGCAGGTGTCATAGACGCACAGTTGGCTCTCGACCTGAGCATTTGTTTTTAGGAAGAGGGGGGGGGGATGATAACTTCTACTTGCTCACCCACTAATCCCCTCAACCGCAAAATGCCCATTGCAGAGCGTGGTCAGATGACAGATAACAGATCACCACAGCAAGACTCGTAGCGATACGCACTAGTACTGAGTGTTTGTTGCCAATTCTAAAATAACAATGAATACTATTTTTTAACATGGCAAATTCATTACAATTTAAAATGTTTTGGGAGGTGGGTGGTAGGCGTACGGATCAGCCACCGCCTTTTCATCTCGTCTTAAAAAATTTTTAGTTTTAAACAATGAGAAAATTGGTAGTCTGATCTTCTGTGACATAAATTGGAAATGTTATTCCTTTTGTTAATAAAGAAAAGGGATAAAGGATAACTGCCATAATGATTTAATTGAACTTTTCTACTAACTGAAAATATAGTTAGTTATTTACCATCGAATGGCTGACTAATAAGGTATTCCTGGTATATTTTTTCCAGTTCTAAATCATACAGTTTTATAAAGGACTGCGAAAGACATTATAATTTGGGTGGGCTTTGATACCGCAGCCAAACATGTTCCAGAATATGCCTTAATCGTGAAGGCAACATATAAGCAAATATTATTTAATATTAAGTTTAATTTTTTTACCCTCACGCCTTGTATACCGAAATTAATATTCGTCTATAATTTCAGATTCTTTCTAACCGCTGTTATAAATGTAATTAAATATAGGTACGCATGGCCTGATTTGACTTGGTGGCATTTGAACAGTACAGTTTTTAATATATCGTTTTATTTTGTAGCTTCACACTAGAGAGTCTTGATTGTAATTAATAACAGATGAATTGTTATTAACACTGATTATTTTGAGAGCTCTAAATACATCTGCTTGCCACATACATGTATGAGAATATAAAATTTCCTTCCATTGCAAGCTGTCGGTGTTGAAGCAAGTTACTAAAATTTTCTTCACAATCATCAGAAAATCATTGAATTTATTACCATTGTGACTGATTTCCATAATCGTGCTGTTAATAAACTAGTAGTATGGAAATAATGCACTATAAATCTCCATACAACGCTTTATATATAAAAAAGGAAAAAAAGTTCTTTGAGGCTGTTTGGTTTTTAGTAATACAAAATAGAACTATTAAAATAAAGTGTTAAGACAGGTACAGATTTTCTGTTATTTTAATATTTCTTTACGTGTTTTTTTTTATGGCAATACTACATTATTTATAGCAAATACACATTTTTTGAGTGTTATCACGTGAATGTTTCCCAGTTTCTTTTCGGCGTGAAGACCTTGGGGTCTGTCGCCATCAGACATTAGCGTCGGAGGCAGTCCAAAGTTATACGTGCCAGCCGCCAAAAGATTCCATTGTGTAATAAAAACCACCACATTGCATTAAAAATTACGCTAGCGGTCGGCTAACGCTCTCTTGGCCCCCATATTGCCAGAATACCCTAAGGTTGCAACAAGCGGACCACGACCCCACTGCCTTCAAATGGTCGATATAGTGAAATGTAAAAAAAGTGTGCATGTGAGACAATATATACATATGCATAACGCATATTATATAATCACTGATCACATACTTTGCGTATACACATTAGCAGAAAGCGTATACCGCATTTAAGTGTTTAAAAATTTTGCAAAACTTTTATGCTCAGTTATTGATGGCTTACGAAAATTCTCATCCATTAATTTACCATTTACACATTTACAAAATTTATTTTAGATATTTAATTTAATTGAAAATAAACGTGTATTATTTAATTATGAAACTTGCTAATCACAGAGAGTTGTAATAATTTAAACTACAAGATCTATTACAATTTGTAATTTTTATGACAGTGCATTAAGTTATAAAGAAACAAACGCCGAATTATTTTAACTATGCTAACTGTCAGAGTTCCATAATGGATTATAACAAATACTCAACATGATTTTTACAATACAAAAGTTCTACCAAACCCATGCATTCAAAAGTTTACCCATAAATAACTTAGTTTTAATTTAAATGAATAGTTACTGCGTTACAATGTAACATTAAACACTGTATAAACGTACGCCATAATGTATCAGTACGCAAAAAAATAGCACAATTATCAAGATCAACCAACTAAATGGTGCAAAAATTACCTAGAAAGTTTTGACAAGGGAAGTAGTACAAACTAATGTACAATACTAATAGGTACATCGACGTATTCGCGGAAGTTTAAGCCAAGGAAATTTAACTACTTTTTAAGCCTTAGTGAAAACTGACAACTCTCTTTTTTACGTTTCAAGGCCACAACCTACAAGTCGCAACAACGGGATAAACCGTTATTTAATTGGCAGTTATTAAAGCGGATTCGCATGCTCGAAATTGAAATATTTCTATTTGATTAGTGCTGTACAGTACGAAATAAAACGAAGTCTTTGTCCACCACTTCGCCCGCAACGAAAAATAATATGTCGTTTACATAGGAAGGGGCACTTTATTTTCCCGAAAAGGGTTTCTGCCATATGTATTCCAAAACATTTTAGTTCTGAGCAACGTTTCCCACTGCATGGTTTTATCGGTTCTATGCCTTGGGTGCTTTTCCGCGAACCACAGATGTTTATAAAGAGAGTAACCAAATTCAGATTGGTTAATTCACATTCCGCAAAATATCCTCTGAAAGACATGAGGCCAATAACCAAAGGAAAACTTCGGTGTACACGTAGCTCGTCTAAACCAAGGCCGCTTGGAACTCCGTGAAAATCAAGTATCTCTAGACGTTGGTATTTTTATGACAGAAAAAAATTTGTTGCCCGAGACTTGGCCTACTCGGAATTTGGATTTACCAATGAATCTGGTAGATAAAAATTAAACACAACGAAATTAAAAAAAATAAAATTAATTCATTTACTATAATATATAAACTCATTAATTAAAATAAACAAAATAAAAATAAACTAATTCTTATCTTTTACAATTTTCTTTTAATCCACAAACAAAACGAAACAGAAATGTAACCATAAGCAAATACAAAAAAATATATATGTGCATAAAATAGCGTGCTGGGAAGGAAGAATTCATCATAAAAATTAATTTTTTACTTCTCATCTTCCTTTTGATATAGGTCATTACATACCTAAGTATCGGTTTAAGAATTACCGCATTCACAGCGATATTGAAAAATCCATCCAGTAGATTTTACTTGATGCCAAAAAAAATACAGAAATAAATTTACGGAGTCGAACTCTATTTTTAATGAATATGCTTGATATTCACATAAAATCATTAAAAATTAATACGACATTTATGACCAATCATCAGGTTTTTTTTCCTGCAAGGCCATTCTGCTACTAAACAACACTTTATACTCACAGATATGTACGTTTATACGTATTTTTATTTGAACACAAGAGTTACTGTTGGAATCACATATTATTAACAGAGACATGAAAAATTCGCGAGTTTAATGTTCTACTCAACTCTGCATTCCTATGTACAAATTTGCAGATATAAACTGCACATTGGTTGTCTGCTGTCGCAGTGGAAGGCGATGATTGGGCCAGCGTTCTCCAGGAGGTGTCAAACACCAGCTGAAATTTTATTAACACACGTGTTTTGAATTCTAGCTTGTCCCGAAATAAATCCGCTAATTATTCAGGTCTGTAATTATTAAAGATGGGTATATATCAATTACGTGGTTCTCATAAGTGCTTTCATGCAGAATAATAAATATGCATATTTTATAATGGAAATAAACTGTGGCATATACTGATCATTACAGCTCACAGTAAACTGTTCTGGCAGAAATAACATTGCAACAGAAATGTATGGACAAAATATATGAAATTTTTGTCACTATAAAAAGCGACACTATATTGATTTATACAGGCATACGCAGAGGAAAAGATTTAAGCTGCAGTTAATAATAAATTTGCTTGAAAATAATTTTACAGTGAACAATATGTTCTTCTATCGAGCAATCTGCTGTTTCTCCAAACATGTGAATTTATCCCCTTTAACCAAACGAAACATTTCTACATAACATGTTGAATCTAATAATAATCTAAGTGTCCTAGCATTATTTAAACGCATTTATGGATACATACATAACTGTTTTACAAGTACGTTCAAATAATTACTCTCTTTACCACCAAAACTATAAATATCATGGTAGAGTCGAATTTTTCGTTAAAAGATATGGTTTGTTAACAATCATATGTGTCCATTGTTATATGCCTTTTCGTGGCAACATAATCAGCTTGGTGCAGTACTGACTTGTATTTGGTTGTCTGTAGCGCGGCCGAGATGTTTGATGGCCTTCGTTCGAATTTACAGCTCGAGAGTTCATTTGTAATTTTTCTGATTATTAGACTGCAGTGTTTGTTAGTTAGTTTGTTTGTTAGTTTGATGCTTAACAGTGTCAAAGACCGTCCCAATGAAACGAGTTCAACCAAGAAAATCTGCATAAGTTGACATTCATGCAAATCTACGTACATGCCATGCATTGAACTTTCTATAACAATAAAACTAAGTGAACTGCCAAAACTTTTACGATCACAGTAGTTGCCAGGACACAGAATTCAACAGCAATAAATATGGGTTAGGAACCTCGTCCTGTTGGATTTCAAATTTCAACCAAAACTGTAGTTTATGGACAGCCATAAAAATCTTAAGTTGCACCGACCAAATTTTACGTGTTTGGGACGAACTGAAAATAATACGTTTTTAGGAACAAAATAGTTGGTTCCACAGTTAGATGAATTAATTTTGCTGCGAAAAACTATTTTCTTATAATCAACATAACCGTTTTCTCAGTGCAAAAAAAAACGTAATATTACCATTTTCTCACGTAGCTTATGTTGCAAGAGAAGTGTGCGCCGAAGAAGACTACCGTTTTCAATTTTCTCCCCTTAAATTTCCAAATGAACTTTTCTTGAAAAGAAAACAGTAGTTTAATACTTGAACACGTGTATTACTTCGGTGTGTTTTTCTCTTCTAACCACATCAAACTCCCCTTCTTTCTTCAATATTTTCAACACTTATTACAAATGAATTTGTTAAACGTTAATGCTATTACTAAAGTGTTGTGCATACCACTTCATCATTCCGGTATAATTACTTTTTTTATTTTTTGCAATTTACTTATATCGAGTTTGCTAGAGTAGGTAGATAGAGCTTTTCTTCGCGTTGGTAGCAGGCTCTGAGCAAGTTTCTCAGAGAAGTAGGGACAGGAAACTGTTTATATCTTGAGCGCAAAATTAATGTCTAATAAACCAGCCCAGCATTTGCTAGGAGTGATCACGGAAAGCTTCAGGATGGCCGGACCGGACATCAAAACAGACTACTCCTGAAAGTGACTCTGGTTTTTCCACCACTGCAACACCTCACTCGGTGCGAGTTCGATACCATGGATGTGTAAAGAACCTATAAGAAATTCCATATTTCTTGAAACTTCATAAAAATAGGAATACATAAACCGTCGGAAGATCCAGACTTCTTGCATATTCGTATGAGTATTGTGAAAATAAATATTTCTAACATTAAGTATTGCAGAATTCCAGATGTTATGAAATGAATAGTATCCGTTCTCAAATTATGGATCATTCGTGAATTATAAATCACAATAGCAGAATTTGGGGATATGATAAATCAATTAATTTTGTAAACACGAACTATAATTATCGACCACTTCAGACTCTTGCAGTATGCTAAACCGCAGGAAATGACGAATATTATGTTCAGTCTGTTGTATAAAACCCATCAATGTAATAGGACCTAGGTTACTTTAGTTATTCATGCTTGCTTTCAGCGCACGTATTAACGTTTCGAAGTGTTGAGTGAATATTCTATATAAGTTCTATATAAGTTATATACTCAAGCATATACACACGTGCATGCCCACGAGTACGTCCATATTTAATTCGGCGTTTTTTACAAATTGCGTGTGTCTTCCAGTATATTTGTAGTGAGCATAGTAGAACCACTGCTTATCTTTATATTAAAAGGGGATCTGCCTCAGCAAAAAGATGTTAAGCATTATTGGCTCCGCATTATTATAACTGCAGAAGTTAGACCTACTCTGATACTATTGGCATTCAAGCATCACAAATAATATACATATTAATACATTTACCAAAGTTATTCAAACTTGGCATTTATGCTCCATTTCTATATTTGAAAGAAATATCTATCTTTTTTTTATGAACGGTTTGGCCCTATTTTTTTGATTTGAATAGTCTGTTTAAGGTTTTATAAGTACACAAGCAACTAGCGGCAGAAGTCGTTATTTGCGTGGAAGAAGACATCCTCAATTCACATAAAGATGTTTTGTTAATAGCGTATCCCAGGATTTATGGCGCATATGTACAACATGAAAGATTAAAATATTAAGGTAACTTTCCTTTCATTACGAGGTACAAAACCTGTTACTATAAAACGTTATCAACCGTTTTAATATAAAACACATCAGCAGTTAATAAATAATGCTGAATATTTCACTGGTATTAATCGCCACAAAAATTGTATATCGGCAATGCACGTAGCAATTGGTTTAAACAAAACGTAAGGTTTATAACTATAAAAATACAGGCTAGATAATGAGCAGAAACCATAATTAAATATGAAGTTAAAGTAAAATGTAAAAAAAAATGTATTGTACATGTAAATGTTTGTAAAATAAATATTTCTGCTGATGAATTCATTTCAACTTTTCTTTTCGTTCTTTCTCCTGAGTCAATAACTTTTGTGGTCTTTCTTATGACCACGCTAGCTCACATCTAGATAAAGCCGAACGAGGGATGGCTAGGAACCCATTCCCAGAGTGACTCATAGCTTTACCAAATAATTGGCAATCAAGTGATTCGGTCTTTACTAAAACAAGTTAAATCAAGACGTTCTGCCACTTCTAGCTAACCTTTACGTAACCAGCGGATGTAAATTTTCAATGTTGCGCGAGTCCTTTTCCTAAATTTATCCTTCCATAACAGAAAAAATGCCGATAAGATAGAATGCATGGATTTGTGTTTGTATAATTTGAACAACAAATACGAATACCAAAGCTCTTTCAAATGAAATGAGCGATGTACATTTTCATAAAATAATATTCTAGTACTTAATTGTGCTGCAAGCCAATGTGAATTATCCAAGTCTAGCGAAACAGAGCCCCGAGACTGGTCATTGTAGGCAGAACACAATGTGTCAGTCTGGTTCGCCCACCAGCCAAGCTACATAAACCGCAAACAAGGAGGAAAGCATTCACTCCCAGACAGTAATCCGATCGGTAGAAGCGATAACGAGTAGCCTGCTAAGTGCCGTCACCATTCCTTCCACCTTTGAACCCTGCTGGCCACTCGCCTCGAAGAAGTTTCGCCTTTCGCCACTACCATGATTTCCAGCAGCACTGCATTTACGGGAGGAAAGTACTGAAATCGGAACAGAATTGTCTTTAAAATGACCAATTTTATACTTTTTAAAGAGTGTAAGTTTGGCACTTTCGGAGATGGCATTGACGTGTGGCAGTAATAAAACTGTTCCCTATTGTTTTTTACCTCTAATGCCGTAGTTATTACCCTGGTATACTGTGTATGTGCAGAGTGGGAAGCAATTTTCTAGAAGCCTGCACTCATCGCCAGCGAAATTTTGACGCTATTTTTAATCATTAGTTTGGCTTTCTCGGATGATGTAAAGTTCTTGACTAGCCATCCAATTTATATCTGTATCCAAGTTTTGAAAAATGTATAATTACTCTGAAGTCTGCACATTGGCCTTATGCAGAGGCGCAAATAAATATCATTTTATGACAGAAATATTTTACTTACGTAAACCAAATTTCATCAAAACAGAGCAGAAGTTTGTGTGTTCACATGATCAAATCATCGAACACATATTTTCAACAGGTCCCATATTATGAAGCCACAGATGAATGAAATTAATTATAAAATATATCTAACAAATTTAAAAAAATGTACCAATGCAGGTATACAAAACAAAAATAGCTTATCAAAGTGATGTACGAAAGTTCATCGAAATTGGCCAACAAAATTGTAACTAGTGCTCCACATTAACACAAATGGAATTAAATAGATGTAGAAAATCTTGACAATATTTATAGTTGATAAAGTACAAAGTATTTGGTCAATTATTTCACAACTTTAAACAATAAATTACCGATAAAACTAATGAACCTTTTTTTCTCTACATGGAGGGAAATAATCTTTGAAGATCATGAAGCATAGATTGTAAGTTGCCCTTGACTTCTTGTTGAGTGCTATTATAAGAGATGAAACCAGAAACATAAGCAATACTAGTAAGACAAACTAAAAATACACACGTGTCCTAACCGGGGACAAAAACCCAGAACCACTCGCACAGTAAGCTTGCATGCAACCAAATGCATTATGGAGGTAGCGTTAGGAGCATCAATTGGTCTAATGTTTTGGTATACAATGTTTACTAACCTGGAATGTTTACAGGGCAGTCATTTTGAAAATCAAGTCTGTGAGTGAGCCACTTAAGTCACATAGGTTTACGTGCCCTACGGAACTTCACTTGAATAAAAAATTTGGTGGAAATTGTTTGATCGGACTCCGAGATATGGCATAAAGGTTACACGTTCTCGTTCACAAATAATCGACAAAAATATTTTATGTCACCTCAGTCAATATTTCTTATAGATGCTGCCAGCATACAAATTTGGGGCACACGGAATACTAACAAAATATTTACAGGGCTTTTATGTTGAAAAAATGTGACAAACCACTTAAGTCATTCAAATTTATATGAACTGCAGATGTATACCCCGTAGACTGAATTTGGTGAGGATATAAAAAATAAACTTTACTTTTTAATGTGGTACTGTCTTACAAAATGGTGGAGAAAAGAGGCTCTCTATTACGTATTTAGTAGCTGTAGTAGGTATAACGAGCGTACCAAATTAATTTGAAATTGGTAAAACGGTTTCGTAGATATAGTGTACTAAGCTAAATTGTTTATATGGCTACCATTTTGAAAACATGTGTGTGAACCACCTAAAAATGTAAATTAACATGGTCTACATTAGTACAACTTGGTTGTCAAATTTAGTAGGAATCGGTACACTTTTTTCCCGAGATATGACATAAAACCTTTCTTTTTCATATAACACTATATTACTAAATGATGGATAAAAGAATATTATTTACGAACATATGTGATGTTTGTAATAGATACTTACGCATACCAAGTATGGTCAAAATTAGTCAATTTGTGTGGTAAGTATAGCAAATTGACATAATAAATTTATATGACCACCATTTTTAAGGTAGGTGCCTTATCTAATAAAACAGCATATGTTTATATGACCTATCATTCTATTACTAAAATTTCAAATTTATTAGGAATTGGTTTTGTAGTTTACGATATATAATTTAAAAGCTTTATGTTTTACGTAGTGATATCTTCCAAAACGGCTGACGAATAAAAATATCCGTCTCTAATTTTAATGCGTACATAGGGTATTGTTAACATATTAAATATGGATTAATCGGTCATACGATTGCTGAGATATGACATAGCTCCCGAAATTTAAAAAAATTGGACGAATTGTTTAAAACAAGCATCCGGCGTGAAAGAAAACTATTCAAGTTGAATGTTCTTACTAAGTACTGTACGTGAAGTGAGTTTGGTGACATTCGGTTTGCGGTGCATAAGTATTTAGTGGGGACGGGAGCGGGGGTTGGAGACACACGTAGTCACACACACATTTACATACACATGTATACACACACAGGCACACACATAGGAAACTGATCTCATTAGCCTATATTTCCTTCGGGAAGTAGGCTCAAAGTGGAGCTAAAAATATACTCAGAAATGTTACCGTTTTATTAAATACATTTTATATTGTTTGATAGTTATAATTTTTTCATCTTATCTTCATTTAAACTGTTCGGTAGAAGACGAAGATGGCAAGTAGTCATACCTTGATGGACTTTGTAAGCCGTGGGGGCATCTAATTGTAGACCTACCACTGAATCGAAATGTTCACTTAAAACTTTAAAAAATTTAAAATGAAGATAACAAAGGCGGCAGTCAAAGTAATGGCATCATACACCACGGAACAAAAGAGAGGCAGTACTACAGAATACATACTTAAGAATACAGATGTGAAGCAGAGACTTGTGCCGCTAAATCCAGCCGCACACGGGGCCGCGGTAGCTGAGCGGTTTGACTACTCGCCTCCCACCAAGGCGAACAGGGTTCACTCCCCGGCCCGGGCCACTCCTGGATTTTCTCAAGTGGGAATCGTTCTGGACGATGCCTCAGGTCGACGGATTTTCTCGGGATCTCCCGTTTCTCCCATCCTTCCATTCTATCGGCTATCAAAAGTTCGTTGCTAAGAGCCGCCCAAATCTCGTCACCCAACTCCAGCCGCACACGCCAGCAAAATGGCGTCACTGGCCAGAAAAATGTTGGAGCCCAGTTTGCCAATCAGCGCGTGGCAACCTACTCGCCAGCTGGCAGCCCAGCCAATGAGGATGTTTTCTCAGCATGCAGTCAGCAATCAGAAGGATGCAAAGCCCGGTCCCAGAGCCTGGCTCATCCAGTCAGATAATATGCACGCCCATATCTAAGAAACTGTCACGCCATTCCGTCTCAAGGAACTTATCTATTCTGTAGCAGGGCCGTACGAATACTCTACTGCCAGTACTAGAGACGCCCGTAGTAATCTTCAACATTTCTCTCTGTCTTCATCTCCGCCGTATTTGTCACGAAGTAAACATCTCCTGTAACATCGGATACGAACAACATTATAGGGTTAGAAAGGGCCATTATAGGCTTTTCACGGTCAATTGAGCAGTTCTGAAGCTCTGCTTTTGAACTCATATTTCTCCTCATTTTGCAAACTTCCGTCACATGGAAAATTAACGTAACGTAGCCATGGGCCTGCGTTAGTTAAGTGAAAAATTGCAATTGCTATGAACTTAAATGCATATCTTATTGGTACTGTAAAATATGTAAAGGAAAAAAACGCCAAGTTTTTGCTATAAATTCAAGCCTTACACTCGTAAAGGTCAAATATTCTAGCTATTTACCCTAAAGGCAAAATGGTAAAATGTGTTGTTATGTATTTGAACCACATACTGTTAAACTTTTTAAACATTGCCAGTGATAACTCATTCCTCACCAAAAGAAATCATTATTAGGAAGTTCTTACATATTTTATATTTGTGGCTGGCTGCCTCTGACTTGTTGCAAAGTAACGTTTGATGAGCTTATCTTAAAAGGAACAAAGAGAGGCCCTTTGAGCTGCCTTTGTTAAATTTTCTGCAAATTGTTTGGTTTATTTTATTTGTTCATTACAAAAACAGGACAATTTTGACTTTGGCATGCATTTTTTTCAAAAATCATGTTATCTTAAAAAAAAATTATCTGAGGGAAAATAATTACAGATAGTTTCTACCAGTTAAACAGTAGATGATAAAAATATGAAATAACCGGTTTATTATGGCCATCGCCATCAGTTCGTTGCTGTTTGTCGTCTCGATTCTCGTGAAAAATCGGTTGATTTTTCACTAGCTAATGTGATGTCGATAGTTGCCTTCAGGATTGGCAACCATAATGTCAACATGGCGAGAGAAGCGTGGTGGCAGTATTTGTTACAAATAGTCACAACTTTTTAACATAGGTTTTTTTAACTGTGTTCACAGTTTAAATATATAAAATGTAAAAAAATTATTACAAACTGGCCATATCATCAAACTTTTAGACGTTTACTTAATAAGCTGTTGTATCGCAAATTGAAAGTATCTCCCATGCTTGTATTTTATGTATAAATGGCTTATGGGTTGTGTTCAAATTTTGCAAGATTATATAACACTATGTTTTAGGTCCGGGAGGTGGTTGATAATTTATTATAATTTGCATAGTGACGTATGAAACAATTTTATTTCAAATGTAAATACCACCAGTAAATTAATTAAATGGTCAACTTATATCATTTTAAGGACCAACACACAATTTGTGTTTTGCTTGGTGCACCGCAATTCTTTAGTGGTAGTGGAAAAACATGAGTTTCTGGAATAGAAAACGAAATACTTTATCTTCTATAAAAACTTTTTGTATTGCTAATGAATTTCTGGGTAACCGTTTTAAAATTTTACTACATTACTACTTGTCTATACACTTTATTGACGTGAAACACAGTGATTTTTATTAACTGCACTGTTAGATAGAATTGCTAGGTAACGAATTATTACACCATTTAATAAACGTTGGTAAATGTAAAACAATATCTTCCGGTAAATTAGGTAATGCGTTCAATAGCCAATCGCGTGTTACAAACTTTAACCATTCACTATAAAGGCTCTTCTCTAAGGAAATAACCACGCGAAGAGTTTGTAAAGCGTCACATGCTTAGAAATTTCACTCCAAGTATTGCTCGTTATGCCTTAATTAACAGAACAGTGTTTGTTTTATACAACACAATTTACAAATAATAAATAAATGTCAATATTTGTCTCTAAAATTACTTACAACTTAAAAAGTTAGGTTTCTGTGACTAGGTTTAATTTCATGATACACTCTCGCAGACCCATAATCGCCATTATTGTCTGCCTGAATACACGGAAGATGGTTGGAAAAGAGCATTATCGAGGAAGTGAGAAATCTTAACTATCTTGCATTTATAATACAGTTTTTAACACTTTTTGGTACCATTCATTGGTTTCGATCAGTAGGAACACTGTCGGAATCGATATCGATACTTTACGATAGACTCACCGAGAAACTTTGGATTAGCGTCCTAGCTGAGGTATACAGGATGATTCTCAAATAATCGGACAAACATTGAGGAGTGGTAGAGCTCACTAAATCAAAAAATTATTGTATAGGAATATATGGGCGATAGTGACGCGTTGAAGCACAAATACAAAAATAACACATGAAATTCAACACATTGTTTATTTACGTCTCCGCTAAATGCCTTTTTACAGCAATGTTTATAATAATTGCTCAAAATTGCTACCACCAACAGTAATGCAAGCTTGGTAATGTCGGTAGAGTGATTGGAGAACAGATTCAAATACGCCGGGTATTTCACGCACGCGTGCAGCTGCACAGGATAGTCGAGCGACGAGATCTTCAATGGAATCAACTGGAGTCTCCTAAATGAGGTGTTCCGACATATTGCTGGCCAACGACGCCATTTTGCTCGCGGGGGCCGTGGTGGTGTATTGGTCAGACAGTAGTCTCCTTAAACCCAGGCGAACCTTCATCGATTCTACGCGGGGATGCTCTCATATCTTCCCACGTGAGTATCTATCCGGATGGTGCCGCTGGTCGGCGGGTTTTCTCGGGGATCTCCTGTTTCCCCCGCGCTAACGTTCCGGCGATGCTCCATACTCACCTCAACTCACTCTTATCGGCTCTCAAGACCTCGATGTTAAGAGCCGCCCAAACCTATCCTAGCGGAATGAGTGGCTATTTCACCTCTGTATTATCAAGTGTTCTTTGTGTGATGTGTATCAGTAAAAGGAACATGTTTCAAAATTTTGAAAGGCAATCATCAGGAGGGTGTTACTTCTGCCTCCGGGCCAGCCTTGCACAAGAATATTTTACGCTGCATTCACTTTTCTATCCATTTAAGCAGCTCACTTACCAGCAACAATTATAACATTCGCACATTTGTTAACTGTTAAATTTTTGTTATTTTTAATATAGTCCATTCACGGTTACTTCAAAGTTTTCTGAAGCCCCACTTAAGTTATATTATTGTTTTTATTTATATTCATTATAAGTGATATATTATAATTAATAGATAAATTATTTTTAAAGTTTTTTTAATTTTATAAAATAATATACACTTATGTTAACACAACTATCAAACGTTTGTAATGCGCAGCGCATTTGGGAAACAACCAAACACATCGTACTGATATTTCAAAGGTTTGATTCACAAAGTGTGAATAAAACGGAAATTGTCTATAGTAGGTTTACTCTGTCAACGGAGAGATAGAAATAAGCATATGATTTTTGAACTCTGATTTAATAAAGCCCTGGATATTTTTCATGGTTACATCACACCACTACTGGCCGTTAAACTTTTTCCGACATCAAAATTAATAAATACTTCGTAATTAACGGTACATAAAATCTGTACACCTTTTGCTATAGAGCTACCCATACACGCTGGAGACAAACAGCCTATCAAGCTTCTAAGACGCCTAAAACGTTTTATTTCAAAAAGGATTTGCTTCGTATTTAGAAAATTTACAGCAATATTATCGCGAAAGAATTGTAGTTTGAAACTACTGGAAATCATATTTGAAATTGAACCACAGTTGAAAATAATATACGGAGCTCTCGTGACCTCGCTGTTGAAACAGTATTTATCGTTAATGTACAGCTAGAAGTAAAAGCAAGGACGCTGGCAGGAAAACGTAATTACAAAAATTACTAGTTCAGTGGCAAATAAAAAACTTCGGCTTCCGCTCGTCTTTATTTACGCAGATATTAGTTTTTAAAACTTTGTTAGCAGGCTTCATTATTTGAGCGTATTTCACAATGAAAGGCAGTATCAGTATGCCTTATGTGTCCCTGTTTAATGCCATGCAAAGGTCTCGCTGTTACTGAATTTTTTTGATGAATTTTAACTATTTCGTATATTTCAAAGGGTATTATTTTATAGACTATGTTTGAACTAACAAAACCATCACATACAGCAGTAATTCATAAAATGTATAGTTTTAAAATAAATATTGTTGACTGTTTTTTAAATAAAAATGTTTAGTAACAGTAAAATCTGCGAACACTTAAAAATAAATGCGGTAGCAAAGATCAAATTTCACTATGTATAAAATGCAAAAATGTATAATAAAAATTGTAAAAAATATTAGTTTTAAATTAACAAAAAATTTTTAAAGCTTGTGTTTTAGTTTATATATATATATATATATATATTTTTTTTTTTTTTTTTTTTTTTTTNGTATATATTTATAAAAACCATTATTTTCTTAATTTTAATACACTAACTTGGCATGTTTGCAAATTGTGTTGTTTTAATTAATTTTTTCCCAAAATGTTAACAAATTTTAATTCGAAAGTTATTGTCCAGGGTGGCCTACTTGGCAATACCACCTTTGCATTAAATATAATAATTAGTCAATTATTTAGTACGCTATTTTGTTAAAGGGCATTCCTAAAATTTATAGCTTACATACATTTCAGTCACTTGAAAGTTAATTCCAGGCCCATTTTGCACAAATTTATCATTTAGGAAAATCATATACAAATATCTAATTTAATAAAGCAGTGGCCTGCTTTAAAATTAATGGTCTTATTCTTTTAGTGGTATACTTCTTATCCATGGAAACATTAAAACTTTACACTCAAAACGTGGAAGGAATTCATAAATAATTATCAAACTTTGCCTCTACAAAAA
This sequence comes from Clitarchus hookeri, assembly GCA_002778355.1. Taxonomy (NCBI): domain Eukaryota; kingdom Metazoa; phylum Arthropoda; class Insecta; order Phasmatodea; family Phasmatidae; genus Clitarchus; species Clitarchus hookeri. Next base: position 625,497 of record NQII01000105.1, read on the forward strand.
AAATTATTGCATTAATTGCACGTTTTTCTTGTGTACGTATATATAATATTTTTTCTAAGGTACACATACGAAATATTCAAAATAGTGTATATGCAATGAAAAGACGGTAAATTCTATAAAGTAAGTTTTTAAACATTTTTTTAAGTTTATTTATTTGCATTTATACAATTAAGTGTAAATAATAATAACTTATATTAATAAAAAAACCTAATTTTTATTTCCTTTTTATTGTACTACAATTCAAAACCTGAATTTTTTACTGATACGGGTAAAGAAAATTTCTACGTAACCTTTAAATAATAAAATTTAAGAAATTTCAACCCTAAATTTACACTTAATATAATTTAACTCATATATTCATGCATATATGCAATTTATTTTAAAGCGTACTATACGTAAAATATGAACGAGGATAAAACATTTCATTAAAAATCTGCAGCTTTTGGTCAAGCGAGGTTATTACTCATTATGAGCGAAATTTTAAAATTAATTTACAGTTACTGAGATACAACGATGTGCATTTCCTAGTAGTTTTGTGGCCGGATGGCAAATGGCAGTACTTTCTTCCTCATGTGGTGCTGAGTCAGACATCCTTTGACGAAAGACAGTGCTTGTAATATGGTGTTATTAAGAGGACATTGAGGAAGTCTACGATTGTTGTTACTATTATAAACATCCGGATTTCCCGAGAAGATTTCATTATATAAAAACAGTTAATCTCAGATCCACTTTCGTAATCGTATTATTTTCTTTGTTACTTGAAATACCTTCTTGCGGATCACAGACTTTCGGTATTGAGAAACCTATTTATGATTATCACAGCCTTATAATAAGAAAGCCATCTAACGTAGACACGCCGTCAATAATAAAAGTGAATGTTACAGGAGTGCCCGTAAGATATAAAAGCCTAACCTCCATGGAAACCTTTTCGTGAAACATCAGGTGCCAGTACAACTGTATTGTTATTACAAAGGCTAATAACTAAACGAATACGGAAAAATTATGATTGGATTATTCGCATTACAGACGCTGTTGTTGGATGGACGGAATGTCTGAATGACCTCCACAGAAAAACCCATTATGTTCTATGCAGCATTAAAGACTACATTATCTTGGTATGGTTGTCACTTTTGAAAACAATAAGTATCATATTAATGATCCCTCTGTATCGCTTCTGCTATTACACAGCTTGTTTTGTAATAAAACCCGAAACGCTTTCTATCCGCATTCAAAATTCCCTACCTCTTCCAATATTTTACGGGACTGATGGGAACGTGAGTAATACGGGTTAGTTGTGTGAAGAAAAGGAAGCATCAGGGAATTTGCAGTCTAGCTGCAGGTTTCATTGAAACATGTTGTAAAAGTAAGATTTACGAATGAGATTAATTCCACATAAGGTTTGGTTGTGCACAGTACATTGTGTTATCCTTTGTATATTCTTTCCTCCTGGTTAAATCATTACCTCTTTCTAATAATGTGCCGACATTGACGTAATTCACCTGCATATATGCACACAGTAGATATTATTTGGAAAAAGGATTGGTCCTCTGCTCTTGTCAGACAATGCCTAACCCAATGTAACAAAAGATACAAAACATAAATTGAATTACCTATATTATGAAATACTCGCGAATCCCGATGTTCTCCGTACTTAACATAGTCAGTCTGCAACACATACATGCATCTAAGTGATTTTCTGAAGTAATGGATGTTAAAAAAACTGGCATAATAGAGCTAGTGCGGCCCAGGTCTTTATTGCATCATACTTATATGCGAATTTTTGGTATGTACCTTAACATATTATATATTTATTATTATGTATGTATACAGGCTGTTTGGAAACTCACCCGAAATATTTTGCGAGGAGATTCCTTGTAGAAAATGAGGTAGACATATGCAATACAACTTATAGCCTATCTATAACAGAAACGGCTTGGAATTAAACAACGATTCTTTGAATAATGTTCCGAGTTATCGATAACTTCAATCCATAAAAAACTGGTGTTAAAACCTTTCACCTTCATAAAAATATTAGGGGTGGCCATCATCTAATGGCATACAATTTTTGTACCTTCAAGTTTTATTGAAATTTTGTGACATATTATTGAGCAGTAAATTCTATTTAACAAAAAAGGTCCCCTTGTCGCAAGTGCCTAAAACCCACCCTTTCATTTTAAAAGGTTCACTAAGTTTTCAGCTGTAATGTTATAACGCCTGGCATGAATGCAATACTTCTAAAACGCGGAAGTTAACACGTCGTATGCAACCGATATCGGGCCGTCTAATCTTAAGTGAACTTAAGTGGGAAATGTAGTAATGTGACATAATCGTGTATTGGCCATACAAATTGACGTGCTCTGTAACCCTCATCTCGTTTAAAAATCATAAAGGTTCAAATTAGTCAGCAAGTACAAAACAACTGCATTACTTATCATGGTGGTCAGTATAACTGTTTCTCTGGTCAACTTCGACTAACGTCACATGATGAGCGGTCACGCGGTATTGGTATTTGTGCTGGAACGAATTACGCCCTAGACTACTGCAGTCTGCAAGCAGTCCATCAAATGCATGTTCACTAATTCCTCTCAAGTAAACCTCGACATTCTGTCGACAGTGAAATCCTACACACATGTGAGCCCAGCGCACTCCGTCTATCTCATTTCATTTGTGCTTTCAGGAATAGTCAGCCCAATATCAGTTGCATGTGGTTTTTTTTATCTCCGCGTGTATGAAGTATTGCCTTCGTGACACTCGTTCTAACATCACAGCTGAATTATGTGTGAGCATTTTCAAAGGAAACGGTGGGTCCTAGGTACGTGCAACAAGAGGACCTGTTTTGTTAAGAAAGGCGTACTGCTCAACAAGATGGCACAAAATTTCCATAAAACTTGAAGGTACAAAAATTGAATACAATTAGAGGATGGACACCCCTATTATTTGTATGGAGGTGCAAGGTTTTAAACCAGTTTTATATAGGTTGAAGATATCGATAACACGTAACAAGGAACAGGAGTTTAATTCCACGCCGTTTCTGATATTTTACTAAAATTCAATTTCTAAACTCAATTTTCAAGGGCCTATATTTCCCTTAGGAATTGAGCTGGCTTTAAGTTGTATTACAAATCTTCCTCACTTTCCACAAGGAATCTCCTCGCAAAATATTTCGGCAGAATTTTCGGACAACCAATATATGTCTCAAATATGTATATGCCTCCACGTAAATAGCAACTTTAAATTTTTATTTACCTTTTTGCTAAGTTTGACAGTTTTATTTCCTACTGAAGCCATAAATGTTGCTTCCGATGTTCAGTAAAAGTGAAAGAATTACTAAAATCTCATAATGACCTTTTTTCCTTTACTACACAGTTATATACTAAATACAAAGTTAGACAATATCCAAATAACGCCATTTCAAATTCAGTTTTAGTTAAATATTTTAAGTAGTAAGTTCAACAAATTATTGGTATTAGATTAGCTAGTGTAAACTACACATTTTCTCACCATTGTATTATTTTTTATGTAATTAGAGCTGCACTGTCAAAGGTAAAATAAATATCTTCCTACTAAGAAACATAGAACCAGATTTCACACAAACAACTCTTGTCCAACTACCGTATTTTCTGAAGAAAAAATAAGTTTATGATATCGGATTATGGCTTGAATTTTTGTATGGAATTCATGCGTTTCTGTGTGAATCTTTGTATTTGTGTGGAAACTCGTGGTTCTAATGTATAATATTTATATTTTATTTTTTATTCTAAATAATATTTTCCACTTTAGGTTTTTACGTTCTTATGTCTAACTGTATTGTTTAATATTTTCCTAAGTATTAAATTTGTAATTCTGAAAACTTTTAAGTTGTAAAAATTTATAAAACGAAAACTTAAATTCCGTTTATTTTAAATCAAAAAGTTAATGTTAGGTAATTGCTATTTATATTTCTTCTCTTGCTATGTTATTTGAAATAATCAGTCCAATAAAACGTTCATGAAAGTCGAAATCTACGTAAATTGGTCAGCCGCGTAGTGGGAAGAGCACAACGGAACTCTGAGATTTCTACATAAATTGCACAATAAACCATTGGAAAATTTGAAACTTAAATGCGCAGCACCTGTCATCACAATTCAATAGAAATAAATAAACCTTCAGACTGCAATCTTATTCTTTACGTAAAATTGAATCAGCACGGAGAGCAAAGTCATACATTAAAAACGGGATGGCTCGCCGCAATCTAACCTACAATTAAGTTACCAGCACTCGTGAATAGAAAATAAAAAAAAACGAGCATACATCTTCTTCACTCTCGACGCGTTTGCCAGCTGTAAACTGTACAAGTTATCATCACAATCTAGTTGCCATTTTGGCTAGTGGGAATAATAATTAATATTAAGAAGTCCGCCTACCTGGAGTTTTTTTGCGCGTTCGAGGCTGAGAAGCACGCGAGCAATAAGGCTACACAGCCACGGGCATCGCGTGCGCCATCGCCGCTACGTGCGAGTGTCTGGACTGGTGGGCAGTGTTCTCGTCGTTCTGCGCGCGCCTTAAGGGATTAGAGCGGCGGTACTATCATTTCACTGGTGAAAAGTCTGTAGTGAGGTCCAGTCCTGGCTCTTTGCCTACATTTTTATGAATCCGGCTCGATTATTTTGAGATTAAGTGCTTTTAAAAAACCGTCTGTAGCTCTGTATGAAAGCTCCGAAATGGTTTCCAAGTATAATAATATCTTGAAAGTAACTGACAGGCATAGCTTGAAGTGCATGTTCTTTACGTAGATTAACACATCGGGAGCACGTTTAATATATTCGTTAAAACAAATCTTGGATTTAAGAGTCTAGAATGTAATTCGAGCACTCTATGTGCTAGTTCCTTAAATCTTAACATTTATTGGCACGAATAACTTGGCATTTAGAGACGAAATGTTAGCGAGGTCTCTTTAATCTCGGCGCACTCAAAAAATTTACTGTTGAAATTCCAGACACCTTATCCGTAACGTGTGCCCCCTTTAGCCTCTGTCACATTGCCAAATTTTTGCCTTCAACTATATTTGACAATAAAATTTAAAGACAAAATATGCTCATCAATTTTTTTCATTCGAACAAATTTTATCAAATAATCATGAATGTATTTGAAAATGTGCCACACTGTCAACTTGTTTTACTTGAAGAATGTAATTTCAATAATGGTTTTATCATTATTTTCAGAGAGAGATATTGCTATTTGATTCCATGCGGTCCAATAATGTGAGGAATGTTGTAGTTTATTTTCGCTTCATTACAAATTCAAATTTGGTTTAAAAGAGATGTTTCCTGCACAATTAAATTGAATACCTATGAGTTCGTTGTATAATATGCAATATTCACGTAAAATAGCATTCATGCCCACATAGCTTCTACCTAAATTAATTATCTCTATAACCTACTTCATTTCCAGCAATAGTTCGTTAGTTTAAAGTGTCTTCACGTCCATTTTTTTCGTGCATGATTTTGATTGGCTGAGACCGTCAAACATTAAAGAAATCTTAGGACATGTCTAATCTTCACATGTTTGTTGGAAACTGAAGCCATCCAACTTTTTCTGACAAATATGGCAGCGGTTATGAGGTTTCTATGACGTCATAACTATCCAAATTTATTTGGCCAAACTTACTGGAAGCAGTCAGATGGAAAAATTTTACAGTGTCACGGGGGCTTTAGTAAAGAGCTATGGATTTTGTGACGTAATACGGCGTGGACAGTATTCTCATTATTTTCTCCTTCATTTCTTTCTTATCACTCAATCCAGCTATGTTTCTCGTTTCTATTGACTACTGGTTAAATTTCATTGCATTGCATATTAAAACCGATTGAATCTATATCTTCATTTATAAGCATTGATATTGGTGTTGTATTTTTTTGATCAGATTTATAATGGCTTATAAATATATTAATCAAAAACTGAGAGAAAAAAATAATTTTACATAATTAATTAACGTTAATTTTACAAAAAGAAGCAAGATAGCTTTGTTTACGCAGGTTACTCTTTTCGTTCAGTACGCGTAATCCACGTGGTTTATGTATTGCGTGCGACAGAAATAAAACGATACACGTTGATTTGAATAGTAAATATCACGGAAAAGGTGTCCTCCCCGCTCTTAGGAAGTCTGTCCATATCATAACTGTCATCATAATTGTAATACAAACAACCTCATTACAAGAAAAGGAACCGAACAACAATGGTGAGCAAGATTTCAAAGTTCGCGTAAGTCTGCCACAATTCGTCTCTTGATACTTGTCTTCTCTGTGGTTCTTACCATTTCAGAATCGGGTATTGAAACAGGTAACAGAACCGTAACGATCAAGGTGGGTGTTCACAACGCAAACCCGAGGCGATAAGCGAAATTAAAAAAAACAAAAAAAACAAGGAAAACATTGGAACATTGCCTACAAACGGATGTGAGTTCGGGAACATTCCAGGTCGGCAACCATTTAAATGATCGCACACATTGTGAAGGTATCAACGATAACGTCGGGGTGCAGCTGGACGACGATAGCGTGGCGTTAGTAAGTTTGTGTGTGTGTGTGTTTCCCTAATTTTTTTTCCCGAGCACCAAGTGTCACCAAATATAAAATTTACTCAGCCACCTGACTATTACAGACGGCCATTTTTAATAAGCTACTTTATTGCTATGTTGTTTCTCAGGAAAATTCTAAAATATTAGAACAAAAATTGGTGTGCTGACAGTCCACACTTGCAGCATTAAACTCATAAGCTCTTGTTATCATATTCCTACAATCTTAGAAGATAGTCCCAACTGTAAAATAAATTATTACGTGTTATCTACTTTTGTACTGAATCCCAACAAATACCGTTTTCTTACAGTGCTACAGCAAGATACCCAAAATGCTTATTATTTTAGTATGAAAGGCAAGTATTTTCAAAATGGTGGTCATAAATATTTTGGTTTATAGTGCCTCAATTACAGATTAATTATCCACATTTCAGCCAAAATAAAGCGATTTGGCATGATAACGCCACCTAAATGAATACACCTCTTGTCATATTTCAAAAAATTAAATTCTCACTGCTGTCAGATTTGGAATACAAATAGTGATATGGAAAGCCTCCAACAAAAAATTAGGTATATTTCAATGAAAATATGTACACTAGGAGAACCAATGAGTGAGTTAAAATTATTTTTTCGTACTTTCGTCTCCGCAATTTAGTGTGACACGAAATTTCGCTAGCTGGAATAATACATATTTTCATGTGTTACATAAAAAATTGCATATAAGCATATTGCAAAAAATGATGAACTTTCGAGTAGTACTGTTAAACGTACAATTAATTGAAAAATGTATTTTATTTATTGAATTTAGGGAACGATTTAACCTATTTGTGCCCAATTCTCCATGCCGGAAAGTTTTATCGTGCACATCAAACACAAACATCTTTAGTGTGCAACTTTAAAAGATGTTACCTAAAATTTAAACTTGCAATTCATACATCAGTAAAATGTCAAATAATTTATACACCATCTTTCGTTTTGGGTGGTTCTGCCACCAAAAAGTTGTTATATGCTTATATCACTTCTTAGATGTTACAAAACCTATTGCCATAAACGATGGTTGGAAATACCTTCTGCTTAGTCTTTTATGACACATGGTTTATTAAGACTCTTGCCTATCATTAAAATGACTTTCATACGTGTGAAGAGGAACGTAGGAAAATTATTTATATCGATAACTAAATGTATTTACATATGTCATAAATAATTATTTTGAGGAAAGAGTATCTTAACACTTCAACGAAATTATTCCATCACGAATAATGGAACTGTCACTGTGTTCTACCTCAACACTGCTCAATAAAAGTTATTTCGAAAATGGATGTGTTGTAAGGTACATTTACAATTATCGCATTTAAATGGCTGGCTAAGAACGCTCTGGTTTCAAAATTTATGCACATTAAATATTACGTTCAGTGTTTTTTTGTAAACACAGATAACTATTATATTATATGTCTACCATATCTCAGCCTTGCTAATTTAACGTAAATTTGTCCAGCAAAATACAAAATTGATAATGAAAACACTTCAACAGTTTGTAGAAACCGAGTTCTTCAGTTTTTTAAATAATATATTGTTTTTAAATGCATCAATAAAATTTTCATTTTATTTTTACTCTATTAGAAATCTAAATACCTAGTTTTACTTAAAGTTCTATTAAGGATTTTGCATTTAGGATGGATCTGAATTTGTTTTGTACATCGCAAAAATTCTGTTTTCGTGGCTGGAATCGTACCAAGCTGAAATTCCCTGCCTTCCTTGGAAAATTTCTGCTTAGTTACTCAGTGCAAGAAGAACATGCAGAAGTGCTAACACTGTTAGATTAATACAGTTTTGAAAGTTCTCTTGATAGTGTATACATAAAACGTGTCTATAAATCATTGCAGTCGCACAACAGATAAATCTTTAAGGCACTAACACTTGAAAAGATCTGTGGGTCATAATCATCCCAATTTGCGGAGGAAAAATAATACATATAAACTCGTTTCCATTCCATGGAGAGAAGTATAATTTCACATCATGCTCTTTGTAAGATCTAAAGAAATGTACCATGCGGGTTAGAAAAATTTTCTTATTATTATATATGTTATGACAATTACAGTTTAAACAACTTAATATTATTTGTCAAGTAATAGTTAATTTCATAGAAATTATTGGTTATAGAGATTACAATTGAACTTGCATTTTTAAAAGATTGATGCTATTTACTCTTAATATTTGGGGATCAAGTAATCAATATATGTTATAGATTTTTTGAAATTTCGCTACATAAAACAAAGTAAATTTATGTGCAAACAGTTAAATTTTTTGGGAAGCTGTCGTTTTTAGTGCAATTGTCCACATAATTATGCTAGACCTGTGTTTGTCCCCATCTAAGTGGAGATGTGTTGTAACGTTCGGCGTGCAGCTACAGCCGATGTTACGTTGCCACGTCTAGCTCAAAGGTAGAACACGAGACTCAGTAAAAATGGACGCCGATTAATTAAGAAATAAGTTCAAGTTCCAGAGTAGTTGTTTTATACTTTTATTTATTATTAAATTTTCACAGTTCACAGCCGAAGTTCAGAATATGCAGAGTACGAATGTTCACACATAACCAAACAAGTGCAGAAACAGCGCCACCGTCGTTTACAGATTATTCGTGTATCAAAACTTGCATCGCAGGAAATATGAAATGCGTCAACCTTCCACATCGGCTGAGAAATAAAATAACAAATTCTAGTTGCCGATGTGCGGATTATCGTCCCGCCCGACACGGCCTAGGCGAGCATTCTTGCGTGGAGACTGGCCTGAAGCACTGCTAGACCTGACTTAAGTGAGGCTTTAGCCCTCAAGGGCGACTTACACACGCGTCTTTTGTGCAGCTTCTCACCCCCCTCTCATGAGATAAGGGCCTGGCCATACACGCTCTCCACTCGTTAGCGATACTGCTCCACACATTATCCAAACTGCATTGTAAGAACTAAAACTGTCGACACCGTCAAAATAAACGAACTTCTCGTACAACAAACCTTGTTGACGCATTCTGAAAAGAGCTAAATAATGCTGACGCGTAACAAAAACTGAAACTACGATGTTCGAAACGAAACGACAACCGGACTCCTGATAAACGTAAAACAGCAAACATCTGCCCGATAAACAAACTATCACGGGAAACGAGCCACCACGGCTTTAAACTTCAAACCCGATAAAAATATTACGAAGCTTAGCAAAGCTTAAGAAAAACGAACGAAATTGAAACACGTGCCCCGAAACTTAAGAATACTGCGTCATTACAATGTGTGTCACTACCAGCATGTGTTCAAACCGTCTCAAATGTGGATTACAGTTATAAAATATCGATATTATTACTCTTGATGCTTCAGCGATCACTGTTCACAATACTTGAAATTTACCTTTTATATTCCATTTTTAAAGACGAATTTAGGACGAAAAGGTAAAGATTATAACGGATAATAAAATATCACAATAACTCAGGTGATTTTGCATTTCATTTAATGCTCTGTAAAGGAAGTGAAAATATTTTTATCACCAGAAACCTTTTAGTCTCAGTGGGTCAGTAAAAAAAGATCAATAATTTTTGCTACTCACTTCTTATTTTGCTGTTATGCAATGATAATATTTTACGAGACTTATTTTCCAAAGTGCATTAGATTCATTGGCGTTTACTGAAACGGTGTAGGACCGTTCCTTTTTAAGGACTTAATCGTACATATAGGCAAGAAGTTAACATGCAGTACCTGCACTTATAAGCAGAAATAATATATTGTTTCATGGAAAGTTAGTGTTCCTCGTTCCTAATTACCAACCTATTGTGACATACAAATACATACGCAGACTCACGCATATGACCGTTATAATCATCTTGAACAGTTTAAATAATAAATAGCAAGCGGACACATGCGTCACGTAAGAAAGCTCATAAATGTATAACTGTTATAAAATGTGAAGTGTCCGTCAATATGTGAGGCCAGTGAGAAAGCTGTTTATTTTCCGCTACTGTGATCATTTAGCCTCGTTATTTTCCTTGTATATGTGTAGTCGACTAATTTTCGAAGTACACATGTCACAGGGACTGCGGTGGTGTAGTGGTTAGACTACTCGCCTATCACCTAGGTGAACCGGGTTCGATTCCCGGCGGTGTCGCATGTGCGAATCGTGCCTGGATGATGCCGCTGATCGGCGGATATTATCGGGGATCTCCCGCTTCCCCGCTCCTTCATTCCGGCGCTGCTTCATACTCACCTCTCTTCCCGCTCATCGGCTCTCAAGACCTCGATGTTAAGAGCCGCCTATATATTTAACTCACTCACTCAGACATGTAGCCAAAAATTTTACGCCGGTAGTCAAAAAGCACGTGAGTGGGGTTTTATAATGACTATTGATGCCAGTTTATAATGTGAGAAACGAGGTGCAGACTGTGTAATGCGGATTTTAAATTAAAAAATAAAATTCGAAATTAACGGTCTTTCTAGTTCATAAAAAATTTTTTTTAAGTGGTATTAACCAAAAAGTAAATCGAAATTACTCGGTGTTAATTTTGGCAAGCACTGATAAACAATCCGAATTTTTTACATTGCTGTGCTTTGTAGAACAAAATAATTACATAGCAAATCCATTTTATAAAATTTTCTTCCTTGGTGCACATTATTCTTGTAGAATAAAAAAATCTTTTAAAAATGCATGTTCACACACATACACACTCACGGTTGTAACGTTGGATACTTTTATTACAGTAGCATATGGCAAACAGGCAAACAGAGGAAGGATATTAATAAGCTCAATTTAACACTGTTGTCATTGGTAATCGTACAATAAAACTAATACTTACATTTTTTTTTAATGTATCCTCCTATTCTAATTGTGTGTGCAAATTACTCAATCTAAACATTATAAATGTGTAGACGAAGTTTCTTTCATTTCCTTTCAATCACATAAAGTATTGAACGAGGTAGTTTGCAATACTTATTATAATTATTTAAGGCAAAATTTTAACAAAAAATTTTTTTCAGAAAAGAAAAATTTTATTCATACAGTTTTAAAATACTTTTTTTAAGCGTACATATTTAGAAGTATTATATGTGAAACAATTTAGTACGTTACGGAACAAACTGTATGTTTTTCTTTGGAACAAAACTACATCCCACCTAATTCTAAACTAGAAACTGAAACTAATATAATACTTAATAAAATAGTAAATTTATATCCAAGCAACATTTATTTGCATCTATAGTTAAAATTACAAAAATTGCTGTATTTTGTAATTGAAATCACTTTATTAAATTTGGTTGTATATACTACACATATACAATAAATACAATCAAACTACATTTGTACTCCGATTAGCCCTAGGAGATCATTTTCTAAATCCAAATCAAATTAATCAGTATGGTCCCTGGAGTGCCCTGGCAGCGGGGTAGGGTCCAGCAGCATTCCTCGACAGCTCGGTCTCCTCGTAGCGCACCTCAGGCTTGTAGCCCTCCTCGTCAGCCTGGTACTCCACTACCTGCAGCCGACCATCCGGCAGCAGCACGCGGTACGAGCCCTGCGCCGTCTCCAGCTGGCGACTCTCCTCCTGCCCGAACTCGCTACCTGACTCCGCATCCTGCACGGCGTACGAGAACTGGTAGTTGGCGGGCTCCTGTAACACACCACACACACTCACTGCGCTGTCCCCGGCCTCACTCTGCTCACACATGTGCAAGTGGAGGTACTTACGGCTAGAGGGTCCTCCTGGGCGCTGTATCCGGCGAGAGGAGCGCCGTACTGGGCGGCTGGGAAGTTCCTGGAGAAGTCGGCGGGAGCGCCATATGTGTTGGAGGGGCCGACTCGTGCCGCAGCAGGGGCGCCGTACTGAGTGGAAAGACCGTTCACTCCACCAAACCGGCTAGAAGCAGCAGGGGCGCCGTACTGAGTGGAAAGACCGTTCACTCCACCAAACCGGCTAGAAGCAGCAGGGGCGCCGTACTGGGTGGAAAGACCGTTCACTCCACCAAACCTGCTAGAAGCAACAGGAGCGCCGTACTGGGTGGAGATGGAGCTGGGAAAGTTGAGGCGGGTGTTGGCGAGAGAAGGGATGGCGTAGGGACTGGCTAGAGCAGCAGAGGCTCTGCTGAATGGGGATGGTGCTCCATACAGTGCTGAGGGCGTAGGAAGTCCTCGGGCTATGACACCTCCTGCTTGTGCAGGGGGTAGGTACTGCCGTCCTGCTGGTGGCTCGGCAAGTACACCCACAGCGAACAGGACCATCGTTGCAATGATCACCTGAAAACATATATTTGTCAATACAAAAATGTTATTTTATTTACGATATTGTTACATAATAAACATTCTAAATTATTTTTCATTTTATATAGGGTTGTCATTGTTACAAAAGTTATTTAAACCAGTCAAATTAAAATTTAAAAAATAAGTGTTTCACAAATGCAATTTTATTATAACATATTTTGTAAAATTGTGGCTCAAACTAAATTTGAATAATTTTATCCCGAAATTATCTTGATATATATATATATATATATATATATATATNTATAATTCATTCATTTTAATCGTGAACAAATACACATAATATAATATAATATTCATTTAAGTAAATATACTAGCTTTGAAACTTTTAATAGTACACAAAAATAGTATATTTATATAATTTTTTTCACAACTAGTTTTAGAGAGGATTTTTCGAAAAATTTTCTCTCAAAAAGATTTAAATGACAATTTTGAACTCCTTTTTACATTGTTACAAACTCTTTGCGCTCGTTATTCTCGGAGCACTGATTATAGGTAAAAAAAAATTCTTCCTTTTCTTCCTCCAATTCTCCGAGAATAATAAAGACTAAAGAAAGTGAATATCTAACAACGTCGAAAGGTGTTGGAAATTATTATTTACATCAAGTATAGCCCAAAATTTCGATAAACCCTTTGGAAAACGACTTATATAGAATATCGCGTAAATGTACTGATTTAATCCTCCATTCCCCATGAATGTATATTATTTAATCCTGGTTAGGCTATGTATATACATATGTATTGTAAAAAGTAATTTTTAAGTTTGTAAATATTTTGATTGGTTTAAAAAATGTGGGGTTTTTAAATTAAATTCTGTAAATATTAATTGACGAATGCTTTAAAGTATAATCATGAGAATAAACGAAAATAATAGAAATTAATTTTCCTCTATTAGATGCTCGTGTTTGTTTCCTATGATTTTCCTTGACCTGTAGGAATTAGTTAATGAAACAAATAAATTGTTAAAAAAATTTCGATACTGGTAAATTTTTTATAAATAATTTTGTGTGCAGCAGTGTCAACAGGACTTTTTCTGCGATAATGGTAAAAAGGTTTTAGTGATGTTGGAGGAAAGATAAATAATCAATTTGATAGAGTTATCTTTTTAAAAGTGCTATATAATATTTGCCTGCATGTTAATTAGACATATTTAAAAAATATTTTGCAACATTTTAATAATTTTACTACTTGTGCGACATTATTACTGCTATTGACGTCCTAAAGAGCGAAAAAAGTAAACATTTTGGCGACGAGCATTTTGTACTTCAGATGGGAGAAAATTCAGTTCACACTGAGTCTTTCTGGTGACGTGTGCTTTCAATAAAATATAAACACACACCCTGAAAGTACACGGTAGTGTCTATTTCACAGATGTAATCAGAAAAAAATGTCTTGAAGCCTTACAATCGTAGAATACAGACTAACTGCACTGCAAAGAAATTCACAACTTGTGTAGAAGGGCGGATATTATTAAGACATTAATTTTCACGTATTTATAATACTCTTTATTAAATTAATCATGGCTCGTTAGTTTAGTTAATATAAACGCCGATAATTTTCCTAACAGTGAAATACAAACATCGTGTTATGGAAAGTAAGCATACATCCATGTTTACATTAAACCACGGTGGAAAGATACACTTAAGATATAAATAGAAAGTAAGAAGACTTTTAAAAATCTTAACGTTACTGTGAATGACTAGTAGGTTACCTTTAATTACATAATATGGCCCAGATAATTATAAATATATGCAAGTAGGTATCGAAGAACCACAACAATTCTAATTAAATAAAAATTTTATACACACTACTTTGTAAATTTGCATGAACTGCAGAGTTTCTTTAAAACTCATATGTTATATTGCCTTCCTCTCATATGTACGGAAGTTTTATTTAAGTATACTCTATGAAATTGGATGTCAGAATTCATTAATTAGTAAAGTTTTATAAAGTTGTGTATTTACTGCTAAGTTCTTACGAGGTTCTTATCTAAATTGCTATTAGACCTTATAATCTCTGATGACTGCAATTAACATAAATATTTAAGTCATTTATATCATAAGATTGAAATTCCATGAAACCATATTTTTTATTATTGTTACACTGTAGTTTAAAGAAAATGATCCCAAAATATTTTCTTGTTATAGTGAGAAATCTCGCTTACGTATTATTCGCTCTTTTTTTGCAAATTACCTTTACGTGACTTTAATGAACAAATAACACTTTTTTATTAAAATACATATCAATTTTAATTTAAAATTTAGATATAATATGTATTTTTCTAATAAAGCATTTATTGTTATTCACTTGAGATATCGAATAAATAGATTTGTGTTAAATAAATACTTTTTTTTAAATAGTGTAATGAAACACATACTACCTTAGTCATCTTGAAATATTTCTTGCGTTGTGAACACCAGAGGACTGAAGTGCTCTCACTGATATCTCTCAGGTTCGGTCATCCTTTTATACATATTCGTTGGGTAGTCGTTGACCATGGCAGGCTACCGAGATTTCAACACGTGCCAGGGGCCTGTCTTCAGAAAAACACTTTCTTCTTCTTAACCCGTATCTTCCCCAGACACGACCTGCTCTGCATTACTCAACCGGAGAACCAGTTTGGCTACTCCTTTTAGCACAACACACTATCATTTTAATTTATTTTATACATGTCTCATTACTCAGCTGATATTATATTCGAAAATGGAGGAGAGCTTCCGTCTCAGTAAGGAAGCAAATAATTTTAAGACAATGTTACCATACCTTTACGTTATTAGTTAAATGCTTAAGGCAAACGTAATATTTTCTAGAAAGACGGCTTCCAGTGCAAGTCCTACATGATAACATTCAAGTAATGTAAATTTTATATACGAAAACTTTACAATATCATCATTTTTATTTCACTTCATATTTAATCGAAGCATTAACTGCTCAGTGATCAAATTGACGTACGTTATCATGCTTTCCATTACGTGCACCGCTAATCTAAATAACAACAAAGAAATAGTTTTTAGGTAACATTAAATTATTTTTAATTGACACCTTATCTAACGGCGCAAACAAGAAACATTGACCTACAGTTACGTATTACATTTTGTTTACCGCTAAAGTAATAACACATTACTTTTTCATATGGACAGTAATAAATACCTAAATATGACCGATTATGAGCAGAGAAATAAAAGCTGGGCCTAAAATATTTTTAACATTATCATGGACGTCTCCTTAGGATATGAACAAAAAAAACTGAAACGAAAATGATGTAAGAAATATGTGAACTCATGATTTAGTTTTAGTTAAACCAAAAATATATTTAAAATTATAAAACAGCGAACACTAATTTAATTTTTCAAAAATGTTGAGGCCTTAAGAGCCAATCAGGGTGAAGCGAGGTGAGTATGGAGCAGCGCCGTAATCCAAGGGTGAGAGAAACGGGAGGTAACCGAGAAAACCCTCTGACCAGAGGCAACGTCCGGCAATATTCCCTCATGCAAATATCCAGTTCGCATTGTGGGGCACAGGAGTACCGACTGCCCACACACTTTATGACAGATACAGATAACAATGTTGGGAGTCTGAGTGGGTTTTATTGTGGTAACTCCATCTTCCAGGACTCCCACCAAACAGCTCTTCGCTCTGAGAGGTATCACCAATATTAGCTAAGAGGCTCACTCCAAGAGTGTTAGCATGTGGCTTAAGGCACCTGCACTTTTTAGTGCAAGCCAGTGAATTGTTGTACTGCTCACTATTTAGAGATGGTGAAAGTTGGAGATTCCAACAAGGGAGGCAGGCCGACAGACTGAAATAAATCCCGTAAAGTACGTGGTGTATGAAACTTATAATGTAGGTTGTAAGACAAATATTGGATGAAAAATAAAAATGATATAGTGAGATGAAGGGTCAGCAGTACAAATACCAATTCAAGTTTTGGATCGTTTTTAACTAACTTTGTACGTAATCTTCTGTCGGTTTATGTGCTTATATTTACCTTATATAAAGATTTATGCAATCTCAAAAGTTCAGTTGAGCTTGACTCCAAAACTTTAAAAAAATACATAAATTTTCTATCGGGTTTAAAGAAATGTGGTAATTTTTCCCAGTGTTCGGTGAATATTAAAGGAATTTTTTTAAAAGGCAAAACGGCAGTTTTAGCCANAATTTTTTTAAAAGGCAAAACGGCAGTTTTAGCCATTGGATATAATAATCAGAGTGAGATAAAAGGATTTCAAATATATTGATGACCCGAGCTTTTGAAGCCTTTTTTTTAGCGATGTTGGTACATTAATTTCTAAGTGTTTAGTATTCATGCGCACCTGATATAAGGATTAAAGCCATCTCCAAAGGTAAGGAACAGTGTAGGGACCTGAGTTTAAGACATGACACTATAAAAAGAATTATTTATTCAATTACGTAGTTAGAAAAAATTTAAGAGACCATTTTGGGAACTCATAATAAAAGCAAAACGATGGTTTTAGCTATCGTGTTTCGCGATTAGATTAACGACCTGAGTTTTGTTGAGCATATTTTTAGCGATGTCCATATATTAATTTTTCACTCTTTAAAATTCATGCGCAACTAATACAAAGTTTTAAGAAATTTACATAGGTGATGCATGGCTTAGGGCCCTGAATTCGAAGACTGAAATCGTAGAAATTAATTTTCTCTGTGAACTTGGAAGCAATCTGATGTGTTATCCCGAGTGATGGGAGAAAATATATGTAGAGCGTTGACGCACGCTGATACCTTAGTTGATGTTCAGGCGCTGAGAAGATAACAGCGATTTTGAAGCATTCTCTCGCTATAGAGTAAAGCTGAATTGCCAATACGAAGGCATGGCATTGATCTCAACGATCACCGGCAGCATGAGAAAACGGCATGTACGAAAAGTCCTTTTCACGGGATGAAACATTACGATATTGGTTCCATGCAGTTTGTGCAAGGCGATACATCGAAAGAACATACCGAGATCTGCAAGGATTCGTCTACTGGATGTCAGCAAATGTTGCCGGCATTACATCTTGCTGCATCGATGGGTACCGAATCGACAGGAGATTATGATGATACAGTTAATACTAAAGACGGAATGAGTGCAGCAGATTCTGTTTGTGCTGAATGTACACTTGCAAGACGTTCGCGTGTAGTCAACGAAATTAAAAACTGTCTTCGGCTCTAAATACTAATGACCATACAAATCATGCTACAAAAAAAAATAAGGAAACTTAATATTGAGAATGAAACAGGAAGTGAAGATAATCATGAAAACAGCATAGATTAAAAATGAACATGAAAGCAGTGATAATGTTGTAGACGATGATGGTGAATTGCGCGATTCACTGACACACCCCTCCAACTCATTTGCTGCAATTAGAGACACAGAGAAGGCAGAAGACGCCGACAATACTGGTTATCTATTTTCCGAAGTCCCAAATGAACTTGTTGATAAACTCAGCTATTTGATTGACCTTCATAAAGTGGGTATTTCTCGCGCATTGTTGACTTATCTTCAATCATTAGTTAACTGAAGGAACCTGGCTATATCGCATAATTTGATGAACTGCTTTCTTCAGAAACCGTAATTACAAAATAATAATAAATTATAAGTATAAAATATTTGTTTTCTTTATTTTTGTGTGTCTTATCCTTTTTTCCCCTTACAACTTTAAAGTGGTGCTGTGAACACTCGACTATTAACGGAAAGATCTGCATATAGAGTGGCAATAAAGACTTAAGTATAAAAATGCATGGATAGTTGACTGTATACAAAACATTAATTCTGTCAACATGTACAAATTTGGAGACCGTTGGTGAACGAACGTAATTTCTCTCTCTGTGTATATACATATGCATATATGTGTGTGTGTGTGTGGGTGGGGGACAAACCGTAGGATTGATCGAAGGATGAATTGCAGGATTGTGGGATTGATCGAAAGATTGGGATTGATCGAAAGATTGGGATTGATCGAAGGATTGGGATTGATCGAAGGATTGGGATTGATCGAAGGATTGGGATTGATCGAAGGATTGGGATTGATCGAAGGATTGATGGTCAAGAAGAGCACGGAAGTTAAAACTGCTTAACACCCTCGTACATTACAAGTCTCCAGGGCCTGGCAGTATTGACATTTAAATTAACGCCAATTGAGCCTATAAAAGTGTTGGTAGATACTGATCCATACCATGATTATAAAATACTTGTGCATGTGGTTGCTATTAGTAATATAGGCTTTGTTTAGTCATATAAACATACATAAAAAAATTCTGAGTAACATATTTATAGCTAAAAAAGAGTCAAGGTAGTGGATAATTTGTAGATTCTGGCATTGTGTAATAGTCAGTCTTCAAGAAAGGGAACTGAAAATGTAGTAATTGAACGAGAGACTTTTGCATGTTTCCGCAATGCACCATATATAATTTTGGCACAATATAAAAAATAAGTACTATAAAAATTAATTTTTTATAATTTGGGTAATGAATACAGATTTACGATTTGACATACCCTATACCTATAAAACCAATATGGCTACCAAAAACAAACATATGCTTGAAGAATTAGTGGGCGTAACTGCTGAGCACCTTTAGGTACGTTCGTCAGTCATGAGTGGACGGCTTCCGAGCACCCCCTGAGTCAAGCCGAAGACGGCCAGCCGCACAGCTCCCGTTTAAAATACACTGCAGCAGACTTCCCTTTAACCTACTACCATCAGTGTTTTCCAATAAATATTTATTTTGCTGGGCATTGCTGCCGTTCTCTCAGCCCCTTTTTTTTTTAAGTGGTTACTAGCATTTTTGTATTTAGCAATATCTTTCCTGACAACATATAATAATATAAAATGATTCTCAGATTTTGTATTTTTTCCAAGCGAGAAGAATGACCAAACTGAGACTGTTAACCGTTTCGTTTTATTTATTATTTCGTACACTTACAGTCTATTACTTAAACAATATATCGTATGTCACTTTTTTTGCAAGCGGGTAAAGTAAACTCAAGGAGTCTGCAGGTGCATTACTTCTTTTTTTTTTAAATACTAATACTAGAATCTATTTAAATTCAGTTCAATTTTTTAAGATAAATTTACTTGCACTACATATGAAAATGAAGTCTACATTGTTGAAAAACCTGAAAAAATTGCATTGCCTCTTCTAATTGCCCCGATGTCTGGTAACTGAATATAAATCTCAGACGTCTCTATCGTATTATTTTAATGAATAAATAATCACAGATGCCCGTACTGAGAATTCCTAGCGTGGGGAACTATTTTAACAATTCTCTCTAATTAAAAACATGCCTATATAAAAGTTGTTATAACATGTTACCCTAATTTTAAACAGCGATATCCAAGAAGCTTTTTATAAATATATATGTAAAATCATTTTATAATGGGCATTCGTATTAACAAGTGTTAAGAGGGATTTAGTTTTTCAACTTCCATATTGATGCTTAGTATGAATATATACGTTACTACTGTAAAGCGAATTTCAATTTTATACATAAACAGGGGAAAACGGCGTTTGAAACCTAGCACAAATGATCTGAAAATTAAAATAATTTATTTTACAAACTTCAGTATTTTATGAATAATTCCCGATAAAAATCAATTCAACAAACTTCGGTTTAATTTTATTCTAAAACAAGTAATATAAACATGTTTTTTTTCATATTGTATAAAGTAAATTTAATTTAAAAAAAAGGTATATATATGTACATTAGAATTGACACTGTGCAAAATAATGCGTGTGGACAACCTGCTGTGTCACTGCTACCCATTTATTTTTCATAAATAAATATACACTATCTCTCCTTCTTGATTGTCGGCTGACCTCCAGAATTTCGAGCAACACATGCATCGGTGTTGGTCGACACACACAGCTGCTTCACTCTGATGGGCGGTTCGTCGCGCAGCGTCGCTTGAACACCATTGTAAAACCTTCTTAAGGATTTTTCATATTCTAAAATTATTGTCACATCGTTATTATACATGTTTTCTTCGTTATGTGAAATAATCGTTTCAGAAAAAAAGACATTATTGGTAAATTGCTTATAAAAACGAATTAAAAGAACTATATTAATTTAAAAATTACATCTTTTTATGTTCAAATTTAAAAATTTAACAAAACTGAGGCATCAGGGTACATGTTTAAAAAGTTGTCTGTGAAATCAGTTTGTCATAAAAAATATTGTCTTGTATTATATAATTATGTGGTTAGCCATTTATTCAATATAAAAATTTTATTTAAAATTTAAATTAAAAATATTAGATATTACGAAATGTTCAATTTCAAAGAAGCAGTTGAAATGCCACTCTTGTGGCTTTAGGAAAATACTTTAGCTAAATCCAACATTTGCGTTCAAAATTTTTTTTAATTTGTACAGATTATAATTTTAATTTTAAAATTTTTAAAATTGTTCTTAAAAAATCCATTACGAAAATTATGTTTCACCTTATTAAGTTATATTGATCATTTCTATATTATATCAAGTCACGCAACCATAAAATATACTAAAAATCTAATGGGGGAAAAACTATTTTCTCTTGAGCAGCCTTAAGTCTTGTGCGACTAGGATTTCTCAGAGGTCATGTTCCACTCCCATGCTGTAGTATGAGTCAGTTTATAAGTTCGGGTGGATCGTGGTAAAACTAGCAATTCTGATATCAACCACTCAAACCCTTAACAGCATTCATTTTAACGAAAAAAGACTGGGACGTACCCAGTCAGATTGCCAGCGATGTAGGAAAAACAGTTTGTTATATTTACGTGGAATTAAACGAGCAATGCTTGTTTTTATGTATACCAAATTTAATTATTTTAAATTTCAGGCTAATTAGGCATTCATAACGTGTTTACGCATTAATTTATCCCTTTTTGCATACAATGGAAATATACAAATAGGGCAGGATATCAGATTGCAAAAGAGGTATTTAGAAAATACGCAACTAACCTAGAACAGCCGATAACTAATCTATCACACAATTATCTGATTTTGCTACGTGACGAAGCCGTCGTTTCTTGCCTTTCTTTGCAGAGCAGTGGATGTAAAACGTAGATGTTTGGCTTCAGGGCATGATTTTGCATTATTATTTTGATTTAAAACTGAGATAATGAAAATGCATACATGTAAATAATTTTAAAATATCGGAGGGCTTACCCAAGTATTAAAAAATAATTTTGAATTGTATTGTTTACTCCTTTTAATACAGACGGGCCTCGGTGGTGCAGTAGTTAAAATACTCGCCTCCCACCAAGGCAAACTGGACTTGATTCCCGATGGGGTGACGCGGATTCTCACATGTGGGAAACGTGGCGGACGATGTCGCTAGCTGGCGGGCTTCCTCGGGGAATTCATGTTTTCCCCGTCCTTGCGTTCTGCAGTTGACACCTCTTTTTACGATACATAACATTCACCAACCCTCAATACTCCGCTGTCAAGAGCCAACCAAAACTTTCTCTCTCTCTCTCTAATTATGTTTCAGCCTGTCTAAAACAATTTCGCGTAGCAGAAATATTAACTCAAAAATGTGTGCGTAGTGGATTTATAAAAAGTACGTATTTCAGCTTTCGCCTCGGAATGAAGTAGGAAAATTTCTTGACGAAAAACGCAACTTGACGAGAAATAAAACTAACAGCCTCCAAATAGTGATTTATCAGGAGTAATTGAACTACCAAAAGAACTAGTTTAGAGAGCCAATATTCCTAATCAAGTTATAGTTATTAAGTTAAGGTTTGCGCATATAATTTGACCATTCACTCTTCATGGCTAAAAAGTTCGGAGTGAGTGTGGAGGAAAGTACGTTAAAAAACCAGTATTTACGAAACTTCATGTAATTTTTCATTCAAAACTCTCGAAGAACGGGAATTAATGACACAAGTACCAAATGCCTTTATAATTTTAACAGATGATTTTGCTAATTCACCTTATAAATCCGAAACCTGGCGGTTCTTTTGACCTAACAGAAATATTGTGAAGTAGTGATAGTTTCCCTCCGTTGCCTTGAAAATTTAATTTCCTACCTGTGACCCGAAAAGCCAGATTCCAGTCCAACCATCTGTAGCTACTATTGCTGCGTTTAGTACTTTGAAAGGGACGAAGAAACAATTCTAAACGTCTTAATAACAAACACTTTGTAAGTTTTCTTTTTTTTTAGCCCCACGGTATTAATATCACAGGTATTTGAGATTCCAAAGTGTGTAATCTATCTTATGGACAGCGTGAGTTCTATTTCACCACAAAGACCAACACAGACATGCACCTTTTATTTAATTAGTGGCTGGAACCAGTTTCTTCGTTGTTTCATTAGTATGTGTGCCATTGTGCACTCTCATAATTTCCCTATGTTCACGCAAATGTTTACAAAAATAAACAGATAATAAACGGAAACGAGCTCCGTAAAATCAAACAATGGAACTGAGCGCCGTACAAACAATTTACAGTACCTCTCCGTATTTACGACAGCACCGCGTTTCGGGAACAAATAATGGCGAGGCTAACTACAGACTCTCTAACTATAAAATTATCGTTTCTGCGGCATTTAGGGTGTTAACGCCTCATAAATCTATTACTTAAAACATAAATAATTGGAACAAGCCACTTGTAACAGTTAGCAACACTACAAACTCTCAAACATTACTAGTAAAAGAAAATTTTTAATTCCTAATCTTTCTGTAATAACATATCAACACTCTTTTGTTATGTTGGGAAACGGTAGCACAGTGGTGAAAATCGCGGCCTTTTTAATTCTTGACTCCTGTTCAAGTCTCGCTTCATGGCGGGAGAACAACTTCTAATTATAACAATTTTCGTTTTATACACTCGTAAATACTCACATAACAAAGAATTATGTATTTTTTCAGTAATCTCTTAATATATAAAAACCTAGTGGATTCACGGAAGGTTTTGTCAAATTTACGAAAAGATATTTATTCATTTTTTTTTAATATATACGAAGTGTATTATTTTACAAAGATTTTTGGATAATTTTGCTGTTACTCTTCCGTAATATTTAGAGAATTTTTTAAGAATGAGGAAAGTGTTGTTACCGCTGCAACAGATAACCTATTTTCCAACATAAGATTGATTCGAAAATTGGAAGTAGTGGAATTAGGTACGTTGTGAGTTAACCTATGACTGCAGCCTACACAGCGGGCCAAGGCGAAGCTGCAAACAAACCGAGATGCCGCCCCAGCCCGAGGAACGTAATTAGACGTGTGAAGACGAGATGTCTGGTTAGCCGCCGCTGTCTCGGAGAATGTGGCCGAGTTCGCGTGCGGAATGAAGGTGAGCGTGTGGGAAAAAACGACTGCAGAGTAACGCCCGCCGGCCTCTGCCACTCCCGTTCGATGGTCATCTCCCCGCCCACGAAACTAGTCCACTGTAGCCGTTGCGACAGAGAGACGGACACGCGCGGGAGATGATGCGTCTGGGAGGAGCGAGCGCCCGTTCTGGGCCGTGTCGAAACCTCCCACGGCCGCCGCTTGCCGGACCCAGGGGTTCTTACGCTATATAAGCCACGCACGGTTCAGCGGTAGTCAGTCACACCCTGGGATCGCACCACAAAGGCCCCTCACAACAGAAGATCATTCCTCCAGCACGATGGCTAAGGTACTGTCACTCCACTGAATTACTCGTATTTTCATCTTGATGTGTGGCTCTATAGCAGAAACTTAACACTTTGTATATACATATTGAAAAGTGCACATGACTGAAAACTGTGTTAGACGTAGTGCAGTCAGTAAGTTCGTGGACGCCGTGGTGCTTGGCTGCCTACGCGAACGTATTGACTGAAGTAATAATTTACGTACGACAAGGCCTGTCTTCGAATATTATATTCACACAAAAACAACAAACCTATTACAAAGTGACAATAAGCTTTTAGTTACACTTGTCAAACTAATTAGAAATGTATTTGAATATTTTTTGTTATTTTCAGTTTGACTTGTTGTAAAGTCAGATATTAGTGTAACGTTTTCAATTTTTGCAACACACTGATTCACAAATGTGGACTAAATGAAGCAGAGTATATATAGTCATATTCTAGTTTTTATGACTAAAAAACTATATTTTTCTACAAGTTGCTTTCATCAATTATATAAAACATGAAATTCATTCCAAATCGAGCTGAAATTATGAAAAAATAGAAGTATAAATCATCTTTATTACTGTAACAAATACATTACTCACATCAACAATCTTAAAATCTCTGTTAAATAAACCACAAGAAACATTTTTAATATATTCCAATACTAAAATTGTTTGGTTCACACAATGGCAGCAGAAAAAATTAATTGTCTGTTAACTTAATAACTTCAAAATATCTATACCTTTAATTTTCATATCTACTAATCAATAAAAATTTATCAAATTCTATGGGAAAAGCAAAAAACAGAAAATGTTAAACGACAATATTTGAAAATGGTGAGATAAAAACCACCTAGAAATACTGTCGCCTCTATTACATTTAAATTTTCCCATCCTCTTTTAGTATAAAAATTGTACGATTTCGTGTGTGAGTTGCGTATGCCAACAATATGATCAAATAAAACCACACTAAACTCAACCAGGAACCATTCATTCACCTAGGTAAACTAAATAAATATCCACACATTCCCACATTCAGCCATGCTAAATAGCAGAAGGTTAGCATTAAGTGAAGTCGGATGTCGTACACGAGGTACAGAACTATCGTTCTCGATAAATAGAAGAATTAATGTCAGATATTAGATAGCAGTGGAGCAGCAAGGTAATTAAGAAGCAAGAAATAGGAGCATCCCTATTAAACCTCCACACCTTGACAGTGTATGTCATGCTTCCCTTATGTGAATATCCAACCAAAAATTCCCCGCTTGCTGACCACAGCATGACTGGACACCAAGCATTGGGACGCCAGAGTTAAAACCTTCGAGCGAACCATTAAAACTAAATGAGATTTTATTTAAATTTAGAATATCTTTGTGCAAACTAAATTTTTCATCGATTGTTTAATTATAGTGTCTTAAGATAGCAAAGTTCTCTTAGTAGGTAATTGCAATGTGAAATATATGTGCTTCTCACTTTTACCTAGATCTAAGGTCAGTTGAGCTCCCAGTATGTCAGTATATTTAATAACATTTAACTCACTATCCAGAATACTATTTTTGAATAGAATGTAAATGCTAATAAATATAATTTGTTATGCAAACTAATAACATACATATTTCTGCCCTCTTTATAATAGATATAATAAAATAAGGAATATCAGAATGTTTGATTATGCTGCATATCGAAATATTTTCTAATTATTTCAGTCACTTACAAAAGGTCAGGCTGAATATAGGATAGCATACATTTCGAACAAACTGGATCCTCTGAATAATATTTGTGTTGCAGGTAACCCTGGCAGTGGCATTCACTCTGATTGCCTGCATTGCAGCAGAGCCTCCAGTCGGAAGACAATATCTACCTCCTGCACAACGAAGTGGAGGGCCGATATTTCAATCACAGCTCTCCGGCAGATATGGCATGCCATCCACAAGGTATGGGGCACCAACCCCATTCAGCGGGTCCTCTGCAGCTCCTTTTAACCGTAGGTTCAACACTCGACTGAACAACGTTGGCTCAATCTCCACCCAATATGGTGTCCCCACGGGTCTCGCTGCTGCTGCTCGTTTCAATACCTACAGCTCTCCCGCCCTCACTTCAGGACCTCTGGCTGGCCCTGCCTTCCTTTCCTCCCAGTATGGCGCTCCTGAAGCTTCTAGCCGGTTTGGTGGTGTGAACAGCCTTTCTACCCAATACGGCGCCCCTGCTGCTTCCAGTCGGTTTGGTGGTGTGAACGGTCTTTCCCCCCAATACGGCGCCCCTGCTGCTTCTAGCAGGTTTGGTGGTGTGAACGGTCTTTCCACTCAGTACGGCGCCCCTGTTGCTTCTAGCCGGTTTGGTGGAGTGAATGCTCTTCCCACGCAGTACGGTGCCCCTGCTGCCTCCAGTCGGTTTGGTGGTGTGAACGGTCTTTCCACCCAATACGGAGCCCCTGCTGCTTCCAGTCGGTTTGGTGGTGTGAATGGTCTTTCCACCCAATACGGCGCCCCTGCTGCTTCCAGTCGGTTTGGTGGTGTGAACGGTCTTTCCACCCAATACGGCGCCCCTGCTGCTTCCAGTCGGTTTGGTGGTGTGAACGGTCTTTCCACGCAATACGGCGCCCCTGCTGCTTCTAGCCGGTTTGGTGGTGTGAACAGTCTTTCCACTCAGTACGGTGCCCCTGCTGCGGCACGAGTCGGCCCCTCCAACACATATGGTGCTCCCGCCGACTTCTCCAGGAACTTCCCAGCCGCCCAGTACGGCGCTCCTCTCGCCGGATACAGCGCCCAGGAGGACCCTCTAGCCGTAAGTACCTCCACTTGCACATGTGTGAGCAGAGTGAGGCCGGGGACAGCGCAGTGAGTGTGTGTGGTGTGTTACAGGAGCCCGCCAACTACCAGTTCTCGTACGCCGTGCAGGATGCGGAGTCAGGTAGCGAGTTCGGGCAGGAGGAGAGTCGCCAGCTGGAGACGGCGCAGGGCTCGTACCGCGTGCTGCTGCCGGATGGTCGGCTGCAGGTAGTGGAGTACCAGGCTGACGAGGAGGGCTACAAGCCTGAGGTGCGCTACGAGGAGACCGAGCTGTCGAGGAATGCTGCTGGACCCTACCCCGCCGCCAGGGCACTCCAGGGACCATACTGAAACCGACCATTTATCTTCGATTACGCTTTCTATATCATAATTGACATTTGAAATGTCATTTTTTGTACATATAAAATTGGTTCATCGTAGTATTTTCCTTTTTGTATTATTTATATCGAAATAAAAGGAATTCTCCTTAAAAACACGTTTTATGATTCAATAATTTAAGGATATATAAGAACTTAATATAATTATATACTGCAATGACAGTTGTCATACTTACTGCAAAATCTATTTACTAATGCACTTATTCGGCTAATGAAATACGATTTCACTAACTGATAAAAAATATCTTCTTTAATTTTAGATCTCTCGACATATAATTTAAAGACTAACTAGCTCAATTTTTTTTATTAATTTTCAGAAATAGTCCCAGGTAATTTGAACTATGTTAATAATGAAAACTTTTCTCCTTTGATAAACAAAATTTTATGCGAATACGAAATACGACGGACACACAAACTAAGGATTCACATCGTAATTTCTTCAAATTTTATTTGAATTGTATGTGAGAAACCTTATGGTCAATACATCCAGCCAGCAACTAAATCTCTTCTCCTTAAATGACTTTAATATATGCTGTTTTTTGGCTATAAGGTGATGTGCACCTTCTTTTAAATTTAAAGTTTTCTACTTAAAAATGGTTAACTTATTATAATAGAGTTTTTCTGAAATGGAGCCAGCTTTCAACCACTTATGTGCAACTTCTTTTAACTTGCACAATCTGGATGTTTACCGCGCCGAACTGAACCTGACTAAATTGAAGTGCAAGCTAACTTCATTTGTTTCATACAAGTACAAAAGTTTTATGCTGATATTGAATTATGTATTGTATTCTATTTTATTTTGTATGTATATGTAGGCCCTATATAAACACTGAAGAGCCAAAAACACTGGTACACCTGCCTAATATCGTGTAGGACCCCCGCGAGCACGCATAAGTGCCGCAAGACAACGTGGCATGGACTCGACTAATGTCTGACGGTAAGCAGGAGGCAATTCACACCATGAATCCTGCACGGCAGTCCACAAATCCATAGGAGAGCGAGGCGGTGGAGATCTCTTCTGAACAGCACGTTGCAAGGCATCACAGATATGCTCAAAAATGTTCATGACTGCTGGTTTAGGTGGCCAATAGAAGTGTCTA
Source organism: Clitarchus hookeri (assembly GCA_002778355.1). NCBI lineage: Eukaryota > Metazoa > Arthropoda > Insecta > Phasmatodea > Phasmatidae > Clitarchus > Clitarchus hookeri. The sequence continues at coordinate 654,167 of NQII01000105.1, forward strand.
AAGTCAGAATAGTGTTCCTGGAGCCACTAGGTAGCAACTCTCTACGTGTAGGGTGTTGCATTGTCCTGCTGTAATTTTCCACGTCCGTCAGAATGCACAATGGACATGAATGGATGCAGGTGATCGGACAGGAAGCTTACGTATCTGTCCCCTGTCAGAGTTGTATCTAGACGTATCAAGGGTCCCATTTCACGCCAACTGCACACGCCCCATACCATGACAGAGCCTCCACTAGCTTGAACAGTCCCCTGTTGACATGTAGGGTCCATTTATTCATGAGGATGTCTCCATACCCGTAAACGTCCATCCGCCCGATACAATTGGAAACGAGGCTCATCAGACAAGGTAACGTGTTTCCAGTCATCAACAGTCCAATGACGGTGTTGGCGGGCCGAGGCTATGCGTAAAGCTTTGTGTCGTGCAGTCAACAACGGTACACGAGTGGACCTTCGGCTCCGAAAGCCCATATTAATGATGGTCCGTTGAATAGTTCACAGCTGGCAATTGTTGATGGCCCAGCATTTAAAACTGCGCCAATTTGAGAAAGGGTTGCACGTCTGTCACGTTTAATGATTCTCGTCAGTCTTCGTTTGTCCTGTTCGTTCACGATATTTTTCCGGCCTCAGCGGTGTCGAAGATTTGATCTTTTACCGGATTCCCGATATTCACGGTACACTCGTGAAATGGTCGTACGCGATAATCCAAATGTTATCGCTACTTCGGAGATGCAATGTCCCATCTCTCATGTGCTGACTATAACACCACGTTCAACCTCACTGAAATCTTGATAACCTGCCATTGTAGCAGCAGTAACCGATCTAGCAACTTTGCAATACGCTTTTTGTCCTATATAGGCGGTGCCGACCGCATCGCGTTACTCTGATTGCTTCCATACCTCTGTTATTTGCATACGCACGCCTATACCAGTTTTTTTGGCTCTCCAGTGTATATTACTAAGCAACATCTCTATCGATGTATCCCGAATAGTACGACGCTTTACCAGAATTTATTTAAATAAATGGACAAATGGGAATGTCAAAAGCAATTACTTAAAAATTGTTTTTTTTACACTATTTCTTTTTGATTCCTTTTTCCTTCCATTTGTACATAACATTTTGTAACACAGACTTTCAAACTTCCCTATTTTCTTTCATATGAATACAAAGGTTTCTATACCGATGCCACTTCTCATGGTACACAGTAAACTGAGCATTTTGAAATGTTTGCAAAAATCTACATCTCTGATTACATTATATCTTTCCACCATATATAAATTTAACATTTCTAGGGGCCTAATCACTTTCTTTGTGCACCATTCAAGTGATGTCGTAGAAATGTATGGAATGTGAATGTGTTAATTATATGCAAAATACTTATTATAATTTTAATAGAAAATAATCACTAACATTACTGGGCATAAATTTTAATATTACGCTCGCAATACACCGTCGTAACCTAAGACCATGTTTATTTTCTCGCTGCCAACTTAACTAGGTTCTGTACGTCATACTGAGCTGACATAGAAATTATGGCCCCTGAAAATGATGGGTATTCGGTTCTATAAACCTGGTTGTGATAGCTCATGTCTTTCTTTGTGTTGCAATTTTAATGGCCAGCAGTGTATTTAATTTTTAAATACAGGACGCCTTTAACAGGGAAAAATTTCAAAACACAAATCATTACAGTAACGTTAGTTTAGTAGCATACAAATGAAAATCAATTTGTTAAGAATAGTGTACTTTCTGCGATCATCCAATAGAAGTGAATAGCAATTCGCGCTACGGTATTTTAATCCTACTTAGTGACACTAAGTATTCTAAAAAACATGCTTAAATCTTTTATTGTTATTTTCAATATTTCATTCCATTACTTTACAAAGTTTGTTCAGGCTTTGAAAATATTAAGTATGCAAGTTGCAATATCAAGACAGGTTTTGATATTCTTGAGGTGACATTACTGTGAGGAAATCTATGTAACTGCTACATAGAAAGGTGACAAAAATTTACTTCCGCAAACATCATATTCATCAAAATATATGATTTCATATTCCATTAGACAAAATTTACGTATTAGTTGTTCTATCGCACCAATATTTATATTGAAGAAAAATGAAGACGATGAATGGTGTGTACATATTAAGACAGCACAAACGCTGTTATTCGGGACTTCACAGTATTGCAATTTATTCCCCATAACATATAAATTATAATTTCTTTAAAGGTCTCTTCAGCTAGCAACCATCTTGTATAGTGAAGTATTTTGGGTGGCCACCATTGTGATTTGATATTCGTAATCATTAGCAAATTTATGATGGTCATCATTACATTTCACCCTCTACAATATGTCAGAAACACAGCTTCAGCCTTGTCTGCATACAATATTTCACCGTCATTTGTCTCGGAGAATCCCATAGCCTTAGCTAGCAACAAGCATTTTCAATCCAACGCAGAAATAATTCATAGCAGAGGTTCCTCCTCTATGAAGACAAATGATCTTATGGTAAAGTTGCTTTTTCACAGTTGCCATATAGTTTACATGACACCCAGAACAATTTTTTTTTGTTCATCTTATTAACTATACTATCTCCACAAACAATCTTTGGAATGGCCTATGAACCACATAGTGCGAACAGTTCGAAATCTTGTTTGCTGCGTTCGTCGCTATAGCAACATGGGCATCAATGGATACGAAGATTAATGACCGGAATTAAACCCCTTATTTATGTTTCACATGCTTATATTCTTTGAAAAATGTTATAAAATTAGTATTCAAAATTTTTACGTTTAGTATACACCAGGAACTTAGGTTAAATATTTGTATTCTACGTCACAAAATTAGTGTTATTTATGTATCCACATATGTTTATATTCTCGTAAATATATTTATTTACGGTCTTAAATTACCAATTATTGTTCAGCAAAGCAGTACTTTAATGCGAAAATGTTTCCTTTTCTTATATTAGGCAAATTCCATGTAAGAACTCACAGATTTTTGAAAAAAAATGTAACGGCCTCAGGCTAGGGTTTCTTAAATATTTGATTTTCAAAAGAATAAACTTACATTTTGTCAAAGTGTAATTAATAATGTCGTCATTGGAAAAGATCTTCAGACTCTGAAACAACCTAATTATTTTAGCAGGGAAACAAATTTAATAGGTATGGATTTGAATAACATAATTACAATTTGAAGAACAGAAGGTGTAGAGATTAGCTCGTCTATGTCATGAGAAACGCTGAGGCTTAGTTTATAATTCGCCGTGATGGCCCGAATGCACTGGTGTCGACAGCAACGCCACATTAGCGAGAACCAGACACGTTGTTTTGAGAAATAACGTAAAACATAATTTTTTGATATAGCACTATCTTGAAAAATGGCCGACAATCAACAATATTGACATCTTAATCCAATGCTTTCATCGTGCAATGTCAAAACTCCAAAAATTGGTTAATGTCGGTAAAATGTTTCCCGTTATCTGACATAGCAAACTAAATTTTAAAATGATCACTATTTATAAAATATGTGGCCGGCGTGGTTGTAAACAGCCGAAGTCGTATGTCCTTATTATGTTCTATTTTTTTTATCGAGTTTGATGAAATTCTGTTTACAAGTTAAAAAGTTTTTAAGAGGACACATGCACAGATAGGCATACAGAACAGACACACACACACACAGTAATGCGCAGACAGGAAAGCAATTTCATAAGCCTATCTTTCCTTTGGAAAGTGGGATGAAATTACACCTACATATATTAAAACAAAGAAATAAACTTCATTGATGGTCTCCGAGTCCTCTGCGTGATTTGAAAGTCACTTGAAAGAATCTTTTAACTCTGATTGCACAGAATCCCACTTTCAATAACTATTGTTAAGAAAATATATTTTGTACAGGTTTGTAATCTCTTTTGTTAATATCTCTATGTAACTTCCGCAAATCACTAGAAAAGTAACGAAATATCTTGTTGCCACGTGGTCCAGAAAGTACAATATGGATATTTGTAAACTACATAGAGACCTTAAACTTATGATGGGGCCGTGTAAATACACTGCGATAGGATCTCTGTTATCTTACACGTGGTTTTTGCAACTATTCACCACAACTTCTCCACTGAAAAAAGCTACATCGGTGAAGAGCAAGCACCAAGAAAAATTCTAGTCATCGTCTTCACTAATGCACAGCGGCGCTGGAACAGATTTAAATTTGAAAGGTGGTCGGAGAGGGGTAGTACAGAAGTATGAGAGGGGTAGTACAGAAGTAGGCGTAGTACAAAGAAACCTCATAACACATTTTCAAAAGATTGCTGGGAGTTGGTGGGAAAAGGATAAGTGGAAAATGTTCCTATATTTAGGTTCTTTATTTATAATGAATAAAGCGGGGCCGCAATGGTGTGGTGATTAGGCTACTCTTCTCCCACCTTAGGCGAACCGGGTTCGATTCCTGGCGGGGTCGCTCCCAGATTTTCACATGTAGGAAACGTGCTGGTGGGTGAGTTTTACTCGGGGGGGTCTCCTGTATCCTCCCCCCTCATTCTACCACTGTTCTATACGCACCTCTTTTCATTCTCGTAGGCTCTTAAGACCGTGATGTTTAGAGCAGCCCAAATCTTTTCCCTCACTTTAATGAAGAAAAATTAATTCCTTAGGTGCGTACCTTTCACTCTCCTGTTAAAATGATAGAAAAAAACTTTTCTGCTTCAGCGCCTTTTGAAATATTGCTTTAATAAAGATTGCTATAGGTGCACAATTTATTAAGGTACCAGAGGGTGTGACAGCAATATTATTGGGATGGGGAGAATGGTATGTTTTACTCCTCCCGCAACATTTTGTGAGTACAATGTGCCTCTGTAGCCCTCTGTTCCTGTGACCTTGCCAAACGGAAAAACAACCTGAGGAAATAAATCAGTGGAGAGCAGTTCGTGGGCCACTAGACATCTGTGTTAGTTGCTGTTCACTGCGGTACTCGCCAGACAATCATCTAGAAACCTTCTGTGTACGTTTCAGCTACTGTGAAGGTTCACTGTTCATCTCATAGTGGTAATAACTGGTAGAGAACACATTCCAGTTGCACAATAAACAAATTCCAAGTATAAAGACTGAAGAACATTCTGTCAATGGAACCTTTGACACCACATCGCTTAGAATAATGCTTAGACCACTGTTTACCCATTGAGATATTCTAAATCATAACTCCCCTCCTCTAAATAAGGACGAATGTTAAAGGATATGTTCAAGAAATGGACATAAATTTTCTCAAACTTGTGGAAAACGAACGTCCATGTCTCTTTCTGATCACGTGGTTTTGACAGTTCTGCTCACAGTTCGTCAGTCAAGGTCAACGTCGTGCCTAGAAAATCAAAATCATTATACTTCATATTTAGTCTCAGATCCCTATTTATCACTATATGGTGCCTTCCTTTTCTGATTACATTAACGATAATAATCCCGAATCTTATTTATGTATGTATACAGAAGGCGTTAACATTTCTCGCAGTTGCCGGTCAGAATTTACGCACGTGGAATGTAGAGAAGAGTCACTAGGAGTAAGCCAAAATTTCCCTGAAAGTTCTCTCCCACTGAGAAGGGCGTGATCCGCTCCAACACCTGTAAACGTCACCTCCAGTACCACTACGGTATCAGTGTACGAGTAATTGTTAACGTGGAAATATTTTTTACGTTTTCTGTTTTTACAACGCGATTTGCGTTATGATTAACTGGAAGAAACAAGATATTTTCGTTTTATTTTAACTTCAAAATACCACAATATAGTCCTATCATGTGTTAAAACAAGAATTGGGGAAAAATCTATGGGGTTCGCTCGAACTTACGAGTGTTTTAAGTCATTTATAAACTGTAAAAGTCCATTGTGTATGATGAAAGCTCCGGAAGCACTTCGAATAGGATCACAGCAACAAGTGAAATAAGAGTTTGTGGAAAAATCCATGAATATAACGGATTAAAAAATTAAGGAAGTTTGCTAAGACCTTAGTTTGACATTAGGGATTTTCCGGTAAATGTTTACTAAGGAAATTTTAATGCACGGAAACGCAGCGAAATTTATGCCTCTTATCGTGACGACTAAATAAAAAGAACACCGTGTTCAGTTTTGCACGGAGCTCAAATAACGATATGAATACGACACACACTCCATTTCTCAGATAATTATGGAGACAAAAAATATGTGTACTGTTCTGGCGTTGAAATGAAACTGCAATCGTCTCGGTGCAAATCATTTAATTCACAAATATCATAAAACGGGCGACAAGTCTTAAACAACACAAAAACAATTTTGATTATTTTTGTCAACAATTGTCTTACCCTCAAGGAATTTGTCCCAAACTGTCAAACGGCGAATGAGCTATTATACTGTGATATTCCCAATCTTAGAGATTAGGTTATATAGAAGCGCGCCATAATATAAAAAAACAAATGGTGGGTGTTGCACCACGACAACCAAATTACCAATTACTAGCAAGTTGGTACCAGTTTTTCGCTTCCTTAAACACATATGTAGTTCCCCATCACCCTCAGGGCGAGTACTCACTTGCATCCATCTGTCTGCACACCAAAAGGTAACTGTATGCAAGGTGTATGTCGACTGTGTGTGTGTGGTATGGATAATGTTTATAAGCGCCCTCCCCTCCAAAAAAAGTATTCATACAGCTCGCAGACAGTTGTGTATGTGTTTATATTTCCCGGCCGTGTTGGGAAAAACAGGAATGTGTATGCTGGTGCGCCAAAGAGAAGTAGAAAGTCGGACTTGCGACTGACCTTGGTATTCCTGCCATCCACCAACGTCGGAATAAACAGTGGTGCCGTAGCTATTGCATCACACATGTCGGTTTTACAATAGCGCGCCATGATCGCTGAATTTGGTTTTCGATGACCACTAGCTGGAAGGTACAATATACTCTTTAACATATTGTATAGGTTCAAAAAGTGCTTATTTTGTGGGGCGTCACATCTAAAGAATATAAAGTCAAAAACAATAATCTGATATGATTACTCAACTTGCGGATATGTGTAATGTGAGTCCAAAAGAGATGAGAAATAAAATTCAGTCTCTAAAAAACCAGCTTCTTCGAGAACAGAAGAAGTACAACTGAAGTATGGACGTTGGGCATTTGTCCATGACAGACGCCTATATGAGTCAGTATACATCCGCTCACACTATACACCTGCCGACGGGCAGATGTATGTTGGCAGATGAATTTGAGTAAGTATTCGTCCTTACTCATCCGACTTAGCGTCCTGTGATTTTTTTCATTTCCAAAAACGAAAATGCTGCTCAGTAAAATTACTTGAAGAAAATTTTCAACAACAAAAAATTTCGTGGTTACTTAAAAATATTAAATCGCATTGGCAACTGGATAATACGTCGAAAGAAATGCAGCCATTTATTTTTGTACGTGCACAATTTTCAAATAAATAAATGATTGAAATTAGGGTTTGCACAATGTATGCACGAAATCTTTCCTAGTAACATAGCCAAGCTATCATAAATTTCTAATTACTGGCGTCACACAAAAATATGTTAGTCTCCCTAGTCTCAGCGATTATAAATTCAGCCGTTCTTCTGAACAACTGTCTCTTATCGTTCTCTCCAGTTACTTGCTACACCAGTAATATGCTAAATTAAAATCTTTCACACTAAATATGGTTATACGTACGCCACACTCGTATTGTCACATTGGAAAATAATCAGTTTCTTGAAAACACTGATGGAAATGCAATTTTGTCCTCACAATAACACTTCATATTACTCGTAACCATAAACATTTGTGCGCCCTGTAAAAAATTACCTAGGTTACGTTGACACCTTTAAAATAGGCACATCACGCACACAATTAAAGTTACGTGCGGTGGCAGACGTGCCTACATCATATAAGAACCTTATATTCGCTCGTAGTGTAACATGCATAAACAGTCTTCAGGACAGCGCATATTATGTATCACAAAAGAAACATGTCAGGCGTGATAAATGAGAGGTAGGCATGTGAAGGAAAAGCACGATACGAACGCGCGAACAAATGATGGAGTTTGAGAGAAGTCTAATTTATAGTGCTGCTAGAGGCAGGGAGAACGGTGCGCTAAATCGCACGTGATTTGTATTGTTTGAGCTTCACATTCAATTTTATCGGCAGCTGTTTACACGCGAAGGCATTTATATATTGCGCACTGGTTCTGAATTAACCCGAAAGACGACCAACAGGGAATACAGTCTGATTGCCTGGCAGGTGCTGACAAAGCCAGCTTTTTCCCTGTCCACCGTGCAGCATCTTGTGACAGCTTCACTAGAGTACCGCATTCCTACTTTAGACAATTTTCTAGCGCATAGCACAGTAAATCTGCGATATAGTCGACTTTCACATTATATACCATTCACGCCTCAAAAATTGTCGCCTTACGTTGCTATAGTGTCATCAGATAACAATGCGAAGTGATACGGGCTGTCGACATATTTTATTCCGCGAATAATCATGCTTTTCTTCCAAAAGAATAAACACTCTGTCCAAATTCGGAGGACAGCAGGTGTGCTCTATATTACCTGCCCCACACCTCTTTACAGTGGCACACATCCTCTAACACTAGCTTAATGATCCGGGCAGCAGCCGCACATCGTTACTATTCTAAGGGCATCGCAGACCTGTTATTGCGCAATCTCGTGCGGCTAGATGCCGCCTGTTCCTCTAACAAGATCATTTGTCGCCGGTAGCACGAAAGGATACCGGAAGTGAGTAGTTAGCAGGCCAGAGTATCGTCCGTTAGGGTAATATTGGGCCGCACTGCATGAGATGGCTATAGTGTCGCACCCGAGACAGGCGGAATTCAGGCACCCCGCCTCGCCAAAATCGCTGGAGGCCTGCACCAGGCGGATGGTCGAGGGACTCTCCAGAGCACCGGTGAACGGCGTTGGATCCTTATCAAGGCTCCCACGGATTATATAGGCCCTCATTGAATACACAGTGGTAGGGTGAAGACATGCCGTCCCACGAGAAACGTTTATTGACAGAGTACACTGGAGACAGTATTCGGCAATATAACGGCCGCGCGCAATAAGCCGTGGTTTCTCAGAGTTAACGTTATGGTCCGTGTCCTGCATGGTCATTTGATTTTTTGATTTATCGAACTTTTCTCGTACTAAGTGAAACACTAACACGTCTATGAGTTATTAGTGTGCAGCACACTTTCTAGCCTACATCCCAAGCGAAAAAAAAGCTTATATCACTTTCCTCTCTGTGCGTGTCTCTGTGTGTGTCTGTACATGTGTGCGTGACCTCCCTTGCTCCCCTAAAAATCGTTTGCACGCGTGAACCGAATTTCAGTGAGCCTATTACACATCAATATTACTTAGTAAGGACATCTGAGTTTTGCACTTTTCGACGACTCCAGAAGCTAACTTTCAAAATTGCGGGCATTTTACAATTTAGGGCGATATGTCATATCTCGGTAACCACTCATATTTTTTAAACAAAGTTTTGTATGTTGCAGCATTACGTAAGCAGTGAATGTAGAAATTGATATTTTGGTTGTTCCTCCATTTTAGAAGATCGCGCCACATTAATACAATAAAAAATGTACATTATATCTAGAGAACTACTCAACAAATTCAAAGCAAATTTGGCAAGTGGAAAATACTATGGTCGGCCAAGTAAATGTATTCAATTTAAATTATGTAGGTCCTTTGTTTTATAATAATAGCGGCCATAAAAATATTTTACGCTTATTTGGTATAACTACCATTACATTCGATAAATTTCGACCAAGCTTTGTATGCTAAAAGTATATGCTTTTACAGCGATTTTACTCGAATTTATTATTAAAAGAATTGTTCATCTTATGGTTTGTAGCTCAGCATATACATTAGACGTAAATATTTTAGTTACATTTTAATCGCCATAATTTAACTGTGTAAAATAATAGATATTTGAATTATTTTTTTTGTTGATATACACTGCTGGCCATTAAAATTCCAACACCAAGAATAACGCAACTGAAAGACCTCCTATTGGGAGGAATGCGGAGCGCTGGGTAGCGTAAAGACATGAATAGTTGTTCAGCTTCTGATTGCAGCATCACGATGGTCGTATCTGTGTCTGGTGGCACAGTGGTGCACATCTGATCGAGTCCTCCACTATGCACCGTATTTCTAGCCCATAACCTGCAGTTATGGTATCGGATGCCATCGGGTTCCAGTCCCGCTCGCGTCAAGACCTCACCACGGTTACGCTGAACAGCAGACGTTACATCGCCGAGGTGTTGGAGTCTGTTGTTGTTCGCTATCTTCAGGCAATCCTGAGGCCCTGTACCAACAGGACAATGTGCAACCGAATGAGGCACACGACGTTCGACTATTCCTGGATGTCCACCATTGCACACACTTCTTCCTGGTCATGCGCGTTCACCGGATCTCTCGCCCGTGAAAAACGCGTGGTTCGTGGTCGGACGATGACTGGCCTGCCTCAGTACATCCGCGACCACAACGGATGAACTTTGGGCACGCATCGAAACCGCGCCGGTGGACATGTTCCAGACGGTCTCCTCTCCTCAATGCCGCGCTGTGTAATAACAGGTGCTGCCGCCCGTGGTGAGGACACACAGTACCGATTTTCCTAGGTTCTGTACGTCATACTGAGCTGACATAGAAATTATGGCCCCTGAAAATGATGGGTATTCGGTTCTATAAACCTGGTTGTGATAGCTCATGTCTTTCTTTGTGTTGCAATTTTAATGGCCAGCAGTGTATTTAATTTTTAAATACAGGACGCCTTTAACAGGGAAAAATTTCAAAACACAAATCATTACAGTAACGTTAGTTTAGTAGCATACAAATGAAAATCAATTTGTTAAGAATAGTGTACTTTCTGCGATCATCCAATAGAAGTGAATTTTGTATCATTCCGAATAAAATTTTTTTTTGGAAAACTTTTCTAAAAAATTATATTGAATTTAATAAATATATAATTTGGAAGTTTGATATTTTCATATTATATATCAGTACAATTAAGGCCATATTGATAGGAATTATCCTGGGAAATAGAGAACTAAAGTATTTTGCAACATTCATTAATGTTCAAAACTTCGATTAAAATCTCAACGTTTACGAAAGCCGGTCCAGAAATAGCGAGAAAAAAAAACATAATGGGTTGGCTGAAACTGAGAGTAAATATTCTAAATATTTTACTAGAATATTGAACATTTGTTGTTAACTTTTTTTGCGCCATTTACAAATTTTCTGCATAAGAAAGCGTTCAACATAAACTATAATCCTAGAAATGTGCATTCGCCATCGTGAATTGTTGGAGAAACACAACATTCTAACATCATAATTATTTAATTAGATTTTTGGAATGCGATTTTTTTAGCGATATCTAATTACTTAGGTTAGAGTCTCAATCAGTTTTGTACAGTGGAGATTCTGAGAAGAAATGCGGTCGCATTTATTTTTCTCGTCTTATTGTTCTTAACTTAGATGTCTTTGACAACGTTTGTAATCAGAGGTGGGATAGCGAAATACATCTTATTCGATAAATCGTGAAAGTGTTGATGAAAGATTCGAGGTATGTGAAGTTGAGGTTAGTTTACGTTACAATAATATTTGTTTAATTAGTCACGGCAAATTAAGGATTCCGCCTGCCTGGGTTTTTTTTTTTGCTTGTTGGAGGCCTCGAAATACGTGAGCTCTAAGGCCGAGTCTTCCTCGCTTACAGCTTGCCTCATCGCTTCTACACGCAAGGCGCTCAACTGGCGTGCAGTCTTTGCGTCGGCGCTTCCCTTGAACATGACTTTAAGCAGTTACCATGATATTATTATAGCACGCCAAACTGTAGTAAGGATGAAAGTTATAATTCTTTCTGAAGACAGCTATGAAGTCTCTGTATAGAAAATTAAGTAGCTAAAACATGTTTTGAAAACACTCTTACTAAACTTTTTCCCTACACACAAAAAAATCCTTGAAGTTGAAATGAGAGCTTGAAAATTGTCGTAGGGAACGAAACAATTTTAAAATGCGTTTCGTTTTCAGACATTACTGCAAAATATCCAACCGTTTTAGAATAATGTGTTTTGTATCAGACATCTGCAACCCATCTCATAACCTACGACAGCCAAGCGGGCGGGCCCCTTAAAAAATAATAAACGTAAACTAAAAAAATAATTTCACAATTTTTTTTAAGAACAAGGAAATAAAACTACTTCCACCGTGAAGTTCCTGGAATAAACAATCGTCGTAAATTTTCAGATTGCCTGCCCCGATACAAATATTCTGCGTACAATCCATGAAATGTTTAGTTTACTTTTTTAGTTCAATCTTTAATGTGTTTCATTTTGTACTTATTTATTAGGTTATCCTGCCAGGAATGTAACACTGTTAGCCTGGTCAGGCGAGTAATGTGACCAGTACGCTACCGTGGCCGCCACATCGCGATGAAATCATGTACCTATTTGGCGTTTATTTGTTTTGTTTTTTTTACTAACCTGGGCCGTTACCACTGAGACTTGCTGACTCCTGGCCAACGCAGGTTGCTTTGTTGCCAGCTGTTGTACCACACCCATACAAAAATCGTATGTTTTGGCAAAGAACCATCGGTCTGAGGGAGATGCATTCAAGAAACCTTTTTTGTTCAATTTAAAAAGAAAGTATTTATTAAAGTGCATTCGTAGTTACTTCACACTCTTTGAATTAAACCTTTGTAAAATTACTCTACGTAAGAAGTTTGTGGTGATTTCCTAAATACGTCATGCGTCACAAGCGCTTTACACTTGGGTTAACATATAAGCAACTTATTTTTGTTTAAATTGAACTTTTGCTTTTATTTTATTTACTAATTGTAATAGTTCATTTATAATTAATACAAATAAAATCAGAGAGAAAATAGGTTTTTTGGTAATGCCTAATAAGAAATACTTCTTATGCAAAATATTATTAAACTGAGTGCGCACAAATGCGATACGTTGTCCCTTTGGTGTAATTTTCTAGACTTGGTTATGCTTTCTTTGGATGAGACGTAGGAATATCCCGGCAGTAGAACTTAAGCAGGGCTTGAGATAAGTTATAAGTAACCGTGAAAGGATCCTATCTTCAATCGTTGCGCATTTCTGGACGATAGCAAGAGGACATTCCCTACGTTACAAATGCTAGAGGGCTGTTACTACGAATCTAATAAACACTCTTTTAACGCCGTATTACGTTATCCTTCTCCATTTCACCGGTTTGTAATATCTGGTTGGATGCAACGTGTACGTATATGTACATTATCGTACAAGTACCTTGAAAACTATGCATAGCTGATGTTTGTGCGCGAAACAACTATTATTATTTTTTATACTCCCTAGCTCTTACTTCTTATATCTTAGAATCCGAACGTAACTCAAAAAATAAATACAAAATTTATAGAAAACTTTATAACTTCAAAGTTGTGTCTCAAAATTTTGTTTCTGAAGTGATTTTTGCGTTGTTGGTGTAGGTGTGTGATACTGCAAATGTGTGTCTTCTTGAAACAGCACAAGCAGAAACGCGTATTTCATAAATCTAAATTAGAAAATCAAAAACTTCTTAATATAGTAACCAAATATATATCAGAATTATTACATTAACAGTATAAATATTCAAACTAGTGTTGAATCTTTATTTTCCACGAAGACAGTATATAAATAGAAACATACCATGCGTAACTGTAATTTAGTCCAAAATCATTAACAATGTCTACATTCTTCGATGCTAGAGGATAATCCTTATAAAACAAAAAAAAATGTAAATAATAAAAAACGAAACAACCAGAATGCGCTCCGAGAAGCAACACTTTTTATTGGAACAGGTGCAACATCTGTTTTTTATTCTGCACATAGAAAATAGTATTCTACATACTAAATATCACACTCATAAAACCACAGCTATAAAATAGTTACAAAATAATATATTTGTCCTCATTTCTCTCTTTATAATGCATTATGGTGAGTTTTCCAGCAGGTACATTGCAACAGACTCTTGTTAGTTTATTCAAATGGTGATCACACGACATGATCACAAAAGTTTAGCAGTTATAGTAGATAATTAAGATTTTATTCTCTATTATTAACTATTACATAAGTTTACTAACACCAGTCAATTATATTCCTAGTTGTCACTTCTTAGCGATTCTCTACTATATGTTTTGAATAATAGAACCTATGCAATACATCTGAGGTATGGTTGTGTTGAACCAAAAGCATATTGAAAAAAAATTTTTGCAACCACCTGTTAACGTGAGCATTAAGTTGAAATGTAGTGAGTTAATTTCTTAAGAAACAACCTAGACGATAAAGAAATATGGCTACTCTGGTGGAAAAGTCCGTAGCAGGTTTTTCTTCTCACCACTGTAGAGCAGAGTTTGATATCCTACTGCGTTGGAAACTGAGTTTAAGAAATTATTTCACTTCGTTGTATGTTCATGCCCGTGAAAAACTATTCATTCATGTGATATTTGCCATTATATTGCAGTAACCAAGAATTAGTTTTCACTCAATGACCAAGAATTAGTGTTCACTCAATTTGAGTCACTGGAAAAAAATATAAATAACGTAATTAATAGTTATCTTGTATCTATGAACAGTTGTGCTTTCGCAACAAGAGATTCCTTCCTGCTTTACCCACCGCCCATGCTGAGCGGACAAAAAATTATATGTGCGGAACGCGGTTTTGATACATTAATACGATTGTATGATTGTTTTGTGTCCTCCTGACGCAAGCCGGTAGCAGCGTCTTACAGTACTTATCTTAACGTTTCACTCACTCATTTCAACGTTTCTCTTATCTACCATCAAAAATATTTTGGTAAAACACCATGGAAGCTAAACTCATGAAAAACGTAATGTAGGTAATAACCATTAGGAAAGAAAAGTAAAGGTTGTTGGCGGTATAGAAAGAACTTTTGAAACAAATATAAAGTTAATCACTCCCCACAAGTACATTCTGCAGTATAGTCTATTCAGTGTGTCTTCACACGTTTTGATTCAAACATTCAAAAGATCACCCCATGCATGATGTGTTTGGTTATTTCCTGAATATGAAATGTGTTACAATCGTTTATATTTATGCTGCCACATAAGTACCTAATAGTTGGTTCAATTTAAATTGTACTTTTAGCTAATGTATTAACTATGCTACTAATATATAATTTATATGAATAAAAATAGGTGGAAAATAGGTGTGTTGTTAATGCCTAGTAAGAAATAGTTCCAAAGAAAAATATTATTCTATACACAGTTAAGTTTAATTAGCATTAGGCGGAGGAATATCCTGGAAGTATTACTTTAGCACGTCTTCAGAAAAGTGACAATTATTCATGAATGGACTAAAAACATTGGTATGCAGGCTCCTCGTAATGTTGGTAGCGAATCTATACAAAATAGATCTCGGTTTTGGCGTTGTATTTGGTGTAAAATGTTATTCTACTGAGACACCTCTTCTTGCAAGACAGATACGTCGTGGATGGTGGTGGATTGTGGCCAGCGGAAGGTTGTGAAGCTTGAAGGTGCAAATATCAGAAAGAAAACTCGAAAATGACTATATCGATTACTTTTAACACCTTTCAGATATTCATCTTGAATATTTTTGAAAACTGTTCAGACTCTCACATATTAAAATGGGTATTTTAAAATAATATTTCGTAACTTTACTCTCAATCTTTGCAAGTAAGGAAATTGCAAGTTATTATTCTTGATGCAGAATGAATAAAGGATTCATACGTAGACTAAAGGTATGGACGAAATAAACACTGAATTCATCACATGCGTACACAGATGGTACGCACTAAACGGCGAAAGATGTGTTTAAATATATGAAAGAAACTTATCCTCCAGACTATTTTTAAAAATCATCATAGGTGTTTTTATTCCAAAAATTAATGTTTAAGCACAGAAAAGCAAAAACATAACTTTTCGCGAAGAAAACATATATGATAAGTAGTTTAAGGTGGGTTTATACGCTCGCAGATCACACTGAATAAAGCAGATAGCACCAACGGCCAATCAGTGAGCTTACTGTAGCTGCTGCTTTATCCGCATTGTATGCGCCAAATTTTTACCAATTTTACAGATTTAAAAATAAAATATAAAAGTGAATGTAATACTTTTGAAATGTCGAATCGATCTTACATACCTTGAAAACTAGACGTGTACCACGGCAATATCAAGACAAAATATCCAATAAGTTAAAAACGATATATTGTGTATATGTGTACATCTCCAGTAATGGCGGTTCATGATAAAGTGAGCACTTTTGAAATCAACCTTAGAAAACTGTCACTGCTCCTACTTGCATTATATTTTAACGGGCGCAATGAGTGGCATGCGCCCAGCAAAGTTGGTAACGATAGAGGGAAGGTAGTTCCATGCTATTATGCAGAATTTTAAGTGTTAGGTAAACATCTGTGATAACTTAAATTATTTCTTTCGTTTTATATTTTTTTAATTCACCTATGTGTACTTATTAGCGCATTTGTAAAATATTTACTTTTGTCATAATTTCATAGTTATACTTGATCGACTCCTGAATAAAGTGATGAGGCCCATATAAGTTTTAATTGTACATACGACGAAGGAATACACAATCTGCATACTAAGTAGATCTTAGTTGGGCTTTCATAAGTGCTCAGTTTACTGTGAACTGCATATAGAAATATGATGCTGTGGTTTACGGTTACTAGCGGGCGTCCGCTCCGCTTACACACGTGCCATCACTCTGCCATTAGGGAAGGTACTGCTCAAAAAACTCAATTGAAATTCCAGGAAATATGTGAAACACAAGCTTCTTCTTCCTTCTCCGTCCTTATATATTTCTTATCTTTACGATATATCAGGGTCGTGCAGAGAGTTAGGACGAAACGAGTACAAGCTCATTACGTGCAGACTGAAGATTTGTTATCCTAACTACATGTTTGTCAGTAATGAGAGTCGACACGAACAGTGAAAACACATATGGCAACAAGCATACCTCCGGAATAGAAGAACTGATGTGAAGTAAGACGGAATACGTTGTACAGTCAATAAGATCATGGAAATTGTGATGCATGGCTGCCTACACTCAAGGCGCCAGACCATCAAATTATTGAATATCATTGTACACTGCAATGTTTGTTTTTATTTGTACAAGAATTTCTTTGGAAGCTAGTATCCGAATAATTGTTTATATCAAGTATAGTAATTTTTTACTTCGTACTCTTGGAGCACTAGTCAGTCCATGAACTTACTGAATGCGGTTGTATGTTACAATTGTTCTTGGTTTGTCGGAGGTAGGAAAACGTGCATGATGTGAAAAACACCACTCTGTTCAACTGTTCACGGCGCACCCTCAGCCGGGCAACTAAACGCGTGTCGCGCTGAAGGCTGCCACAGCACTCGATCACGAAGTCGTTGCGTAAGTCAGCGATGCAGGTACAATCGCCTGCCGCAGCAGTGGCCACCAGGAAGGTGCTAGAACCTGGAGGATTTCCTGGAGCCGGTGAAGCCGCCCCTGTTGGAGTCCTCGTAGTGCACCTGCGGCCGGTATCCATTGCGGTCGGCCTCGTAGTCCACCACCTGACGCCGGCCGTCGGGCAACAGTACGTGGTAGGAGCCTCGCGCAGTCTCCTCCTTCCGGCTCTCCTGGTGCCCGTAGTCGTTGCCCGACGGCTCGTCCAGCACCTGGTACGAGAACTCGTAGTTGGCCGGCCCCTGCAGAAACACACGTCACATCACAGTCAGTCAAAGTGAGTTTCATGCAACTGTAAAGTGCTCCATTCTTCTCGGCCAGTAAATCACATTTCACTTAAATAATTGTAATTTCTCATTTTAGTTCTTTCAAATTAAATAACTATCAATTTCTTATTATTTACACAATATAGACCTATATAGGCGAGTGCACATATTGGTATCATAAGTTGCGCCGAGGGAGGTGATGACCAGAAAATTTGCGCAGTTATTTCCTTATCGTTTAGTCTTCTAGAGACTGGAGAGACGTCATCCCGTTTAGAGTCATTGTGGCCCGTAAGGTGGCTCACTCTCGCCCCCACCGGACACCAATGACTTCCCAGGGGAAATAACCGGTAGGCCCACTCATGAAAGGGGGAAATAGGAGAATGGCCTAGTGGGAAGGTTTCATCGTGTAACACTATCAAAAGCTTAATTTTGCATTACATATATATCTTCTGTCTCATCAAACTATCCCCGCGTGAGACAATTACTGGTGGACTATTTTTACTGCTTGACGCTGTATCCTTTATCTCAACAAGACTCTCTTTTTAAATGTCTCTTAAGGATCATTATAAAAGAACAGGTCAATAACTTTTCTTTATTAAAGGCAGCGTAGCAAAAATGGCTCCAGTCCTGAGATTATTTTAAGTCAACAAAATCGCGTTAGTGGCCACCATAGAGCGACGCCCTAATTGCGCCCGCATTTTGTTGCAGGTTTATTCCCAACTCGGAGTGCTCAAAGAGGTGTCAAATAAAAATAAGTCGTTTTCCAGCGAATTAAAACAAAACCGTACAAAGGGTTTCAAGTCTCACTCGTCCTCAAATGAAACCGTGATTTTTTTTCAGATACCTAGTACAAACATGCTTACAAGGAGAAAATTATCTTTGTATGTGTGTAGCATATGTTTGTGTATATTTATCAGCAAAAAAATTAACTATCACCAGTGTGTCTACTTATTGTATATTGTCGAATCGGAACATCACTCACATAAAAGTATTTTCCGTTGTAAATTGTAGTTACCAATACCTCAAATTATTTAAGTACACGATGTTTTATAATAAATGTCTTTAGACCCTGCTGTATAGTGGTTGCAGTATTTCGGAAAATATAGTATCGTGAGCATTTTATCAAAATATGCCAGCCCTAATCAGTACTATCGTTATGCAGTGACTTTGCAATTTTTTTAACAGAATAAATGTCTGTTCACCTGAAAGGAGAGTCTTATCGGCAAGGGGGGAGGGGCACTTTGATACTTAATTTTTTATTATTTGTTTGCATATCTGGTTATTCCATTGCTGGGGAATTACCTTAATACTTCGGCTTTCACTTGTCAACCACGTCTTCTATCCAATGGTTGGCAAATTATTTCACTTTGCTATCTTGACGAATTAAATAATTTTGATTGTGCTTTCGGCTTAAGTTCAGGATACAGAAAGAAATTTCGGTCCACTGTTTATGACCACATCACAAATCCAAGTCATCTTTATACACTGCAAACCTGCCAAATATGTCAAAATAGTGAACATTAAAATGTGATTGAAAAGTATTCACAAAGTATGGCAAATAGTCCAACTACTACCACTTAGTGATATTCAGTTTTATTGTTTCCGCAATGTCCCTGCAGAGTTTGTCGCTTTAATGTCTAAAGCGTCTGGAAACATTTCAAACCTTAGAAAAATCTATCCTTTGTTAGACATGATTGCACTGAGGTTCAGGGTAATTATTATTTTTTATTTTTTTTTGTGCTGCTTACTGGTAATTTGTTAAAGAAGCCAACACTTTAGCATATTTAGTTTTTAGTTCATAATCCACGTATATAATCTCACCAGCTCTTATTTAGAAACTGCAGCCCTTCAGACCAACACCCACATATAATAAATTGTGACGAGGTGTTACCAACTGCCATTAATTGTATTCCTTCGTTTTCAATTTAACACATTAATTCCTCTTAACGTTATGATTTTGTGTATCAAAACAAGTTCACCATTTTAGTTGAAATCAGGGTCTGATTACTAACATAGCAATATATAAACAGTAGTTCTTCCCCGCCACTGATATGTAGGTAATGATAGTTTCAAATCTTGATCAGCTGTGCATTGTGGAAACACGCGTTCATCTGAAATAATTTCTGACATTTTTGCAATTAAATCGTTCTTCAACTCCATCATCCAGACAAATAAATTCACCATATAAAACCTATTTGTATTTTGCACAATGGTAGCCTTTAATACAAGACGACATTTCATACATATATTTGTTACCTCTGGACTGTCATCATGAAACATACTTATATGTATCGGTTTAGATCTAGTAATTTTTCTGCACATTGTACTTTTATTGAGGAAAGCTAGGAATCAAATTGTATCTTCAAGAAAAAAAGGAGAAAATTTTATTAACACTGTGGACGAGTATTAATCAAGAAGAGAGTGGTTTTGGTCATGCAGTCAATTTCTTCCATAGAAATGGATTAAAAACTTCCTTCTGCGCAAGCTAGTATGTTATGTTTTAGTAACATCACAACGCATAGACGTATCATTTATAAATTTTAAACATGCAAACACATTTCGGCAGTGGGTTGAAAATTGCGTAAAGGTCGTGTAATTGTATACTATTCAAATGAGAAAGCTAGTTGTTAAACTCACGTCTACAGAGTCGCTCCGGATTCTGGCACGCCGAGAACTCTGCACAGGGACTTCATGCTTCTCGGAATGTCCAATAGTGAGCTCATGGTTTATGCCAGAGAAGGCAGAGGAGTCGTAATCAGGTGGGCTGCTAGCTGCTCCGCTGAAGTCGGGCAACTGAGCGGGCGGAGCCTGCAGGAAGACTCCTCCAGCAGACAGGTCGTCCAGTTGCGGGGGAGGAGGAGGAGGAGTTAGAAACTGTGATGTACTGCTGTACGGGATCTGTCCTTGCGACCGCCCATTGACAGTTCGTTTCTTTGCGGATGGCGAAAAGCGAGGTCTCAGCGGCGCCTCGCCATTCACAGTAGCAACTGCCAGGACTGCAGCGACCATCTGAATCACCTGCAAAAGATATTAACGTAATGTTAATAATTTTATATATTGATTAGACTTATAGTTAAGACAAAATGTCATGTGAAAATGACACATATGTGTAAAAATAAGAGAAACTGACAAAAATTAAGTAAAAATAAGGGAGTCTTCCAAATATTTTATTTATTCTTCATGAACTGTCGAAAATAAACTAAAAATTCTTTAAAAAATACAGAAACACATCAGTGTTGTATAAAATAATTTAAACCATTTTACATAATACATATCGCTCAAAAATATATAGTTTATTATCAAAATTCATACATTACTGCAACAGCTGTACACATTATTAATAAAATTAACCAGTTCGAAATATAAATTTGGTTCACGGATATAAATAATGTATAAAAATTATGTATTATTATATAACACATATTAGTGACCAAATATAAAAGCAAATATTTGTTTATCTATACTATGTGCATTAATTTACATATTATGAAAAACATTTAAAAAATGCAAACATTATTTAGAATTATATACTTTTTCTGAAAAATTTCGTTGACTAAAACATTAAAAAATAGAAACACTAAAAATTTCAAATTGACATACAAAACATATTTTTAACTAAGAAAGTAATATCCCTACCTGAAAAATTATTCAGAGATGATAACAAACTTTTTTAAAAACGGAATTATACAAATTTTACTAACATAAACAAAGATATAAAACAAAGATATAATAAATGTATCAAAATTAGCGAAACATTTAGGGTTGACAATAATTTCATTGTTAATAAAAATTTGTATCTATATTTTCTGTTATACATGAAATATGCAACCAAATAAATGTTTCTAAAAGTAGCCGATTAAAGGAATATTGCTTATTTTATAAACAAAATTATTAATTACTTATTTATTTTGCGCAATTTCATAAAAATTTCAATATTTACTTTTTAATTACAAAATATGGTAAATCTGAGAATGCGTTATACATTAAATACAAAAAATGGCAAATTAGAAATATAAAAATTTTACTAAAACAATTTTTTTTAATATAGTACCTACTTGTTTATGATACAATGCATTTGCCATGGAAATAAATTTGCACAATACATACGAGTATACCTGTGAAAAATAATTGTAATAATAATTGTTTAACTTTTGTTTTTACAGCTTTGCTTAATTCATGATTTGGTCATTCGGATGGAAGTGTGCTGAACAGCTAATTTTTCGCAAGATTGTGTCCATACAAGAGCATGTTTACCGTATTGAAAGGACAGACATGCAGTTTTAGTGCAACTTTACGAGGGAGCACAGAAGACGAAACAAACCGCCAAGACCATAAATAAAGGAACTATAAGAACGATGACTCATGATAAAAGGCTGTGTGATGAAAAACATCAAGCAAGAAAGACCACGAATAGCAGAAGTCAACGCAAATGTAATCCGCCAGATATTATTCAAAAGTCCCACAGTCAAGCACCCGCATTAGCTGCTGTCTTCACACACAGTAATCCTAACACTACTACACAAAACGAACTGCATATACAGTTTGAGTATAAAAAAATACCCCAACTTTGAAGGTCTATAATATCAAAACCAAACAACCTACAAACTTGGTTGACCGATCAAATGAACCGTGTAACCGTGAAATTTGTTTACCATTTCTTCATAAATGTTCAATGTGACCACCACGAGCGGTCCGAACGACAGCTACGCGATAATCAAACTCGTTCCACGCTCTTGTCAGCTCTACAACACTGCAGCTCCTTTGAATATATGACATCATCATCATCATTTTTAACAGTAAATATTTAATATTATTAAATTGTTAATTTAAATATAAATATTATATATATTAGAAACCATATGCATCATTCTGTAATAAATTAAATTTGGTTTTACTTTCTAAAAAATGTCGCCAAAAGTTGGTATTCATATTCAATATTTTGAAAATGTGGGGAAAATATAATTATAAATAAAATGTATCGTTTGTTTTTAAAAGGCGATTGCTTGAAATGTTTAAACAGTGACAATGTTAACATTGTCATATGCACAAATAATATATATTTTCCCCTTAAAATTAGTCAATAGTAATTTTATTGTATACTTGTTGATGTATATAAAATTATTCCGTTTAAAATTCCAATGTACTACTTCTGAAAGGCTAAATTAGTAATATCTTATTTTATTTTCATCTATAGCTAAACAGTAACACGAAAGTTAATATTTTAAAAATTATTTCGCCCTGATAATGTTAATTAATTTCAATAATTCATCTCAAAGTATGTAATTATTATTAAAACAATTTTTTTTTATGTATAGATGGAAAATCTATAAATAAGAAAACATTTTAATTAAAAATTTCAACTAGTACTATGCACGATATGTTAACATTATTTTATTATCTATTATGACATTTTGTATGCGAAATATTATATATATTTTTGCTTGGATTGATTTTTCTTGTAAATTGCATACATATATATAATATGAATAATCCGTAGCCAAGAATAAGTTTCCTTTACACTCGTACTTTCGTTGTTGTTTTAACCATTTCGGTGAAATAATGCACTTATTAAGACAAAAGTAAATTAATTTTATTAGAATTTTGATTATAATTCGTGTATTGACATTACGTTAACAAAAAAAATCCTGCTTAAACAAAAGTATTTATTTTCAATGTTTTTCCTATTTATTATTTTGAAAACTTTAGTTTTGTTCAACACAAAGGAGAAATTTTTCTTTTAAAAATAATACGTATAATTTAGAGAAAAAAACTGAATCGTTTCTAAATGATAGTAAATGATAAATAATAGATAACTTTAATATTTCTAAACTAAGCAGGGGATTAGAAAAGCAATGAAATATATTTAAATTATAAATAAATAACTAATTAGTAATCTGGGGTTTTCCTGACAGGTAACGTTTTATCATTTACTTGATCTTGTTATTGTAATGGAACAACACTATTTGTATATAATTTCAAATGCGTTTTTTTTTTTTAAGATACGGCAAAGCACAAATTTTTCCCACAAGTTTAAAGAACAAAATAATATATAAATATGACTGTAACGATTCTAATTTATACCTTACAATTTTAAACAACATTTGCCTCCCTTTTATGAAACTGTTGAACAAGTGCTTGAATCTGTGGACGTCTAAGATCTAGGCAAGTAATGTTGTTCATCGTCAGTGAGCTGTAAATGTTCCTACTGGAGGAAGTATGCTTCGTAGACGTTGAAGGGCACATTATAAGCACGCTACAGAGTTCGGACGAGGCTTGCGTGAAGGAGGACTTTCACATTACAAAACTGCTGCGAACACGGGACAATAATATCACGACAGACAGTGATAAGCGAGTGTGAAAGCAGAGGACTGAAGGTAACAGGACGAGTCGTCAACCCGGAACTGGATCACGAAGAACGACGTGACCGCGGGACGACAGACGCCTGATCCTCATGGCAGTGGCGGACCGTTCATCTTCGTCTCGAGTGTTACCAGAACGTCAAAACACTGCAATGGGTCTGACAGTGTCTGCTTCCACGATTCGACGGAGTTTATTTTGCAGAGGGCTGCGTGTATTCTCCATTCACTTATAAAGACCATAGTTTCCACCTATCTGTCTCCTGTAGCACTTTCTGTTAATGTATGCAACAATTTTTAATTCGTTCCTGCCGAAAGGGCTTTACAATACCTTTACCGGTTTTTCACTTTCCCTTCTTAGTATAGTAGTTTAGCTAAAAGTACACTTAAGGAGGTTGTCATGGCCGAATCCCGGCCATGGCAGCCTATTCCCTCGCTCGATGCATGTCTCCTTGCATGATTTCCTTTCCTTGTAGGCGTATGGAGCTTAGCTCTGAGACGAAAATAACTCCAGTCCCTAACGCGGGCTTACACATAACACTAAGTGTAAGAGTAGGTTAGAAAAAACCCTGCATGCATTCATTCCTTTGCGGAGGATTTCCTTGAGCCTCAAACATTATCGCATCAGAAACACACCCACTTGCGTAAAGAGTGGCAACACGTAATATTTTTGGACGAGTCCTGCTTCAAATGGAATTAAAATGATGGTCGCAGTAACTTTTGATGATATGAAGGCGAGTGCCATCTTCCAGAACGCGTTGTCCAGCGTCGTGTTGCACGAACGATAGCTGAGATGGTTTGGGTACCAATTGGGTATTATCGGCGATCTCGGCTGCCACGGACTGCGAGCACTCCGACAGGAACTCCTACATTGGGGGAGTTGTGGAGCCTGAAGTCGTACCCTTCCTTCAACATATTCCAGGATATACACTCCTACAGGACGACGCCCGAGAACATGTCACCAGAAATGTCGAAGCTGTCTTCATAGCAAGGTAGACAACGTTTTTTCTCCAGCTTTCATGTTCGCCCGATAAGTCACCTATTGAACAAGTCTGTGGTGTGGTTACTCAGCAGTTAAAGTCTATTCACGGTTACTTCCAACTTTTTGAAGCCATGGTAAAGTTAAACTTCGAGGATATTTCACTGCCACGTGAAATAAAAAATAGCTTAACTGAATCTAGAAATTTACACCAAACGTACAATGAACCGCATTCGTGCGCACTCAGCGTAATCACATTTTGCATANTTCCTGCTTCAAATGGAATTACAATGATGGTCGCAGTAACATTTGACGATATGAAGGCGAGTGCCATCTTCCAGAACGCGTTGTCCAGCGACGTGTTGCACGAACGATAGCTGAGATGGTTTGGGTACCAATCGGGTATTATCGGCGATCTCGGCTGCCACTGACTGCGAGCACTCTCGACAGGAACTCCTACATCGGGGGAGTTGTGGAGCCTGAAGTCGTACCCTTCCTTCAACATATTCCAGGATATACACTCCTACAGGACGACGCCCGAGAACATGTCACCAGAAATGTCGAAGCTGTCTTCATAGCAAGGTAGACAACGCTTTTTCTCCAGCTTTCATGTTCGCCCGATAAGTCACCTATTGAACAAGTCTGTGGTGTGGTTACTCAGCAGTTTAAGTCTATTCACGGTTACTTCCAACTTTTTGAAGCCATGGTAAAGTTAAACCTCGAGGATATTTCTCTGCCACGTGAAATAAAAAATAGCCTAACTGAATCTAGAAATTTACACCAAACGTACAATGAACCGCATTCGTGCGCACTCAGCGTAATCACATTTTGCATAAGAACTATATCTTACTCGGCATTACCAACATACCAATTTTCTCCCTATATTTATTCATATCGATTATAAATATACACAAAGATGAAACATAAGTGAAAGTTCACTTTAAGCAATAATAAGGTATTTTTATGTTAACAATAGTATAAAACGCCCGTGATATATGACATATACACGAAACCACCTAACACGTCATGCATAACGGGATCTTTCAAAGTTCAGATTAGAAAAGTGTGAAGATACCGCGAATACCATCGTTCTCATTAAGCAGCCAATACCGGGTAGAAGCAGACATGCACGCGATTCTCCAGTAGCACAACCAGAGGCTGGTCGATTCTATGCCACTGCGTGCTGCAGCTGTTATTGCAGCTCATGGACGCTTTACAGCTTTACAGTGTACTGCTTTATTGCAAGTGGAGGTGCTGTATTGCCCTCAAACTGTAATTGTTTGATTGTCAGTTAAGTAGTAACATGGGTAATAAATTTCCTTACTTCTGTTCGTTACTTCATGGCCATGCAGTTTTCACCAACGTAGGCAAATATTAAATAATATTTTGAATTTTTGCAGAATGTGCGTTTTATTTCTCTCTCACACTCTCTCTGCACCCCCCCCCCTCACATAGCGTTTTTCCACCTAACTCTTTTATATATATATATACAGTATATAATATGTAAGATTTAAATATCTGGTATCTATTGTGGCTATAAAAAATATCTGCTAACAACCCCATATATGTTTTTCTTTAGGACATAATATTTAAAAAAATCAAATGCCGAATTGTTATCTAGAGAAAACTTGTATATATTGTAATGTAATTGAGTAAAATTACATTACATGAAAATTATTGATTTTTAATTCGGCTAGCATCTACTGTATGTCGTAAGGATGACCAGGGGTTAGCTTACACACTGAACATATCTTAACGATTAAAATTATTCGCACATACATTTATTAATCGGGATTCGACTTCTGAGCTTGGTGGTAACGGGATTAGAGAAATAAAAATTAAGACAAAATTAACTTTTAGTTTATTATCCAGGGATTGAAATTTACCTACACGTTTGAAATTTTGTAACAGAGAGAGAGTCTAAAATAATTCGTACATATGTATGCCTGCAGGCATACATATGTACGAATTATTTCACACACGTTTGTGTATATATTCAATTCTTGGTTTCTTCGGATGTATTCAAATAAAACCTTGAAAAATCACCCTTGGAAAAATATTCTACCCTGTTTTTTTTTAAAAAGCTTGTATTCTACAAGTATATAACACTGGTTAACTTTAGAAGTATTATATTTAATAAATGAAACTCTAACTCAGTATCTTATATAACTTGTAAAATTTATTTCGTAATCAATACGAATTAAAAACAGTGAGAGCATCGATTTTTTTGCAACCGCTAGTTAGAAATAGTTAAAAGTAAAAGTATTGTTTTAACCACGTTTTTGGTTTGCTGTTTGTAAATTTAATGTTGTCTACTGAAATATTTAATTTTTTAGGTAGCGCTGATGGAAACATATTTCATTGCTACAGTTAAAAATATGGTGCGTAGGCGTTAGTGACATGGTGTTACTTTTTTCGACCGAGGAAGTAACTATCAGCGGAGTGTAGCTTGTCGCTCTCTCTCTATCTCTCTCTCTCTCTCTCCGGAAGTTTCGCACCACTAGTAGTAGCAGGAAAATTATAATTTTTTTCAGTTTAAGCATATTTCATACTTTTTACAGCAAAAATTCTGATTTTTGAATTTGTTATTTACAACTAAAAAGAGATTATAATGTTTGATTATGTGTTATAATATATTTAGATGTGATGACGGGACGGTTACAAATCCGAAGTTGGCAGAAGTGGTGACTGGTGAATGGCGACATGACATGGCGTGTTGCGTTGCTCAACGAAGAATTAATTTTTCTTTCTCAGAAAAATTCTTCAAAATACCATATCCAGTTCGAACAAATTGTGTTTTTTAAACCTACCTAAGCTAGTTACGATGGTGTGATAAATCAGTGTTTCCATGGTAGTAATATATATACTGTAACATGTGTCGTGACCGCCGCATGTGGAAGGATGTGGCTGCGTCGTGGTCGTTACGCTGGCGTGGTGTTTATGCTATTGCAAATATTTGTCATGCGAAATGTATACATTTCAACCGTAAACTGTTTTTATATCGAAATTAATTTTTTTAAAGTTACGTCTGTTTATTTATCACAACGTTGTAACTTTTTCTAGGAGTTTGAAACACAACTGTGTAACGTGCTTACATTTATGTAACTTGAATGTTTACCAAAATCGCAACAAAATACTAAGCCCAGCCAGATAAATTTAAACAAATAATGAAATAAGCCTACAAAACAGTAAGTACCAATGTATAGAAAAATTAGTACAATAACAGTTAAGTTACGTTAGGCCTATTTGTGGACATGTTAGCCATTATCTTTTAAGTTTTTTGTTATTACGTACAAAAATATAAGCGGCACGAGTTGCGTGTTTGAATTTACTGTCATTTTCGTTGGACTGGTTGCGCCTTCGTTTTAATATATATTCCTACTGAAGCAGTTTTTTTAACTACATACCCCAACACACATCCATAGCAAGAGGTTAAATGCCACAGTTCCTTCACCCGCAGTTGTAACAGTGTTAAACACAGTTGCGTCAAAATATTCACGTGTTTTATGTGTAATGTTCTATATCGTGTATAACAAATATGTTAGAAATGTAAAATAATTACCGTAAAACTATCGTCAGTACAGACATTGTTAAAAAGTCATGAAGATAACCTAAATATTGTTATAGGCCTAAATTGTAAATATTCGTAAGTGATGGTTTTTAAGATATGACAGACTTCTTTGAACAGTTGTAAACAGTAAACAAAGCATTTGGCAGTTTAAGCGTAGACGTCACATGTCTGCGTTTATGTTTACGTGTAGCGGAAGGATACGTAATCAGTAACCAAAAGTATAAAATTAATAGGGCTTCAGAAAAGTTTGAAGTAAACGTGAATAGACTATAAGTCGTTTATGGTTAATTTGTAGTTTTGAAATAAACATTTGAAAATCTCATTACCCCTAGTTTAATATATTTTAATGGCCACACTGACTGGCCTGCGCCTACTAAAGTTGGTAACGACGGAGAGTGAGGGAGTATTTCCACTTCTTAACGTTAAATTAAAAATGTTAGGTAAACATTTGTGAAAACTGGAATGATGACATTCGTTTTCTCTTTTTTAATGCGTATAACTGAATAATTAGAGCATTCGTAAAATATTAACTTTTCTAATAATTTCTCGCCCATGGAAATATTAATTGTACATGTTTGGTAAGAATACACAATATGCCCACAAGTGTATCTTAATTACGGCGTTCTAAAATATTTAATTAACCGTGAACAGGCTACAATCTTTCTGATGCGAATTTCTCATCGGTTGATTGCTAGAACAGTAGGATTCCTTAATTCGGCAAGCATGGTTTGCACGTGTATTATTGACATATCCCGCTGTAAATCAGACAGCTAATTGATTTTATAGTGCCAGAATTTCACTGATTTTATGTTAATTTCTCCCTAATACTGCAGTTGCTCACCTTGCACTCCAGCACACTTGTCCCAGGTCATTCTACTTGTGCTCCAGTCGTTAAGTACCTTAACTAGCTTCCAGTTTCCAGCAATACATTAAATATCTCACCGAGCTGGAGTTAAAGTGCATGCAGAAAGGGCCATAGATACATACAAATGTAACGTGTCAAGTTCATAGTAATGATGCAGTACTTAAAGATATAATAATTGATCATATGCTGCGTATAAATATACTTACCTTAAGTTAAGGTACACACTTGACACTGCTGACAGTAGTATGAAATTTAAGTAAACAAATATGTAATATATTTACCAAAACTTGATGCAAGTAATAAAATGTTGTTGGTTTTTTAACATAGCTATGACATATAAAACTTATTATAAACAGTATCCCACCTTTTAAAGATTGCTCCTAATAAAATACTAGTGGAAAACTGAAACCAAAATTTTCACTTTCATATCGTTAATGCTCAACTATGCTAAAACATAGGCACTAGTTAGAAACTAGTTCAAGAAATGGAAAGTAAAGAACAAGTGCCTTACAATTGTCACACATTTTTTATAAATCTTAAACAAAAAAACATGTTTTTGAAAAATGCGTTTCGGTTTTTCGAGGTGTTAACAATTTTTTTTTGTTTTTGCTACTGCATTGAACTGACAGAAAAAAATTGGTACGCCAAATAATTTCTTTATGGTGCTGCGGAATAATATATTCGCATAATATAGCCAAGAATTACTCTAACAGAATGTATATTATAGTGTTTTACCAAAGACGCTTCTAACTGATGTAAAAAAAAAATTTTATTGGCAGTTTTCTACAAGGGCACATTGGCTGCAAGAAAGCAAATGTGTTGCAATCGTGTCTCAGAAAGAATCTCAAGAACCTGTAACCTTAAATCCGCGGATGTTTTAACATACAAACCGTTGAGTTAAAGTTATCTGTAACAAATAATGTCATAAGCATTTACAGGGTAAAAAATTTTGCTATTGTTCCTCAAAGACAACCTTATTACCCTACAACACACACAAACCGTTTATTTATACAAATGTATATATAAAACATTCTCTGTGAAAAATAACATATTTCCTTGTTATTTTACGCTGTGTATAGAGAACTATGAATGTTATGAATAAAACTATAATTTCGTCCATTCCGACCCAATGCATACAGTCATGTACATAAAGCGGAGGTAGATTATATCTGGCCGGTATTATACACTGCGAAGCTCAGTGCCCTATGAGATCACATATGGGTATAGGCTGTTCACGGTAAAGTGAGAACTTTTGAGGCCCTAGTTACTATGTCATATCAGCTAATTTTTTTATACTTCCGCTATGTTTGAAAATAAATATTACCATGTTAGTAATAAACACAGTGTATATATTTCACTGAACTCGAAATTCGACGTCTAAGGCTACAATAAAATGTATTTTTTTTANCCTAATAAAATACTAGTGGAAAACTGAAACCAAAATTTTCACTTTCATATCGTTAATGCTCAACTATGCTAAAACTTAGGCACTAGTTAGAAACTAGTTCAAGAAATGGAAAGTAAAGACCAAAGACGCTTCTAACTGAAGTAAAAAAAAAAATTCAATTGGCAGTTTCCTACAAGGGCACATTGGCTGCAAGAAAGCAAATGTGTTGCAATCGTGTCTCAGAAAGAATCTCAAGAACCTGTAACCTTAAATCCGCGGATGTTTTAACATACAAACTGTTGAGTTAAAGTTATCTCTAACAAATAATGTCATAAGCATTTACAGGGTACAAAATTTTGCTATTGTTCCTCAAAGACAACCTTATTACCTTACAACACACACAAACCGTTTATTTATACAAATGTATATAAAACATTCTCTGTGAAAAATAACATATTTCCTTGTAATTTTACGCTGTGTATAGAGAACTATGAATTTTATGAATAAAACTATCATTTCGTCCATTCCGACCCAATGCATAGAGTCATGTACATAAAGCGGAGGCAGACTATATCTGGCCGGTATTATACACTGCGAAGCTCAGTGCCCTATAAGATCACATATGGGTATAGGCGGTTCACGGTAAAGTGAGCACTTTTGAGGCCCTAGTTACTATGTCATATCAGCTAATTTTTTTATAATTCCGCTATGTTTGAAAATAAATATTACCATGTTGGTAATAAACACAGTGTATATATTTCACTGAACTCGAAATTCGACGTCTAAGGCTACAATAAAATGTATTTTTTTTTNGTAATAAACACAGTGTATATATTTCACTGAACTCGAAATTCGACGTCTAAGGCTACAATAAAATGTATTTTTTTTACTATTATCCCGAATGAGAGGGCTTCAAAAAGTGCTCACTTTACCGTGAACAGCATATAATTGATTCTNTTTTTTTTACTATTATCCCGAATGAGAGGGCTTCAAAAAGTGCTCACTTTACCGTGAACAGCATATAATTGATTCTTATAGCCATGCTACTGCTCTACGTTACGACTGGCTCATATAGCTGTCATCGAGCACAGAGCGTACGCCTCGTTGGTTGTGATAACTAAACAAGTACTCTGTCAGCTCAAGTATAGTACGCACCAGACAACTCAGCATTTGCAGCACATGGAAATGTGAATTAAAACAGGGGTGATAGAAGAGATTTTGGTCGTCGCTTAAAAGCCAGGTCTTGAGCGTCGATAAGAATGAAATGAGTTGCAGATGGAGTTGAGAATTATTAACTCCATATTTAGCATATCAGATAATTTTTCGTTGTTAATTAAATAATAGCCGGTAATAATTGGGGCTATGGTAAAAATAAATTTCCAAAAACGAATTAAATAAGTTGTAAATAAATTGTAATTTTATATTTATTTCTACAAATTTGGTGACTTAAACGAAATTAATACTTAGTGCTACAACTCCGAATAATTTTTAATATGATAATAATTGCATGACGAATACTTTTAGGAAATTGGTTGTGTGGCTCACTTGTATTTTAACCTTAATTTTTATATAAAATTTAAAGTCAAAATTATTTCAACATAAATCTTTACCGTAGGTCAACTAAGAGTGGGATTTACAACATGATACTCTTATGACTTCAATAAGCAATAAAGTTTAATAAAATCATTGTGATAATTTTCATTAATTTGTACTAATCAAGATTATTTGTTAAAGCTATCATATTTATGCTATAACATATGGTGTCGGTATTTGCATCCATTCATCGTCTCTATTATGTCAGGAAAGCTTAAATTGGCCTCGAAATCTATAAATAAATTACTGGATCTCCAACAGACTTAAGATCGAGGTCTTGAGCGGTGAAATGAGATGAATATGGAACAGCGATGGAACGCAAGAGTGAGAGAAACGGGAGTGTCCTGAGAAAACTCGCCTTCCAATGGCAACGTCCACCACTTTACCTACGTACTAAAATCCCGGTGATGCCGCCGGTAATCGAGCCCGGTTTAACATTGTAGGGAAGTGAGTTGTCTCACCACTTCACCACCGCGGACCAATTAAATTAAGTCTGGAAGGGAATATAAGACAGTACATTGTTTGCGGCTTCCGGTCCTTCAGAACATTTAGTAGAATCAAAGAGAGCTATTGTTTGAGGAATGTGCTGAAATGGTATTGTAATTTTTGAAAACGCGGGCCAGGACCAACCCATTAAAGTCAATGTTACACTTTACTTCTCCCATATATACGTATACAATAGGACATGGGATAATGGCCGCCGAACAACCTAGTAAACCACTGCCTAGTATTCACGAAAACGTCGCCTAGATCCTACTGAATGTCCTCACCCGCCAAAGTTAATTTTCTGCGTTACGATGCCCAGGTATGTACACAGGCATGGGACAATGACCTCTGAACCACCTACTTAAACACTAAGTAATGCACGAAAAGCGGCCCATATCCAACTTAAGGACCTAAAAAAGAGTAGGAAAGTAAATTGATATGTAATGGCATGGCGGTTAATTTTATTTAGACGTACCTATTCCATGATTGGCGTGATAGGCTC
Source organism: Clitarchus hookeri (assembly GCA_002778355.1). Taxonomy (NCBI): domain Eukaryota; kingdom Metazoa; phylum Arthropoda; class Insecta; order Phasmatodea; family Phasmatidae; genus Clitarchus; species Clitarchus hookeri. Next base: position 687,614 of record NQII01000105.1, read on the forward strand.
TGAGAACGAGCATTGCGTCTGATTGGCTACCTAATTATGCGGAACGACCCCATTGGATGGGCCGCCGGCTGGCGAGTAAGTTAGCAGACGCTGATTGGGGAAAGTAGTTTCAACATTTAGCTGGCGTGGGAATAGCGTCGTGCGATGCCGCTGTTTGGCGAGTTTTCTCAGGGATCTCCCGTTTCCCCTTCCCTTTCATTCCAGCGCTTCTCAATACTCACCTCGCTTCACCCTCATCAGCTCTCAAGACCTCGATGTTAAGAGCCGCCCAAATCTCTCTATGCACTCATTTTTCCGGTGCGAGCGGTCGGAGTTGATGTTATAAGCGCCTCTGTTGTTTGAGTGTACCCTGTGGTCCTACCTTCACCATGTCGAGCAGATACCCCACGCTGCGTCGGCGAACGAAGAAGAACTTGTGGCCGGGGGAGACACGCAACTCCGTATTTATACACAGCGCAAACTGGCGTGCAAATGCGTGCCTAGCGCCCGCCACGGGGCTTGCTAATTGGTTGGAGGTGGTGCGGGCGGGAGGAAGCTTCGCCCCCCAAATGAGCGGGTGTCGACTGCGCATTAACCTCCCTGCGATTACCGTACACCGCAGCCCTGCGCCACTTAGTGCCGTGAACGAGCGTTTTGTTCCCCTCGCGTCCAATGACATCCGGCACGGTCCCCTCGAGCAATCCCAAATCGCCCCGCTGCAGTGATACACGACTTTTTTTCTCTGCAAAAAAAAATATATTCGCAAATACAGGGTCTTGCGGACGCTGAACCTACCCTCCTGGATGTATCATTGCTCACCTGCTAACAACGGTACGATCCGAACTGCCACTTGGCAAAATAATTGGCAGCATGATGAGAAAATAATGGCAGAGCAAAATGCCCTAAAGGTGGGACTCAAACGCACTTTTAGAGGAGGATTTAATTTCCATAAACACTTGGCAGTTTCCTTACTTGCAATGTATACTTATGTAAACTAATAATTAAACAATAAAACTACAAAGTCTGGCGAATTATTAAATCTTGCCCTTCAAGTACGTTTGCGGTTAATGACGTGTAAAATATGTACATAACATTAACGTCAACGCGTTAGCGTTAGCCTTGCATTTTATTTCCAAAGTTCGTATTCACGTCTAAGAAATGTCGTCAGATGACGGTGGCCCATCCATCCGTCCATCGATAGTTGCTCTGCGATTGGTTGAAGATCATGTGACCGCCTGACGGGTGCGACGGACTTTTATGAGTTCAACTTTAGTAAGATACCGTATTTAAATGTAATTTTTCGTGTAACATTTTTTATTAAGGCGGATACCAAATTCGATCTACGCGGGTTTAATCGTTCTGTAAATACGGTATTTAAAACAATAAATAATAAGACCTCTATTCTGGGAAAATGAACATCATTATCTAATAACGTGTCCTGAGTCCCTTTTAAATAACTCAGAGTTATTTGTATGCCTAATATAGTACAAATAGTTTCGGCAATTCCCTGACACAAGATTTTTTCAGGCAGTACTATCTTACAAAATAGCGAACGAAAATGTTTACAAATGGTAAATTTAATAGTCGTTACAAAAACTGTCAGCATTACAAATTCGGTTGAAATGGATGTAATGGTTTTTATGTTCTGGTACATATTTCTATCATATTTATAAGGTAAAAAATTTTGAAATCATCATCTATTCTACCAAAAAAGTTTTTTTTAATAACCTATTGTAGCACTTTATGTTGTACAAATTTTATGGGAATCTCTTTGTTGTTTCTAAGATATGTTCTGCAAACTTTTATTCTTGTTAGTGATATCTTACAAAATTGGTAACAAATGAGAGTATATATTAACGAGTTGTATTCTGACGTTGTGCACTGTTGACATAAATATATTTGGTACAAGTTTCAATAGGTTCTTGAGATATGACATAACGCCCAAAATTTTGAAAAGCCATTATTTTAATAACAAACACATAGAATGGCCGAAAACTACAAAAATACGTTTTGGTTAGTAATTATTATAACTATATACATACATTTTGGCGAATTTCAATGCAATGGTTTAAACGTTCGTAAGGAGACACGCACATTCTCATAAGTTTTCCGTATGTGGAATGAAAATAGCTGTTTATGATTCAGTCTGACGTAAATATCACCAATCAAATTGGAAAATTTTCGTGTAGTTGTTTTACGGTGTACTAAATAAATACTTTATTCTTTCCGTCTATTGTCTGTTTTTCTACCGTGTGTGGATATTAACAATTTTATAAACCCGGTAATCACTATGCATTCGTCAATCAAGTAGGACAGGAATTGTTTACGAATTAAAGGTTTTATTAACTATGGCAAAGTATTTACTATTTAGTATAGAATAATAACAAATAATATTAGTAATTTACGATTTATAAACCATGGGTGACTATGGTAAGTCGTTAAGATAAACAGATACTAAAGATATATATGATTATTTTCTTAATACTGTCCGAGTGCTATTTCGGATGTGTAAATCCCTGTTGATTTCAAAATATGCATTTAGAAACAGAAATTTTCAGAGATTAGCTTGTTAATTGTTGTATAATTCGTGAAGAGGAATCATAAATATAGAACAAAAATTTTATAATGTATTTAAAATGGTACTTTTTTACGTATACGCGTGACTCTGTTCGCGCAGTGAATATAATATCATCCTGAAATAACTTGTGACGTTCATACCCACATTTAAGCATTGATTTGTGATTATATAACTATCACAAGTTTCAAGCCATAATTTCTAGAGAATGCTAGGTGTATCTGATCATAAAACTCCCCGAGATTCACACACTCGACTCTCGCAAATGTTAGTTAAGCAACTTTGTTGTACAAGAGTTTTCACGTGCTGTGAATTCGCTGTTCTGTCGAACTAATATTCACCTGCATAGGAGATCGGTCCGGTGTTCCGTACTCATTAAATTATTCTACAATTTGTGGTCTTATGGAACTGCTACCCTTAATACATCGATTACTCATAATTACGTGCAGTGAAATACTGGTGACCAGGTGATTGAACTCTCTCTTCGTTCAAGGAGCTTATCAAAAATCTGCCCACACAATTTTTACGACGCGCGGTTTGGCAGTTCAACGCCGTTCGTTGTTCAAGGACTGATTTAAGGAGGCGTCTTCCTCCAAAATGACCACACCCTTTCCTTCATTTATTGCCACCATCATCGGTTTACAAAATAGGATTAAACACACTTAGTCCTTTATAACCACGTATCGTTAGCCATCAAATTATATCGTCACGAATATATATTGCAGTTTGCATTCTTTAAACATTTAAATATATTTATGTCACGTTATACGAGATGTGTTCAAAAAAAAAGGTGACTTGTTATTTTGTGACTTTGTCTAGATAAATATTTAGGTATTCATCAATATCTATTTTATCCCCTTCAAAGTAATCCCTCTCATAGATAATACACTTGTGCCAGCGCTTTTTGCCAATCCCCAAAACACTTAGGATATGCGCATTTTGGTATGGCATTGAAGTCTCCCAGGTCTTTATCTCCTCATTCGTGGCAAACTTCCGTCCTGTCATGGGTCTCTTCAGTTTTGGGAACAGGAACAAGTTGCAGTGGGCCACGTCCGGTGAAAACGGCGGCTGAGGCATGATTACGGTGTTGTTAATACAGATTCTTTGATCCATTGTTTGCAATAGCAAAAAATCGCCAAGCACACCGAAACACGTCTAACCTTTATATCTGTCACAAACAAAATAACAATGCAAAATGGCTGATATGTCAACCTATGTTGGGGACATGTGTACCAACATAACAATAAAAACAATCGATAATCGAATGTGCGTAGCCCTCGAAATTTGCAAAGTCACCTTATTTTTTGAACACACCTCGTATCTGAATCCACTAAATACATTGTGTAAATTCACCCAGACAAGTTTTTTTGACGAACACAAACTTATATTTTTATGACTACAAAACTGTATGTAAATTTGCAGATTGAATGTGCCATAAATTTTTCAGTGCAGTAATGTCAAGCAGTTACGAAAGTGCTGAAATTTCAATTAAAGGGCTTTACCAACGGCAAGTAGGCCTGAATGTAATTAAACAACGACCATTATCTTCGCTAGGAAGAGTACAGAGGAATAAATATGAATCACCATTAATTAAGCGCGATTCAAGCAACTGTAGTAATTAGTGACATTTTGTATAACGCCAGGTCTGTCTAGTAGCGTATTTCTCTATCGCTTATACTCTCAAGACATCAAGTTAAGAGCATGCCAAATCTCTTCACTCTCTTATTTATTCATCCTTTAGGGGTCCGTCTGCACAGACACTCAAACAAAGCACATAGTTTCAGTCGTAGAACTTTCAGAAAAAAACTGCTTTATATATTTTATTATAGTCTGCTCACGAACCGCATTTAAGAAATTTTCCACGTATGGATGATATTTTCCGTTTTATATTTCCTTCTTTACCGTGTATTTTTGTTTTAAAGACAATAAGAGATAATACGAGTGTTTAATAATAAACTAAGTATGAAAATTACTGTGTATGATATTTAAATACCAAAGGGACTTGCATTACACCTTTGTCTTGATTGTTGCAGCATATAATTATAGGGTCACTACTGGATTTGTGGTGTAAAGAAGACTTTGCACGCCAGTCCAGTGCATTGATAGTAAAGGCGATCAGACGCTTGATGCGCGTACATAGGTCACCCTTAGCTCTCCCACGTTTCTAGGCATTGGGTACGCAAAATACCTTCCATCAGTTTTTAAAATGTTTTAAAAATTTAGCATAGTGACTTATTATTTTGTGATCTTAAAAGAAAACTCGTATTTGTTTCTTGAAAACATTCATTGGAAAAGACAGTTACATAAGAGAATAAATTAAGGAACAAGCATTACTAAATTTGACGTGATTAATGAAATATTCAAAATGACCGTTAATCGGTTGGCAATGCTTAGACAATGAATACATAATTGCCAATAGTAAGGCAAACCTACCCCTGCAATATTGTTTTCTTAGCACTTCGAAGCTTGTTTATGAAATAAGAAAAGAAAATTCTGCACGTTTTCCTATTCTCAACTAGCTATTGACCTTGCACAGCAGTACAGGCATAATGACAGAACTAAGAACTCGTATTTGCGAAACAATAGATATTGATTATGTTTAATTTTGGCAGAATTAATATTACGAGGTAAGTATGAGTTCATAGTTAAATCGGTATGCATGTACTGCACTGTAATGTGAAAAGCTATTTGGGTATAGAAGTATTTTGAGATTTATTCTTAAAAAAAAAAAAGTTATAAAATTAAAACATTTTATATTAAGGGGAAAGGTTACCTTTAAATGATTCCTAATGTAAAGCTCTCTTCTATTTTGATATATTTTACAAAATTACATCTACAAAAACATTTTTATTTTTACTTCGGATAATTTTATATTATCCCAAATATTCAAGAAATCAGGTATTTTATTAAATAAAAATGCGAGTATCGTTAGACTTTTTATAAGCTATGTAGGTGAGAATTTTATTTTCACTGTAGTTTGTACATAATTCAATGTTCATTCTAAAATCATATAAGTAACAAAAAGGAAAAAAATTAATAAGGCATATGGATAGTTAAGTGAGGCATACAAACATCAAATTCTACATAAATACCTCACAATTATGTGTTTCACCAGATCTGATGGTAAGCAGTTTAGCGATTCATATAATATGATATAGACCTTTAAAGTGAATATTTTTTTTTAGTATTTCCAAAATGGCGAACAATTAAAAATATTGCTAAGTGATTTTGTGTACGGATTAAGCACTTCAGCACACAAATTTTATAATCAATTGGGTTAAATATCCAGAGATATGAAATAACACTATTATAACAAAACTGCAACTCTGAATGTAAAATAATAATTCATAAATATTTTAGGTGGACGTTCACAGTACTTTTAGTTACGAAACGTTTGGTCGATTTCGCTTGAGAAGTAAATGAGGTGTGTTTTTATTTTCTGGGCACTTTTTAATTAAACATATCTATGCTGTTAGTGGCGTATTAACTGTAAAAATTAAAACCTTACAGAATTCGAAGTTAGTGTCAAACCTTTTCAATGGTTGAAAAGGTGTAATATATAAAACAAAATATTATGAGGCAGTTATTTAAAAAAGGTATAGATATTTGAAATAATGCGAAGAACTATATATATGCCCATATTTTTAATTGTATCAGTACGTTCTGAGTAACAACAAAAATGTTATATTTCCGTCATCGCGATTTAAAAAAAAAAAAGGTGAACATAGATGGCAAAGAATTTGTGAATTAAAGTTTTACCTAGGTATTTTCAGTACATTGTGCAAACATTACTTTTAAAATGTGTAATTTTTAGGAGCTATGGTACACTAAACAAAAATATTTATAAAACTGTATTTTTAAAGTAAGCATTTTAGATATTATAATTGTATATGATAGGTGATCTACCAAAGCAGTACCTGCGTCCTAAATTTTTAAAGATTCCTTTGCGTAGTTCCAGATAAAAAGCGTAAAAATTTATTTTTCAAAGTAGAGCTATCTTTTGAAATTGCACACAAATGGGTTATATTGTCTTAATAAATTAAATTCTTACGTTGGAATTTACCAACATCACACTATTGGATAAAATTGGTAGAATTATTTTTGTGGGGTAACAAAGAACCCAAAAATGATAAATGTGGATAATTTTGAATTCAAGAACCAATCATGTTCGAAAACTATAAAAGTCGAGTGTCATTATTACGATCTGTGACTTTGTTGAGTTTGGTCATATTAATGAACGTGTTCGAAATTATTTGAGAAGTGCACACAAATACAGACACAAACATTCAGGCAGGGAGAAAAAGATATTTGCCCTATTAAATAAACATTTTTATATTTACAGTACTTTCATTATTTTGAATTTAATATTTTTACATAAGTATTATTAAGTGTATGGAATTGCCCTTACTTTACAGAAAATTGGTGTGAAATTTTATTTGTTTTAATAAATGTATAATTCACTAGTCGTAAATTTTATTTTTTAAAGTCGGGTCCAAATTAATTTCTTTGTTATACATCAGTTCGTATCGTTTGTTTGTGACAATATTTTTAGGATTATTTAGACATCAATAAAGAAAATAAGCCATTACTTAACCGATGGTTTCCTTTAAAATATGTTTATATTTTTACAATATCAATTTAGTAGTTAATATTGCAATTTGTACTTGTATGCGTCCATCAGAGAAACTGCTACCTGAGGTATATTTTCTTTGTACATAACATTATCCTAGTTTCCAATCCGGTTGTACAGATTTTGATAACACATTTTAATAGTTTCGTTTTTGAATTTTTTTACCAACCTGTGGACTCTGTATTATTAACAACCAACAATAGGCGGCTGCGTTTAGTAAGGTTGATTTAACCTGTGCCTGGCTTTTATATCTCTGTTGTCTCATAAGCCTACATTTCCTTCGGAAAATAGGCACAAAAGTAAAAATAGTTATATAAGCTTTATTCTGCGGGAAACGGTATAGTGCCTTGGAAAAAGGTTATCGTTTCACATATTTTAGCATTGCATGTAATTTCGACCTTCGTAGGTATCCTGAAATATTTTGCAAAAATTAAATATAACCCAAAGGAAGAAATAAGTTTTAAACCCAATTTTGTCCCACAGGGTTTTTCCCGCAAAGTAACTAGCTTCATAATTAAAACATTTTGTAACTCACTAAAAAATTTGAAAGTGATATTGAGAAGCCTAGACATCTATATAATGCGTAAGGCATGTGAACAGATTCGAGAATAGCTAAATGTATTCTTCGACACTATTTCTCATTATTTTTTTCCGCTTGTGTAAAATACTAGCTACCAGCAAGGTCTGGGTAACTAAGAATTAATATTTAAAATGAATTTAAATAATTTTTTTGTAATTTAAACATTACTATTTTTTGATATAGTACCAACAATAGGTAAAATATGAAGCAAAGTATCGCTATTCCAATACTTAAATCAATAAATATTCATAATTTTACGCATATTTAAGTTTTTATATAAGTCTTACTGCTAAATATTACTAAAAATTCCTCAAAAAATTTATTTTTCCATATTTATCATTACATTTAATATTGTTTTAATACAGACGATTATAATTATTGAAATACGCAGTAAAAGATGTCATACTGTCTCCCCTCCTCCTTTTGAAGTAAAATTGATTAATTTCAGAAACCATGGTTACAGTAAGCAGATGAAAAGGTAGCATTATAACACCACAACATTTACATTTAAAAGTTACTTGTAAAAAATGCTTTAACTTGCGTGTAAAATTCACCACTTTCTCCGCACGACATTCAGGGATGAAAAAAAATTATGTTGTTAGCAATTCTTTCACATTAAACTATCCCACACAAGTAATCATAATTTTTCTGACATGCGTAATCAGTAACGCATCGTATACTTGTGAATTTTAAAATATATATATTGTTTTGTATTGAGATGAAATTATTTCTTGCCCTCTTATTAAATCTCTTGGGTTTCAAAGCAATTAAAATTTCTACCCGGCAGACAGATGTAGCAGAACAGGTCTTGAATGAAATCCAATTTTTTTTCTACGTAATCAACCGTTGCACGAAGTGAAACATCAGGTTTAAACAACTAAACACCGTTTCTAAATTAAACGTCCTCACTGTGGGCAGCGTAGTTCTTCCTGTATTTTATTGAGGTTTGTGTTTAAGGTAATTACACGTCATTGTTTTTTTGCAAACACGTTACGACTCGCGTTTCGGTGCTTTATAATTACCGAGCTTATTTAATAGTGCAACCTAGCTGGTTCGTGTTGTGACACGAAGAGCCGTGTCTAGCGCGCGTTTCGAGGCAGTGAGCTTGCCGTCGGACAACCTAGCTAGGCGTGGTTTCCAATCCATGTTCAAGACTCTATGTGTGTGGTTCCTCTAACTTATACTTTCCTAACTCCCTAAGCCCCGTAAGTTTCATTGTCGGCATGGCCCGCCTAATGCTGTTTGTCGGCATATATAATAGTAAAATCAATTAAAAGTGTACAAGTGAGTGAAGAGAGTTTGGCGGCTCTTAACATCGATGCATGAGAGCCGATGAAAGTGAAGTGAGGTGAGAATCAAGCAGCGCTGGAATGAAGGGGTGGGGGAAACGGCAGATCCCCGAGGAACCCCGCCAACCAGTGGCATCGTCGGTACGATTCCCACATGAGAAAATCCGGGAGTGACCCCACCGGGAATCGAACCCGGTTCGTCTAAGTGGGAGGCCAGTAGTCTAACCACTACAATACCGTGGTCCCTGCGGAAATAACGAAATTATTTTTTAGAGGCTTTTGTCTTAATCTTTTGTTTTAATATTATAAGATCACGATGGTTGTGGTAACATCGGATAATGTTTAATTATTGTAGTATGTTTTGTGCTTACCTCATTGAGTCAATATCAGAAAACAAGTAGTTGAAATGACATTTGGTATAAAAATGGGTAAAATATAACGTAATACAATATCGTATTTTGTGATGCTACTTTCGGCAGTATTTTAACAAGAATGACGTAACAGAATGTCAGGATTTGATGGGATTGTTTCGACATTAGAACCGCACCAAAGTAATTGGCGGCATAATCAACACTTTCATCACAAAAGCGCTATAATTTTCTAGCCGGAATTCGTGATATTATTCAACTGTAATAGCAGGTTTAATTTTCTCGCAACGACGGCCATTAAGTGACGAGCGTCATGCCGCAGTGCGTTCGTCCGTTATTCTGCGTCCACGCCCTGCACTGTGGGCGCGATATTCGTTGTGATCGCGTATGTAAAAAAAAATTGCCCACATTTTTTTTTATTGTAACTGGCCACACAGAGTTGTGGACGCCACGCTTGCCACATTTTTTACTACGTTGGACGCGTCGCGGAGTGTTTGTTTGACCCTCAGCTGTGTTTGCAAAATGTCGCCGTGCACAGGNCGCGGAGTGTTTGTTTGACCCTCAGCTGTGTTTGCAAAATGTCGCCGTGCACAGGCATGCGCTGTAGAACTGCGCTCAAGTGTCGCCGTTCGCCATGTTAAGATTCACTACACTCAAGCAAAGGGTGACCTTGTTTGTGGATGTGCATCATAAAATGATGAAGTCTGTCCGCCATGTTGTGACACCTAAAACATTGGAAACCTAACCTGTCAAAATTAAAATGAAACTATTGTATAAGAGCTATTTTATATTTACCCAGAAAATTTAGCTTTATTAGCTGTTATTTGTTTAAAAATTCCACATTTTATTTCCATTTTAAACAAAAACCCGCCCCAACGTATTCAATATTTTGGGTGCCACACTGTGGCGATGGACGAAAATGCAGCTTCAATGACGTCATAGTATGACATCTCATGTTATTCCTACCTTTACGTACTCAAGTGAGGAAATTCAATGAAACTAGTTAGCCAACTAAAAATTTTCGCCGCCAGGGGTGCAATTCTCAGATGGCTAGTTTCGCCTTGGCGTGACTCACGGCTCCCGAACACCCGCCGTTCATTGAAATCGATATTCTCAGACTGCATAAACACGATTAGGCGTGAACACATCTACCGCCTGATTGTCATAACCTCCCGGTGCTGCTGACTGCGCTAGGCGGGACGCCTAGTGGTGAATCATGGGACGAAAACACTCACTCACAGATTCGTTCGCGCTATATTGTTTTGGTGCTGATTATCGCCGATATGTATTGTTGATAAAGAAGACGGTTTGGGTGTTACCTCTGTTACCGTGCTAATCTTTTAATTAAGTATTATACTCTAATTTATTTGTTTGTTTTAAAAATTTCAGATATAATAATGTGCAGTGATTTATAAAAAGACTAGGTTTTGTTGTAAATGGCATAGCCTCATTTCTCTCTATTCTGAGTTAAAGCAAATACTTATGACAAAGAGACTATGTTACAGAACACAATGAACGTTTTGAAAAACATTACATTCTTCACAATTAAAAGTGTGCATACATGCATTTGCCAAGTGCATTTCTGTCGTGTTTACATACATTGCAGCACTAGGCTCCACAGTCGTTTTTCAGCGTATCGCGAGTCCCTCAAAGCATTAATTATTCTCATGATATATCATCCTTGCATTTAAAGCAGCTGTCAGACAGTAAGAAGAATGTTGAAAAGATCAGTTCGTTCAATAAATTATCTCGAGGGATTACCTGGAAGGGGATTAAAATTCTAGGAACAGTAAATGTAACTTATTAATTTTTCAATTTAAAAAATAGTACTTATGATTGGGGATCGAGCTGTGATTGAATTAGTACAGTAAGAAACCTACTATGCCCTCTAATGATTACAAGATATATGTGGGCAATAGTAGTGTGTACGCCGTTTTAATTGAAGTAGAGATGACCTATTGTTGATTAAAACGTTAACTTACGAATTTAGGTTAGTTTAGGTTATGTTGTAGGTTCGTTTTAAAATATATATTATATTATAGTAGGTAAGATTTAAAATATCAGGTTAGAATTTGAGGTAAGTTTAAAATTAGTGTAAGGATATTATAGTATGTTAAGTTGTTTTAAAACGTTGGTCAATGAGATTTAAGTTTAATACTAATTTTCCAGTGGGAGATGTGGATGAGTTAGCCTAAGTGCATTCCACTGAAGTTCATTATGTTTATTTTTCGATACAGTACACTGTAGTGAAACGATATAAACGGTTCAGTCAGTATATGACATTTACCGTACCAGCGGTACACCATTTTCTCTTATTTTCTGTTCTACAAAAAATGGCAGACAACATTCCGGTCTCTTGCAACAGTCAAACAGATTCTCCTACGTGGTCCTAAACGCCGCCCGATTTCCGATGTCGTTTGTTGAAGTCACGTCCCCAAAATTTCTTTCTGATTGGTCAGCGAACGTAGCCTTTCGTATGAGGTGCCTAGAAATTGATGATTTTTAGGCGTGATAGGCGAAGTCCCGCTTGTGGCTTTTCATTTGTATCCGAGAATGTGACGGGCAGGCTCACACACAGTGTACTACTCCAGGCATGCATCTGAGAATTGCACTGGTGTCGCATGTGTACTAGAGTAACCTAATATATACATAGTACTCTCAGCAGGCCATTATTTGAAGTTGTACTTCTTTTGGCGCGTTGAGGGGAAAAGTTAAGTGTGCAACGGAAGTTGCGCGCGCACAGTGTAACGCAATTTGAGAGTGAACCTGGTATGGGTATGACCCAACGCGCATGCCCGTATCGCCTAGCTATATACAAACGTAAGCTTCACAACATAGTACGTGGTTATATTTAAAACCGACAGAATATCGGTCAGTTCATGTAATAAGCAAATTGAAAAACATTTCATTTATATTAGTAATTCACTGTGAATATATATATATATATANTCAGTTCATGTAATAAGCAAATTGAAAAACATTTCATTTATATTAGTAATTCACTGTGAATATATATATATATATATATATATATATATATATAATATATATAATATCTTATTAATTAATTTTACTTACATTGTGCCGTGAAAAATTTGTTAGTGACAAAAATTGTATAACACCATTTTGAAAGTGTTTTCAAGTATTTGAGGCAAATTTTTTGTAAGTATTATTTTATTATGTTGAATTTCTTTTGGCGCGATTAGGGTAAAATTTAAGTGTGCAACAAGTTGCGCCAGCACAGTGTAACGAAATTTGACAGTATGAAGTTGGACGTCAAAGAAAATTAAATTTGCATATTTGTTATACTAAGTTTACTCGTAAGAGGCCCAGACTGTGAACGTGGTAGGCGTATGACCCAACGCGCGTGCGCGTTTCATCTAGCTGATTACAAACGTAAGGTACACGATATAGCAAGTCATTATATTTAAAACCAGTTCATGTAATAAGAATAATTAATAAAATTTTATTTTTGTTACGCCAAANAGAATAATTAATAAAATTTTATTTTTGTTACGCCAAAGAAGTATAATTTCTAACGTGCGTACATAAGTACACGCACCCATTTTTTTTGTTATGACGTCACAGGCTCCAGTACATTTATATGAAGGAAATGCATATTTCAAAATCTAATAATCCTTCTTTTAAGTCTTAGTAGACTGATTACATTGGTCGGGATTCAACAGTACTGAAGATACACGTTTATACACGTGGANAGAAGTATAATTTCTAACGTGCGTACATAAGTACACGCACCCATTTTTTTTGTTATGACGTCACAGGCTCCAGTATATTTATATGAAGGAAATGCATATTTCAAAATCTAATAATCGTTCTTTTAAGTCTTAGTAGACTGATTACATTGGTCGGGATTCAACAGTACTGAAGATACACGTTTATACACGTGGATTTATTTTAATATAAATGTAGGTTTTGTATATACAATGATTAAAACTTAAAAGGGTTTGGTGCGAAATTCAAACTCATTTCGTTTATGACGAAAAATTAAATTACGTCTACGCGAACAAAAACGAATAGAAACCCATTTTGGTGCTATCATGCGAGTTGACATTGATAATTTATTTGTCTTCTGGTAATTCAGCAAGAGTTGCATTGCGTATCACGATATAACTGTCAATTTTTGCCAACAAAAGCCCTTTTTCATAAACGTAATAATTTTAGTTCCTAATTTGTAGATAAATAAAAATAGCTAGAAGTGTAAAAAAAAGTTTGTACAGAAATAGTCAAAATTAAAAAAAAAATGTGGTTTTATTTGTTTATTTGTTAAGGCATCAGCTGATATATTTAAGAATTTTAAAATTACGTATAATATAAATTTCAGTGAAAATTTTAATAGGCACAATACATACGAAAATTTTCCATAAACCTTTCGGAACAAAAAAGTATATATAGGTTACTCTAATGTGTATCGGGTTGATCAGTTTTATATATAAGTATACGTGATTTTGCCACTTTCGCGAAACAAATAAATATAATTGTGTGAAATTTTCCGACTTGAACTGTATTAGTTCCTAGATATAAAATCATATTTGTCCTTCTTGTTAAGGATGCAAACATAAGGTCCAGCTGTTTTTCAATATTATTTCGTAAATCTGGACTTTGCAAAACATTGGAGTACACAATTACTGTAAATGTGACAGCATAATCGAGAAGTGCCTTTTCATGATATCTACATTTATTGTTCATCCTACAGTCCTAACTACTTCTACAGACATAAGCGTGTTTACAAAAGCTCAAAGCCAAACAAAATTGTGTTTTTAATATTTACAATTGTATTTACTGTTGAAGGGTGCGCGTAATAGCTACTATATAAAGGTAATACAAATATTTTAGCTGGTAGAAGTACGATTATATATCACAATTCAGGCCAAACACAACGTTTTACACACACACACGCACACAAAAAAACACAATGTCTCCATTTACCACTAGCTTGCAAGCTACCTCTTTGGAAAAACAGGGCGTCTTGAGGTTGAAATCTTCCGTATTCTNTCTCCATTTACCACTAGCTTGCAAGCTACCTCTTTGGAAAAACAGGGCGTCTTGAGGTTGAAATCTTCCGTATTCTGAATTCTACCATAACGTTATCCATTCTGTTTCCAACCTTAGTATAATAAACCTTACCATGTCATACTGGATACTGATTCTTTTGTTCTTCCATTATCAAGACGTAGCTGTCAGTGTGGCCACCTAGAGAAGCAAAAAAAAAAATCCAGCATCGCAAACATAACAATAACAGCGAACGGGGTGTAACTTTCACTTAGGTTTGTTCGGTTTATGTTGGAAAGAAAAAGAGATACATTATGGAAGAGTTTGGCATAGGGAAATTTTCCATCCAAGGTGTGCTGGTCTTCCAAAGATCTCTCTCCAGCCGGGTTACTCCCGGATTTTCACATGTGGGAATCGTGCCGCACGAAGCCGCTGGTCAGCGGGTTTTCTCGGGAATCTCCCGTTCCCCCAACCTTTCATTCCAGTGCTGCTCCATACTCCCCTCATTCACTCTCATCGGCTCTCGACTTCACTGTTAATAGTCGCCCAAATCACTTCACTCACTAACTTATCCAAAGATATAATTTTAAAGCAGGCGGTATATGGAGTTTAAAAGTATAATTTGGTCGGAATGCTATTTGTAGTAGTTTCAGCCAGAATAGTAAGTACGAACTTAATTTTCCAAACATTATGCACGCTCTTCAGCGGTGTTTGGCATTGAAATTTTACAAATACGCTTGTGTTAGTAATAAAAGTGTTACTTATTTAGGGACGATATCAAAATAGATGCCATCAAAAGGATTTTTTTCATTTCAATTACCACGTTTAAGTAAATAAGTTAATTGTAAACTGTAGTTCTTTTATAAACTTTATTTTATGACAGAATATTAAACAAATGTGGACAATCATATTTCATCAAATTTCAATTCTAGAGCGAAATACAAAATATATTCCAACATATTATAAATCTCAGGAATTTTTACATATTTGTATTAATGATATGAAAATTGTTGTTAACTATTTTCTTTGCAAACAAAATTTATCAATCCTGTACACATGCAACACGCAAGCTCTCTGGCAGCAGAAATTTTTATATTCCAAGCTATTAACATTGAGCTTCTCAATAAAATAAACCTTACATTCAGTGTGGCCGCTACTATGAGATCCTCCCCCACTCCCTCAACAAACGTTTCTCTTCTAGTGTTTCAAACACCTTTGTAATAAGACTAGT
The DNA here is from genome assembly GCA_002778355.1 of Clitarchus hookeri. NCBI lineage: Eukaryota > Metazoa > Arthropoda > Insecta > Phasmatodea > Phasmatidae > Clitarchus > Clitarchus hookeri. The sequence continues at coordinate 703,276 of NQII01000105.1, forward strand.
TCTCTGTCCGCGGTTCCGTCCGCGTATACTACAACAAGCAGTCCTCCCACAAGTTTATCCCTCCCTGCCACTCTTAGCGACTGGCCGTGGGCCTTATTTATAGTTATTTTATAACATACCTTGTATGGAAACGCAGTCTCCTACATTTGAAAGAATACTTGGATGTAATGGGTGGAATATGTGGCAAGGAAATTGATTGCCCTCGAGCACATCCAGTGAAGCTTGTGTCCTCGACTATACACTTTTGCAAAGTCTTTGCTTTGAGCCTGGTACTATTGCAGAGTTTTGGCGGGTCAAGTTTTCGTAGTATTTATACTGGAGCCCCAAACTTGAGGAGAAGTTTGCATGGCGGTAAGTACTTTCTGTACATATTAATGGTTATGCCCTCATGATTATCAAGTTGCGATGTTGTTTCCTCTGGACCAAACTGCATAAATTACTATTTCCAATCCTCTGTCCTAGTAGAATCCTATCTTCTACTTCATTGAAATGGATGCAATTTTGCAGTTAATTTCTATGCCCCATCCCTTCGAAGTTCAACGTAAAAATTAGCGTAGGAGGTAAACATGGTTCCAGTCGCGGACAAGTTTGCCCAATCCCATATAAGCCACGATGCACGTGCCCTGCAGTTAGAATTTTTCCTTCATACCTAGGTGTATGGGATTTTTCCTGAGACGCACTTAGGACCCATCCCTACCTAGGACCTCAGACTGCACTACTAATTTGAAGGAAAGTTACGAAAAACTCGGAAATGTCTGCGTCGAGGATACAGCATCGAGTTTCAAATAATTTGGTGGAAATAGGAATAAAATCAAGGCAACGAAAGAGTTACCTGTCTTTATTACTTAAAATGATGTATCCAGACGAAATATTTTATTTGGCATCAGAATCAGCGCGCTAACACATTGGAGTCGAGAGATTACTGACAGTTTTTTTNCAGACGAAATATTTTATTTGGCATCAGAATCAGCGCTCTAACACATTGGAGTCGAGAGATTACTGACAGTTTTTTTTCTCCCACGCCCAAAATTGCCGCCAGTCGCTGCGGTCTCCCACATGCGCTTCGAGCATGCGAGGTGCCAANTTTTTTTCTCCCACGCCCAAAATTGCCGCCAGTCGCTGCGGTCTCCCACATGCGCTTCGAGCATGCGAGGTGCCAACTCAATGCCATACTTTTGTATCGTAGTCGTATTTGCTATCGAGCACGATGACAATTATTTTAATAGTGTCATTAGCCACAAAGTTAAATGTTGGAATGGGTCACTCTGCAAACGTTAAATCGTCGTTTCCGTCCTGGTATAGGCTGTTCACGATAAATTTGATACTTTTAAAAGCCCTGCGCACTATATGTTTTATGTTTATTTTGTATTCTTCCACCGTATGTGAAATTAACATTACAATGGGCCTCACCTCTTTATTTATGCGTAGGTAAAGTGAAACTGTGAAAATATTATACAAATTTGCTATTTTTTAGACTTGTGTGCACTAAAAATTCCGGAAAGCAAACGAAATCATTTCACTATTCCCAGATGTTATACTGAAATTTTTAATTCAACATTAAGACGTGAAACTACTTCCCCTCCACCATTAACAACTTTATTGGTCACATGTCACCCAGTGTACCCGTTAAAGTAAGCAGGTTGATTTCAGAAGTGCTTGATTAACAGTGAACTGCCTATACCTAGGGCTACCTGTGTTTCGCGAAAAGATTTGTGTTCAAGATATACATAAACATTCTAAATGCACACAGGCAGGTAACCTTTGGCTATTGGCTGGGTGTCCGTGAGGATACATTCTCTATTAGATTGGACCTATCAGAATTAAGTTACTCCAGCACTCAACTTCCGTGATTGGCTGGCGAACACCTCATACGCGTTATAGTTTAAATCATCCAGCCACGAAATTGTTTCAGAATTAACGCGTTTTCCACTACAGATAGTCGTGGAATCTATTCGCGAAAAAAACGGCTGGTCCTACCAGCGGCGTGTGGTGAACTGTTTCAATGTAAGCTGGCGTTAGCTCTATGTTGTACCCTGTTGTTTGCTAGTTCAGGACGCGTGTAAAGAGTTCGCATGCTGCTCCCTTGTGAGTGGTCAGAATACATTCACTTTCCCTAGGCTCCACAGTGGTCATTTGTTCGTGCTGCGCGTGCCGATAACGTACAGCAGTGAGCAAGCACCAGCTTACTTTGCAGCAGTTAACGACACGCCACTGGGCCCTGCCTATACCCCATGTGTCGGCATGTTTGTAAAAACCTGGATAATGATATTCGCGAACATGCGCGGAGTGAGCCGCGCGCGTGGGATCGTGCGCGGCAGCTGCCCCTCGCGGAGTGCGAGGTTAGGGTTGAGGCCTCCCCATGATCTCGGCTCGTGATGGAGCTGGCGGCAAGGTCAAGGTCATCACCGGCTCGTCCCTCACGACTGCACCGGCGGGCGCGCCTGCCCGACCTGCGGCAATCTGCCAGCGCACGCCATCCCGAAAACTGGCCTCGTTCCTTCTGCTTCGTGGAAACATATTACGTCGACGAAGTACAGTCCATTCTCGGTTACTTCCAACTTTTCTGAAGCCCTGTTAAAGCTCTACTTTCAGGATATTCACCCGCCCTATTCCAAGAAGTTTATAGGCTGTTCACGGTAAAATCAGCACTTTTGAAAGCCCCACTTAAAGTCTACTTGTAAACACGCTCTGTATTCTTCGCCTTATATAAAATTAACTTTTCCACGAGCCCCATTATTTTATTCATGCGTTTGTCAAGAGAAAACTGATAATTATTAAAAAATGTAAATGTCTTACAAATCTGCTCATTTTTACACTTTCATGCATTAAGAAATCAGAAAGCGAAATAAATAATTTAACTTATCACAAATGGCTACCTAACACTTTTTATTCGTCGTCAACATATGGAACTACTTTCCCTACATCGTTACTTACTTTACTGTGGGCTCATGCCACACAGTGTGTTCGTTAAAATATATGTAGGCAGGGGAACATCATTTTTTTTAAGGTTGATTTCAAAAGAGCTCATTTTATCATGAAAATCCTACAGAAAACTATAGCAAAAGCACAACGCGCCGCATTCGTGCACACTCTTTTTAATCATATTTGGCACGATAACTATATTTTACTAAGCATTACCAACACGTTTATTTTTCTTTATTGTTATTCGCATTAATTATTAATTAAAGTTTATACTTTATACAAAAACACATTATACACGTGGTGATTTCTAAAAAGGTGGAATTTAAAAAGCACGAAGATATTGCGAATCGACTATAGTATTAGTAACAGTAATAGGTAGGGGAGTCTAGTGGAGAAGTTTGGGGTGGCTTGTAAAATCGGTGTCTTGAGATTGTTTGGGGTTGCTTGTAACATCGGTGTCTTGAGAATCGATGAGGGTGAAACGAGGTGAATATAAAGCAGAGATAGAATACAAGAGTTCAGGGAAATGGGAGTTCCGCAAGAAAACCCGCAGACCAGCGACATCGCCTGGCACGTTTCTCACGTGCAAAAATCCGGGGAGCGACTCCGCCGGGAATCGAGCCCGGTTCGCCTTGGTGGGAGGCGAGCGCTTTAGCCGCTGCGGCAGCCGCGGCCCCAGTAGTATGTTGGGGTTAAAGCCGTTTCACATGGGGCGAATATATCTCGGCTTATTTTTCATTGATATTAAGGCTCCCGCCTACCTGGAACTTTTTTCAACGTTTGAGGCCGAGAGGCGCAGGAGCGAAGGGTGACACTGCCTCGCGCATCAAGTGCGCCATCGCCACTAAGCGCAAGGATCAGAACTGGCGCGCAGTGTTCTCGTCACACTGCGTGTATCTATGCGACTTTCAGCGGTGACCACATTACTTTATTGGTGGAAAGTCTGTAGGAAGATTTAATGCAGAGCCCCTGAGTAGTTTTTAATTTATATGAGGCGTATATTTTGAGATACAACGCTTTGAAAAATCAGTATTTAAGCATTTTGGAACACCCAAAAATGTTTTTTCTTTCAATGTGCATGATTTCTTGAAAGCACTAAACAGCCCTCGTCTGAAGTATGTGTTCTTTTTGAAGATCAGCACATTGGATGCACGGTTAAGAGTTTTGCAGGAACAAAACGTGAATTACCAAATCTCTCTAACGCAGTTAAAGCGCCAGGTAGGCGTGAGCCTAATCTAAGCACTCTCAGCTCTCAATAACTCGCTGTTAAGAGTCGCCCAAATATCTTCACTCATTCTAAGCACTCACACAAGTGCAGCTAGGGTCGGTGGCCTCTCGACAGTCGCCCTGCAGTTTCTCACTACTGGCGAATTTCAACAGGCCGATTGTCACAAGCCCAGCAAAACACGTGTTCACTGGAGCGTTCAGACGTGGCAACTGTATCCGTATTGCTTCCAACTCCAACGTTTCCAGTGGAATTCTGCTCTCAAACATGGCAGAACATGTTGTTCATCCCGCAATGAATTTGTCTGGCGAATTGAAACTTGACAATATTATTTCAGAAATCTCAACTACCTGTATAAGTGTATTGTGCACACATGTTGTTAAAATTTCCTTCTTTTCCTCGCCCTCCCCTTAAAAATTATCATCAACGGAACCTCTTAGCATAATTCCACATTTACAACGGGATGTACGTCAGTATCACTTGTACGGATGACTACAGTTGCCGGCGAGTTGCCTTATGGTCGAATGTTGCTCGGCAACAATCGCTCAGCGTTTATCGTCCTGTGTGGAACGGGCCTTTACGTCTAGTCGGCAACGTGGTCATTAGAGACGGGGCACAATGCTCAGAGAAGCAGGAATGGGGAAGGAATCTACCATGGCCTCTGGTAAGGAACCAGCCCAGCATACGCCTGGATGAATTTCGGGGACCCATGGAAGGAACGCAATCACAATGGCAGGAAAATAAATACTTCTATAAGGAACCAATTTTTGTTTACATTATTTTCCAAGGGAGGATAAAAGTTATATCAGTTGTTCGTATCATTTGAACTCTAAGGAATTTTTAGCAAAATAAAATAAAATGAACACGTTCCTCGTATTGAATAACGGGGCCCCAGTGGTATAGTGGTCAGACTACTCATCTCCCACCTAGGCGAACCGGGCCCGATTCCCGGTGTGGTCTCTACCGGATTTTCGCATGTGGGAATTTTGTCTGACGATGCGGCTGGTTGGCGGGTTCTCTCGGGTATATATTGTTTCCCCCGCCTTTGCATTCTGGCACTGCTCCATACTCATCTCACTTCATCCTCACTGGGTCTCAAAGGGGTTTAGAGCAGCAAAAAGTTCTCCACTCAACTCTTATTGCATAATAAAGTGTTTTGAGATAGTTGCAAATACAGTCCAACATTACAAAACATTTACGAGGGTCCGCTTTTAATAGTTTAATTTGCAGCGACCACGAAATGTTTTGCGAAGCAGAACATTTTGGGGCAGGGATTTTCATTTGAAATTAAAAGACGTACACTTTGTATTACGGGTCTGTTACAATGGAGATACTATGTAAACACAATTTGCCGTAATGATGTGCCGTGATTGTTGGGAAATATAATTAACTCACTATTCCGCAACATTCTGCTTGGAAATCACGAATTTTTTAAGGCTCGGTGAATCTCATCTCCTCCTAACAGCTAACTGTTCTGCATCAGAAGTCTGTCACGCTTACTTACGTAATTTTCCGCTTATTTACTACAAACTCGTAATAAAATATAAGCTAAAGCTAGTAAAAATGCTTTAGTGACTATGACAAAAACAAATTAAAAGTCCCATAAATTTACTTTTGTGTGATATAAGTTATAATCTTCAGATACAATTGCGTATTTGGTTTACATCAGTTTACTGTATAAGTTCGAATTCCGGAAAGGCATAGTGGTGTGCACGTTTTTTTAATGAGTACGTAATATTTTGTATTCAAGTAGGCCTGTCCTTTATTTAACTGAAAAACTTTGAAACAAAATGACTATGTGACGTTTTTATTTCTCGGCACACGTTGTTTCGTAGTTATTATTTTGTTTGGTAAGTGTTATTCTTTCCTTTTTAAGCACAGCTTTTCATCCCTGGTTTCCCCTGAAAAGTGTGATTTAATTTAAATATATTTAGTTTCTCCAATATGATAGTCATTTTTAAATAGTTAAAATATGTCAAGATGAAGAATAAGATTAGAGGACAGGTTTCTTTTAAGTAAAATATGTTACAGAACATTCTGTAGGTTGTAAGAATAATATTGTCTTTTGTTAGTTTAAAGTTGTAAATATAAAGTATGACTTAGCATTTGGCATTTATTTTGCACACACTACCGTAATTTATCATAGGGATTAAATTTAATGTCAAATTATTTCATCTACAATGCATATTTTCTTAATTAACTAAAAATATATTTTATGAAATTATTTGTGATGTCTTATGTTATTTGCGCTGCACGACGATCGTCCTGTCGATCTCTGTAACGTTGTAAGGGGCAAGCCCATATAAGGTTATCTTTGGTGTAATGAATATTTCGCTAAGGCGATTTTCGAAATTTGATGATTCCGTCTTTTTTATCCTTCTTGGACATTTTCTCAACTATGTAACATCTCGAATCTACTACTGTTTGGCAATTTATTTTTTCTACTATCTGATAGTTTTAAATTGGAATCACCGCCTTCAGTGATCAGTACTAAGTATCGCGTAATTGTTTATGATTGAGTGTATAATATTATTCGCGTATTTTATATAAAATTTCTTTGAATTCTGAAAGTGCTATGCACGACTTGAAGTGAATGTGGTTCTTGAGTTAATGGATGGATGCCGGTTTGCTGGCCCTGAAACTTCTGAAAATGTAATTCTGATAGTATGTACCCTGTTCACCCGACGCAAAATACCCTGTTAACGCTCCACTTTTGGCAGTGGACCTGTGAAACCTAACAAACAGATATGATTTTTGACTTAATTCAATAATCATTCTTGTGCATGCTGCTACGTTCGGACGTTTAATAGTAGGTTAGAATTTTGAAAGTTGCACAAAAAATTTATGATCATGTAATGCAATATTATCAAAACAAATTCTATTGATNTATTCAATAATCATTCTTGTGCATGCTGCTACGTTCGGACGTTTAATGGTAGGTTAGAATTTTGAAAGTTGCACAAAAAATTTATGATCATGTAATGCAATATTATCAAAACAATTTCTATTGATCCTGGTGCCCCATTGACTATAACCCACCGTTTATGAAAGTTCCTTATAATGTTCTAATTATATTCAAGAATAGTCTTTTCCCAAAAAAAATTAATATTTCATGATATTTGAGTATTCTATTCAAAGGTATTTGATAACTGTGTTCACATTACTATATTTTCCAAAATAAATTATGTGTACTGAGCTCAAAATCCTATTTTTTAAGTTAATTTAAAATAAATTTACAACAACCGAGACTCTTTTTAATTTTGTTTAATGTTAATTAAATTATTTTACACTTTTCCATTCATTTCGTGAGCTATCGTATTGCATACCAAGATATTGCGAGGAACGCAGGAATCATTGGGCTCAACATATGTTTCTTTAAATTGCCTTTGCTTAAACTTTTCTTATTTTAAAAACACATCTACGTAAGCATGAATTCACGCCTGGAGCCTCGCCCTCCCGGCGGCGGTTGGTCTGTGGATCTACCTGTTCTAGCTGAGAATTAATTTTCTTACTTGGGGTTGCTGTTTACCCCAACTGCCACGGTAGGGGGATCACATGGTTAATTGTTTTCAAATAGATATAATTGCTTCCGAGAATAAAATATACTGCAAGGTTAATATGAAACTTGAATTAGCTAGCGTTGCAGATACGTGTTAATAAGGTTATTTTAAAAGTCCCTAATCCACGCATTTTGTTTGTTGCAGTATTTGCAAAGATATAAAAATATTTTACACTATTCTTCTATAGTGGCAAGTTTGTAATTAATTTTCAATGTGTTAAGGGAAACCTTTTCGCCGTTCTTCACGTTATATATCTTGAAATATGTAGTAAGTAGGAATGCACTTTGTTTAAACTTTGTTTTATCAATGTAAGTGCCTGAACGTTAATTATAATCATTACACTTTTATAAAATGATCTAAGAGAGAGAGAGAGGTTATAAAATATAATTTAAAAACTTTGTGAAAAATCTAATTGGTATTTATCAAAGTTGTGATTGCGAAACATTATGTACCTAGCATAGACTGAAATTCTCGTAGATGTTGCCACATGCATGCTACTGAAAAATAAATATACAGAATGGTGTTAAACTCTTTTCCCAAAGTGAAAATCTAGCACCTGTGGTCAGTAATAAACCTAAAACACCAGTAATCGTATGTCCGGTAAAGTCATTTGATAGCACTACGTTACAAGTTTAAAATAGGTTCAACAATGCTGACAATAACCAGCTGTCATCCGAAGCCTATGGGTAGGACGTGACAGGCCAATTGAATGGCTTCCTCTGTCCTCTTTCCCTTTAGATATTTTTTTCTGGCGTAACGAGGCCGCGGTGACTGAGCGGTTAGCCTGCTCGCCTCCCACCAAGAAGAACCGGGTCAATCCCCGGCCGGGTCACCAGATTTTCGCATGAGGGAATCGTACCAGACGATGCCGTTGGTCGGAGGGGTTTCTCAGGTATCTCCCGTTTCCCCCGCACTTTCATTCCGGCGCCGCTCCATTCTTACCTCAATCACCCTCATCACCTCTCAAGTCCTCGCTGTTAAGAGCCACCCAAATATTTTCACTCACTCACTCTCTCTCTGGCGTTACGCGAAGCCCGCTCTCTAGGAATCACCGGTGACAAGTGCCAAAGATCTAGTTGCTTTGCCTTCGCAGTTGGTAATGTGCGTGATATGCGAAGTCCATAGCGATATATGGTTTATGCGAATAATTAAGCACTTTTGAATATCCTTTAAGATGTACTTTTCTCCCCATTTGCATCATTCCACCACAAATAAAATTTACTTTGCCATAGGCAAAATGACTTTACTCGTGAGTCAGCCAAGTGATAACCATTTACATTTTAGGAACCTAAAGTTGTTCTGAAACGCAATTTCGTTCTCTGATGTGTGTAAGGCAAAACAGAAAAAAAAATGGTTATAGTATAACCTTATTTTCAATAAACACCATCCTATACTGTTGAGCTCTACCTAATCACGACTCATTATTTTGCTACGCCCATACCCCCTTTCAGGTATGAATAAGCTTAAAAGCTAATTCGTAACAATGATGAAGACTTGGTATCTCCCTACCATCACGATGCTTTGCATCAGCTTCTCTACCATCCACCCCCATTTCAATAAATTCCCCACCCAGCAACGCTAATTTCCATAATAATAATATCGTAAATTCCGCTACGTCCACTTTTGGCATTACAACTTTTGGCTTTTGAATAGCAGTGTAATTAAAATAATGTCATAATATCCAGTTTTAAAATGAATTGGGTTTAAATAGTAATTAACCTTTACAGCCGAATATCTTTACTTGCAAAGCAATTATTCGAAACCTAAATAACAAACGGTATTAAAATTTAAAGAATTTCGGTATGAACCGCAAGTCCCTAGTTGCGTTTATATATTTGTAAACAATTCACCTCAGCAATACCATTCTAATAATTTAAATTAAGATATATATCACCTGTTTGCGCTGGATGTAGTTATTTAAAATGAAACTATTAATGTTTTTATATTTCACAATCACGTGACATTTCCAAAAAACATTCCTGTAACATCTGCTGGACCTATAATGTCCTTCCGCAAAGTGAAAGACGTAAAACATTACTAAAAAATGTATGAGTGTACTCATATTACTTGCCGTAGAGCCTGATATGGCTAAGTCATTGAACTCTGATGACGATATTAAGAGTTTTTCAATAAATAAGGCTCACAAATATATTTAATCTCAACTGTCAAAATTAATAGGCGTTCCTTAACTAATTTTGTTTCAAAATATAATGATTTAAAATTTATCCAATGACTAAAAATTTAAATAATATTTGCAGAATATATATTTTTTGGACTGAGTTTGTTCAACAGTTTATTATCTTCAATGAATGGTGATTTATAATGTTTTTGGGGCCCATAAATTCTCTTGACCCTGGCAGTGTGAAGTGTTTACCTTGTGGCAAGGTGTGAGCCAAATATGGTGCCATAGATTTTCAGAATACATTAAATATTCCATTGATAGGGGATGAAAGATAGTTATGTATAACTCATTTCTGGGTGGGGACCTATATATGAATGTATATATATATTATATATGTGTGTTTGTGTGTTGTTGAGAAAAACCTCAAATAATTAACCATTTTTGAGGTATCGACAAAAACAGAACAAAGCAATTTTGTACGAATTCTGTAAGAAAATATTTTAGGGGATTTCCTGTTCTATAGTTCATGCCCTGTAGCTCAAACTGTTGTAAAAAGAGGTCGCGGCGTAGAATGGCAGAAGGGGCAAGAGGAAACGAGTGAGTGGGTGGCTCTTAACAGCGAGGTCTTGAGAGTAGATGCAGGTGATTGAAGTGACTATGAAGCAGCGCTGAAATGAAAGTGTGGGGGAAACGGGAGATCACCTATAAAACCTACCGACCAGTTGCATCGTCCGGCGCGATTGCCACTTGCGAAAATCCGGGAGTAACTCGGCCGGGAGCTAAACCCTATTCGTCTTGGTGGGAGACGAGCAGTCAAACTTCCACTACTTTTTACGTTATGGTTAATGTGTCCAATTTTTCTAAGAAAATATTATGTTATTTATTACTTGTTACAGTAGATTTGGAGACTCTTATATTTGATTATTTAAATCTATAAACAAATTAATGTAAGTGTAAATGTTTGTTTTATGTCTTTCTTTTTTGAAGTTATACTCCTTTTGGCGCGTTGAGGGTAAAAGTTCAGTGTGCAACGGAAGTTGCGCGCGCACAGTGTAACGAAATTTGACGTGAACGTGATAAATACAATAAATACAAATACTTTCAATACAATACAAATACAATAAACAATGGAATACAAATTGTTATATTTGCCTAGTAACAGAGCTTAAGAGTATTATTTCTCACACTTAGGTTTTTTAACTTATACTTCTTTTGGCGCGTGTCTTTCTTCGGTCATTTTATCGTTATCCTACTTACATAAATTATTTGCATACATAATAAAATTTTATTTTAGTCACACCAAAGAAGTTTAACTTCTAACGCGCGTACATAAGTACACGCGCCTATTTTTTTTTATCCTTTCTTATCTCGTGATATTACATTTCTGCGTCTCTCTTCATTGCACACCTGTGTACGTTTCCTAAATTTCTTCTCTCAGTAAAGTATTTGTACTAAAGTGTTTCCATCAAAGTTTGCCTAGAAACTTTACTTACGCACCCATTTATAACTCGCAAAATTCGAAATGGAGCAGAAAAATTTCTGGTACGTTACAGAGTATTCCTATATTTTCAAACTAATTCTATAGGATAATTTATTCACGTGGTCTGCAAAATTTGGTTCAGATTACTTTTATAAAACCATGCATGCTTGTCTTTACTGTATGAAATTCGGTATTAGAACATTTAATTATTTTTGTTGGCATATCTGACCTGCTGGAATAAGTAATTAAGGAATAGTAATTTGGCTATTTTCTCCCAGATCTGTAGTACATCATAAACTGTTCACCAGAAATAATAGTATTATAACACGCACGTTACAGTTTATTGAAATACTTAAAAGTTTATATTCGTGTGAAGTAAATCTATGTTGCAGGCATTTTATTTAATAATTTTTGTACAACAAGTTCGGTACAATGTGACTCTCCCAAAAATAATGGGCATAACTATGCCAGTTATATATCAAATATATTAATGCGAGTGACACGAAGTATTTGAAATGTACTTTCGATAATTTTATTGAAAGTTTTGGTGAAGTAAAATTACAAAAATATGCGAATTTTTATTAAATGGAATTATCCTGTTAGAGATATTTGGCTTCCAAGGATGCTTTACCAGTGTTAATATGGAATCATATCCATACACTCACGTAGTAGGTATTGTTTTTTTTATGAGATACCGTTTCATTAAATAAATCGGAACTGAATGACAGCTACTGAATATTGGTTTGATCAAAACAAATACCTTGCATCCACCGTAAACCTAACATAATGCCAAATTCTGGGCCAAAACTCCATAAATTGGGCTCACATGTTGAACTACAGTTGGCTACTTTTGAATGGATAATTGCGACGGAAGACAAATTGCACCAGTAGTCCTGGAATTTATTGCCTGGTATTAATCCCACATTTAAAGACACTGCGGATTTCTTGCTGCAACAAGCATTTTGTTTCATGCAGGCTACAAGCACTACAAAGCTGCAGCTAAAAAAGTAAACCAATGACTAGGCGAAGTGTTAGAACAAATTTGCATTTGCAAGCTGCCAAGTAAGTTTTGTAGCAAAACAAAATTGATTGCGATTTAAATATTTACATTTGTCTTGCAATCTCGTACTCGCGCCTACTCAGCCAAAAGAAGAGACTTATCGCAGAAATGAACGGCAAAACTTCCCAAGGTCTGAACTCCCTGAGGGTATCCACACCAGACGTGCTAGCGAGAAAAGCTACAGGCAGCTACAAATTACAAATCCACGGACTGTAATTTATCTGTCGAGTGCGAGTGTTCCAAATAAGCGCAACAAACAAAACCAAAATTTGGCTAAAACCACGTGTGGACTTTAAACTGTTATCAAGGACATGGTTTATGCTGAACGTGTTTTAATTTGTACGGTTTTGCCGAAAAATCACTAATTTTAGTCCCACCTAGTTACGCCTAACTGGTGGACTAGAAGAATAAAGTGTGATTCCCACATGTGTCAGATATTTTTTATGAAAGGAAAATACCTTTTTTGTCTTTAGAAAATTATGTTTACGTAGTTTCATCTTCGTACCGCGAAACTTATGAAGCATTATGTCCACTTGTCATGCAAGAAAACTTAAAGAAAAAATAGTAGTTAATGAACAGTAAATTTTTTCCATGAAATGTTATTTTTAATAACTGCAACTGAGCTTATTTATTCGTGCTGTTGTGGGTCTAACGCACATTCGGCAAGTCGCGGGTTCGAGGCCAGTTGGATGAACCAGTGGTAGTTTTCTACAGGTGGTTTTCGATAATACATTTTATGCAAATGCAGGTAAAGTTCTTTAAAATGATTTTTCGTAACCTTCTGCATAATATTCTGATTAAAACCATTAACGTGAGGGTATTCACTATTATTATCTTAATACCTATATATTAATTTTTTTTTTAAGAGAACATGTAAATCACTGCATGTAAATATCGTAAGTCATATCTCATTCCTTACAGAATTTCTAATGCAATTTTCATGAACGCAGTGAAATCAGAACTATTATCTCTTGCATCATTATTTTCCAATGGTAGACTTATTTTTTTTAAAGTAATCACTTTCTTGCCAAGAAACAAAGCGAGATATCAGAACACGTGGTGCTCAATTTTTCTCATCTCAGACACGTGTTCATCTGCATGGTAGACATATGTTTCTAATGTACGTGTCGTTTTGAAAGCACTCAACGGGCCTCATCTGAAGTGCGTGTTCTTCTCGTATAACAGCACACTAGACGAACGTTTAATAGTTTCGTTGAAAAACATGTATTTCAATCACACTGCAACACAATTCAAGCAGCAGGTAATCGGGAGCCTTAATGCTGTTTGCCTGATTGTTTTTTTTTTTTAAGTCAATTTTGAAAACATAAACTTGAAACAAAAACCTACTTGTGAAAAATTATACTCCCAAGTTCTATATCGAGGCCAATATAAAAATTTTTTTTTTAGTAACGTTTAATTAATTATTAATTTTTCTTATATTTCCAGGAAACAGTCTATACGTTAATGTTACAAAAGACTTCCATAGCAAAGAAGTACGTGTATTTTTGCTCAAAAAAGTCCTAGGTTGTATATGTCTTTCTTTAACAGGAACTCCAATAAACTGTATTTCCCTATACTAAATTCTCAACCAGAGTAACTTCGTTCTATTACATAGTTAGTAACATGTTCACGAAGTAACGCGTGACGAAATCGTTTCAGTGATCGGCAGGAATCATGCATGGGCGCCCCATGCTCGCAGATTACAGCCCACTCGCTGGCGGCGAATGGGAATGTGGATCAGGGTGGCGCAAGGATGTTGTTTCTCGTCTTCAAGGACCCGGCGAGCATGTCGAAAGACGTGCCGGCGCCTCTCTTTTGGCGCCGTGCACCGACGCGACGCGTATACCGGCTGCACGCATCCTTCGTCGCCATTGTTCGCAGGACACGGATCCCGGCTGTCCTTCGCCCGGATCGACACAATGGAGTTGTGCTAGATCCTCCGTTAACTGCGACCGTCGCGCGTCGCTTCTACTTTCCACGCACGACCGCGTCATTCCAGGATCCAGGCCACCTCGCTACAAGGTCACGCGGGCCATGTCTATTGTAAAGTATGGGACTCTGGGTCCGCCGGAGAAGTGGTACTGAAGTGGTCATGAAACTGGAAGGGCTATGGAATGTGATTAGCGCGTTCGTGTCCACTTGGATTAGGAGGCGCTGTCTTCTGAATCACTTAAATGTTCATTAAAATGAAAACCGTGATTTTCGTATGGTACAAGTAAAGTTAGTATATTTATTTTCTTTATTATCGGAAAAATTCTAATTAAGTTCAATTTATTCACGACAGCGATATTTAATTCATAATTCTTCAACGTAGCCATTAAGTGTAAAAACACGCATAATACGTCTGGAATAGTCATTTTTATCCCACCAAATTAATCCTTACGCTTTGTCAACAAATAAATAATTAGAAAGACACTCCACCCCTTTCCACTAACGTATTGCTTTCCTGAACATTGCATTGCATAATTACTGTGTAAAAAGTAGTTATGAAAAATAAAGAAATTTTTTAATAAAATATATTGTATATTATTTACGTGTACTGAATAATTCCTGCAATATTGTTCCGGTAACGTATGAGACATGGTAAAACTTTTGTGCTCACTTATATTTATAGGCAAAGATTATTAATTTATCACTCCATTATATTTACCGCAATGCCGCATAAAAAGGCTATGCTTGCTCCACCTGAGTGTGAAAGAATTAGTTTTTGTTGTGGATTAATAACAATCTGGTTCATATAGGCCAATCTCTTCTGCAAGCAATGCTTCTTANAAGAATTAGTTTTTGTTGTGGATTAATAACAATCTGGTTCATATAGGCCAATCTCTTCTGCAAGCAATGCTTCTTGTGCTGAAGCTATGTTTCACCTTCCATAACTAATATTTGATTTCTGTCTGGGTTACAATGCGTAGTTATGTATCAAATTATATTTAGTAATGTATGATTTCCTAAAGGTAACAATTGTCTTTTCACATATTATTATGCTTTCTATTTAATTATATTTATAAAAATGTTTGATATCGTTTGTAAAGAATTACTCATTATTATTTTGTGTGTTTCTATGTCTCTATATCTTCCAATAATACAACAGTCTCTTTCAAATTTACACGTGTCTCCAAAGTAGATAAGCGTTCTAAATGTCCACAAATTTTAAATTATATACCTAAAAATGTATTACCCTACCTTACAGAAAGAGTTTCCTTCAGTTTTAAAAAATATAGAATATATACTTATTTGCCGGTTCTTTTTTTTCCCCCCACCAAAAGGTAATACGTAGAAAGAATAAAATATATCCGTAGTTGAGGTTAATAAAAACTTGTGAACAACATNCCCCCACCAAAAGGTAATACGTAGAAAGAATAAAATATATCCGTAGTTGAGGTTAATAAAAACTTGTGAACAACATAAGCGATCTGGTGGCTCATCGTCTGCATTAATAAACTACAATACTTCAAAAGCTACTTGAAGAACATAACAAGTACAATTATATTAACATAATTTTAAATTCAAATCCCAATCAATTGTGTGTCTATATAAATCAGTCTGATTACAAATTTCTTTATTATTTAATAAAATTATTTTTTCCTTAAATAGCGAGTTTAGGAAATATTAAACACAAAATATCATTCTGTTGAATGGATTCGGGAAATGAAATATTGTGGTACGCATGATATAATGTTTTATCTTTAAACACAATGTTTAAAAAATGTTATTAAATGAATTACAACAATTTTTATTAATGTAAGTGGAACAGTCGCCCATATAGATAGAACATACGTAACATCAGTAGTCGGTATGATATAAATGTAAGGAATTGAGAATACTTTTTTTTTCGATTTACTTCTTTTATTCTTTTGATGTTGTACACTTTCACGTGGCTTGATCAATCCGTTAAAGCAGCATACATTTCCACTTTAGCAATTGTGGTATCTGGAGATGATTCTCACATCTTATCAGTTCCAAGAATATAATGAAAAGGACTAATGTAGATTGGTGGTACCATTTTTCTGTATGCCACATGCACGTCGTTTGCTAAGTAAGTAGGTACAGAAAAGAAGTTGCGGGAACAAATTTTTTTACACGATGACTTGAAATTGTATGTATGTATATATGCTAGTAGTTATGATGCATACAAACAGGGAGTTGGATTTCTTCTGCACAACAGGAACGCGTAGAAAATATCGCAACATAAACGGTTTAATTTTTTTAAATTTAATGATATAAAATGGACGAGACGTGTTCGTTTTTTAGCGTCTATTTTTCACAATGCTGTACATATTACAGTAGAAACTATTATTTAACGGGCCATATGTTTTTCGTATGTTTACCGAACAATGCTTACTATTTTCCTTACGTCATCCACCTGAAAATTTCTCCATTAGGTACACATGCAGGTAGATAACCTACATAAATTTAAAATATTGGTGGGGGAAATTTTGGTGAACACCTTTAATGCATAAATATTTTTATAGGAAAGTAAATATTAAAACTTGGAATCTAATAAGCGAAAATTACCATCAAATCTCTCTAGAACCAACATTTGATGGAAAAATAAAGAAACTAAGTTGAGGCGAATTCTGGCAAATTATAAGTTAAAGTAAAGCCCGTGACAAAAATTGAGAGGAAGCTGTCACCAGGCCCTTACACAGGAATTTTGTTTGGGGAGGGTCAGAATTGGCTTAGCCCGGGTGGAACTGGGAGCGGAGGGCGTGGAGAGCACTTGTCTCTCTGCTACAAATATGAAATATTAGAAGTATGGAAATTACAAGTCAAAGAAATTTGCTGCATACAAAGCGTAAATCTCAACATTTTCTGTGTGATAATGAACTCAACTATGAAACTGTAAATATGCCAATTTTAAAAGTTTTTCCTTGCAAATTAACGTTTGCTCTCGTGTGACTTAATGGGGCCGCGGTGATGTAGTGGTTAGACTACTCGACTCCCACCTAAGCCAACCGGGTTTGATTCCCGGCCGTGTCGCTCCCAGATTTTCACATGTGGGAATCGTGCCGGACGATGCCGCTTGTCGGCGGCTCTTCTCGGGGATCTCCCTTTTCCTTCGCTTTTATATTCCGGCGCTGCTCCATTCTCACTACTCTCTATCCTCATCGGCTCTCAAGATCTCGATGTTAAGAGCCACTCAAATCTCTTCACTCACTCTAAATAATGTTGCCACAATTAAAAGTTGTTTTACGCTAAAAATAACAGGATGAACCAAATATTTTGTGTTATTGTGACATTAAAGAAATGCTCAACAAATATAAGTTTACANCTAAAAATAACAGGATGAACCAAATATTTTGTGTTATTGTGACATTAAAGAAATGCTCAACAAATATAAGTTTACACTGAATTGGCTTTGTAAAATAGCGTAGTAGTGAACAGTGATAAACCCGTAAAATGAAACCACTTAAAATTATTTTTNCTGAATTGGCTTTGTAAAATAGCGTAGTAGTGAACAGTGATAAACCCGTAAAATGAAACCACTTAAAATTATTTTTAATGTATAGTATGAGAACTAAATGTATATTATGCCAGCTCTCAAGCATTACCAAACATTGTACGTGTGTCAGATATATATAGAACATAATTTTCTTTCGTAAAGTGGAGCACCTCATATATTCTGGGTGCGGGTTCAATTTCCCTCTTAGTTAGTAATATTTTTCTTTGTTACAAAATAACAATACTTCATGTATTTTACATGCGAATGTGTTCTTAAAGCCACGAAAATACAAAAAAAAATATCGAACATAAATATAACACAATTTTGTTTTATCGTAATATTAACTTCACCTTAATGTTGACAGAACAGGAAGGAAGTAGTGTTGTTACAAAAGTACATATTGTTACAATAATATTAAAAACTTAACAGTATATTGCATTAACAGCAACATTATTTACATACATTTCACCTATAACAAAAAATTACTATTGTAGTAGCATTAATACTGTTGGCACAACATTTGAATTTCTTCTCTGTAATTTTAGTTATTTGAGAACGTTAAGAATTGAGAATATTATTATGCATAAATTGCGGGCATAAAATCAGGCTCGTAAAAAGCAGTTGCAAAGTTTTCCCGGAAATCAAATGAACTATGCAAGACAGCTTGCCCGAGTTTCAATTTGGCGCAGCCGGTAACGTTACAAACTGCCCGGAGCGGCAGTGAAGTGTACCGGGAGTTGTACAAGATTGTTTCAAGTAGCTGGAGACGGCGGAGAAGAAAGCAAATTTACGAGAGCGGGCGAGATCTCTCTCTCTCTCTCTCTCGCTCTCCACCGCAGTCGCAGTCTCGTCCCTGGATCGCACTCTGCCGCCCGTGGCGAGAATGAAGAGGGGCGGGGGGGAGGTCACCCTTGGGCCCGAGCAGGGAGAAGGCGAAGCGAACGGCTTCGTGCGCGGACCATTACCGCGTGTGGTAACAACTTGCGGGCCTGTCCACATATGTGCTCCGGGTGGGATCCCCCCACCCAGGGGGTCTGCTCTCGTTGTAGGCCCTCACGACCCCTCCGCCTAGACGAGCGCGTCCACACAACCTCCTCGAAGAATGGGGTTTCGCTCCGATCCTGCAAATTGGAGCGGCCACAACCACGATGGCGTAGCAAGCTGTTGCGAAAGTTCGCCGTTCCAGGCCCGAAGAAAACGTGAACCTCTTTCGTAGGAGATTGATTCGGAAAGTCTGGCTCGCAATTTCTGTGAAGTGTTACGAGCATAACAGACTTTCTTCCTGTTGCATACGAGTGTTTCTCTTACGACCTGTCAAGTAGTTACGCCATTTCCGTGATGTATCTGTTGTTCTTTTATTTGGCACATTTTAATAACAAGAGAACACGAATCTTAGGCACGTTTTTGGCTAATAGCCAATATATTACTACTGATTTCGCTGGAATTGCTGGCAAACACACGTGCGTCAAACTGAATTTATTTCCCCCGTTTATATATTTATAATATTTTTGTTTAAAGTCAAACGAAAAATTTAAAGCCTATCTCATAGGTATTTTCGAGCGAGGTGTCTTGTATTTCAGCCACAACTATAAAATGTATTCGTGAACTTTTTAAATAAGTAAGCTACTTAAAGTTTTATATGTGCTTTACCCTCGGTTAGCCAAAAGGTATGTTGTTGAAAGAATAAATAAACCGATAAAAAATTTAAACTAATTTCTAGAACACGGATAATTTTTCTAAATCAAACTACCGCAAGTCNTTTCGCTGGAATTGCTGGCAAACACACGTGCGTCAAACTGAATTTATTTCCCCCGTTTATATATTTATAATATTTGTGTTTAAAGTCAAACGAAAAATTTAAAGCCTATCTCATAGGCATTTTCGAGCGAGGTGTCTTGTATTTCAGCCACAACTATAAAATGTATTCGTGAACTTTTTAAATAAGTAAGCTACTTAAAGTTTTATATGTGCTTTACCCTCGGTTAGCCAAAAGGTATGTTGTTGAAAAAATAAATAAACCGATAAAAAATTTAAACTAATTTCTAGAACACGGATAATTTTTCTAAATCAAACTACCGCAAGTCACACGAATTAAAAAATATAAACTTGCAGAAATATCTCCACTATTTGTTCAAATCATATATAATATGACAATATCAATTTTGCGGTAAAATATTTAATAACTACTTGCCAGAGCAAAGAATCAGCGTGTCGGAAATAGTTCGGGAACTATGTGTGATTATATTAATTACTTTGTAAGATATTAAAAATTTTGAGGGCACCTAATGCAGTTCGTAGCCCAATGTAACATTCTGAACACTTATTGAAACAAATCACTAATAACTTGACTTAGCCGATGAGAAATGAAATACTGTAAGCTGTGAGATGCTTGGGATTACTTCAGTACTCCAATTTCTCAGGTCGACAAATGAGTAAGTTAGAAAGCTTAAATCTTTTTTTTTAATTAATTTAACCTATTCACAAATTAAAAGACGCAAACTTATCTTGATTATAGTGAAGAAAATGTCATTGATTTTGGCATAGTGTGTATTTAGACTACTTTAATTTATCTTATTAGACGCTATGAATAATGCTTCTTTATACAGAGTGCTCAAAATATGTATTTATAAATTTTTAGGTAGCCTTCTACGTTATATCTGAAATTTCATAAACTAACAAACCACTTCTTTTCATCATAAGAGCGATTATTTGTAATCTGCGATTATAAAAGCGCATTGCTGATCGTTGTTGTTCTCGTAACATAAAACATGAACTTGCAGTTTCCCATTCCTCTTAGAAACTATGCATAAAGGGCATTGCACCTTAACTCAAAATTAAAAACTAACTCTTAAGAAATTGTTATTCCGTGCGTAAGTGCTAGAGTTAGTATGTAGCGCACAATATCCAGCATGTTATAATAAACCTCATTATTAACCCATTCGATATTGTTTATTCATATCCCATGATAAACGCGTTAAGAAGAGTTAACTTATTTGCAAAGTAGTATTAGAATAGCGTTTTACCACGCCATCTGTGGCCGAAGCGGTACTCGCATTGAAAAACCAACATTTTATTGACATGTTGGTGACATTTTCCACGATGCACGGTTGACTTTCTGTTCAGTTTGTCTTGCATGAAAAATGGGAAAAGAAATTACTTCCCCTTTCATCATCGTTCCTTAACGTAAACATAAAAAAAATTGTAAGACTATTTTTAAAATATTTACAGACCTGTTACTATTCTCGGGTTCTTGTTACAAGAATAAACCTAGTACATCAATGGGTAATTCATACGTTACTCTATGCATGTTTTAAAAATGAAGTTGCATGGAAATGGAGTGCGTCTAACAAGTTAAAGGCTACCAAGTTTTATTATAAATTGTAAACAGCATGAAAAATATTTTTTTATAAATAGATATATGATGATTGCAGACAGACTGATACACGTCGGTGGCATATGAAGAACTCAAGCCAATAGTAAAAAAAAAGTACCTGAATAAGAAAATTCAGACTAAAATTTAAAAAAAACTACACTTACCCGTTACCTCACACCATCCTAACTTAAGCATTCGATTACTATATATTGTACATAGGGACTTCCCAACACCAAACTATGTCTACTTTAACAACGGACTAAATTACATTTAGGAGCTATTGAAGTAATCAAGACTATGGTCTAGGGGGGGGGGTCATTAACAAATTTTGTGGCGTAGCTTCAAAAGTATGCGTTTTCCTAGCGTTCAGCATCACCGAGTGAGGTACGCATGTAACAAGGCAACCCTGCAAACACTTATGATTGCTCTAAGTTCATAAAATTTAACTCCAATCAACGTAAACAAGCGAATAAATGAAATATTTTTGACCTGGCAATGAAAAGATAACAGCGATTCAACAGTTATTACTACTGAATTACAGCAAAATGCATCGCTCTGGTGCACTTAAAAGTCGTTCATCGCACTTTCCAGTCGGTGAACTTTATTATTTATTTTTTTGATGGACAGCATTTATTCTTATGAATTTATTGATTTAGTATAGGACTGTAGAGATATTTTTGCAGAAGGAAACCAAATAAAGTAGTGTCATTTGGGAATTAAATTATGCCCAAAGTGGAGAAAGAAAGATTATTTATACGCTAGATTTCACTATTCTGTGAATACTCAGATCCCTGTAATTTTTTTTTCTGTTTTCTCTTGGCTATGGTATACCTCCCTGCGACCACTGACACGTTGACTTTATTGCATGTGATTCATTTGCATTTTGTAAGTTTGCTTGTTTTCTGCTCGCGGCTTTGCTCGCGTGTACTATATGAAGCAGCTATTATTTCCCTTTACTGGACCTCTTAATACACTACATCAGCGGTTCTCCACTCAGGTGATGCGATTACCAAGTTGCTAGGTGAGCTTTCTCTGGAGCAGGCGATGTACAGCCGCCTGTGTGAGAAGCAGTCCTCCTTAAAGTCTATCATTGTAACGTTCAGTGACTTTCCTTCTACCCTTTTTTCAAGTAACAGGAAAACAGACCTCGATGGGAAATTGCAAACTCTTAAATAATCTGAAAGTGTATTCAGCTGGAATGATTGGTCAGCGCGGTGTGAAAATTTATTCCCTCCAAGCTCATCCAGTATAGACTGTGGCCTGCATTATATATATATATATATATATATATATATTTTTTTTTTTTTTTTTTTTTTTTCGCGAACATGTTTATTTGAAAGCCTGATACTACTGCAGAGTTTTCACGGTTTAAGTTTTCGCAGCAACATTACTAGAGCATCGACTTAGAAGAGAAGCTTGTGTGGTGACAAGCCGGTAGAGGTTTGCGGTTGAGGAACTCCCCAGGATAATGGACTACATCATCCATTTTCACAACTGTGTCCACAGATTTTTACTCAATTTCTACCCCTCCGAACAAGTTAAGAAAACTGTCATTAATTGCCTCTACCTTTCCTTTCTCGGGTGTCAGAACGGCATGTGTGCACATTCAAATGTAGTATATAGCATGATATATCACGTGATTGAGCATGAGGCTACAGAATAATGTAAAAGAAATGCATCGTACGATCAAAATTGTCAAAATAATACCCCACAGGAAATTTAAGCCCTCAAAAAGTAGCTCACCGACACTCCATCTAAGGCGTAAGTGCTGTGATCGCCCCATCTGTGGCGTAAGAATGGGAAAAGGGAGGGGGAGAGGAACCACGTTGGTATGTCAAGTGGGAACCTTCACGTTTTATTCCTGATTCGTATACTACGTACATATGCATGAAACGTTTAGGCCATAATAATAATTAATATGTTCATATGAAATGAAATATAAAAACAGTATAATAAAACAATATAAAAAATATATAAAGTTTTTAAAAAAATTCAACATCACAAATTTTTTGTGCATTCATTTCAGTTATGAAATAATATGTTTCGTGCCGAACTAAACTTCTATTAATTCAATTATTAATTTTACCGATGATTTATTACATATAACCAGATGAATTATTTTGATGGTCTTGCATCTTAAACGATTTTTAATGTGCACTCAGAAGCTTACAAATTGGGAATATATTAAAAATTTTAATAATAATATAATCACTGCTTATTTTGAACACTAAAATAAGCCAATTGTAGCAAAATATTTTGCTGCGCTGCATAATATACGCATTATTATTATTACGCAACACAAATTATTTTCTGGCAACTTTGGAAGAGTTTATTCTACTATTTAACGAGTTCTGAATGTTGTATAGTCGGTTGCAATACTTCATTGGACACCACTGTACTTTCCCCTTATTTCATTACCCAACGTTCAAATAAGCGTAATGATGAATTTTTCCGGTCGTCACAATTTTCACCTACCTCGTAGTCATTACCAGAAGAGAACACTCGTAATGGTAGCGCTGGTACCGAGATGACAGAAGGGGCACGCATGACGTCATCGTACATGAATGGACCCCGGAACACGGGCTCATGTATGGCTTACCCTTCACACGAGTACAAAGCAGAGGAATGGACCCAGGCGGCAATTAGCTATACTCGCTATAAATCAGCTCGAAGCGAGAGTGGCCATTGTTTCGTCCCGGAGTAGATGTCAGCCTCGCAGCATCTTCCTCATCTCCTTCTCTTTCTTTTATTATTGCAGTAACTCTCGGCGGCGGAGTCTGCTGCAAGCGGCGTGTTGCCGTGCGTTGCCGCCGCGGCTCCGCACCGCAACATTCTCCTTGCGAAACAAACCAAGGAAGCGCAACGTTTCACTTTAGCCGCTGTTGTGTCTGCTTTCATCAACTTGACGCCCGTATTAACCTGGCGAGAGTTACAGCGCAAACCGGTCCAACAAATGGAGCCTTAACAACTTGGCAGAAATACGGTAGGATAAATTTATACCCTTAACAGCAAACTGTTTCGTATTCGCTCCACAGATACATTTTATCTGATAGAGTCCTGTAGGGATGATTAAAATTGGAAAAGTTGTCTTTGGCTAGCTTATTAACGAGCTTCGAGATCTAACTTGAAAATGTTTTATGAATATTTTAAAAAACATGATACGGCATTATTTACAAGTAGGCAATAGACGTAACCAATAATAATTAACCAGATTACGATGTAGTTTTATAAAAAGGTAGGGTACTTGAAATGTAGTGTCAGTTATTTTGTATTTCAATGTAAAACTATGAAAATTTTAAAGGCATTTACAACAATAAATCATTTTTTAATACAAATATTTTTATCTATCCCTTAAGTCACGCTTTTTTTTTTGCTAAAAACGGCTATTTTTATTATTATTATATATATATATATATATATATAATAATAATATATATATATGTGTGTGTGTGTGTGTGTGTGTGTGTGTGTGGTGGCTGAAAGACCTTTTCTTGTTGTCGGTAGATTCATCGCGAGATTGTATAGGTAACTTGCATTATAAATTGCTCAATTGTTAGTTATGGAAACGCCACACGTATAAGTGGATTATCCGAGATTCAAATCCGTGATCAGCCTTGACCACGGACATTAGTTCAGGACAAGTTTACTCTTATTTTCAGTGTCCTGCACTCCACGCCGTAAGTGAAAGTGATCGAATGTAGTCCGCGGCAATATACCGCAACAACTTAACACGACTGTGAGATCAAGAAGCTGGATAATGTGGCCATGAGACGAGCTGCAGAGTTAATTACAGGCGAAGAAACGGGATAAATTATTTGCGTGTTTACCGTGCAATGGCGTTCTTCCCACGTTCCCTATCAGATTGCAGCTACTGAGTGTGCGCCGTTACTTAAGCCATACGCCCACGAACCTCTGCTCTGCACCGACTGCGATTCCATAGATAAATCATTCTGAAGACAACCTTACTTAAGGCAGGCGTGGTACTTAAACCAACGCTGAACACGTTAACTGGAGTTGATAGGTTTTGGAAGCCAATATAGAACTATCATAGAAGGGCAATTGTAAGAAACTGTTTCTCTGCTTACTTCGCCTACAAGTGTTTTGATGGAATGGTATATCCCTTTAGCTCAATATTTTACGCCACAAAAACACGTGCAAATTTGTGGCGTTTGAAATAGCTCGACAATAAAGCATCAAGCTGGAAAAATATTTGCTCCAATTGTTAGCGAAACATATTATCCAAGAGTAACGCACCGCTTCTGAGATTTTATATATTCACTTTCAGAACCCCCTTTAGATTTTTATCAATTTTGTTGCGTGCCGCTTGCCTCGATTGACCAACCGAACGACAGAAGCTCAGATTTGAAAATTGTCTTGGAAAACTACAATGTAAAAAATTCCTATTGATCTTCCTAAACTGTAGTGGTAGTTTTTAAAATGCACATTGTATAGAAATCATAACTCATATCTGGCTGAAAATACATAAATTTCCGACATCCTAGTATACAAAATTTGGAACTTCCCTCCATTGAGGGGCCACAGTAGTGTAGTGGTCTGACTACTCGCCTCTCATCTAGGCGAACTGGGTTCGAAACATGGCGGGGCTGCTCCCGGATTTTCGCATGTGGGAATCGTGCTGGACGATGCCATTTGTCGGCGGGATTTCTCGGGGATCTTCCAGCGCCTGTTCATACTCACCTCGCTTCACCTTCTTCGGTTCTCAAGACCTCTATGTTAAGAGCCACTCCGCATTTGACACTTCCGTGATGTAAATGTAAAAACGCAACGGAGAATAATTTACCAGTTACGCTTTCTCAATGTACGTATACACTGATAAGGTATATTTCCGTATGCTTTCTTGCAGCGCGGTGTCGTTTTAGAGAAGTATTCCCAGATCACGACTTAAAAGCAATATGTGCATTAAGATATTCGTTAAGCGTAAGGTTAAGCATTATTTTTTGTTTCTCCTGCATGTGGGTGGTAAAATGCTCATTATTAAACTACGCGAATGAAATGTGGTCCTTTAAGAGGACTATGTACCTTAAACTGATCTGCAAAAAGAAGATACACTTTAGAGGAAGTACGAAGAGCACTTTCAAGGCACCACGCACATTATAAACACTATTTCCGAGCTGCGAAACTACCCTACGCTAAACTAAAATCTTGATGCACATATTGCTTTTCCCAACTGCCTTAGTGCAAAATGTACCGGTAGGAAACACTCAAAGTACTGATCTACTTTGCTACAGACTTTGCACTTATACATGTATATGGTCACTACATAAAGATCTGCAGTTCCATTGGTACAACGGGAATATTACACGACACATTAAGAACCTTGTGTATAGACGCGCTGCGGTGATAGGTACGCGGGTCGTTGTCGCCCTTATCGCACTCTGACTTTTGTGCCTCTAATGACCAAAAGAGCATAGGATATTTAAGAGGAGTACCCTGAAAAAAATATTTTCTGCAAAATCTATGTTTGCGCGTATACGAGAGTAATAAAATATTCCTTAAATAAGATTTTTTTTCAAGGAAAGGTAAAATATATTTTCTATAGCTGCCACGATTTACTTTATCCCATTACATATATTAAACAACAAGTTACTTATATAACTAACAAGCATACTTTCCTTCACATGAATACAAATAATTTTGATGAAGTTCTTAAAAGGTTATAAAGAATGTGGGTCTTCACGTCTCGTTGACAGCGATATTATTAAAAATTGAACTAGAATCAAATGGAATATGACCTACTGTAGTATTACTTGATTTTCAAACTTCGTGAGAATCGGTTGATATTATCCAGGGAGGACATAAAAACTTTATTTTTCATGTGTCGATGTCTTACAAAATGACGTACAAAAGAGGCTGTACATTAACACAATTGTACACATAATTGATACTTTCAGCATATCAAGTTTGACCGAAATATGTCAAATATTTTGGTATATGTAGCAAATAAATTGTAAAATTATTGTACGGCCACCATTTTGAAAATAAGTGACATGCATCTAAATTGCAAGTATTTACATTGACTACGATAGTATTACATATATGCGAAATTTGGCAGGAAAGGGTTGAGTAGTTCTCGATACAAAACGTTAAATATTAATTTTTTCATGCTGCACTATCTTTAAAAATGTTGGGAGAATAACATTACCTATTTTAAAATTTAATGTCTACATCATGCATTATCAACTTAAATATGGATTTTTTAATCAGTTTGAAGGTTCCCGAGATATAACAGTATGCCATTAAAATTTTTAATTGGCCGACATTTGAAAAATAGGTACACGGCGTGATCTAAAACTATAATAGCAGATTACACTTGCTAAATACAACATGTGGTCCAAGTTTGCTCAAATTGGTTAACGGGTTTTAAAGTTATTAGGCTTGGGGNTGGGGGGGGGGGGGGCGTTGAGCGCATACACATATTTTAGATAGTCATTTAGGTGATTGCATAAGTCTATCTTTCCTTCGTAAAGTATGGAAAAAAGGAAAAATTATCGAAAATAAAAAAACTTTAAAGGTATTTATGGCAGTTCACTTAAAGGAAAGGAAAACGTACAAAATTGTATCTGTAGGTTAATTAATTCTCTTTCATCGCATTTGATAATAACCTACTCTTGCAGATATAATTTGCGAGAACTTCAGCTACTGGGAAATGCATATCCCAGTCTTGGGAGGGCCCGTTGCAATGCTTCCTTATGTCCAATAGTAAGGTCAATTCTACTCAGGGTAGGAACAAAATGAGTTTTCTTATGGGAGAGATTGGCATAGGGAAAATTTCCGCCTCTAGGTGCGCAGTGTTCCAAAGAGGTCACTTTTAAATAACACTTCAAGCAACGTGAATAATAAAAGAGAAAGATTTTACTTAGTAAAATTGTTATTTTATATTTTATTTATGATTATTGCAAATACTTAGTTTTTTAACGTGGAAAACAGAAAACAATCCTGTACACATGCGACACAAACGTTTACCTAGTGGCGAAAAATTTTAGTTGCCAAACTAAAAGCATTGAGATACCCAACCTGAGTTTAATAGACCTTAGCCAGATGTCATCTTGATGCGCTAAAAATGTCTTTGTTTACAATCAGCGGTTTCTTTATACTTTCTGAATCGAACCACATGTATGACGTCTTTGGTTGTCTCCTAAATATGTAATGTGTCACAAGCGTTTCATACTTGTGTTAACATTCAAATACCTTAGCTTCAAATCAAATTTAAGTTATACTTATAATATACCTATAAATTATAATATCTTAAGTTTATAATTAATATAAATAAAACAGAGAGAATATAGGTGTGCTGGCAATGCCTAGTATGAAATTGTTCTTATGAAACATATTATTACACCGAGTACCCACGAATGCGGTGCGTTGACCTTTTCAGTGTAATTGTCTAGACTTGATTAAGATTTTTTTTTTACACGAGGCGTAGGCATATAGAGGAAGTACAACTTTAGCAAGGCTTCAGAAGTTATAAGTAACCGTGAATTGACTATATGATGTATTCCACTTAAGTGTCGGTACGCCTATAATTCATAGATTCAGGGTTCTTACCTGATGACAAAGGTGTCACTTGATTAGGCTCTAGTGTTCCCGTTTTGTTATTAAAGAAATGTATACAAGCATTAAACCGCGTTTTGTTAACGAGCCAGGGCATTCAGTGAGACGTTTGGAAAGCTTGAATATCGGTTTTTAATATTATTTAATAGTGTGTTTCAGTGAGAGGACATTGGCCTATCTCTTTCGCTGTCGCAAGTATACGCTTCTCTGATATTGATTATGTATTTTTGGAAAAAGATTAAGTTTCCTCTAAGAGTCTTCAGGCAACAAGTTTCCTGTCTCGAAGGGATTACTAAGAAATATTTACTATTCATAGCAATTTTCAGAGGTTCCATGTTAACCACTCGCCATCTATGTAAATGTCTCATTTAAGGAGTTGCCGTGAAGAATATTATTAGGTTTACAGGTACTTACGTACTCCTTACAATGAATAACATAGACTAAAAAATTTAAAAATTTATATTGACGCATTGCACCTACAGGAACGAGTGATAACCTTCTAGTATGTCAGCAACAAATAATAAGTTTACCTTCATTAAGCGTAGTTAAAAACTTGCGGTAATTTCTAACAGCGAATGGCACCTACCACGATTTAATATATTCTGCATCATGTTGTATGTGAACGAATATACTCGTGAAGTTATTTTAAGGGGCGGCACATAATATTATATAGAATTGGACATGTACATACATGGATGCACTGTAATCTTAAACAGTTGAATATTTAAATTCAGATTTAAGACAGCTTACCTTTTTTTTGTAACGTATGGCCTCAACAGCAGAGAACGTTGTTTAATTATTTTCATATTTGGTCAATCACTTAGTTTTCATACCTTTTTTACTCTTTTGCATCATATTTTATGGAATTAAAAATATAATTATTCGATTATTTTCTAATCGTTTACTGCTAATGCGTGCTATGAAAAAGTTCCATTATATGGTGTCAACGTAATAATTCTTTGCTGCATAACTCACCAAGTGGCGAACACACACTAATCTTAAAGTACAACTGACTTTATTCTGCCGAATAGTGTTACATGGCGAAACCTACCACATCAGAAACTAAGAATTTGAAGGCTTGTTTATTAATTTTCTCTTTGGTGGTAAGGGTTGACTATGGGTCGTATGGATGCATTATTAATTTTACTTTTGGTCGTAACGACCAACTACAAATCGTATAGCAGGTGTAGGTTCCCAAGATATGGCATAAAAACTTTATTTGATTATTTGATGCTACCTTACAAATTTGCCTAAAACAAGAGGTTCTGTGTATGACGTTTCTAATAAATACTGTGAGCATATAAATGTAGGATGAATTTTTTTAAACTACTTCATAGATATGACAAATTTTTAAAATCAGTGTCTTACTCCATTTAAATCACTCACGTTTACATGGTCTTCAATAGCACTACTGGAATGCGAAATTTGGCGCAAATTAGTTGAATGGTTTCGTAAATATTACAAAAGTCCCCTTTTCTGACACTTTTACAAAACAAAAGCTGACAATAGAAAATCTCTGTATGCATAATTGATGCTTCTAAAGAATACCCACTCTTAGCGTACAAAATTTTGGTAAATTTTGTTGTAAGTTTTGTAACTGATGAATCCAATTTAACTTTATTAAGCAATTAAAAAAAGGCCAGCGGCAACTAGAACTTGTACTTTTACATCCTCTACTGTATCACTACTTGCGTGTAAAATTTGGTAGTAATCAGTTGATTTGTCCACAAGATATGACTTAAAATCTCAATTATTTCCATGTGACGATCTTCATAAATGGAGGACAAAAGTTTATGTATTAGCACATTATATGATTGTCGTAAATACTGCCAATATACAAAGTTAAGTTATAATTGGTTATCTTATATCGTTAGATATAGCATACCCAGTTAAAATCATCATATACATAGGGATAGGTCAATTGTTTCCCGAGATATTACATAAAAACTTTATTTACTCATGTGGCGCTATCCTTGGTCGTAAGGGTTAACTATCAGTCGCATTCCTAGACTATTTATTTATTTTTTGGTCATAAGCATTATTTATGTTGTCAAAAGTAGGAAAGTACATGTTATGGAAACTCACTACATTCCGCCAGTAATGGAGTAAAAAACAATTCTGGAGGTTTATCCTCCCCTCTTGGGCATCCGGTTGATACGGAACTCACAAACTCCCAAAACCTCATGAATATTCACCGCGTAATAGAGCATTTAAAACTACAAGTTTGTACTCGATACATAATAAACAAACTTGCATTAAAATCTGGGGACAATATTAATATAAATAACCACCACAAGGGGCCATGTTGGTATAGTGGTTAGAATATTCGCCTCTCTCCAAGACAATCCGGGTTCAATTCCCTGAGGGGTCGCCCCCCGTTTTTCATATGGGGTAATCGTTCCAGACGATGCCGCTACTCGGCGGGTTTCCTCGGGGATTACGTTTCCCCCGCCCTTGCATTCCGGCGCTGCTCCATACTCCTCTCGCTTCACCCTCATCGGCTCTCAAGACCTCGCTCAAAGCACTACACAAACGCGATTCCTTTCTATCAGTATTTGCGTCATTTTACAATGTGCAAAATGCAACGTAATTCACAGACTTGAGAAGCGCCATAATATTTCGTAGGAACTAAATATTTTGAAGAGTAGTGAAGGGGTTTCGATCTAATATAATCTCTCATTCCATATAGCCCTCTTCTTTAATTGCTATATATAACTGCCACAATATAAGGAATTCTAATTTTTTAGAATTAAATGCAATTGATTTTGTCATTTTAGCATCCGTACAATGTACATTATGAAAAGTATTTACACTTCTGCAAAGCGTATCTGAATTATCGTTATCTTAACCCACGTGTTCCTTTCCCACCCTGAAGCGGAATGCTGAGTGCGCCACGGGAAAGTAGGAAAGTATGATGATAACAGCAACCAGCTCTACGAGTGCGTTACTTCACGAAAGTTACATGGGCCGGGCGTAACAGCGAGTGATAATCGGCGACGTGTAGCCCGGGGGCCGACGGCGTTGAAGGCGGTACGGAATAATCCAGAGGTGCGTCATCTCCGAGGCGGCGTGGGGAGCGGAGAAAGTGGGCTCCGCATCATCTCGCAGGTCGTTTACCACCGCGTCCTTGATACACATCTCNAGTAGAGACACCGGCAATATTAAATCCTCGCTGTGCAGCGCGTTCTGTGGTCACCGTAGCTCGCTAACCATGGAAATGTTGATGTATGAAAAAAATATCGATATTTTCATATGGGATATTTTCGATAATACCGTTTCATAAAATTATATACCGTAAGCGGGGTGACTTTGTGACACATAAATTTTTACTGTTATTTACATTTTGCTCCATTTCAAAGAGGCTATTTGTAATGTTTATTGACTCAATTGGCCCCATTTAATATCTTTTACATCTCACTGTAATAGGGAGGCATTTAAATGCTTGTGAAATAAATATCGATTTTTTATATTTTATATATGGCACTGGGTTTGCAGCAAGGGGTGGAATGCGCATGATAATGATGAAGCATATCAGCCGTGCTGTGACACCTTAAACATTGGAATCCTAAGGTGTCAAAATTAAAATTAAACTATTGTATCAGAGCACGTCGATATTTAACCTAAAAGTCTAGCTTCATTAGCTGTTATTTGTTTAAAAAATTCCACATTTTACTTGCATTATACACAAAAACCAGCTTCAACATTTTCAATATTTTGGGTGTCACATTATGGCGATGGACGAAAATACAGCTTCAATGACGTCATAGCATGACATCTCCTGTTATTCCTACCTCCATCGCTTTCAGTAAAAAAAATGGCCATAGAACAACAAATATTCATTAGAGAGCTGCAGTGTCGCAAAGCAAAGCCTCCTGAACAGCAATATATAATGTAACGTATCTAATGTAACGTGAACAAAGATAATCTCCATAAGGGAAAGTGCTTATAACACTACTGCCAGAAAACGATTACTGCTACAATGAAATACAATTGATTAATTGAAAACAGTGTATGCTCTACTCAAGCGTGAGTACACTCTGCGCCACTTGTGTCACGAACTGTTGCCAGAGTAAACTTAATAATTTTAAATTTAAAACAGAACTTACTAAAGCATTTAACATTTAACATTTTGGAAAACATATTTTCCGATAGTTAAGAATAAATATCGCCATTAGAAAATCGGTAAAAATTATATCGGTTTGAAATATCAGCATTTTATTTAAAAAAAACGTCATTTCGATATATCAATTCTATTTCAGGATCCCGTGCTGATCAAGGCGCATGTGTTGTGGTAACGAGCCCCTTCCTCAGTGTGGTTAACACTTCGACTGCGGTACACATTTACTATCAATTAAGACAAGCTATTGATTATTCACCGTAAACTGAGAACTTTTGAAAGCACTGCTTAAGATATACTTGGCCTCACATTGTGTATCCTTCCACCATACGTAAAAATTAAAATTTCCATTGGCCTGATCACTTTATTCATGCGTCGGTTAAGTGAAACTGTTCGATTTTTAGAAAAGTAAATATTTTACAAGTTTGCTAATTCTTGCTCCTATGTTCATGAAAGAACATAATTATAAATTAATCATTTTAGTATTCACAAATGTATACCTATCACTGCTAATTCATATTTAAAAATATCTCTGTGACGGAATTTGATCCCTTCAACCGGATATGTGGGTTTGTAAACTCTCAGTATTCAGAGATTACCTTCTAGATGTTTTATTACTTGAATTACTGAAAATAAAATGGCTTTGTATCCATATTTGTTTTCACATTACATAAGAATGTCCGTTTTGTAAATGCTTTTTATATATTAAAATATAAAACACGTGACTTTTTTTTACTTTATATGTATCTATATAATTCAAGATTATCTCTGTTAAAAATACAACTCTCTTCAAAATAATTTGAGAATCAATGTTTGCTTGCATTCATAGGCAACACTTTTGCGTTAAGTTTGGATGAAACACATCTAACTGACATTAAAACACAAAGTTACAGTAACGTAAACGTATAGACGTATACTAAAGTACGAGTGCAAACAAATCGACAGCTTCTCCTATCAAAATATATATTTTTTACAATAATGCAATTAATTATTAAGGTTATAATGCAAGTGCTTTATAGCATTTACATTAACATAAATTAAGGAAAATATGAAGCATGGAATTCAATTTCAACATTCACTTACACCCTTGGTGTTATTGTTTTTTTACCCCTATTATTGCAATTGCTATTACAGTTCTTCGAAACCGATTTTGCTTACGTACCATTTCATATTCGGCTCTGAGCCGTTTGGTATAATTTTCCGACTACCATTACGCTATTTAATTGCACCGTGGGAACGCTCCATGAAAAAAAACGTTCGTGTTGTACGTATCTGCTGTATATTAACCGACATATCGTATTTATAACATTTTGCGCTTTTACACTAACTGTCATAAAAATTTGCGTATAAATAAGTAACATTTTGACTAACACGAAATCTTAATCATTGTATATAATATTCTACTGTCATTCGGAACAGATTTAGTACCTTGTTGGTCCGCTTCGTGCCTGAATACATGCATCAACACGATCGTTCATGGAGTCAAATACCGTACATCACCTTGTGACCGATTTGCCGATTTGTTGGAAATAATGCTCCAAATCATAAACAATTCGAAATAGAGCAAGCTGTTGTCCCATCTGTTCCCACAAATATTAAAATGGCGACAAATCAAGTGGCATGGTAGATCATAAAAGTGCTGAAACATGACGTAAACTCTCCTGAAGAACCAAACATGTGTGGGTCGCTATAATGGATCCTGGTCACTCGACCAGGTAGAGTAGCACGTGGGGCCAAATGACGCATTTAGCGTACCGCTGTGTATTCAGTGACACTCGCATTACTACCCGTGACGAACTACGAACATACACTGAGGAAAAGGCTTTCTTGAATCAATAGACGCTAGTTTGGCGCACGCAAATTAATTTTGGGTGTAGGGGCAATTAAATAAACATTTCATTTTACGAAATTATTTCCTTGTTCGTATTTAGTTTTTCCAGACTGTAAGATTTGGTTGGTGCACCCATAATTAATTTATTTTTTTAAATCTACGTACGTCAAACCGTTTCGGTCACTATTATTAAGAAAAAAGATAGCACAATCAACATTCAAAAGCGTATCATTCTCTGTACCCTCCGAGCGCTGCGACCAAGCAAGTGACTAATGATAAAGAAGGAATGTTTCTAAATACATACAATTCAAATAATAGACAATGTATGTGGATAAATATTTCAATTTTTTTCAGCTTTACTTTCTAGTTTCCCGTTGAACATGTTTTATTGGTGTTTTTATACCATTTTTAAGCATCAGTAAATGCATAAATAAACACTTACTATCTTAATTGTTACGACAATTACAAAAAAACTCTTGGGTTGCATTTTCGAACGAAGGCAATCAAATGAGTGGCCAAGAAAATATATGCTATTCACGGTAAAGTGAGCACTTTTAAAAGCACTCTCATTTAGAATAACAGTCAATAAATGTATTTTATGTTAGCTTTAGACTTTAAATTTAGATTCCGGTGGAATAAACACGCCGTGTTTATAACTTACATCGCAATATTTGTTTACGAAAGTGGTTAGAGGGCCTCAAATGTGCTCACTTTACCGTGAACAGCCTATACCTACAGGTGATTCAATTAAGTATTTTGTTAACAGAGTAATGTTTTGTCCCGACGCACGTTTTGTTTATTCAAGCGTGCATTTTGTTATGTGAACTAAATCAATTGTGTTACTCTTCAAATTTTGTTTAATCAAGAAAATATTTTGCCGGGGCAATTAAATATGTGTTTGGCCATGTACACACTAGAAAGGTTTTGCCTTAAACTAATAATTTTCTCAGTAAATGCAAACTCTCACCATAAAATGATTTATTTTATTTATTAATGAGAGGTTTTGAGTGACTCTAACGACAAGCCCTTATTGTATTAACACTAGACATGCAGTAACGGAGAAGGAATCGGCCAGGGCCTCTAATAAAAAGCCATTTCAGTATTCGCCGGGCGTGATTTCGGAAAACCTTGGACGATCGAAATCAGGATGGCTGGACCGCGAATCGAACCCGATTCCTTCCGAATGCAAGGCTAGCGTTTTACCACTGCGTCTCATCGCTCCGTAGAAGAGGACGAAAGCCGCTGCAAAGTGAGGCAGGGATTGCAACACTTATCTATGGTCTTTTAAACTCTGGCATGGTTGTCAAAAACTCTATGAGTAATGAGTCACTTGTCGCTATAGACAATGCTTCTGGGGTCCTCATCATGCGACGACGCGCTCTGGCGACACGATTGAAACCAAGCAGATGACCTTGAGGCGTTGTTTGTAGAACATATGAAGGTCATCAGGATTGCATGTTTGGCTGTTCCAGGCGTCTGGAAATGCTTCTGGTAGATATGCAGTGCTCTGGTGAATATGATGCCTGTCACTGGATGATGGTGTCCGTGTCTGGCTGGCAACGAAACGACCCTTCTTCCTAGTAGTTTGTGATGGTCAACAACAATCAATCCGTGACATCCATTGGCTCCCAGGGTAGTCGGTCCGTGAACTCCGAAAGACCCGAATGGTCAAAATCGTGCGGCGTCAAACTTCCTCGCAGCCCTGTTATCTAGCCTGTTTTATAATCCGAAAGTGGTTAGTATGCGGTTGTCGCGTTCGCTTTTTCAGTTGGCCTTATTTATCATCTATTACGCCTGACAAGTATCGCGCATGCCTTATTTTGTACGTCATCATCTCCCAACCTTTGTAACACATGAGAACAAACTGTGCATATAAATATACATGCCTACCCTTGGTGTTACCTAACGATTGTTATCCTTCCATATGGTTGGTTCTGTCGCTCAATCGAACAGGCCAAATAACTTTATATCTAAACGCTTTTATAAAATTACTTTGTGATAGCGTAACGTCATTAAAAAACGACAATTATTCACAGATAATGTATTTTACCATTTAAATTACGAAAGGTGTTTGTTTAATTTAAAGGAGGAATACGCACTAAAAAATATAAGTCCGGTTTGTGAAAACCNGTTACCTAACGATTGTTATCCTTCCATATGGTTGGTTCTGTCGCTCAATCGAACAGGCCAAATAACTTTATATCTACACGCTTTTATAAAATTACTTTGTGATAGCGTAACGTCATTAAAAAACGACAATTATTCACAGATAATGTATTTTACCATTTAAATTACGAAAGGTGTTTGTTTAATTTAAAGGAGGAATACGCACTAAAAAATATAAGTCCGGTTTGTGAAAAACTTAAAAAATGTAGGTGAACACAGTATCTTTCTTTCAAGTATTCGTTGATACGCCAATTATATTATGAGAAAATGTAAACGCTACAAAGTAAAATAGTGACAAAGGAAGGAGGGTGCGATGACGGTGGCAGACAAGTTCGTAGAAAACAAGTAACTGTTTCCTTTTTTAACTCCCGAAATTGCGTTGACAGCGAGTTGATATCTTGTAATACTACAAACAGTTACAAAACCCTGTAACCCGTGAAGAAGAACTTGGTGCTGATAAACTATCAACAAAATAATGTTTTCAAATATCATATTTGAATATAAATTTTCTGCATTTAATGTCCAGTGTGTTATTTTTTTCTTCGAAATTCGTACCCAACAGCACGACTTGCCGCAATTCAAATATCTAGAGCTGCAATTTGTGATTTTTCCGTAAATTCTAGTGAAAGTAAAAATAAATTAATTCTGCAATTTCTAAGTAAAATGCTAACTCCANAAAAAATGTAGGTGAACACAGTATCTTTCTTTCAAGTATTCGTTGATACGCCAATTATATTATGAGAAAATGTAAACGCTACAAAGTAAAATAGTGACAAAGGAAGGAGGGTGCGATGACGGTGGCAGACAAGTTCGTAGAAAACAAGTAACTGTTTCCTTTTTTAACTCCCGAAATTGCGTTGACAGCGAGTTGATATCTTGTAATACTACAAACAGTTACAAAACCCTGTAACCCGTGAAGAAGAACTTGGTGCTGATAAACTATCAACAAAATAATGTTTTCAAATATCATATTTGAATATAAATTTTCTGCATTTAATGTCCAGTGTGTTATTTTTTTTCGAAATTCGTACCCAACAGCACGACTTGCCGCAATTCAAATATCTAGAGCTGCAATTTGTGATTTTTCTGTAAATTCTAGTGAAAGTAAAAATAAATTAATTCTGCACTTTCTAAGTAAAATGCTAACTCCAAAAAAATGCTTCACTGTCTGCAGAAAGTTTTGAAAATAAAATTACCATACCTACCATTAACGTTTGTTATAAAGGTGTTTACACTAGTTGTTTTACTCTATAGGCGTTCGACCTAAAGTCGTTATTTCATAAAGGCCTTTGCCTGATAGAAAGGGATTTTTATCAAAATATTTTTCTTCTGTAACGATATATACTCAAATACTGTTCCCATATTTCCCGAATGGTTGTTCAGTTTTCTATTTAACGTGATAAAGTAACTGATAAAATTATGTTCCCTCCCTTTTGTAAGAATATTAATGTTAGGGATGGTGGGTTCAAAATGATATACCTCTGGACTAAGTAACACAATTTGATCTCTAAGAGTATAGAAATAACATGCCGGAATGCAAGGCAAAGATTTTAAAGAAATAACAATTTAATATTTAATCTGTCACTGCTTCGGATTTTGTGAGATGGTTTGCTAATGAGGAGAGACCAAATATGGATAATTAGGTAAGTTTTAAAAGTCAAATTCAAAATTATAGGCTCAGAACAAAATATTACACTTTGAAAAAAATAAAAGATCGGTTTTGATTCAAAGATTTTTTATAATAAATGAATTAAGAAAATGCACGCTCAAAACTAATAAAGTAAGACTGCGTGAAAAAAAAAATGCATGCATGGCTTCGTTTATCGCGTCTATCAGAACTGTTCTTGTACGTGTTTGTACAAGATTGACCACTTTAAGTTTACAAAATTACAAGTAAGTGGTTACATAAAACAATAACACGAACAAAGTAAATTTTTCTGGCTAATTGAGGCCCATTCTTGTGCTATCAGTGGACTTCCAACCTCACTGTTATCTCCACGTGCAAAAGAAAAATACAAAACAAAGAAGATACGCACTCTGCTCAGCTCACAAAAAATGCTCACTTTTAAAGTTTATCACAATTATATTCGTCCACAGTTTGAAAAGGAAACAAAACAAAAATTCCTTATCTTTATTAAATTTTTTTTTGATGGCGGGGGGTGGGAGACGTGATTAAAAAAATATGTTTCAAGTTTCTCGGAAGTTTGTTGTCGAAAAACTTGTTAGTCAGTGCGAGGACCCTTTCTATGCCACAGTTAAATTAAAAGCTGCACATGAAAAATTTTAGTACTCGTGTTGTACTTTTTAAAGGCACGACTGTAGAACTTTTGAAGAGGGGGATACAAGATTACGACATCTACTTCAAACTCTCTTATGCACACGGAGCACTATTTACTGTCACTTAAGTTCCTTCAAAAATTGTGCCCTACGTTATGATGGAGTGTAAATATGCGAAGTTAAATATTAATACTGAATCGTTGTTTAAAGTGACTACTATATCACGCAAAGCAAGTAGAGCTGGGATTCTGAAAAATGTGTTGTACATGAGTTTCCCGGTTTAACTCCATAATCTATACAAATAGAACCAAACATTTGGTCTTTATGGAGTCGTTTATTTTACATTTATCACAGCAAACAATTAGGTTCTATTGTTAGTTTTTTTTTTTTTTGGTAATGAAATGTAAGGGCTGTGTCTTTTTCTGTGTTACGATTTAATTTTGGTTTACGAACCATGTATTTAACTCACTCAATATAGTGTTAAATATTTTATCAAGTCATTCTTCTGAATTATAACAATTATGAAACTTGTTTTATCTGCAAATAACTGATGTAGTGCTCTAGATATAACAGTTTACTTCTAAGAGCATTATTCAACCTTGAAGGAAGGAAATAAAAAATTCACCATTATTATTACAAGTACAACAATTATTGAATTAACCGAGTATATGTGTGAATTTTAACTAGGAAAAAAAATTATAACTACTGCTATACGTGTCTCTAAAATAAAATTTTGTTAAGTTAAATGGGGCCAGCGCAGAGTGAGATATTTTCTCCAAAAAGGAGGGGGGGGGGACAAAAACCAAATTTATTGACATAAAAGTTCTGGCACTGCGGTTTTTGAGGACACTAACAACGAATTTGGTATTATAATTTGTACATTAAAAGCTTATCGACCAATATGGTGGAT
Organism: Clitarchus hookeri; assembly: GCA_002778355.1. NCBI lineage: Eukaryota > Metazoa > Arthropoda > Insecta > Phasmatodea > Phasmatidae > Clitarchus > Clitarchus hookeri. The sequence continues at coordinate 743,334 of NQII01000105.1, forward strand.
CAATATAAAAATTTTAAATTTACTATATATGAAAAATAAACGTGCACGTTTTGGGTTTCGCAAATAAATAACATTTAACAAAAATGTATCACAAGAAAATATTGCACTTGTGTTTATAGTAAACATTACATTAATTTCGTAGACGTATTAGTCTACATGAATAGGTAAACGCATAGTGTCAAGAAAAGAAAATAGCAATACAGATACGAGTAAAAAGAATATACGAATTAATAAGCACCAAATTATAAGTTCTGAACGACATACGCCCATCAGTTTACACATGGTACGCATTATGTATTAATTGCATAGCATGTCAACTTGAATAAGAACTACTACTATCAGATACCTTGGGTGTTTCTGGTCGCCCAGGGTTTCATGTAATCTGTCGAAAGTTATTTCCTTTTTCCTATGGGAGCTTCCCTATACTACAGGCATCGGATCAGGAGACAAAGGCTAAGTAAACAACTGAAAGAATCCATCTCCCATCATATTTATTCCGAAAACTTTCCTCGAACACCCATCTAAATATTCCTTCAAATCTTTTGATCCAAACATTTTGAGCAGTTTCAGATAATTGACCTTATTGCAAAGAAAGCGGAATATGATATTTTGGGGGAATAAATTAATAACTTATGCACTGTTGTCAAAAGTAACTACCAAGAATCTTTTTCTACATATATAATCAACGTTTTAAGGGTATTCTCGAAAACTATTGATATTCATTTCGTGACCACTTTAAATCGCTTGTAAAATGACGTATAATGTTTTCATATATTTTCATTTACACCTGTAATTAATACAGACACATCAAAGTTCTAAAAAAAGTAGTACTTTTAATATTTATCCCAAATTTATCCCGAAATCAAACATCATGTTCGTTTATTTTCCTTCGTAGTTACATTTCAAAATTTCTAAGATTCTTGGGAGTGGTCTCACTTAAATAGTAATGAAACGAAAATTTTTCTGACGACACTGCTGCCATATATTATGGTAAACAGCATTTTGTAAGTAAATGAGACCTCCTTCCCATCTACTGGTGAAGCGGCTTGCCATTTCTTCTTCAACTTAGGAAAACATATTTGAGAAAGCAGCCCTTGCGCTTACTCGTATTGTTACAGTGTAATGCCGTTTCTCGAGAAACTNTAGGAAAACATATTTGAGAAAGCAGCCCTTGCGCTTACTCGTATTGTTACAGTGTAATGCCGTTTCTCGAGAAACTGTTTTTCTAGCAGCTGGTTTCACAAACTCTCCGTAAAAAGTAAGGATCACTCAATTCTACAGTAAGAGGTTCTCAAGGACGTGGACTGTTTCGCCAACTTTGTCTTAAGTAGTCTTTAATTTATGGACTCAAAATCGGGAACCTAAATACCTAAGTGGCCATTAAACAAGAAATACGCATATTATATAGAAAAGAAAATTACGCCACTACGGAAATTNCCTAAATACCTAAGTGGCCATTAAACAAGAAATACGCATATTATATAGAAAAGAAAATTACGCCACTACGGAAATTGACAATGCTGATCCAAACATTGTTTACAGATAAAATCAAGAAGTTTTATTTTTGAAATTTATTGGATTTGGATGCAAAACCTTTATTTTCTAAAATTACCTATATATTTATGCTGAAATAAAATTTTGAGCTAAAACTCGTGAAAGACACGCATTTTGTAACTACGGGTATTTTAAAAGATGTATTGAGGAGTGGAAAAGCCAAAAAAATAGGTGGAAAAAGGAATATAATTAGACATGTAGCAGGCTGATAAAGTGTGCATTGATTCAGTGCCCACAAGCAATGAAAATGCTTGAAATAAATAAATAAATAACGAATGCAATACCATTCCTTAACAGTTTCATTGTGTTGGATTTAAGGTATGTAATTTTTGCAGCAAGAATGACATAAATCATAAATGATGGCACTGGGCAGCTTTGCGTTGAACATGAATATCGTTATTGGTAATTTCAGCAATCATCAATCACAGTTTCAAAAAGTTCATTTTGGTTTTGGGCTAAGAGTAGACGTAAACATTAGCCATGCTATACCAAATAGGAAAATATATATTTATTCATAGTAATTGCTGNTGGGCTAAGAGTAGACGTAAACATTAGCCATGCTATACCAAATAGGAAAATATATATTTATTCATAGTAATTGCTGGAACTGATATTAGTAAGATGTTTTATATTGTATAAAGGACGTATAGTAAACCAAATATTAATTTTACCCAAGTTTTNGAACTGATATTAGTAAGATGTTTTATATTGTATAAAGGACGTATAGTAAACCAAATATTAATTTTACCCAAGTTTTACGTCTGTTTTACATTAAAATGAAGATTTGAAAATGCAGGGATTGCGTGTGTCTCTAATATTTCATCAGCAGTTTGGCAGATATCTTAGTTGGAAATTGGAATTTAACCAGCTTTTGAAGAAATATCTCACTGTATGGCATCAAGATGATGAGTTAAAAGTCGTAATGCACAAGAAAATTTTCCTAGAATGAATTATTGATCATTATATTATACATAATGAAGAAGGTCGCATTGTTTTCTTAGTAAAATATTATTTCCCGTTTTAAGGGGTAAGTGAAAAAAATGGTACTACCTTTTCTTTCTAAACTTGCCAGGTAAGCAACAAGCAATACTCTTGATGTGATACACGTACTGCGAAGTAGATGCACCTAGGGTAAATGAAGAATAAACTACACATTACTGGTACGTATGTGTTAGCTAAAGATTATTCCCTGAATAATAAAATCAAATCAATATCGTGATAATTAGCGGCGTGCATTGCCACATGTCTGTGATTCATAGTGATGGTTAATTAACCATCATTAATACTTGTTGCTATTTAATGTGTGATTTTTTTTGCATCCATGCCATTTGTCCTATCAGTGAGTGTTCATAATATATATTTTTTAACAATTAGTCTGGATACTATTTCCAGTAACGGATATCTCTCAGACCGCACTGTACTTATATCAAATGTTTGTAAGAAAAATTATATTTTATTTGTGAATTGCTTATAAGAAAGTTGTTTGTCATCAACACTTTATCAGTGGTCTGGAAGTTCGTTTGTTCCGCGTGTGTTCTTTCGGTAAATACATTTTTCAGTACACGTGAGGGAATTTTTTCCAACACATTATGATTAGGTACATCTTTTCTAAAGAAAATACCGCTGTTCCTCCTCAGCTTAGCTTAGCTAACTACTAAATTTACGTCGATATGGCTCTGATAAAATCATCACTATCAGCGAATGTAAGAAACCTAATATATATTTAATATTTTATTTTAAAAATCTATAAATGGTAGTTTGTATTTATGTTTTTTCCATACACAATTCTACATCAGTCGGCGGATCTTAACCGAATTTGGTAAAAATACCCTTCCGTACCCAACTTAAAATACCGTGTCAGTAAAATTGGGCTCCANCCTCCCATACAATTGTGTCCAAAAACCCCAAAACCCCTAAAACTGGGCGTATGTCTCAATTATACTCCAGCCAACCTGTTAAGTCCAAATTTTGCAGGAATACCCTTCAGTAGCCACATTAAATCCTTTGTAAGCGAAAATGGGCTCCGAAAACTCCAACTAAAACGAGGCAGTGTATCTCATTTTAATGCCGTTCTACGTATCGTGACCTAATTTGGCAGGTTAATGTTTCAGTGCCCAACTTCAAATATTCTGTTAATCAAAATGGGCTCAGGTAATTTTTTTGTCCGGAATCTTCTAAAACAGGTTCGTGAATTTTTCGAACCGCATTGGGTCCGAACTCCTTAAATCGGGCTTGTGTGTCTCTTATTGTCTTATTATGCCCGAGTAATGCTGGGTAGTTCTGATAGTTTACTCATAAAATTCACTGAAATATGGGTCCGCGGTGGTGTAGAGGTCAGACTACTCGTCTCCCACCAAGGCGAACTGAGTTCGATTCTAGGCGGGGCCGCTTCCCGGATTTTCGCATGCGGGAATCGTGCTGGACGATGCCGTTGGTCGGTGGGTTTTCTCGGGGATATCCCACTCGCCCCGCCCTTGCATTCCAGTGCTGCTCCCTGCTCACTTCGTGCCACACTCATCGGCCGTCAAGACCCCTGGCATTAAGAGCCCCCCAAATATAGTCGTTCTGCTCCACTCTTGGTAATAGAGAACTAATATTTCTTTCGTAGCACGTGCCGCCTCGTATTAAGCAACGCGTCATCGTGTGATCCTTGCCGCCGTACCCATGGCCGAGGTAGACAGAGGTCGAGGCAGTCGGTGGGTGAGAGAAGCACTCTGACGAGCTCCGAAGTGCGCCGTGATTGCCCGACTGGTAAAGTGTGCGTGCGTGTGATCGCAGCGCGAAAGCAGCCCAGCGACGTCTGAACGGCGTGGGTCGGCCGCTAAGGCCGCCGTAGATTCCCTTCTCTGGAACAGGATGCCACTCGGACATGGACGACCTTCGCACCACACATCCTTCCCGACCCGTGTTTCACTCTCTCTGCAATTTGGCCTCCCACTGCCCTCTACCCCATTTTCCACCTCGTACGTCTCTCGAATAATTTCCTGCTCCTCTTACATCCTCTTGCGCAACAAATATTTTTTTTTTATCGACGCTGTCAATTGAAGAATGTGTTCTCCTACGCAGATCAGAGAGAGTTCTTTTGAGGGGAAAGGCAACGGGATCTTCCGCATTCGTATATATGCTTGACTTTATGTCCTGGTTTGGTCTATTCCAAGCCTATTCACACTTTCGGGAAATAAACCTCCATTTATTATTACATAAGTTTTCTGAATTCACTTCCAATATATCTACTCCACCTTAAAGCGCCTATTCCACTATTTGAAATCAAAATATAACACTTGCCTCTTATATTTTACACTAGTGTCGATTATTGAAAATAATCTCTCATTGCAGATAACGCACTGTAATTCGAATACAGTTCTAGCGAAAGGCGTTTCGGATTTTGGAATATGAACAATACATATTTATTTATTTCCTAATATATACAATGTTATTTTCTCCATAAGCTATGTGAATTTAACAAAAAATATTTCCTTTTAAAATCTAATTTTTAAGAGCACCGAAACTAAACAAAGGTAATAACATTATTGGCTAAAGCTATCATAATATAATGCTAACTCCTATCCAAAAAAAATGAGTTTATTTCCGTACTATATTGTGGAGAAAATTTTGAATTCTTCTCCATATTTTCTCATAATATAATTTATAACTAAATTAACGAAAATATTATTATAACGTTAACTTAGACGCAATTTCGTAATTACAATGTGATTAAAAACGTAGGCACAAATCAGATTAACATTCGTCGTAACAGGCTGGGGACTCACTTATAATCCAGACTATGAACCATTAACTGTAGCGAGAAAACATATATTATAATGAAAAATAATACGTAACTAAAAAAGAAATGAACCGTTGATCAAGCAGGTGAAAAATCAAAACTAAGGTGTATACTGTTGTATAGTTCAGAGTAACACTCATTGTCGATTGGAAAAGTTCTAATTAGGTTAAATTTGTATTTGGAGTTCAATATTACATTAACGATGATATTACTTTAGGAAATAGTTAAAATATTAATTTTAAATTTAGTATGAAGCAAATACAATATAATAAGAAATTGAGTTCATCAGCTACATTTAAAAACAGATATACCTTAAAGTCCTTGAAAAAAATATCATATAAAAAGACTCAGCCTTGAGGCCAAATAAGGAATTTTTATTGCAAATTTTTAATTTACTCGTATTTTATAAACTAGCAAACATCTTCTTAGTACATGCTTGCCACATGTCGTAACAATTTATTTTTTTTACTGCTTTGATAATTGAACAATTTTATGTGACCCAGCAGTTTTACGGGCATTAATGAATGATGTCATGAGAATGCCCCTTAAGTGATTCAGAGTTCAGAATATTTCTGATTATGCATGTTATCGATGTAGACAAACGAATTAAAATCATACTGTCGGACAATTGGCAACATATAGTACATTAAAATTTACAGAGAATTACATTACAGTTTTATGTTCACGGGACCTTGTTTTAGGTACGGTACGTTTTGAATACTTATAAATACTAGAACGGAATTGTAAGCAATTTTCATTTTTATACTTAAAAGTAACTAAAAATTGTTTTCTCTTAACTCAAAGGTTTTTACGTCATCAAATATGCTGCCATACTTTGGTATATTGACTGCGTTAGTCATACTGTAAATATCTCCGAATTTAATTCCGTACCTGGATCAAACAATTGTCAATCTACCTATCCGATTATAATAATATTTTCTCTTACAGTACCGTGAGAAAATGTTCCCGCAGTGTTCATTTTTCAAAATTCTGTATGAGCACTTCTTGAACAAAGCCGACATAAGCCCATTGGTGGGAAACAAATACAGTCTTCATATAAGGTACTGAAGTAATTTGAGCTTAGCGGTATCACAAGTTTTCACTACGTCACGGCGTCCATCTTTAACCGTAACTGCCGACTTTATACGCTTCCGGCAGTAATGCAAAACCGTCTTTACCAATGCATGAATCAGTTATGTAACAGTTCATTTTAGAGAACATAAATAATTTTAACAGATATATTTCCCACTCTACATATGACGTGATAGTTTGGGACCTCCGTTTAGTGAGAAAATGAGAGTTGGTATAACTAGTATTTGTGCGAAGAGCTGCTAGCGCTTTCAAGTGAATGAGCGAAGAGATTTTGGTGGCTTTAAACAACTAGGTCTTTCAGAGCGGATCAAGGTCGAAACCAGGTGAGGATGGAACCGCGCCGGAATGAAGGGGCGGGGGAAACGGAAGGTCCTCGAGAAATCCCGCCGACCAGCGGCATCGTTCGGCACGATTCCCACATGCGAAAATCCGGGAGCGACCCCACCGGGAATCGAGCCCGTTCACCTAGGTAGGAGGGAAGTAGTCTGAACACTACGTCACCACGGCCCCTACCACTTTTAATTTTTTGATATATTCAAATTATTTAATTTTAATATCTGGATTTCTCACCTTCATGTGGCATCGAATTTCTAGGCAGAAAAGAGATTTTGCTTTTGTAGTGGCGAGAAGTTGGCACGAGCAATTGGCACGATTATATATTGAAGTAATAAAAGTCGCCTTGTGTTGCTACACCAACTCTCAACAGTTTTTTTTTTTGTGAAATATGCATATAAATGTTTATATCGTGTTACGCAACATAAATACAAGGCTTCCTAAAGGTAAGAATTACGAAAAAAAAAAATAATTTCACGATAGCGTGAACGTGCGTCAGTTATGGCTTCATTAAAAAATTAGAATTCCACAACGCTGCAATAATCATTCTCAAGAGTATTTTTCGCAGGCCACATATAGAGTATTTTATAAGCTTCCCTGAATACCATTCCGAATGTTACATTTTGTTCACCACAACTAAAGTCATCAGCACCAATGGGCTTAAAAGAGGTAGCGATGGTGCAGCGACGGAATGTAATGGTGGAGAACATGTGAGTACCCCGGCCAATGGCAACGTCCACTGCGCTTCCCACTAGTGAAAATCCGGGGTAACACGAGCGCTCTTAGCTGTGGTAGGAAACTAGTTGTATGGCTACTACTCCGCCATGGCTCCCATTAAAACACACTAATTTTTTAATTGGACGATAATGCATTTTTACACACGCCCCGAATATCAGCGTTAATCAAGAAGACCGCCCTAATTCTTTTCTGTAAGTTCAATTATTTACCGTATTATCACTCTTGCTGTGGTAAAATGCATTACCATGCAGCTTGGCTGATTGATTGACTTGCCGAGTGACGTTAGCAAATGTATGCTATTGCAGGTTGACCTGACCTCTAACTGTTATTTCCATAAACACCGTTCCAAAATACAGGTTTCCAAAACTTGGTACAAAATGATTTCGACATTCACCACCGTTTTCATTCCATCACAAAATTTCTGAGCCTGTGTATATAAACTTAACAAAATTCCAAACAGACATATTCTTTGGATTTTGTTGATATATTTTGGAATTTTCCGAGTTATTATTCTGAGAATGCCGGATTTCGGCCATACTGGTGTTCGTGCTGCTTGTATCAATTTTAGCCGCACACTAAGTAGAAATTTCGAACTATAGTGTCGTGCAATACACTTGCAGAGACGATAAGGAACCTTTAGCCACTAGTGTTAAGACGCAGTGGATATTCTTCCGTCCTAACAGAACATATTAAAAAATGTCGCCAACTAAAAGAACAAAGATTACGAATGAGGAGAAGGGACGAATTATTTTATTTATTAGGGCTATACAATCGAGTTTTGGTGGGTCGCTGACCTACGCCATAAACTGAGCACTAACTTACACTTATGAGCGACACATACGACCCGTGAATCGAAATCCTTACTCCCCTCACCGTAAACCAAACAAACACGAGACGGGGATCTGATTAAAAAATGTTTTATTTTGAAGTATTTTAAGTCGTGTACACCATTACAAGAGGTGTATCTTCAGACAAAATGTAATCACACCAAATCGCTATTACATAACGATCTCCCTCCTTTTTATCTCTTCATTTTCTGAAAGCCGGAGAGCATTAGTTACGTACGTATGCATAGTAGCATAAGCGTTCTTTTGCTGTGCCACCGAGCTAATGCTTTAAACTTTACGGAGTTCCTTTCCGTTATAAGCGGATGGAAATGAAAAGTCAGTACGCCATTAATGCAGAAATCCGAATAATTAAATAAACCCTACACGTATGTATAGCTTGACTATAAAAACGTTTTCCGTGCTTGTCTGGAAGTCTTAAAATAGCTGTGGAGATGTTTACTGGTGTGGGTTAAAATATAGATCATATTTTACATTTCTCATTTTTATGTAAAGCAAAATAATTGAAACACCAGGTTGTTAGCCTCATGTTCAATAATCCAAATTTCATGAGAGTTCTATTTGCATCATATATATATATATATATATATATATATATATATACACACATATATAAGCGTAAGGAACACATTAGTAGCTTCGTTAGGGGATATATTTTTTGGAAACACGATTTTTCACGTGCAGTTAAGTGATGTCATAATAAAATCAGAAAGTTTTGGAGGCGCTACCTTAAGGAATCAGCAAAAATTAAAAGTTATACTAAAAAAAAGGAAACTTTTGACGTAATAATCTTGGAAATTACATTAAATATCTTAGAGTTTTTTTGATAGGATAAAGAAATAGGTTATAATTTCCGTCCTTCAATGACGGAAAAATAAGGTCCTGCGAAACATTCACCATGTTTGTAGTACTTTGTTTATTTATTTAAGGGGCCTGCAGTAGTAATGTTGTATAAAATTTTACGTTTTCCGAGATTTAAACATTTATTTTCTTTATAGAACAAAATGTTTAATGTTAAATGTTAAAGCTTACAAAAAATAGCTTTTACGAAGAAATTGTTTTCATGACGATGCTGATATACACTACAAAGTTCATTAATATTCAATAAGATATAACTTGTGTAAAAGTAATTAAACATTTTTGTCTCTAAACATAGGTCAAAATTGTTTTTACAATGGTTTTGTGTTCAATGAGACCAAAAACTCAACTTTTCAGCAAAATCTCAAATAGGGTTTGTTTGATGGCTAATAATAACAATTGATTCCGATTTTATTGTTACTTTCTGTTTTGCATCATAGTTGCATAAGTATTAACTTTGTGACACTTTGTGCTGAGGTTAATAACACATAAAATGTTTCTGTTAAAATTTCTGTAGGAAATTCCAGACAAGCCGTTAGTATTCTGATGTCGTTTCATGAGACTTTTATTTATTGAGCTGTAAATCATCTACCAAAGTAACAACAAAGCATAGCCAATAAAATACATTTGCAGCAGTAACACGACAATTAAATGAACAGGGCTCGCAACAATTTTCTTATCAGAAAACTTTAAAGAAATTTTCCAATTTCAAATTATGAACACGCAAAACTTTCCTTATTTTTCCAGGATTAAAATAAAGTTTTTTCAGTGTATTAAAAGCTGGAAACATTTTATGCGCCGTTAAATATCTAGCGTTTAAAATGCTCTTATGTCAAGAATAATGCCATTTTTTTTTTTAAATGATGAATAATTATTTTGCAAAATGTTAAACGAAAGGCACAGAACAAATAAATTTGTCCTGCTTAAGTTCAGGGTCCTTAATGTACCCGCCTGGTTGAAGGAATTTTGCACGTCTGAGGCCCAAAAGCGTGGGAGCGCTAGGGGCGACCGAGAAATCTGCATAAACTCTCTTATAACCTCTACGCGCAAACCATTCAACTAACATGCACTCTTGCCATCGATAACGCGCCTCTATGACACTTTCAGCAGATGTTTTACCATTTTATGACGTAATAATAAATATAAATGTTTAATGCACGTCCCTAATCCATTTTTTATATTTTGTATCGGAATGTTCATACCTTAACATTTACCGTGAAAACACCCGTTTCAGCCATTTTCGCTACCACAAAATAACGCTTTAGAGAGGAATGGAGGAACTGAAAAACGTTTACAGACGCGTAACGTTTCTTAAATGCTATTCGTAAGCAGACCTCACTCAATAATGTTGGACGGTTTTTTGATAAATCGTTTCCTGCTAGAGATCTGCACACCGTTCAGTGGCCTACACAGGCAGCCAACTTAATTAATTATTTTTCTCTTCATTCCTCAATAAGAATCACTCAAATGTCACAAACTCACAACAGTATGACTGTGTAAATAATTAACTAGGACATTTTTCAAACTGTACAATGCTATTATAAATTAAGAGTGGGCCCGCATCCAAACAAATATTCCTTGATACCATTTTCTTTCCCTGCCAATTTCCATCAGTTTTTAGTTATTGTGATCTTTAAATTTATTTTCCCTCAGGTCTCAAACTTTAACAGCCCCTACAACACCTTTAAACTGTACCAGTACCACTGGTTTCCCACGTATTGCTACTGTAACGAAGCTAACAGTATGTTGTGTGCATCTTTTGGCATTGAAATATACACTCTGCCATTGTAGGCGGCTTCATATCTGTGATGCTAAGTGTTTCACGCCTATAGTCTTATCGCGGTTTCTTCGCACTTTTTGAGCCAAACCTTTGAAAAGTCGCCATACGACGACGTGTTTGGTTGTTTCGTAAATATTTAATGTATCACAAGCGTTATATATTTATGTTATAATAAAATTACTTTATTTTGAGATAAATTTGACATTAACTTTTCATTTATAATTAATATGAATGAAAACAGGGAGATAAAATAGATGTGTTTGTAATGGAAACAGTTATTATTCAAAATAGTATTACAATTAGTGTTCACAAATGACTTACATTGTCCTTTGGGTGTAAATTCCTAGACTAGGTTAGGCTTTTTTTTTTTGCACGAGGCGGAGTAATCTACTTGAAGTACAACTTTATCAGGGCTTCGAAAAGTTGCAATTAACCGTCAATGGACTATACTCAACGAGGACGCCGGCTCGATGATGCTTCAAGCCCTAGCTTCCAGCATCCGTGTGGATAACAGCTAACTCCTCGCAAGAGAAAACATTGTCTTTAGCTTTTACGCACATAACCAATTAACATTTAACACTCACTGTAAAAGGCATGAGCAAATTTCCAACCACGCCTCAATATCCAGTATTTTTCGGTTTATTCTATTCTATACATTTAATACATAAATGTTAATTTAAAAAGTATTTGTTTTCATTGATGCCTTTCTAGTGAACTATTTGTAAACATTCGTTCCCGATATACAAAATAGGGTTACCAGTCCGAATTAAATTCTTTTACCTACCACACTATAAATGCTTCCAAAAATGTTCAAAAATATGTTACACGCTTCCTATTCATCAAGAATAACTCTTGAAAGAGATTATTGGAAAAATAGTCACAAAAAAATTCACTTTCGCAGATGACCGAATAGTTATTTTTCGAACGTTGTATAATTCAAAATAATAAACTAAAATACATTCTTTTCAACTTTTGCGTTTCAAATTTGAAGACTAAGAACTTGAATTGATAGTTGAACCTGATAGAGGCATTCCCGTATGACCCTGAAGAACTTCGAAACTGCTGTGGTATTAACTAAGAATATTGAAGAAGTGACTATGAAGTTTAACAAAATACGACAAATCAAGAACGTTATAATTTGCAAACATAATGTTCAGTAACGCACTACTGTAGAACGGATGGAAGGTTGTAAGGAAAACCGAAAAGGACAACTCTCGCAATAAGTTTTTTATGCTTGGTAATGTGTACCTGACTCTATTTCGTATTAATAATCGTGACCAATGTTTTGGGAAATAAATTAAAAATAAATGTTTTCACTTTCTCAATGATGCAGGGTAATTTATCTAGATTTCTTCTGGTTTCCAAAATGTTATGAAGATTTTCAATTTTTTTGCAGTTTGCTTAAACAAATAAAAATTACTTATAACTTAATAATAAAAAATCTTAATGACGAAAAATATTGTGTGTGATATGCACGAAGGTAGATGCAAAATTATAGAAATCATAATTTCGTTATATTGAAATTAGGCTGCAATTTTTAAGGGATGGTACTTTTTAATGACGATTCCGCAGAAAATATGTAATTTTTTTAGTGTTACTCTTATTTTATAGTATCAATTATTAAAAAATATGCACTATGCGTTTCATTTTGCCTCTTTAACGATGCAACCGAACTACAAGCACTCTTAGAAATTTGTGTAGATTTACGAAAAATGTTACGAAGATGTAGAGTTATTTTACGTAAAGGCACTCAGTAATGACGAATAACGGAAATGAACTACGTAAATGTAAAATACAGAAGATCTTCGTATTCTTACGGCTTTGACTTTGAGACTCGAACAATGCGGATGATACCTGAAGCGTATAACATTCTATTTTCACAATACTAATTCGTCAAAACCTTCTTTATAGACAGTGAAATAAACATACAATGAAAATAAAACAATTTATTTGTAACCTCGTTTCATAAACCGCAAAAAAAATATATAGCTAGCGCTCTAGCACGGCTTGAAACTAAGAGAGGCGCGTTCGTCACTTTCATGTAAAATCCATATTTACGAAATACAGTACTTCGTGTAAAAGTGTGGTAGGTGAGTGCCCATATAGCACACATACATCCAAACAATACCTAATGGATATCCCAACGGACGTTCTGGATATCCAGGGACATCCAGGAATAGTAAAGTCCAATAGACTGCCAAAAGATATCCCAATGTCTGACCAATATCCACACAAGGATATTTAGACGCCACAAGTAAAAGCCATTGGAGGTTTTGTAACATCAAATAGATATCCAGGAAGTGGTACGAATGGATATATATTACTATATATCCAACAGATATCCTGAAGAAATGCACTTCAGGACTTAGATAACTTTAAGATATTGTGGATGTGATAGGGATATCCAGTAGATATCCTGTGTTATGTAGGTGGTTCCAGTTATTGAGCGTTAATTTGTCGATTCATGTTACAATCCCACTACAGGACAAAATATGTAATTTTTGTTTAATATATCTGTTAAACACAGATAAATACATTGCAGAAAAAACAACAAATTTTCTTATCCCTGTTTGTGTAGCTGAAATAAAATAACAATGATAGCAATTAATAAAATAGCAATCACTCTAACAGGACCGAGGTGTTTACATACAACATTCTGCATTTCTATTTTATTTGCAACTTTTCTTCTTGTAAAAGCGTGGTAGCTGAGAGTTTGAGGTCTTGGACTGTTAACTGTTTACTTTTCCGAGTTAAAATCCCTCTACAGATTTAAATGTTTTAAACATTTGTACAGTCATTTTTGTACACAATGAAACACCCACATAACGAAAGCAAAACTTTTTTTTGTTACCACTTTCTTTAAAGAGCAGATTAAGAAAAAAAACTTCCAATTTTATAGACACATTTCTTGAATTCACGGAGATTTGTGTGAAATTTACGGAGAAAATGTTATTGAAAATAACAAAGAGTCCGTAATTTCAAGAAGATGTCTGAATAATTTGTATCCGGTTCTTGCCGTAAATTTTACGGACACTTTCTCTAGCAGTGTGCCATTGGTTGTTACAAAAAAGCACACTCTACAGAAGCCTTGAGTTTGTCCCTCGGCATCCTGTGTAAATCATACTTTGATGTTCCGAGAGAGGAAACCGTAATTTGCCAGCCCGTGTTCCATACGCATTACACGTAAAGCAGAACAAGGTGAAGCATTTAAAGTGTGATTTATTTTGTATGTACTTATACATAGGTGTACTAAGAAACAACTGTCCTTGAGATGTAAATGTTTGATTAAAGTATTTTAAGTCTCATTCATCTTTCTGATTACAACCTGCAAAAATTCCCCCCTCCCCCACCTCGGCGCGAATCAGGATAAAATGCGGTGTGTGATAACTAAACGAAATGGATATATAACTTACGCTTAATAAACGGCACGTGAAAATTTAAATTTAATTACTACCTTTTCCATTCAATAATAATATATTTTGCAATTATTTGTAAATTAAAATTTTCTATTTACCTTCACTTGTTAGTTACGTTGAAATCTTATAAGCTAATTTTGACCCACCTCCACATTCCCGATCAACTTGAAACATTGCACACAAACGTAGCTCCGTCCGAAGACAATCAAATATGTTGATATGCGTGTCTCTCTCCCTCACACATTTTTCCCTCTCTCTTTCTGTCTACTCTCTATTGCAGAACACTTTTACAGCCACGCATTCTGTAACTTTGCGCACTAATGTTGTTCCGTCCGAAGACAATCAAATATGTTGATATGCGTGTCTCTCTCCCTCACACATTTTTCCCTCTCTCTTTCTGTCTACTCTCTATTGCAGAACACTTTTACAGCCACGCATTCTGTAACTTTGCGCACTAATGTAGTTCCACCGACAATAGGATATTTTCACGTATCTCAAAGACTCAAAATCAAAACATTACATTTTGTAAAAAAAATATATTTATTTTACACCTAAGATTTTATTCAAATATTCAAATAATCAAATTAATTTCATATCAACAAAAATGATTTACTTTTGAATAATTCCATGATATTCCTGAATATAAAAGCTTGTGACTTAAAGAAATATAAAAGCTAATTTCTGAACTGCATGATTATTTCTTAACTGTTAATTTGACTTGATAGATTAAACTAATTGCAATCAAATGTAAAAAAATATACCTTTATTTCTTCTGAAAAGTAGATTCTAAGTTAAACAATACAGCCTCCAATAAATATAAAATACCTATCCAAATGCAGCTAAACAGTTCCTATCTCGAAAAAATAAAATGAGAAACTCATTAATGTGGTCAAACATATAAGCATTAATTGATCACAATAAAATATGCTGTGTAATGCGGATTTCGTATAAAAAATGTTTATAAAAGACAAAAAAGTCCCGTTACCAGGAATAGAAACCGAATTTTCTTTCGTTGGTATTTCCAGTATTTTAAATTATCTCTTCATATAATGCCTGAAAATGGCAATTTTATTTAAGAACGGCATTTAGTAAAGTAGAAGTTTGTATCACCTTTGTACAAAACCGGGAGGAAGATGATAACATATAGTAAATCAATATGAACTACCCATGCATTTATTTTAGTCATAGCAGAATTATTCTAAACACAATTATACTGAGGCAATCATTTGGGCTGATATAAATATTACATTTAACTATTAGTGCATTTTGATATACATATTGTTAGAAAAAAAAACAAGTTTTCAACAAATTTTTGCATTTTTTTTATTTTACAGTTTCTTTGAAGTTGTTTTAAACTGAAAGTTAATTTCTTTCCATACTATGAATATTTATGTGTGCATATGTGCATATGTATGTGAGAGTGTATGAGAATGTTAAGATTATGTGTGTGCGCGTGTGTTTTCGTTTAATCTTATTACTTTTTCCGTGTAGCAACACTACTTTCGTACTTTCAGCTCTGGCCTTACTNGAAAAAAACAAGTTTTCAACAAATTTTTGCATTTTTTTTATTTTACAGTTTCTTTGAAGTTGTTTTAAACTGAAAGTTAATTTCTTTCCATACTATGAATATTTATGTGTGCATATGTGCATATGTATGTGAGAGTGTATGCGAATGTTAAGATTATGTGTGTTCGCGTGTGTTTTCGTTTAATCTTATTACTTTTTCCGTGTAGCAACACTACTTTCGTACTTTCAGCTCTGGCCTTACTCACGTATTTCCTTACGAAAGGGATACTAAAACATTAACATAAACATTAATGTTTCATGAGCTATCGGTGAAAATGTTATACTTCATAAATAAATGAACCTTTTTAAATATACTTAAGATTTAACTGCAAATAAAAATAGTTAGAAGTGGTGGCCCATTTATTTAAAAAAAAAGTGAGAAATTTAAATCAGCTTATATTGCCTAGACCATATAAACACAAAAAATTCCATGTTTTCTATAAAAATACATACATACACACAGATGGAGAAAACACCGTGATATATATGATACCATCTCAGAGAAATGACGTCCTTAAATACGTTCTGTGAGCTACGTTCTCGTCAATCGCCTGAGATGGTTATAATAAACTGTATATTCTGAAATATCAGACTGTATGACGCCCCTCACAACTTTTTAACCCCCAAATAGATTGTAATTAATTAATATATGAAAATGGTACTACTAATGACCCTCAGAATGCTACCTTTTATAAAAGAAAATATTTTTAATTTTAAAAAACCCTGGAAGTACTATCTTCTCAGTACACGAGTGTAAACGTATCAGTCGGCGATGTATTAATCCGCATGTGTTACGCATACGACAATGTAATGTGAGGTAATCATCAACCCATCATTAAATTACTTATCGAGTTTCTCACTATATGGTAATTATGCTCTTGTACTGCACAAACTGTTTACTTTAAATATATAACCACACGTACAGCGTGTTTCGAAAAAACCTAGACAAACTTCGGCAAGTTATTCGTTTCGAAATATAAGGCAAAAATATATGTTGCCCTCTTCCCCTAAAGTGGTATTTAATGGAGATACGCACCCCGTTAAATAGAGTTTCAGAAATTCGTTTAGTGAAGTATATTATAAACTACTTGTGATTAAGTATTTCTAAGATATAAAAAACTTGTTAATAGAACGTATGAATATGAATGCCTAAATAATTAAAACAGGTCGACTTTTCGGAACACTTTCAGTTGAATAGTATTTGATAAATCCATGCTCTGTATTCGAAACATAATATATGTTGCCTAAGAAGTAGACAGCACTTACAACACAGAAAAACACTACAGTATGATCCATCCACGATTACTTTATACTTTTCTGAAGTCTTGCACAAGTTTTACTTCCAGCATATTTCTCCGCCTTATGCAAACGAAGCTTAACACAGTCTAAACAATTCAATCAAAGGGAAAATGCACTCCATTCGTGCGTACTCGGATTAATATTTTGCATAGAAACTATTTCTTGCTATACAATACCAACACACCTATTTTTCGCTGTTTTATTAATATTAATTAAAAATTAAATATTACAATTTATAGATAAACATATTTAAAAATTAATTTAATCAAAAATAAGACCTACTTTTAGGTTTACGTAGGTGTAAAACGCTTGTGATGCATGACACACTCAGGAAAGAACCAAACACGTGATGCATAGGGCGATTTTTCAAATGTTTGATTCGAAAATATTGAAGAACCCCCGAATATACGTATTAAACGTGCGTGATGTACTAGTGACGGCCTGATGGCAGTCGTAAATACGGCGTGCAGTCAGTAGTGTACTAGGCGTGTAATTGGATTGGTTACAGTAAGGTACTAAGAAGGAGCATTGCATACGCTCAGTGTGTACGGATTTCTGGCAGCTACGATTGCAATGAACGCGCGGTCCAGCGTCTTTACGCAACATTATTCCCAGCCAGGTGTGTCCCTCACCAAACGACGTTCCAGGCATTTGCTAGATGGCTGAGTGAAACAGGAACGGTGCAGGCAAGGATAGGGCAATGCATGCCGTAATGGTTCGCTGAATGTCGTTCCCTGCCGTCACGTACGGGGTATGTGATTCAGGTACGGAAAACAGGTACAGAGCATAGACTAATTATGAAGTAGACAGATCTCGCTGTCTGCGCACAACCAATATCCGTATCCCAACATTGAACTACTTTCTGCCAATCCGACTAGCAAATATTTAAGTTTAGATCACTGTTTAGTAAACAAGTTATATGAGATATGTGTATACTTTCTCCAATAAATTTGGAATTCAGTTAGATTAAATTTAAATAGGTGAAAGTATTTTATTAATATAACAGTGCTAGTCTTTTTAAAATTAAAATAAACAAACACTTTCATCACTGTTGACCATGTGACTTTGACAGTTGTGTTCCTATGGGATAGGCTAGTGGTAAGTTCATGTGCAGAAGACAAATAGGCGGTCTAGCTCATCTTTAGTTTACGGTACAGATGCCGGCGGACACTGCAAAGGACCCAGTTTGAGGAGGAACCTTTTGGGAGCTGCCGCCCACAAGCACGTGTCAGTGGCACGCGTGATGGGCTGCAGCCATAAAAGCGTCTGTAGTATTTGCAACGAACAGCTTTTACTACCATATTTCATGTTCGCAACGTACAAGAGTTGCAAGAAGATGACTATCACCATCGAGTAAATTTCGCAAAGTCCTATCCATAACAGTGCTTCTCCGCTCGCAGTTTCGCTTCCCACATTTTGTAAATTGATGAATGCACGTTCACGCGTGAGGGTACTCGCAATGTTCACGACATTAATGTCCGGGTGTATGATAATCCACGTGCTACCCACATCTCATGTGCCAAGTTGAAGGAGGCCTGGATGGTACTCTCCCCTGAGAAGGGTCGACGCAGTGAGCGGCGACACAGCTCCGGCAATGTTCTGGAGAGACAGTAGAGGTTGGTTAGTGCCTCGGCCGGACCACGGGTTTCTCTAGGTGTGAGGGTCCCAGATGGACGTGGGAAGGTAGCTGACGGCTTATCATAGTAACAGTTCGGAACTTGAAGCTGGTCAACTGGGATGTTAGCTGAATGCACATTCGCGCTGATTGAGTGCATCTCAATCCTTGCCCATAGAGTGACTCGTCGGCATGTTTCAGTTATACTCCATTTGGAGGTCGGGTACAGTCGTTTGGTAAGTATTCCCCCAAAATGGTAACCGAGAAGCGGTTATGCCTTAGTGTCGATAAAGTTGACGTATTTGTTTGCGGTGTAATTAGTAACACGTTGCTCGGACCAAACTTCCTACTATGGTTGACCGAAGACTGGTCTATATACTACCCGAATTTTTAGAAGATGTTCCCCTTAATATGGTATGTAATTCCATCATGAATATGTATCCACACACTTCACAAGAAATGTATTTAGGTACCTGACATTAATTTCGTGCTCGCTGTATTGGCCGCGGAGATGCTATATCATGAGCTGCGAAATCCCCTCATATGTCCCCGATAGATTTTTTTCGCGTGAGGACACTTGTAATACTTTGTGAATACGTCGCCTGTTTAATCAGGGGTTGCTCTGCTCCAGCGGGTACAGGCTGCCGGCCATAGCTAACGACCGATGCCTGGTGTATGTATTCTAACGCATGCATTAGCCAAAGTCGTGGCGACGCAATGCCAGTATTGATCCTCTTGGTGGGACCTTCGAACTATTCCTGTAAATGGTAGTATTACTACTTTTATTTTTGTAAATGTAGTGTTTAATCATTTGTCAACACTACCATGTACTTTTTTCTGTCTTGTGTTCATTTTGCAGGCACTGTACATCACCACTTATTTACTAATATACTCCTTCAGTGCTGAAAAATACATCAACGTGTCATTAGCACACGTTACACGTTAATGCAACTCACCCGAATGCATGTTCTGGCATACGACTAATTGCACTCTCCATTTTCACTAGCGTGTCGTTCAGTTGTGCGTCTTGAGTAGTGTGTGTTGTAGGTTTTGAATATTACACATAGATTTTTCGAAGATGGTTTACCTGAGAGTGTTTGGAAAAGACCACTAGTTTTGTTTATTTAGAATAGCTTATTCATATGCCGTCTTAACAATTCGCTTACAGCTAAGTGTTAGAAAGTGTCATGCAAACACAAGGTGGCATTACGAACTGCGTTTTCAGAAGTGTAAGATCACATTCTTGCCAAAGTATATTCACCAATTTTTGCTGTATCGAAATTAATTTCAGATATTTCCAAAAATATTTGTTTAAAAAATCAATTTTGAGGACGAATGGCTCCGTTAATAATTAATTTGAGAGAGAAGATTTGATACAATTTTGTCTTATATATTTCTAAGGATTAACGTGTCGGAAATTGCCTGCGTTGTTCGGAAATATGTTATACGCGGTATTTTTCAGTAAAAGCGTGCAACAATGGTACTGGGAATAGTGACTGCGCCACGGTACGTTTTGCGTTCGAATAACGTGGGGTGCCCAAAGCCAGCGTAAGGAGATTCGGGCCTAAACATGTCTGACACGACACAAGTGTCTGTATTGGACACGTGTACAATTGACATTGCGTGTGTACATCGCGAGGTACGTTGATAGGTAGTAATGCACACCACTGATGGACTGGTGTCAACGTACTATTATATTGAATCTCACAACAGTTGTTCAAAGTAAAGGCCACCAACCTCAACGCTAGGATGACAACGGCGTACGAGATTCTGCCACATCCGTTCAAATACCCCACGCGAGTTGCATCTGTTGTTGATACACGCACTACTGGGGCGATGTAGGGACGACAGTGCCACCATGTGGACGGTAGGTGTACCACACACACACACACATCATGTGTCGCCCACTTGTTTACGCACATATCTACTTTAACTGGCCTCCTGACCACACGTACCAAATCTCAAAACTATACATGATGCGGCCGCTATTTCCAGTTTCCATTTTACATGATTTTACTAAAACATTCTGTATATAAATTGGCAAACCAAGCTTATAAAAATATGAATTTCATATTTTCGTCATTATTCTCTAATGTAATTTTTTTATCTAAATGTATTATTTAGTGCTAATGTTCTCTAATTCCAATTATATAATCAAAGTGAAGCCCTTCCAACCGAGAAGGAGGTTGGGTGATATTACGGGTTTTGTCATCCCTGGCTACTGGAGAAGGAAGAGTGCTGATTGTTGGGCGGGGTACTTTATTCATTTTTGGATGAGCGTGCTTCAGTCAGAAGTCTACTCACCCTGACAGGAAAATGACAAAATGAACATTTTGTAATAGTTATAAATTAAGATCTGTTGGTTTTATTCACTGAGCACATAAACACATAATTGAAGGAACGTGACATGAAAATCTGAGCGTTTACTATTGAGAAAAATATCCTGTTAATATTTAAACTGTCTTGGACATAAAGGATATGGAAAAAAATTTAAAGGATTGATTCGAGCAGGCATTCCTTCCGACACTAAAGGCAGACGACAGTAACAAGTTTTGACATGCTTGGGAATTGTTCGTGGCTAGACATGAAAAGTTCTCCTCCGCAGGGTGCAACTCTTTCAGAATAAGTTTGTTTTTTTCAAAGCTAGGACATTTTATTTGTCACATACTACAAGTATGAGTGTGTGTACAGGCAGTACAGATAACATGACAAGATAAACGATATGTTTTATACCAACTGGGTATATTTTGCCTCTCGAATATGAATAGTTTATAATTTATTTGAAACACTTTACGAAATATATTTATCATTTGATTAACACACTAGAGTAGGAACGTGTATATTACTTTTTCAGTGACATAATATATATATTTAAGATCATTTATTACGGGCTGTATTCCATAAACACATTTCATTTTCTTATTATCATCTTGTTGTAGAGTGAATCATTCATACTTTCGTAATTAATTGCTTTTTTTTTAAATTCTTTTCGTACGTTGTGATTTTATAGCCGATGATGTTGATATTTTTTACAGGTGCAGAGTTAATTTTAACCCTGNTATCTTGTTGTAGAGTGAATCATTCATACTTTCGTAATTAATTGCTTTTTTTTTTTAATTCTTTTCGTACGTTGTGATTTTATAGCCGATGATGTTGATATTTTTTACAGGTGCAGAGTTAATTTTAACCCTGAAAGTTGTTTGAACTGCTCAAAAAAAATTAATGGGTTCAATATGGTCGGCTAACTATAGACAGTTCACGGTAAAGTGAGCACTTTTAAACGCCGTGCTTAAATGTGCCTTTCATTTGACTTGTATCCTTTCATCCATTATTGATATAAAAATGGCAATGTGACTAATAAACACGGTTTATTCATTTTATAGCTCTCAAACCTTAACGTCTGTGGCCACCATAAGATATAACTTTTAGTAATAATGCCTATTGTGAGAGCCTTAACAAGTTCTCATTTTACCGTCAATAGCTTATAAGAGAGTGCGCATTGTTGTAAAACGAAATAAATAATAATTATTGAAAACCCACAGAGTAGAGTCCCAAAAATATTGGTTCATGTTCACATATCACAAAACAAAAAGCTCCTTCGATAAGATTTTTAACTTTTCGTCACGACAAACACTGCATATTTCCCACTCCTCTTAGGGTGAAATATTTATGATTATATAATTGTGCGACATAAATATCATTTATTAAATACTTACTACTGAAATTCTTCCTTAATTTATTGTGATATGTTTCTCGAAGAAAATATTTACGGAGAGCTTACACCGAGCACGTCAGATACCAATTCCTTCTATCAAACTTGAACTAGGATTTATAGATTATCTCCGACGCTTAATATTCGAACTAAATAAATTGTATTTTTTTTTTTTGAGATTTAAAATAAAACGTATCTTTGTACTGAAATGTCACCGTGATTTTGATTGTAGCCATAATTTATATTTAAATGGATAGTTCAACTTCAGTCGATATAAATTAAAAAATACGCTTATATGGCAGATTTTTTTGTAAATTTTAGAATGAATAGGATTTAATTTCTTGTGCTCATGTTACGTCTGATAAACCTCATTAGGGAGAAGTATCCATGCCGTCTTAGATTTATGTATTTTCCTCCATAACTTAACTTTTGGAGTTAGTATTTAAAAACCAAACTTTTTAAGGCACAGGGAACATCTTAGCAGTTATTTAGTAACCCATCTTATTATTCTTACATGATTAGTTTCACATCTGTAACCGTAATAAAATATTACCTTATAATTAATTTATTTTAATAGCACATGGGAAAATAAAAATATAATTGAAAACATATAAATTTAAAAAAATCCGTTAAATAGTCCTTTATGTCACATATAACTTTGATTTTTTATTTATAGTAATTAATTTTTATTACAAAGATTTAGAAGAAAAATTGAAAATGGAAAAGATACCACCCCCTTAAAAATGTTGTCTGGTTTGAAAGAAGTAATAATTTGGTACAGGAAATTACATATTAATGATACCATTTTGTTTGGCGTTCGCGTTAAAGATAGATATATACCTACCACAAGGAACTTTTTTGAGCAGAAAAATATGTGCTACTTTGCAATCGAAGCCTTTTGTATCATTAATAGAGGTTGTTTCCTGGAAAAATTAAAAAAATTTATAATTAAATAAAAATTACTCAAACTATTTGTTATATTTCCATTGATAGCTACAGAGATTGACAGTATCATTTCTCACACTTGGAATATTGTTTCAAGTTGATAGCTTCAAAATTGGGATTAGAAAACTGAATTTAATTAACATGTATTTCCCTATACCAAATTATCATTGCTTTCAAACCAGGTAACAGCTTAAGTACACTGTGAACATTGCCTTCAATCGAGTGAAAGGCAGTTGGCAAACCGATGTAAGTTCCATCCTTCAAACAGTTTCAAGGATTCCGCATACGAAAAAAAAAATGTACATCGATATGCAGATGGAGCGTGATAGTAGGTATAGACGACTGACGGCGACCTCGCCTTGTGGTCGGCGTGACGCGCAGAGCGCGCAGCGGACCGCACGCACGCGTGATGGGGAGCGTCGCAGAGTGGCCGCGAGCGCGGTCACGATGCGATCTGAGCGCCGCCATTGTCTGACCGCTCGCTCCACCTCGCCGGTGCCGCAATTGGTTGCGCAAACGCCAATTAAACGCAGCGCAGGTAAACCTGAGCACCGGCTCTCAGTAGTGGGAAAAGAAGCAGCGCAATGGATCGTCGTTCCCTGGGAACGACTTCGTTCATACATTGCGCGAGACAAAAAAAAAAAATAGTTAGTTCACTCCTGTTTACCTGGCAGACTTCCTTAACAATCCCGCCTTCCTAGGGCTTTTTTCCGCGTACGAGACCGAGCAGAGCCGGAGCGATAAGGGCGACACTACCACGCGCATCAAGTGCCCCATTGCCACTAAACGCAAGGCTCTGAACTAGCGTGCAGTGTATTCGTCGCACTGCGTGTGCTTATGGGACTTTCAGCAGTGACCCTATTATTTTATCGTTGGAAAATTTGCAGCAAGGTTTAATGCAAGACCCTTGAGTAGTTTTGTATGGTTCTGGCGCGCATATTTTGATATACAGCGCTCTGAAAAAACGGTTTTTTAGCCATTTTGTAGTACTCGAAAATGGTTTTCTTGGTGNATTCTTGGTGTGCGTGACGTCATGAAAGCACTCAGCAGCCTTCGTCTGAAGTGTGTGTTCTTTCGTAGATCAGTACATTGGACGCACTTTCAAAAGTTTCGCTGAAAAACATGTATTTCAAACACAGAGCAACGCAGTTCAAACGCCACGTAGGCCCGAGCCGTAATGTGTTTTCACAGACGGGTAGCAGTCAGTAGACCTAAAGTCGTTCCTCCCAAATGTCTGATAAATGATATAAGGAGAAGTGACTGTCCGTTTAACGACATTTAGGACAAACTACGCTTTGCTAAATTACTTTAGGTCAAATTTTTCGCCATCTGTGAGTTGCATGACCATTTTTAGGTCAAATTTCTGTCGTCCAAACGACTGTCTGAGAAATGACACTTGCTGAAGTTTATTTATTTATGTGAAATTATTTAATGTCTACTGCAAGCTTAAAAATAACTTTAGGGCAAATATCTATGAGTTAAACGACTTTCAAGTCAAGTGACAAGTGAAAGAACTTGTTAGCAGAAGCGATTTCCAATCAAATACAGCACCTCCTCGTGGTTGATTGAGAACACTTAAAACCGCTGTTTTGTTGATTTTGGCCCTTTGTTTTTACATTGTCGGAGTACAAACATTAACACAGCTGTGTACTTCGCGTCTAAAATTCATGCGTTGATATTAAATAGAGCATCTACTGCGAGGTCGTTTTTCAAAGCTTAACTCACCTTTGGCACTAATNTATGTGAAATTATTTAATGTCTACTGCAAGCTTAAAAATAACTTTAGGGCAAATATCTATGAGTTAAACGACTTTTAAGTCAAGTGACAAGTGAAAGAACTTGTTAGCAGAAGCGATTTCCAATCAAATACAACACCTCCTCGTGGTTGATTGAGAACACTTAAAACCGCTGTTTTGTTGATTTTGGCCCTTTGTTTTTACATTGTCGGAGTACAAACATTAACACAGCTGTGTACTTCGCGTCTATAATTCATGCGTTGATATTAAATAGAGCATCTACTGCGAGGTCGTTTTTCAAAGCTTAACTCACCTTTGGCACTAATTGTGAACTAAGAGCTATTATCAGGACTGATGGGATGTGAGGGTTGGTCGTGAGTTTATGAAGCACAGAAAATCAACTCTATTTGATCTTACTGAAAAACAACGTAAACTGCTTAACTTTAATCCTTCGCTTTGAAATTATTATTGTTGTAAATAATTTTCTTTTATTGAAAGCATTATCCACAGGCATTCGCAACAAATGATTATGTTCCGAGCCACTAATTGGCATTGCATTTCAAAGGCAAAACACTGAAGTGTGTCGTAACTGTATTAAATTTTTCTGTACGCATAAAAAAAACTAATAAATGTACTCTTAACTGGAGGTAGGGTTTACAACAATTAAATATATTTAAGTCAAATGAGTAGGTAAAGAAGGACAATAAATGTGTGTTCATAATACTTTATTTGTATATAATGACATCACTTGCTAACAATATTCCATTAAAACAGAGTGAGTTTTCTTTTTTACGGAACTATTTATTTAAATAATGATTATTAAAATTTTTAATAATAGTTTATTTAAAATATAAACTCTAAATTACGTTGTTTTAGTAAGTGTCTTATTATGTCTTTATGTAACTTAGATGTTATTATAAGGCAGGGCCCTATTTTCCCAATTTGCATTTTGGTTGCGAAATTACATACTAGTATACCTCATTCAATGGCATTGGTTTAAGTTTGAATAAGAGAATATATTTCTCACAGATAAGCTTGAAGTCTTAGAACGAGTGCGTACTTTGTCACTTTCCGCTATACGGACGTATAAAATGTAGTCTCATACTATCGATTATTATTAAAATAATGACTTTCCTGTTCACTGGATACAGCTATTTAACCTCAGGTTATAAGTGTAACTCTGATGACCACGATTTGAGCATTCAGTACGTCCGCGTCAGGGTCTTGTGCAACACTATCAGTATCGTTAGTGGTTACCGCTCGTTATAAATGCCTCGAGATATCCTATTTTTAAGTTATCTTCTTAATATATCGTTGTACCCTTCTTCTGCTACAGTGTGATGTTAACTGTGCTGTGGGGTCCGCAGGCAATCCGGAACTTCTTCCTGTTTGGTAGGTTCGAGAACGTGGAGGATAATGTAATCGCATTTATTAAAATCTGTTTAATTTCCATTAGGTCGGAGTTCGTGCCCTACTGTCTCACACGCTAAACCTGTGCTGCAACACATTATCTGTACGTTCCTCTGGCAATTTTCGGAGGATAGCGCAATTTTGCGCAAACGCTACTGACGTAACGATTACGTTTTAGATACGACCATCTCATAATAGTTTTTTTGTTATGTGCAATGCCACTGAATATTTTTCTGCACGCGCGTAATTTCTAAGCGTGCTGCAAATTCGTTGGTGNTTTTTGTTATGTGCAATGCCACTGAATATTTTTCTGCACGCGCGTAATTTCTAAGCGTGCTGCAAATTCGTTGGTGGTAAGAGGACGAACTTTTCCAAACACGTGTGCAATATTTACTCACGAATTCGGCATATCTCTAAAATTATTTTCNTGGTAAGAGGACGAACTTTTCCAAACACGTGTGCAATATTTACTCACGAATTCGGCATATCTCTAAAATTATTTTCTCCTTCAGCAGAATTTTTTAGTTTACCAGTGATCTGTAGAGAAAAACTTTATGTACACTTCTGAGTTAGAACCAGTGGCAATCATTGCTAAACGACACATGCAAAATTTCATTTTCCNAAAAACTTTATGTACACTTCTGAGTTAGAACCAGTGGCAATCATTGCTAAACGACACATGCAAAATTTCATTTTCCTTAAAATAAGGCTACCGCCCCTTTGGCACTTGAAATGCGTTGCAGTGTGTTTTAAATATACGTAAAAGATGCTTTCATAATTTTAACTCAGGTTACTCATGTAATTTTTAGTCACAGTAATTCAAAACGGCTGAAAACTGTTTTTAATAGCGCTGTAGCTCAAAATATACGCGTGAGATACATTAAAAAAAACTACTCACAAGCCCTTCCTACAGACTTTCCTCCAATAAAGTAATAGGTTGACCGCTGAAAACTCNAAAAACTTTATGTACACTTCTGAGTTAGAACCAGTGGCAATCATTGCTAAACGACACATGCAAAATTTCATTTTCTTTAAAATAAGGCTACCGCCCCTTTGGCACTTGAACTGCGTTGCAGTGTGTTTTAAATATACGTTTTTCTACGAAAGTATTAAAATTGAGTCCAATGAGTACATTAAAAATGTCACAGTAATTCAAAACGGCTGAAAACGGTTTTTTAATAGCGCTGTAGCTCAAAATATACGCGTGAGATGCATTAAAAAAAACTACTCACAAGCCCTTCCTACAGACTTTCCTCCAATAAAGTAATAGGTTGACCGCTGAAAACTCCATAAGTACACGTAGTGCGACAAAAACCCTGCACGTCAGTTCAGATCCTTGCGCTTAGAGGCGACGGGGCACTTGATGCGCGAGGCGGCGTCGTTTTATCGTCCCCACGCGTCTCAGCCTCAAACGCGGAAAAAATCTCCAGGTAGGCGGGAGCCTTAAGCTAAAGCTGTACTGCAGAAAGGTTTTATTAATTCTCGTCGGAAAACCAAATTAAATACATTTCGTTATAATATTGTCAACACGAAAAGCCACTGCGGCTTAGGCGGACTCCGGGAGAGGTGTTGGCGAAGATTGCCGACAACGCCAGGTCCTGCTGCAAGCCGCTGGAACTGATAATCAACGCGGGGCGTGGGTTCTAAGAACGTATTGTTACCCCTCACGAGCCAGCAGCGAGAGGCGACAATTTCACACGCGGCTGTGACGTCACCTGCAACACGGCGCTCTTGTAACTGCTGCGTCGACTGCGGGCGGCGTAGCCCAAATTAAGTCCTCGGCAATCACCAGCAGGCCTTGGGAAACCGTTCACATCCCGTCTGTTCCTACACTAAGAAATGACCTTGGCTGTTTCCGCGTGTTCCATAATGTGAAATGATGATACACTTCTTCAGCAACGATGATCCAATCAATCGTTCCGAAGGTTTTTTTTTTTTTTTCTTATTTTAATTTTACGTTAACGCTACAATGTTTTCTTCTGCCACGCAATTTGTATATTACGGGAAACTGAAAAAGTCACGTATTTGAAAATATTTGTTATAAATTTTTGTAAATAAAATATTGTATCATTAATATGCATTGAAATACAATGTTTTTTTTTATTGAAACGTCTTCTGTGGAGTAGAGAGGTTTGGGTCGCTGTAAGTGGGATCTTGAGAGGCGAAAAGAGTGAAACGAGGTGGATGTGTAGCAGTGACAGAATGCAACGGCGGGGAATGGGAGACCCCCGAGGAAACCCGCCCACCACCGCCATCGTCCGGCACGTTCGACAACCGTGGAATAACCCAGTCAAGAATCGAAACAACGTTCGCAATGTTGGGAGGCGAGTACTCTAACCGTTTCCCCAAAAGCGGCTCCAACACCTTCTGTGAAATGTCACACATCGGCAAATAACCAAATATTTAATATAGACTATGCGTGAAACGAGAATGAGAGTTATTTTACGTAAAAGTTTAAACTTCAAGCGCGAACAATAGATACAACTTACTCTGAAATCTAAGAAACAATTATTACGCCAAATGTAAGTTATATGACTCCTGTATCCTCTCATTGGTAATTAACTCTCATATCATCACTCTATTTCTTAGTCTTTACGGTGGTAAACGAAAATAAATACATTTACTATATTCACACTGACAAGTTTATCAAAGAATGCCTGAAAAATAACTGCCTTATCAAATAATTTAAATAATTCTGTCTGAATACACAAATATTTTTCTTTACAGACCATTCGTATTTTCCTCGACGAGAGCGCAAAATAATATATAAATAAATAGACTTGAGATTTAGTTTTACAATTTGCTTCCCCCGGTTTTTAAATATTTAAATTCTGTATCAGGTTAAAATAATAGGATTTCCACCTGTTTTCCCGTGCCAGTAATATCATGGTTACCGCAATTATTCGTGTTTACTATACCGTTTTTTTTTACGCAAAATGGACATCTCTTGATGGATGTCAATTATGTAAGAAAGTAGTGTATGTCCACGATGTGCAAACTTTTTAACTCCTTGTTATCAAAACACTCATTTATGCCGTAAAGTTGGCCGGAGTGTGGTTTTTTATTCGACGTTAGTAGACTTATTTTCGGTAGTGTTGAAAGGCGGTGATTCAACATGATTTTCAGTTCTATGAAATTAGTTTCTCGTGCTAAACCCTAAGGCTTGAGCAGTTAGGCCCACCAAACCAAAAGTACTATACCCCCCTCCTTTCCCGCTTCAAAACCCGCCAAAAAAAGTATTCGAATTTTAGATTAAGAAATAATAACTTACAAGATCTTCTTTCTACAGATAATAATATATTTTTACACAAAACGACGCTTTACGTTTTTATTCGGCCTCTATAGAGTTTGGTTATTTTTCTTGCATAGTTTAAAATAAGTAATATAATTAAAATAAAAATTTACTCAAATTTCAGATGACTAAAATGGTTTTAAGCCTCTTTGTTATACAGAGATACATTTTCAAACTATCATTTCGCAGTCTATTTAACGTCAAAACTTTCAATAGAACCTCTGCAACGGTACGAAAAAACCAGTGTAATAATGAGCTAGAAATTTAAACTTGTTTATCTGTTAAAATTTTGGTTAACCCATGCAAGGCAGACGTACAAATAACCGATTTAAAGAATTAGTTTACAAAATTTGACGTCTTTAGTAGGAAAACAGGATCTCTTGTATTTATAATAAACCGTTTTTCACCTGTGTTTCCACCTTTACAAATACTTTCATACGTAAGTTGAGAATAACAAGGACGGGCATATTTATTCGGAGATAGTACATCTCTTAGTCATTACACTACTAAAAATACTAGAAAAACAGTTGGATTTTTGTAGAGAAAAATAATTTTAGCAAGCTATATTCAATTCAAAAATTTTAATTTTCGAAATTTATATGTGATGCACATGTAGCATAAATTCCACATTAATACAAATGTGATTGCTTTCCGTATTGGATCGCTAAGTATAATATTAATTACGCACCGGAGTCATATACCTTTTTTCCCACATGAGCAACCATTCCTCACACTGGGTAGTTAATATGGAATGTCTAACTTTCGTCACATCGTCAAAATCCTAATAAAAAGAGAATGAATAACACTTTCACCTAGTTAGGTCCTATTGTTTCTACGGGTTAGTAGAGATTAAATTCACCTTGTAGATAATTAATTATAAGTATTTCTTAATACTTTCATCAAATGAAGTAATAACAAAAAATGGAAACGTTAAAAAAATTATAATATATCAATGCTAGCAAATTACGACATTTAGAAAACTGGATGCAAAGACAGTTACGTATTTATGGAAACAGATGGGCAAGAAAACTTGTGACAACGTTTAAAGCTATGGATTAATTCACAAATTTACTTCATTAATTTACCAATTATTTTATACGCATGTATTAATTAATTTTGAATATTCAAAGTGATGATAAAAAATATTTTTACGTATATGTCTCTTCTGATTAAGAAAATAAAACTAATATTTCAATTATTATTTTAATATTGTAACGAAGAGAAAATTAAGGCTACCTGCTTTTAAAATGATTTTATTAAATACAAATGAAGATATTATTTCTGTTCTTAAGGCAAAGCCTTTCGGCGTCTCTTTAGGAACATGTGCGTGTTAACATATCGTTATTGGATTATAAAGGATGAAATTGACTTTGAGAATAACTTTACGTTGTTATCACCAATTCTTGGTTTTACAAACTGCACAAGTTTTTAAATTTGTAGCAAACACGATGCGGTTACAGGCATCTTCATTCTGTCTGTGCTTCACATGTTACATGTTCGAGTCACTTAGAAACAATGTTATATATATTGTTATTTTCAAAAAATATCACGTATTGAAACACTCCATAAATAAACTATTAATTAAGAGTTTTGATAAACACTATTTAAACTCTGCGAATGAAAATTTCTTGAATGTTCAAATTCACACAAAAATAAGGCGTAATAAAAATAGTATGAAAAAACAAGTTACTATTAGTAAACGGTAAAGATACTAAAACACTCTGAGATTTTTCATAATACATATTAATAATTGTTTAACTAAGAATACATTTCATTTTATTTGCGATTAACATCAAGAACTTGATACTACAGATCTTTTACATCTTGATAAATTTTTGTTTCATTGTTAGACCTTATATTACACAGTTAATGTTTTAATGTTTTATGGTACACTACAAAATTTATAAGAAAACATGTGAAGCAAACGTTTATTAATTGTCTCTAGAACGATTTTNTGTTTTATGGTACACTACAAAATTTATAAGAAAACATGTGAAGCAAACGTTTATTAATTGTCTCTAGAACGATTTTAATAACCACAAAGGAGTTATTTTCGATTCACAACGCCCGTGGATTTTTATATAAAAAAAATTAAGTAACAGAGAAAATTAAAATTTTTATTGCCAAAGTGTTGTTTTCATACGTATCACTATTTTTATTAACTCGCGAGCCAATATAAAGTAGTTGTTGGAAGAATTTCATTTTATATTAAAGTAAATTAAAACAATTTAAGATATTTATATTTATTATTCCGTTCATTCGTGTTCAGCTACAATAATTGTCGACAATTGGGCATATTTTCTTGCGGACCAGCGATACTCGCGCAAGTATGTGAGTTTTCAGGTTCGTGAGCAGGNGTCGACAATTGGGCATATTTTCTTGCGGACCAGCGATACTCGCGCAAGTATGTGAGTTTTCAGGTTCGTGAGCAGGACATTGCTCAAGAGACGGTCTCGTCACTGGAGACGATGATCCAGTTGCGTGGCGACCTCGCAGTTCAAGGCGGCGGCATTGCTACAGTTTAAAACAGGCGATCGCGCGGGACCACGTGGAGGGGGCTGGAGAAAGGGTCCGGCCGAGTTCTGCTATATATTAGCTGCGTCCGAGACTCTGGACATCACTCGCAGCACAGCGCTCAGATCCTCCGGCTGAGCTCAACCAGGACTCTCGCCTCTACCAGCATGAAGGTACTGTACCACAGCCTGCTGGAATAACTCCAACTAGGCCTTTACTTGTCATATTCGTGGTTAAGTAACCACACCAGGGTTCCGGTGGCACCACGGTGCCCACACAAAAACTTTTTACATTAATGTTAATTTCGTTATCGCTCTAGCTCTATTTATGACACTATGTCATGAGGGGTGGCAGTTGGATTAGTGGCTAGAAAGCTCGTTTCCCACCTAGGCGAACTAAGTTCGTATCCCGGCAGGGCATGCTCATGGATCTTCGCACGTGGGAATTGTGCCGTACGATGCCTCTTTAAGGCGGGTCTTCTGGGGGATCTTCCGTTTCCCCTGCCCTTGCCTTCTGGTATTGCTCCCTATCCACCTCGCTTCAATCTTATCAGTCTCAAGACCTCGTTATTAACAGCCGTCCAAATCTCTCCACGACGGAAGAAATTATCTTTGTATTCTAATAAAGTGCAGTTTCATATTTTTAATCCTTTTCTTGTAATCAGGTTCAAGTAATGACNGATCTTCGCACGTGGGAATTGTGCCGTACGATGCCTCTTTAAGGCGGGTCTTCTGGGGGATCTTCCGTTTCCCCTACCCTTGCCTTCTGGTATTGCTCCCTATCCACCTCGCTTCAATCTTATCAGTCTCAAGACCTCGTTATTAACAGCCGTCCAAATCTCTCCACGACGGAATAAATTATCTTTGTATTCTAATAAAGTGCAGTTTCATATTTTTAATCCTTTTCTTGTAATCAGGTTCAAGTAATGACTTAGTTTAAAATTTGAAGAACAATTACATTTGAAGATTGTATTGGAACATTAACTTATTTCAGTTTCCGGAGAACGCTTTTCATACATATGCGACAGCGCCTCTTTCATAACACATAAAAAATCCGTGGATTACTTAAGTTATTGTAACCAAACCATTAATAGTATCTCAGTAATAAGGATGGTTTCTAGTCCTAGGAGACCCGCTGGAACAGTGAACTAGCTGAATTATAAATTTACAGGTATTTATAAACAAATAAATATTTATATAAATTTACTTCAAAAAAACTGGTTGCTTTCGGATGCAGTTAAATTAAACAATACCAATTGTCGAATGACATCTTAGTAACGAAGTCCGTGTAAAAAGGATTTCTTTGGTATTTGAAAGATATGAATAATACACTTTTATTTTATTATCAACTACTACGACAGTGTAACTTCTTAATCTGTATATATATATATATATATATATATATATATATATATATCTAAATTATGAGTTTACATTTGTTCTTATTTTATATACTTTTAATTTTTTATAAAATCTATTAGAAAAACTTACATTTTTTTTACATATTCTATGTAGAACTCTAAACGTAACTAGTGCTAATAGGAATTTACAAATCGTCCGAAATAATTAATTTTCGTATGCGTGGCTTTTAAAAACTATGACTTAAATATTTTATACATAACAAAGCCAGTTTTTTAAATGTTATGCCCAATCAAAACGATGATTTTATATTTTCTCTACAAATCGTATAACCCGTATTAACAAAATCTAAATTTTGTACAAATTACGTTTTATGAAACTTGGGGAATACCTTGACTAATATGGATATAGGTCTCGAAATTCGATTAGGAAGCCAAAAAAAAATATTTGTAAATTAGAAATTTTATAGTTGAAAAGAATTACTAACCGGTTGGAGTTTTCTCTTGAGTAAAAAAAGCCCTTTATAGTTTGTTAATTTTAGAGAAGGGATAATTTCCAAATTACGTTTTCAATTATGTGTACGAGTAATTAATTAAGTACTNAGTTTGTTAATTTTAGAGAAGGGATAATTTCCAAATTACGTTTTCAATTATGTGTACGAGTAATTAATTAAGTACTAATTCGGCCTTCTCTAAGCATGCTCAATTCACGTGATTTCTCAATTAAAATTCGAATTGTTACTCACATCACAATAAACAGAGCATACTATTAAATCCCAAAAAATACGTGGTTTCTTTAATATTTATTTGATTAATCTCAATGACAGATAATTTTATAAATGTTTTCACTGAGAAAGTCTCAAGTTTTCCAGACAGATCTAAATTATTTTAACAAATTAATAACTTCACAATGTGTTTACAGATGATCTATCCCATATTTATAAATCAATATTTCATAAGAGTTACACTAAATGCGAACACAAATGTATGTTAAATGTAATCAATTTATCATGTTTCTTTTGCCCTACAGTTTATAACTCAAAACTAAATATATTGTGAATCAGTTATTACATGGAACCCACACACCATTAAGTATAATGCAACCAAAAAATTCACTAATGGTTTTTACGATAATAACTGAAAAAAAAGTTTATTATGAAATTTTTTCATGATTTCACTGACACAGATAAAAATTTCACGAAATACGTTACATCTGCAAAATTAACTACTCTGTTACACATTTCAGAATATCTTACATTAAAAATTCTGGTTCCTCGATATTTGTATATCATGTTTGTAAATATTTTCGAAATATATGTTTATTTCCATTCTAAAAATTTGTAAACCAATTGCCTACCGCGATAGGTTTTCAGTAAAAACAATTTTTTAAGCAGATGATTACATATTAGTTATATTTATAAGTATAAACGTTCTTCTCATTCTGCATTAATGTACAAATAATTCACAGTTATTATATTTGTGGCGGTAACCAATTTGAAATTATCAGGGAATTTATTTGCCGAAATAGAGCCGCTGATTTCATAAATTTTGGCAACAATCCCTCTTTCAGAATGTCTCATTCCAAAAATTGTTAATGCGAAAATTTTTGTTTAATGCTACATGTGTTTATAAATGAACAGCAAATTAATTTTGGTGTTAAATGAGTTTTGGTATCAATTTTCAAAATTCCCTCTAAAAAAACCATAAACTATTTTTTTCTGAAAAGTGCCAAAAATTTTTAGTTTATATGCTTATCAGGATACAGTTTTAAAAAGTGTTGCCAAAAAGGAAGTGAAGAATGTTTCTTCCAAACCGTGGTTACACTGTGTGCAGGTGTACATCGCTATCGTGTGCGCTATGGCGTCCATAGCCTGGGCGCGACCCGAGCCGCCAGTCAACCAGTACTTGCCGCCAGCGGACAACTACGCCACCACCAGGCAAGACTCCTTTGTCCCTCCCCCAGCTGCGCTCTCCGACACCTATGGCGCACCTGCNAGTTTGTTAATTTTAGAGAAGGGATAATTTCCAAATTACGTTTTCAATTATGTGTACGAGTAATTAATTAAGTACAAATTCGGCCTTCTCTAAGCATGCTCAATTCACGTGATTTCTCAATTAAAATTCGAATTGTTACTCACATCACAATAAACAGAGCATACTATTAAATCCCAAAAAATACGTGGTTTCTTTAATATCTATTTGATTAATCTCAATGACAGATAATTTTATAAATGTTTTCACTGAGAAAGTCTCAAGTTTTCCAGACAGATCTAAATTATTTTAACAAATTAATAACTTCACAATGTGTTTACAGATGATCTATCCCATATTTATAAATCAATATTTCATAAGAGTTACACTAAATGCGAACACAAATGTATGTTAAATGTAATCAATTTATCATGTTTCTTTTGCCCTACAGTTTATAACTCAAAACTAAATATATTGTGAATCAGTTATTACATGGAACCCACACACCATNATTTATCATGTTTCTTTTGCCCTACAGTTTATAACTCAAAACTAAATATATTGTGAATCAGTTATTACATGGAACCAACACACTTAAGTATAATGCAACCAAAAAATTCACTAATGGTTTTTACGATAATAACTGAAAAAAAAGTTTATTATGAAATTTTTTCATGATTTCACTGACACAGATAAAAATTTCACGAAATACGTTACATCTGCAAAATTAACTACTCTGTTACACATTTCAGAATATCTTACATTAAAAATTCTGGGTCCTCGATATTTGTATATCATGTTTGTAAATATTTTCGAAATATATGTATATTTCCATTCAAAAAATTTGTAAACCAATTGCCTACCGCGATAGGTTTTCAGTAAAAACAATTTTTTAAGCAGATGATTACATATTAGTTATATTTATAAGTATAAACGTTCTTCTCATTCTGCATTAATGTACAAATAATTCACAGTTATTATATTTGTGGCGGTAACCAATTTGAAATTATCAGGGAATTTATTTGCCGAAATAGAGCCGCTGATTTCATAAATTTTGGCAACAATCCCTCTTTAAGAACGTCTCATTCCAAAAATTGTTAATGCGAAAATTTTTGTTTAATGCTACATGTGTTTATAAATGAACAGCAAATTAATTTTGGTGTTAAATGAGTTTTGGTATCAATTTTCAAAATTCCCTCTAAAAAAACCATAAACTATTTTTTTCTGAAAAGTGCCAAAAATTTTTAGTTTATATGCTTATCAGGATACAGTTTTAAAAAGTGTTGCCAAAAAGGAAGTGAAGAATGTTTCTTCCAAACCGTGGTTACACTGTGTGCAGGTGTACATCGCTATCGTGTGCGCTATGGCGTCCATAGCNAGAATGTTTCTTCCAAACCGTGGTTACACTGTGTGCAGGTGTACATCGCTATCGTGTGCGCTATGGCGTCCATAGCCTGGGCGCGACCCGAGCCGCCAGTCAACCAGTACTTGCCGCCAGCGAACAACTACGCCACCACCAGGCAAGACTCCTTTGTCCCTCCCCCAGCTGCGCTCTCCGACACCTATGGCGCACCTGCTGGCGCATACTCCACCCCATCCTCCACCTATGGTGCTCCTTCTAGCGCATACTCCGCACCTTCCTCAACCTATGGTGCTCCTTCTAGCGCATACTCCGCCCCCTCCTCCACGTATGGTGCTCCAGCCTCCTCCTCCAGGTCATCCTCCACCTTCTCCAGAGGCTCCAGCAAGGCTCTGTCCAGGGCCGGCGGTCTCTCGCGAGTATACGGCGCCCCAGCTGCAGCCAGAACCGGTGCCATCTTCAGTTCTGCTCCAGCTTCCACATACGGTGTTCCCGGTGGTCAATACGCTGCTCCCTCACCTGTGTATGGCGTCCCGGGAAATGCCCGATACAACCCTGCTGAGGACGACCTCTCTGTAAGTTCATCTTAAAGTACTTACTTTTAGTCTCCATTTGTTTTTACTTATTTTGTGTTAATTATTTATTTCATGTTGAGAGAAATTTATTTAATAAAATATAATGCTATTCTTTCATCCATTGTTACCTTGGTAAATTTTCACTTTATTACAATACTGAATATGAAATTTACAATGGTCAAGTTTTGTATAACCTTTAACATGTATGTTAAACACAAGTGAGAGCATTTCTTCTAACTAATAAAATATCGAAATAAAAGAATTCAATATTTGCTGTATATGGACTAATGAGAAAATTTCGTATGGTTAAAGTAGTTTCTAAACGATTAAATGCAAACTTGCATATTTACAACCAATACAAATTTCTTAGAGAGTTAATTTTTTTTGTTTTTTTTTAACCCAGCTATGTTAACAGTGAGTGGGTGGGTTTTGTTTAAAGGAGCCGGCCAACTACCAGTTCTCGTACGAGGTGCAGGATGCGCAGTCGGGCTCCGAGTTCGGCCACCTGGAGAGCAGGCAGGGAGATACCGCCTGGGGCTCGTACAACGTGGTGCTGCCCGACGGCCGCAAGCAGATAGTAGAGTACGAGGCCGACCAGGGAGGCTTCCGCCCCATGATCCGCTACGAGGAGCCGCAGGCTGGCTACGGCAGGGGAGCTCCCGGCCCCTATTAGTGCTGCAACCTCACTCACAACCCCACAGTCTTTTGTAACTGCGGTCATTGCAATCATCACATTTGTTGCAAGGATACACTCACTTGCGAGAATCTTTTTCAACATACTTGAAACTCATTTGAATAACTTTCCCATGGCTTCTATTGTTACTGTAAATAATCCACCATATATTATAAACAATAACTTAATACTTTAAACTTGCTCATTTTTAAAAAGTACTTAGGTTTTCTTTCCAGTTAAGTAATTTAAATAAATTGAATTTAGTTATATGTAATATCATTTATATGCTCTNCACTTGCGAGAATCTTTTTCAACATACTTGAAACTCATTTGAATAACTTTCCCATGGCTTCTATTGTTACTGTAAGTAATCCACCATATATTATAAACAATAACTTAATACTTTAAACTTGCTCATTTTTAAAATGTACTTAGGTTTTCTTTCCAGTTAAGTAATTTAAATAAATTGAATTTAGTTATATGTAATATCATTTATATGCTCTNGTACTTAGGTTTTCTTTCCAGTTAAGTAATTTAAATAAATTGAATTTAGTTATATGTAATATCATTTATATGCTCTTACTCGAGTTCTTCATTCGGAATGTACACACGAACGATTTGTGATAGTGAATAAATCTGACATTCAGATTTATTAGCATCTATGTTTCTTAGAAATAGTTTTCTGATACATGCTCTGACAATTTTTTGGAAACATTTGGTATATCGAAGTGATTTTTGTGCTATATGTTGTAAATATCTGTTTATATGTGATTCATATTTGTGTAAATTAATATTTTATAATAAAATCTTGCAATTAAATTTAACAATTGTTTTCAATTGTACCTCTTTCCTTTGTATTCTTCCNTAATATTTTATAATAAAATCTTGCAATTAAATTTAACAATTGTTTTCAATTGTACCTCTTTCCTTTGTATTCTTCCATGCCTTATAATAAAGTGTCAAGATGTTTAGCTATCAAACTAGAAACCATAATATACCCAAAAGTGTTCGTTTAATTACTTCCAAAATACGTTATTTTTCTATATTATTGTAGTTGTTTAAAATTTCGTTAAATTGAAATCTTCTAGTATTTGGCCAGAAAGTTTGTAACACTAAAAATTATTTTTTTTATCTCTTGACCCACAATATGTAACTTTATTCCTTCATATCCTCGAGAAATTCATATTTTCAAGATATTCAAATGTGCACGATGTATTGTTTATTTTCACACTACATTAAATTTGAATAAAAATTATATATGTGTCAACTGGGTTGGTTTACGCACTCTTGGTATATAATGATAAGGGTTAATAAGTAACAGTACGCCGTTTTTTTGTCTAGCCATCCCCTATCTCAATCATGGAGGTGCTGGAAGCAAAGTTTTAAATGAGCTACATATTAACTATATGTAAAAAATACTTAACTCTCTCACAAACATACCTGCAAATATTCACGCACTGCAGAATATTAATGGATATTAAATCAAATATATCCATGAAAAAAACTTCTTGCCTCTTCCCCTATAGAAAATTGTTCATTTACTTAATTGTTATGTAAATGTTTGGAAAATTCTTTCTTTGTAACATTTCGGGATGCGATATTCATAATACATGTAGGAAAACATTGCTACTGAGGCAGATTTCACTTTGCATCAGAAAGTCACAAATTAAACATATTGCCTTTTTAGTAATTATTTACCTTAAATTAATGATTTTATTAATGATAAACTATTAAATAATTTTTGAAATATAGAAGATGGGAAAAATGTATCCTAATAACATTCTTTAGAGTGTAGAAAACGCCGTTGACTTTAACCCTATTTCCTAGGGCAAATCGGATTCATGTACTATGTGTATTTCCGGTACTAAATCATTTTGAAACAACTGGAAATACTGTAGTCATATTTTATGTATTTTATTATTGTTTATAATGCCAGTTATTGAAGTCCCACCGCAAATTAAAAAAAAAATTTGATCTCCAAGTTTAAAACTGCAGTTCTGGAAATGAGTATTCAAACTGCATATTTTAAATTTTTTTTCTTGTGTACAGTAATTCTACAAAATTCTATCCTCAATTCTTTCCTAGAAGTGCTATTATTTTGTTTCTTAATATAATATTAATTACATTACAATTTTTAAAGAGAGGTGGTAGTAGTCAGACGGATTTGTCATGTAGTTAAATTAATTATATTATATTATAAAGCGTGCTGGTTCAAGTTTGGATAGATACGAGGATTAAATTGAACAATTAATCTGCAAATTTAAAGACATATTTCTAAATTCATCGTCTTTGGATTAAATAACACAACAATGTTGTATTTCCTCTTCTCAATGACGAAAGTTGAAGTACAATCCTGCAAATGTAATATTATAAATATACTTATTGCGTCTTTACTAGAACGATGAAGTAGTCCTGCAAAAGATTGATATGGAAACAAATTTCAACTAAAGATTTCCCTTGAAAAAGTACAAAATAATTTTCTGCAATTTTTTTCCTCCTTTCGGAATGTCTGTTCATAATCTACAGATGTTCGTAGTTGACTTAAAAATGTTATTTTTGACAAAAGTATTACTTGACCTTGAAGAAAAATTTATCATCTTGTCTCTAATGAAACCAAAGATCGAACGTTCTCTTTTTGAGTCTGCAATTAATACTAACTCAAAGATGTACATTTCTATGTACATTTCTATGAAAGATTTTATACAAGTATATCATCATCGGATAGTTATGAATAGTTTCTCTACTTGTCAAAGGTTTTCAAGTAATTAATTATAATATTCCTCTTTTGTTTAAATAGTATCAAGATGATTTTTGTCACCTTTAGGTGGCATGTTAAACAAAACTAATGTAACAAAATAATAAAATTCAGATAATAAATTTCCCAACTAAACCATGGAGATGTGCACAGATGTTAGGATAATGTTTTTCTGAATTATATTAATATATAAGCAGCACCTGTTCGGCCCACTTCATTAGAGCGAAAGAAGTTATAAATTATATTTTTTGCCACAGCATGTTCTTAGAATAATTGTAATGTTTCCTGTCACATTTATGATATCAGCTTTACTGTCAGTAGCGAATCGAAAATACAGTTCACGTTATCCTAGAGTAGAACTACGCATAAGCTGAAATAGTTCTCTACTATTTACGAACTGAATTAATTATACAGTAAAATATCAGTAGAGGAGTTTAGTAGGTTCTGCATCTGTAATTACGCATCGGTTTCTTACGTTACAGCCCCTCTGACGTTCCACTTGATGGCAGCCGTTCTCGTTCTAATTTGTCGTACCATTGAACATGAAATAGTAAGCCAGTAATCATTACAATTACCAAGATGAGTTTTCATTGTATCATGTCATTCCAGAATCAGTTCGTGTAAAGATAACAAAAGAAAAAGAAAAATTACTAAAATCAATTAGTTTCCAAAGA
Source organism: Clitarchus hookeri (assembly GCA_002778355.1). NCBI lineage: Eukaryota > Metazoa > Arthropoda > Insecta > Phasmatodea > Phasmatidae > Clitarchus > Clitarchus hookeri. Next base: position 785,188 of record NQII01000105.1, read on the forward strand.
AGTGTAAATATGTAGACGTGACTATTCCAGCAGAACAGTTCCAGGAACAATATAACTAGTATCATACTCCTTAAATTGATTGCCGCATATTTGGGCTGTAATTTTCCTATCTACTTTCTTATTGCTCCATATTGCCATTGATTTCAACCAGCTGGCTAAGATTAAGTCGTACACCATTCCAAAGGTGTTTGGTAATTTCTCAGTGCATTTGTGGAAATAATAATAATCTCTGCTGATTTGCTACCATTCAAATCTACTTCTCGAGAAATTAAATAATAAATCACATTTGGACCTTTACGCAAATCAAATTGATATTCATATATACATTTATATATAACTCTGCTCTCTAAATGTAAGAAACATAAATCTCTGAAGAAATTACATACACATGCATTTGCTGACGTGTACAGTCGCATACTTCAGCACTTGTATGTTTCAAAATACATGTTTACATAACTTGCATACATTCTCATCTGCACAAGTACATACATGTGCATTTGCACATTTTCGTACCTTCAGACTACTTGATTAACTGCGAGCTTGTGTATCAATACACGTGGCCTTAACTTTACCAAGCTTGATAGCCGAATGATAGCTTCATGTTTATCAGCAGCAGTCAATACAACTTCTCGTTATAACATCTGTGAAGAAAGTAACGAGGAATAATACGCACAATTTACTGTAGTGCTCAATTTATTTAAGAGAAGCTTATAGTCACATTCTATATTAACAAAGTATTCAATGTAATTTATTCTTAACCTCCTTGTGCGCCTTCTTTTACAATGTCAGTTTTCACCTCTGGATAAATAATTAAGAGATAATCCTATATTATAATGAATCGTGACGTTCACAAATGGCCTCAATAACGAAACTGCCAAAAGGGAGTTAACCATGAGTATAATGTTCATTTGAGTATTTCTAACGTCCTACGATGAAAGCGGCCTCACTTAGGTGAATAGTCCATATAAAAACAACCATGTAGTTTTCGGAATGTAAAGCAAGAAGAATTTCAATTCACTGAGTAAGACACTATTTTCGTGGTACGTCGGCAGTCCACTTGTTCTATATACTCTTACAAATCTTGGCCATGGAGAGTCATTTTCTTTATAGTTATTTAGATGTCGGTATTCCTGACTGAAACCTCTCAACATCTCACCTCCCAATATTTGAGACCCAAATAAGGATAAACGTTTATATATCTTTTATTGCGCTCAACACTTCCCAAAAATTATTTTTAACAAAGTGAATATGTGCTTGTGTAGTCAGAGAATATGTTTGTGATCATTTTTACGCAGGCAGATTATTCATGATCGATCGGGTTCTCCACTCACAACTACGCGTATATTTTGTAGCTCTGTTCCATACAGCATAGAAGACAGATATATGACATAACTTTACATATTAATACGGCACACATATCGTATGTAAGACTGTGAAACACAGACACCTGAAGAGACTACTGGTACTACATATTTCATAGTCAAATTCTTATGTAGGAGTGTGGATGTTTGCATGAACAAAATATGTCAGTTGTAAGCGCTCAAGATACATTTTATCAATAAGTCTACTGAAACTACATTTTGAGCATCTGGGTGTTTCACCAGCTACCATTGTTCCCTATCAAAAAAATATATGCAGAGAGATATCTTGCCAAATATTTTTAATTGTTTGTAATGACAGACAAGGAAGTTCAAGATATGAATTTATTTAATTAATATCTTTTCGAACCAGGTTGAGTCACACCACATGTAAATTCCTTTTAAGCCTTTCACGTGGAAATTCTCATAAATGCTAATAATTTAGACCATGACACAGTTGTTCTAACTTGCCAAGGCTCTGTACCCTGAGAAGCAGAAATTCTTTGCCACTACCACTAAGAGGTTAGTACTGTTCTTTCTGGCGGGAAGACCAGAAGTTAATATTTTTGGACCATGGAATCTTAAACCACTTTTGTAATAGCAGTATTATTATTTTGTGCTTCACGACTGTCAAAATATTGTAATTTTACTTGTGACATTTATAAACTAAAATGTTATTTTATGCTGTTATGAAAGGTCTTCCATTACAGTTGAGTTTTGCTGAATCTATATAAGGTTGTGTGGTTAGTAAATACTGGTATTGTTCATTATTTTCTTAGAAGTATTCAGATTTGGAGAACAGAAATGACTCGTGAAAAATCTGTCTTCAATTTAACTGTGCCAGCTTCTTGAATTCATGCCAACCAGTTTGGTTAAAAGTATATTAGTATTATATTATCTAGATACTATATCATAGAGTAGCAAACTATATGTTACTTTCTTTCCATACTGANTTTCACGCCAACCAGTTTGGTTAAAAGTATATTAGTATTATATTATCTAGATACTATATCATAGAGTAGCAAACTATATGTTACTCTCTTTCCATACTGAACATAAAATAGCAACCCAAAAAGCTACTCAGATTACTTTTTGTTTACATATGCATCTAATTTNTCTTTCCATACTGAACATAAAATAGCAACCCAAAAAGCTACTCAGATTACTTTTTGTTTACATATGCATCTAATTTTGATGCGGCACTAAAATATTTTTGTTTATAGAAAAATTCCTTAACAAATATTAAAGAAAGAATTTTCCAATACATTTTATGAATATTGGTTGAGCATTACTTGCGATATTATGTCGGATTCAAACAGAATTTTTAAGTGAACGTGGCTTAAAAAATTACATTCAGTTAAAGCTATTAATTTTTCAGTGAATATAGCACCAACAGTAGATATATATATCAGAACACCCATTTTAAGATAAATAATTTTAATGACACTATATATATGGCGTGAACTAACAGAATAACACCACGGCTTTTATAATAAGAGAACACTACAATATATTAGATTGCTTTCAAATGATAGGTTTTTATTACATTCGTAATGGAGGTTGGTTGAAAAAGTTACTGAAATTTGACTTTTATGTTTAAATTTAAGCTGGCAACTTTAAAAAAAAATAGCAAAAATGTCATTATTAATTAATTAATTTAGACTAAATAATAAAGCCTTTCTGCATGTCATCCTTGGTTTATATATGTTTAATGGTTCAGAGATACAACACGTAAAACTATTAAAATGAGTTAGTCATTTTAAATATATGATTCTTATCCGTGCCACTGGCGGTTGGTGCGCCAATGGTCTGGGTGCGAGAAGTTCTGTGTTCAAATTCAAGGGAAGGCATTGGTGTTAGTTAAAATTCAGTGATAAGTTGATTTATAAACCGTCCCCTGATAAACCTTCAGGCATAACACAGGGGTGGTTAATAAACTCTTTACAATCCAATACATAAATATTCTTGATACTCTGTAATAGTACTATCAATATATAACATTTTATGGATTCGTTTTGGTGTCTTGTAAAATATTATTTAATCTTTAGTTATGTTCCAGATTATATCTAACATTATAGACGAAGAATAGCTGCGAAGAAGAGAAATTACTATACCTATCTTATAAAGTCAAGAAAGAGTGACTTAGGTAATTAATGTATTTGATGCACACAGCAGAAAACATAGGCTTTCTACGTTTTATTGAAATGTGTGTAATTATTTCGGTAGACATGGAACACTACCAATATGATGATAAATGTATTCTCTATAAGATAAAGGCACTTAATTGTTTACCACAGTACCGCTGGTATGCCAAATTTTGTGGGGATCGGTTCCGTAGCCCCCGGGATACGATTTTATATCATTTTATGTTGAGCTAATCACAAAACCCAGAAAAAAAATGCTCGAAGATTACCAATTTTGATGCTGCCAACTGAAATTTCCAACCTAACCAATTTTTTTTTTTAATTTAGTACATTGTTAGGCAAAAAAGGCAATCTTACATAAAATATTTACACGCCATCTTGTGAAAAAAATTCACTGATATAAAAAAATCAGGTCATCCTGAAGTGGGTTAACATAACACGACTTGCATCACGAATTCCGCAAGACTCTGTTGAAGGATCTTTTATTATCACATTAAAATCGCATAAGCTTCAAAAAGGGCAAACTATTGAGTTCTTAATTTCGATGCTAATTCAGGTCATTTTTCGGTCTAACACTATTTGAAATAAATATTATTAAAATGTAGGTAAAAAACTTNTTCGATGCTAATTCAGGTCATTTTTCGGTCTAACACTATTTGAAATAAATATTATTAAAATGTAGGTAAAAAACTATTAATTACAGTGTTTTGATAAACACTATCTAAACTCAGCGAATGAAAATTTCTTGAATGTTGAATTTCACACAGAAATAAGCAATAATAAAAACAGTATGAAAAAACTAGTTTTACTATTAGTAAACGGTAAAGATACTAAAAAACTCTGAGATTTTTCATAATACATATTAATAATTGTTTATCTAAGAAAACATTTTTTTTATTTGCGATTAACATCAAGAAATTAATACTAGAGATCTTTTACATCTTGATAAATATGTTTTATTGATATACCTTATATTCCACAGTAAACGTTTTAGTGTTTTATGGTACACTACAAAATTTATAAGAANTATGTTTTATTGATATACCTTATATTCCACAGTAAACGTTTTAGTGTTTTATGGTACACTACAAAATTTATAAGAAAACATGTGAAGCAAACGTTTATTAATTGTCTCTAGAACGATTTTAATAACCACAAAGGAGTTATTTTCGATTCACAACGCCCGTGGATTTTTATATAAAAAAAATTAAGTAACAGAGAAAATTAAAATTTTTATTGCCAAAGTGTTGTTTTCATACGTATCACTATTTTTATTAACTCGCGAGCCAATATAAAGTAGTTGTTGGAAGAATTTCATTTTATATTAAAGTAAATTAAAACAATTTAAGATATTTATATTTATTATTCCGTTCATTCGTGTTCAGCTACAATAATTGTCGACAATTGGGCATATTTTCTTGCGGACCAGCGATACTCGCGCAAGTATGTGAGTTTTCAGGTTCGTGAGCAGGACATTGCTCAAGAGACGGTCTCGTCACTGGAGACGATGATCCAGTTGCGTGGCGACCTCGCAGTTCAAGGCGGCGGCATTGCTACAGTTTAAAACAGGCGATCGCGCGGGACCACGTGGAGGGGGCTGGAGAAAGGGTCCGGCCGAGTTCTGCTATATATTAGCTGCGTCCGAGACTCTGGACATCACTCGCAGCACAGTGCTCAGATCCTCCGGCTGAGCTCAACCAGGACTCTCGCCTCTACCAGCATGAAGGTACTGTACCACAGCCTGCTGGAATAACTCCAACTAGGCCTTTACTTGTCATATTCGTGGTTAAGTAACCACACCAGGGTTCCGGTGGCACCACGGTGCCCGCACAAAAACTTTTTACATTAATGTTAATTTCGTTATCGCTCTAGCTCTATTTATGACACTATGTCATGAGGGGTGGCAGTTGGATTAGTGGCTAGAAAGCTCGTTTCCCACCTAGGCGAACTAAGTTCGTATACCGGCAGGGCATGCTCCCGGATCTTCGCACGTGGGAATTGTGCCGTACGATGCCTCTGTAAAGCGGGTCTTCTGGGGGATCTTCCGTTTCCCCTGCCCTTGCCTTCTGGTATTGCTCCCTATCCACCTCGCTTCAATCTTATCAATCTCAAGACCTCGTTATTAACAGCCGTCCAAATATCTCCACGACGGAATAAATTATCTTTGTATTCTAAAAAAGTGCAGTCTCATATTTTTAATCCTTTTCTTGTAATCAGGTTCAAGTAATGACTTAGTTTAAAATTTGAAGAACAATTACATTTGAAGATTGTATTGGAACATTAACTTATTTCAGTTTCCGGAGAACGCTTTTCATAAGCGAAAGATTTTCTTTGATAACACAAAAAAAAATCCGTGGATTACTTAAATTATTGCAACCAAACCGTAAATAGTATCTAAGTAATTAGGATGGGTTTAGTTCTAGTTGACCCGCTGAAACAGGGAACTAGCTGAATTATATATTTACAGGTATTTATAAACAAAAATACATTAATTTTAATTTACTTCAAACGAACCAGTTGCTTTCGGATGCAGTTCACTACAACAGTACCAATTGTCGAAAGACCTTTTAGTTACGAAGTCAGTGTTAAAATGATTTCTTTGGAATTCTTTAAGATATGAAGTACAGACACTTGTATTTTATTATCAACTACTTCAACAGTGTAACTTCTTACATAAATATACATATATATATATGTATATATATATANATATATATATATATATATATATATATATATATATATATATATATATATATATATATATATATATAGCTAAATTATGAGTTCACCTATTTTCTTAATTTATATATTTTTAATATTTTATCAAATCTATTCGAAAAACTAACATTTTTTTTATACATTCTATGTAGAACTCTAAACGTGGTTTACAAATCGTCGGAAATAATTTATTTTAATATGCGTGGCTTTTAAAAACTATGAATTAAAAATTTTATACATAACAAAGTTGGTTTTAAAAATTGTATGCCCAATCAAAACGGTGATTTTATATTTTCTCTACAAATCATATAAACCATATTGATTAAATATAAATTTTGTACAAATTAGGTTTAATAAAACTTTTAGATTAACTTCACTAATATTAATATAGGTCTCAAAGTTCAATTAGTAAACCAAAAAAATATATTTTTAATATGTATAGAAGCATGTTAATTCTATATTTTATAGTTAAAAAGAATTACTAACATGTTGGGGTTTTCTCTTGAGTAAAAAAGGTCTTTATAGTTTGTAAATTTTAGAGAAGGCATAACTTCCAAATAAAGTTTTCAATTATGTGTACGAGTAATTGATTAAGTAGAAATTCGGCCTTCTCTGAGCATGCTCAATTCACGTGATTTCACAATTAAAATTCGAATTTTTACTCACATCACAATAAACAGAGCATACTATTAAATCCCAAAAAATACGTGGTTTTTTAACTATCTTATGTGAGAAATCTCAATGACAGATAATTTTATAAATGTTTTTACTGAGAAAGCCGCATGTTTTCCAGTTAGATCTAAATTATTTTAAAAAATAAATGACTTCAGAGTGTGTTTTTAGATTATCTATGCCATATTTATAAATCAATATTTCTTAAGAGTTCCACTAAATGCGAACAAAAATGTATGTTACATGAAATCATCTTATCATGTTTCTTTTGCCTTATAGTTTATAACTCAAAACTAAATATAATGTGAATCAGTTATTTCGTGGAACCCAAATACCATTATGATAAAACGCAACCAAAAAATTCACTAATGATATTTACGATAATAACTAAAAAAAAAAGTTCATTAAGAAATTATTTTATGATTTCACTGATACAGATAATAATTTCACGAAATACGTTACATCTGCAAAATTATCTACTCTGTTACACATTTCAGAATATCTTACATTAAAAATTCTGGGTCCTCGATATTTGTATATCATGTTTGTAAATATTTTCGAAATATATGTATATTTCCATTCAAAAAATTTGTAAACCAATTGCCTACCGCGATAGGTTTTCAGTAAAAACAATTTTTTAAGCAGATGATTACATATTAGTTATATTTATAAGTATAAACGTTCTTCTCATTCTGCATTAATGTACAAATCATTCACAGTTATTATATTTGTGGCGGTAACCAATTTGAAATTATCAGGGAATTTATTTGCCGAAATAGAGCCGCTGATTTCATAAATTTTGGCAACAATCCCTCTTTCAGAATGTCTCATTCCAAAAATTGTTAATGCGAAAATTTTTGTTTAATGCTACATGTGTTTATAAATGAACAGAAAATTAATTTTGGTATTAAATGAGTTTTAGTATCAATTTTCAAAATTTCCTCTAAAAAAACCATAAACTATTCTTTTCTGAAATTGCCAAAAAATTTTATTTTATATGCTTATCAGGATACAGTTTTAAAAAGTGTTGCCAAAAAGGAAGTGAAGAATGTTTCTTCCAAACCGTGGTTACACTGTGTGCAGGTGTACATCGCTATCGTGTGCGCTATGGCGTCCATAGCCTGGGCGCGACCCGAGCCGCCAGTCAACCAGTACTTGCCGCCAGCGAACAACTACGCCACCACCAGGCAAGACTCCTTTGTCCCACCCCCAGCTGCACTCTCCGACTCCTATGGCGCACCTGCTGGCGCATACTCTACCCCATCCTCCACATATGGTGCTCCTTCTAGCGCATACTCCGCACCTTCCTCAACCTATGGTGCTCCTTCTAGCGCATACTCCACCCCCTCCTCCACGTATGGTGCTCCAGCCTCCTCCTCCAGGTCATCCTCCACCTTCTCCAGAGGCTCCAGCAAGGCTCTGTCCAGGGCCGGTGGTCTCTCGCGAGTATACGGCGCCCCAGCTGCAGACAGAACAGGTGCCATCTTCAGTTCTGCCCCTGCTTCCACATACGGTGCTCCTTCTGGTCAATACGCTGCTCCCTCACCTGTGTATGGCGTCCCGGGATATGCCCGATACAACCCTGCTGAGGACGACCTCTCTGTAAGTTCATCTTAAAGTACTTACTTTTAGTCTCCATTAGTTTTTACTTATTTTGCGTTAATGATTTATTTCATGTTAAGAGAAATTTATTTAATAAAATATTATGCTATTCTTTCATCCAATGTTACCTTGGTAAATTTTCAATTTATTTCAATACTGAATATGCAAATTATCATTGGTCAAGATTTGTATAACCTTTAACATGTATGTTAAACACAAGTGAGAGCATTTCTTCTAACTAATTATATATCGAAATAAAAGAATTCAATATTTGCTGTATATAGACTAATGAGAAAATTTCGTATGGTTAAAGTAGTTTCTAAACGATTAAACGCAAACTTGCATATTTACAACCAAAACAAATTCCTTAGAGAGTTAATTATTATATTTTTTTTTTTTAGCCCAGCTATGTTAACAGTGAGTGGATGGGTGTTGCTTGCAGGAACCGGCCAACTACCAGTTCTCGTACGAGGTGCAGGATGCGCAGTCGGGCTCCGATTTCGGCCACCTGGAGAGCAGGCAGGGAGATACCGCCTGGGGCTCGTACAACGTGGTGCTGCCCGACGGCCGCAAGCAGATAGTAGAGTACGAGGCCGACCAGGGAGGCTTCCGCCCCATGATCCGCTACGAGGAGCCGCAGGCTGGCTACGGCAGGGGAGCGCCCGGCCCCTATTAGTGCTGCAAACTCACTCACACGCCACAGTTTTTTTGTCACTGCGGTCATTGCAATCATCACATTTGCTGCAAGGATACACTCACTTGCGAGAATCTTTTTCAACATACTTGAAACTCATTTGAATAACTTTCCCATGTCTTCTATTGTTACTTCAAATAATCCACCACATATTATAAACAATAACTTAATACTTTAAACTTGCTCTTTTTTAAAAAGTACTTAGGTTTTCTTTCCAGTTATGTAATTTAAATTATTTGAATTTAGCTATATGTAATATTAGTTATATGCTCTTACTCGAGTTCTTCATTCGGAATGTACACACGAACAATTTCTTATAGTGTATAAATCTGACATTCAGATTTATTAGCATCTATGTTTCTTAGAACTAGTTTTCTGATACATGCTCTGACCATTTTTCGGAAACATTTGGTATATCGAAGTGATTTTTGTGTTATATGTTGTAAATATTTGTTTATATGTGATTCATATTTGTGTAAAATATTATTTTATAATAAAATCTTGCAATTAAATTTAACAATTGTTTTCAATTGTACCTCTTTCCTTTGTATTCTTCCATGCCTTATAATAAAGTGTCAAGATGTTTAGCTATCAAACTAGAAACCATAATATACCCAAAAGTGTTAGTTTAATTACTTGCCAAAATATGTTATTTTTCTATATTATTGTAGTTGTTTAAAATGTCTTTAAATTGAAATCTTCTAGTACTTGGCCAGAAAGTTGGTAACACTAAAAATTATTTTTTTTATCTCTTGACCCACATATGTAACTTTATTCCTTCATATCCTCGAGAAATTCATATTTTCAAGTTATTCAAATGTGCACGATGTATTGTTTATTTTCACACTACATTAAATTTTAATAAAAAGTATATATGTGTCAACTGGGTTGGTTTACGCACTCTTGGTATATAATAATAAGGGTTAATAAGTAACAGTACTCCTTTTTTTAGTCTAGCCATCCCCTATCTCAATCATGGAGGTGCTGGAAGCAAAGTTTTAAATGAGCCACATATTAACTATATGTAAAAAATACTTAACTCTCTCACAAACATACCTGCAAATATTCACGCACTGCAGAATATTAATGGATATTAAATCAAATATATCCATGAAAAAAACTTCTTGCCTCTTCCCCTATAGAAAATTGTTCATTTACTTAATTGTTATGTAAATGTTTGGAAAATTCTTTCTTTGTAACATTTCGGGATGCGGTATTCATAATACATGTAGGAAAACATTGGTACTGAGGCAGATTTCACTTTGTATCAGAAAGTCACAAATAAAACATATTGCGTTTCTAGTAATTATTTACCTTAAATTAATGAGTTTATGAATGATAAACTATTAAATAATATTTTTAATATATGAGATAGGAAAAATATATTCTTATAACATTCTTTAGGGTGTAGAAAACGTCGTTGGCTTTTACCCAATTTCCTAGGGCAAATCAGATTCGTGTACTATGTGTATTTCCCGTACAANAGGAAAACATTGGTACTGAGGCAGATTTCACTTTGTATCAGAAAGTCACAAATAAAACATATTGCGTTTCTAGTAAGTATTTACCTTAAATTAATGAGTTTATGAATGATAAACTATTAAATAATATTTTTAATATATGAGATAGGAAAAATATATCCTTATAACATTCTTTAGGGTGTAGAAAACGTCGTTGGCTTTTACCCAATTTCCTAGGGCAAATCAGATTCGTGTACTATGTGTATTTCCCGTACAAAATCATTTTGAAACATCTTGAAAAGACTGTAGTCATATTTTGTGTATTTTATTATTGTTTATAATGCCAGTTATTGAAGTCCCAACGCAAATTAAAAAATAAAACATTTATTCTCCAAGTTTAAAAGTTCAGTTCTCGAAATGAGTAGTCAAATTGCCGATTATAAATTTTTTTTTCTGGAGTGCAATAATTCTACAAAATTCTAAACTTAATTCTTCCCTAGAAGTGATATTATTTTGTTGCTAAATATAATATAAAATAAATAACGATATTTAAAGTGAGGCGGTAGTAGTTAGACGAATTCGTCATGTAGTTTAATTAATTAAATTATATGACAAAGTGTGCTGGTTCAAGTTTGGGCAGATACGAGGATTTAATTTATCAATTAATCTAGAAATTTAAAGACATCTTTCTTAATTAATCGTCTATGCTTTAAAGAACACAATAAAAATGTATTTCCGCTTCTCAATGAAGAAAGTTGAAGTACAATCCTGCAAATGAAATATTATTAATATATTTATTCGTCTTTACTAGAACGATTATTAGTCCTCCAAAAGATTGATATGGAAACAAATTTTACTAAAGATTTCACTTGAAACGTACAAAATAATTTTCTGCAGTTTTTTTCCTCCTTCGGAATGTTTGTTCATAATCTACAGATGTTCGAAGTTGACTGAAAAATGTTATTTGGGACAAAAGTATCACTTGACCTTGAAAAAAATTGAGCTTTCTTATCTCTAATGAAACAAACAATCGGGCGTTCTCTTTTTGAGTCTGCCATTAATACCAATTCCGAGAAGAACATTTCTATGTACATTTCTATGAAAGATTTTATACAAGTATTTCATCATCGGATAGTTTCATTTTCACTTTTTCATTGATAGTTATGAATAGTTTCACTACTTCTCAAAGCTTTTTAAGTAATTAATTATAATATTCCTCTTTTCTTTAAATAGTATCAAGATAATTTTTGTCACCTTTAGGTGGCTTGTTAAACCAAACAAATGTCACAAAATAATTACTTTTTGACAATGTATTTCCCAATTATACCATGGAGATGTGAACAGATGTTAAGATAAAGTTTTTCTGAATTATATTAATATATAAGCAGCACCTGTTCGGCCCACATCATATGAGTGAAATAAGTTATAAATTTTATTTATTGCCACAGCATGTTCTTAGAATAATTCCACTGTTTCCAGTCACATTTATTATATCAGTTTTACAGTCAGTCGCGAAAAGAAAATACAGTTCACGTTTTCCGAGAGTAGATCTACGCATGAGCTGAAATAGTTCTCTACTATTAACGAACTGAATTAATTATACAGTAAAATATCAGTAGAGGGTCTTAGTAGGTTTTGCAGCTGTAATTAAGCATCGGTTTCTTACGTTACAGCCCCTCTGACGTTCCACTTGTTGGCAGCCTTTTTCGTTCTGTTTGCCGTACCATTGAACAAGAAATAGTAAGCCAGTAGTCATTACAATAACCAAGATGAGTTTTCATTTTATCATGTCATTCCAGAATAAGCTCGTGTAAAGATAACAAATGAAAAAGAAAAATTAACAAAAACCATTTGGTTCAAAAGAAGTGTAAATATGTAGACGTGACTATTCCATCATAACAGTTCCAGGAACAATATAACTTGTACCATATTCCCTAAATTGATTGCCGCATATTTGGGCTGTAATTTTCCTATCTAGTTTCTTATTGCTCCACATTGCCATTGATATCAACTAGCAGGCTAAGATTAAGTCGTACACAATTCCAAAGGTGTTTGGTAATTTCTCACTGCATTTGTGGAAATAATAAAAATCTCTGCTGATTTGCTACCATTCAAACCTACTTCTCGAGAAATTAAATAATAAATCACATTTGGACATTTACGCAAATCAAATTGATATTTATATATACATTTATTTTTAACTCTGCTCTCTGAATTTAAGAATAATAAATCTCTGAAGAAATTACATATACATGCATTTGCTGACGTGTACAGTCGCATACTTCAGCACTTGTATGCTTCAAAATACATGGTTATATTTACATAACTTGCACACATTCTCATCTGCACAAGTACATACATGTGCATTTGCACATTTTCGTACCTTCAGACTACTTGCTTAACTGCGAACTTGTGTATTATTTCACGCGACCTTAACTATACCAAGCTTGATAGCCGAATGATTGCTTCATTTCATTAGTATAGTTTCGAACCAGGTAGAGGCACACCACATGTAAGTTCATTTTAAGCCTTTCACGTGGAAATTCTCATAAATGCTAATAATTTAGACCATGACACAGTTGTTCTAACTTGCCAAGGCTCTGTATCCTGAGAAGCAGAAGTTCTTTGCCACTACTACTAAGAGGTTAGTACTGTTCTTTCTGGTGGGAAGACCAGAAGTTAATATTTTTTGGGCCATGGACGCTTAAACCACTTTTGTACTAGCAATATTATTTTGTGTTTCACGACTGTCAAAATACTGTAATTTTACTTGTGACATTTATAAACTTAAATGTTATTTTATGCTGTTATTAAAGGTGTTCCATTACAGTTGAGTTTTGCTGAAACTATATAAGGTTGTGCGGTTAGTAAATACCTGGATTGTTCATTATTTTCTTAGAAGTTTTTATATTTTGCAAACAGAAATGACTCGTGAAAAATCTGTCTTCAATTTAACTGTGCTAGCTTATTGATTTCACGCCAACCAGTTTGGTTTAAAGTATATTAGTATTATATTATCTAGATACTATATCATAGAGTAGCAAACTATATGTTACTTTCTTTCCATACTGAACATAAAATATCAACCCAAAAAGCTAGTCAGATTATTTTTGTTTACATATGCATCTAATTTCGATGCGGCACTAAAATGTTTATGTTTATAGAAAAATTTGCTAACAAATATGAAAGAATAACTTTTCCAATACATTTTATGAAAATTGGTTGAGCATTACTTGCGATATTATGTCAGATTCAAACATGATTTTTAAGTGAACGTGGCCTAAAAAATTACATTCAGTTAAATGAATAAACCTCCAACAGTAGATATATATCAGAACACCCATTTTAAAATAAATAATTTTAATGACACTATATATATGGCGTGAACTAACAGAATGACACCACTGCTTTTAAAATAAGAGAACACTGCAATATTTTAGATTTATTTCCAGTGTTAAGTTTTTATTACATACGTAATGGAAGTTGGTTGAAAAAGTTACTGAAATTTGACTTTTATGTTTAAATTTAAGCTGGTAACTTTCAAAATAAAATAGTAAAAATGTCATTATTAATTAATTTATTTAGACTAAATAATAAAGCCTTTCTGCATGTCATGCTAGGTTTATATATATGTTTAATGGTTGAGAGATACAATACGTAAAATAATTTTAATCAGTTAGTCATTTTCAAAATATTATTGTTATCCGTGCCACTGGCGGTTGGTGCGCCAATGGTCTGGGTGCGGGAAGTTCTGGGTTCGAATTCAAGGGAAGGCATTGGTGTAAGTTAAAATTCAGTGATAAGTTGATTTATAAACCGTCCCCTGATAAACCTTCAGGCATAAAACCGGGGGACGTTAATAAACTCTTTACAATCCAATACATGAATATACTTGGTACTATGTAATAGTACTATCAATATATAACATTTTATGGATTCATTTTGGTGTCTTGTAAAATATTATTATATCTTTATTTATGTTCCAGATTATATCTAACATTATAGACGAAGAATAGCCGCGAAGAAGAGAAATTACTATACCTATCTTATAAAGTCAAGAAAGGGTGACTAAAGTAAGTTAATGTATTTGATGCACACAACAGATAACATCGGCTTACAATGTTTTGTTGAAATGTGTCTAATTACTCGGTAGAAATGGAACACTACCAATATGATGATAAATGTCTTATCTATAAGATAAAGACACTTTATTGTTTACCACAGTACTACTTGTATGCCAAATTTTGTGGTAATCGGTTCCGTATCACCCATGATACGATTTTATATCATTTTATGTTGAGCAAATCACAAAACCCAGAAAAAAAATGCTCGAAGATTACCAATTTTGATGCTGCCAACTGAAATTTCCAACCTAAACAATTTTTTTTTTTATTTAGCACATTGTTAGGCAAAAAAGGCAATAATACATAAAATATTTACACGCCACCTTGTGAAAATAATTCACTGATATAAAAAAATCATGTCATCCTGAAGTGGGTTAACATAACACTACTTGCATCATGAATTCCGCGAGACTCTGTTAAAGGATTTTTTTGTATTACATTAAAGTGGCATAAGCTTCAAAAATGGCAAACTATTGAGTTTTTAAATTCGATGCTAATTCTGATTATTTTTCGGTCTAACACTATTTGAAATAAATATTATTAAAATGTAGGTCATTTTGAAAACACGCAACTAGAAAAAAAATTGCCCTTACCGAGGAAACATATTACTGTTATAATGAAAAGAGTTTTGATGAAGATACTTATACCGATGATCCGACTGCAATAGAGACTGGAGCAATGATCCTTGCATTCCTGTTACCTGGAGACGAATCCTCCGCACCTGGTCATATTGGCTCAGAATTTCCAGTGATTCTCTTAAATTGCAATATTTTTCCCTTTTTCTCTCCAAAAAGACTCGTATTTCCTTTATAATAATAAATTTTTCTTTAAAATTTAGTTATTTTTATTAATCATGTTTATTCATTCTTTCATGATTTTTCTCCAATAACACACGAAATAACTTAAGCATTACAAATCACTCGAAGACTTAAAGGCGAAAATTCTACCCCCAACCCTCCTTTAACAAAATTAAACTGATACATAATAAAAGCTAAGGGGAAATCAGTCGTCCTCACTTTGGTGAGGCACGAATAATAATTGTTCTATTTATTTCCAAAAAAAAAAGAAAATTCATGTTTTGTTTAATTACAGATTTTTTTCTGTTACAGGCGTAATAGATCATATAGTATATGTTGGCAATATTAATAATAAATTTTTTAAACTAGGATTCCATAACTTCATTTACTTAATATTACAATTTAAAAAATTTTAGAAACCTATATGAAACACGAGTGCAATGCTAGAAGGAAATTTCTCCAACATTATTAAAGAACAATATAAAAAAATAACGTATATTTTTCACGCCATTATACTTACATAGACTTTTCTAGTTTCCTATATTTGTTTTTAAAAATACTTAATAAGATGAAAATATCATTATTTGAGAATAAAGTTACGTCGTTATCATTAATTATTGGTTTTACAAACAGCACGTGTTTTAAAATTGGTAGCTAACATGATGCGGTTACACGCATCTTCATTCTGTCTGTGCTTCACATGTTACATGGTCGAGTCACTTAGAAACAAATTTATGTATATTGTTATTTTAAAAAAATTTCACGTATTGAAACACTCCATAAATAACAATTTATTACAGTGTTTTGATAAACACTATCTAAACTCTGCGAATGAAAATTTCTTGAATGTTCAATTTCACACAAATATAAGCAATAATAAAAATAGTATTAAAAAAAGTTACTATTAGTAAACTGTAAATATACTAAAACACTCTGAGATTTTTCATAATACATATTAATAATTGTTTATATAAGAATACATGAAATTTTATTTGCGATTAACATCAAGAACTTAATACTAGAGATCTTTTACATCTTGATAAATTTATGTTTTATTGATAGACCTTATATTCCACAGTTAATGTTTAAGTGTTTTACGGTACACTACAAAATTTATCAGAAAACATGTGAAGCAAACGTTTATTAATTGTCTCTAGAACGATTTTAACAACCACGAATGAGTTATTTTCGATTCACAACGGCCGTGGATTTTTATATATAAAAAAATGAAGTAACAGAAAAAATTAAAATTTTTATGGCGAAAGTGTTGTTTTCATACGTATCACAAATTTTTTAAACTCGTGATTCAATTCAAAGTAGTTGTTGAAATAATTATATTTTTTATTAAGGTAAATTAAAAACAATTAAAAATATTTATGTTTATGATTTTTTTTTTTTTTTTTTTNGCATATTTTCTTGCGGACCAGCGATACTCGCGCAAGTATGTGAGTTTTCAGGTTCGTGAGCAGGACATTGCTCAAGAGACGGTCTCGTCACTGGAGACGATGATCCAGTTGCGTGGCGACCTCGCAGTTCAAGGCGGCGGCATTGCTACAGTTTAAAACAGGCGATCGCGCGGGACCACGTGGAGGGGGCTGGAGAAAGGGTCCGGCCGAGTTCTGCTATATATTAGCTGCGTCCGAGACTCTGGACATCACTCGCAGCACAGTGCTCAGATCCTCCGGCTGAGCTCAACCAGGACTCTCGCCTCTACCAGCATGAAGGTACTGTACCACAGCCTGCTGGAATAACTTTACTTGTCATATTCGTGGTTAAGTAACCACACCAGGGTTCCGGTGGCACCACGGTGCCCGCACAAAAACTTTTTACATTAATGTTAATTTCGTTATCGCTCTAGCTCTATTTATGACACTATGTCATGAGGGGTGGCAGTTGGATTAGTGGCTAGAAAGCTCGTTTCCCACCTAGGCGAACTAAGTTCGTATCCCGGCAGGGCATGCTCCGGGATCTTCGCACGTGGTAATTGTGCCGTACGATGCCTCTGTAAGGCAGGTCTTCTGGGGGATCTTCCGTTTCCTCTGCCCTTGCCTTCCGGTATTGCTCCATATCCACCTCGCTTCACCCTTATCAGTATCAAGACCTCGTTGATAACAGCGGCCCAAATCTTTGTATTCTAAAAAAGTGCAGTCTCATATTTTTAATCCTTTTCTTGTAGTCAGGTTCAAGGGATGACATCGTTAAAAATTTGAAGAAAAATTACATTTGAAGATTGTATTGGAACATTAACTTATTTCAGTTTCCGGAGAACGCTTTTCATACAAATGCAACAGCGTCTTTCTTTATACAAGAAAAATTACATGGTTTACAAAAATTATTGTAACTAAACTGAAAATAGCATCTGAGTAACAAGGATGGTTTTTGGTTTTGTAGACCTTCTGAAACGATGAACTAGGTGAAGTGTATATATGTATAAATAGATGTATTTATAAATAAGAAGACATTTATTGAAATTTACTTCATATAAACCAGCTGCTTTCGGTTGCTTGTCAAATACATCAATTTCATTTGTAGAATGTCACTCTTGTTACGAAATTAATGTTTTAACGATTTTTTTGAATTTTTAATGATATGAAATACATACACTAATATCTTATCATATACTGCTTCAACACAATAACATCTCTTACTATACAAATATTGCTAAAAAGTGAGTTTGTAATTTTTCTTAATTTATAAACTTTTAATTTGTTATTAAATCAATTAAAAAACTAACATTATTTATACTTTCTACGTAGAACTCGAAATGTAAAAAGTGTAAATAATGGTTAACAAGTCATCCGATAATATTTATTTTCGTATCTCGAATTTCAATAACTTCGAATAAAATAATTTTCAAACAAAAAAAGACCGGTTTTAAAAATGTTATGACCAAAAATAAACAATGATTTCTAATTTTCTCTTTAAATATTATAAACCAATATAACTATATATAAATGTTGTACAAAATATGTTTGAAAATACTTGGGGAATAACTTTACTAATGTGGATTTAGGTTTTAAGGTTCAATTAGGAAGTCTACAAAAATGTTTTCTAACATTAATAAAAGCAAGTTAAATATATACTTCATAGTTGAAATGTTTTACTAGTCGAATGTGACTTCCCCTTGAAAAAAAGTCTTATTACAGTTAGTTAATTTTAGAGAAGGCATAATTTACAGATGATGTTTTCAATTATGTGTACGAGTAATTCACCTAAGTAAAGATTCGGCCTTCTCTGAGCATGCTGGATTCACGTGATTTCACAGTTAAAATTCGAATTGTTTCTCACATCACAATCACCAGTGCTTACTTCAAAGACCCAAAAATACCGTGGTTTCTTAAATATCTAATGTGAGAAATCTCCATGACTGATATTTTTATAAATGTTTTGCAGTGAGTTCTTAAATAATTTAACACAAAAATAATATCAAAATGTGTTTTCCAGATGATCTTTCCCATATTAAAAAACTAAATTTTATGTGAATCAGTTATTACAGGTAACCCACAATACATAAAGTAAAATGTAACAAAAATGCACTAATAATATTTACGATAATGACTAAAAATAGAAGTTGATTAAGGAATTATTTTACGATTGTCTCTGATACAAATAAAGATTTATGAAATTCATTACTTCTGCCATATTATCTTCTCTTTTACACATTTAAAAATTCCTAAAATAAAAAATTCTGGTTCTACGATAATTGTATGTCAAGTCTGTAAAGGTTTTAGAAATATATACCTATTTACATTCTACAGATCTGTAATCCAATTGCCGACCACGATTGGTTTTCATTAAAAACATTTTTTCAAGCAAATCATTATATATTAGTTATATTTAAATGTAAAAACACTATTCTCGGGATGCATAATGGCGACATTCATTCAATGTTATTATTTAAGTGGCGATATATTTCTTGAAAATAGCAGGATGTTTATTCGTTTATCAGGATGTTTATTCGTTTATCAGGATGTTTATTCGTTTATCAGGATGTTTATTCGTTTATCAGGATGTTTATTCGTTTATCAGGATGTTTATTCGTTTATCAGGATGTTTATTCGTTTATCAGGATGTTTATTCGTTTATCAGGATGTTTATTCGTTTATCAGGATGTTTATTCGTTTATCAGGATGTTTATTCGGGCAGTTTTCTTTAATTTGGCTCGTTTCAAAAATTGCTAACAAAGATTTTCGTTTAACGCTACATGTTTAAAAATGAATAACATGAATGTTTATATTAATTTATAAGAAATGAGTTTTGGTATAAATTTTAAAAATTCACATTACAAGAAAAAATAAAATATTTCTTGCGAAAAGAACCAAAAAATATATTTTATATGCTTATTAGAATACAGTTTTAAAAAATGTTGCCAAAAAGGAAGTGCAGAATGTTTCCTTTTAAACCGTGGTTATACTGTGTGCAGGTGTACATCGCTATCGTGTGCGCTATGGCGTCCTTAGCCTGGGCGCGACCCGAGCCGCCAGTCAACCAGTACTTGCCGCCAGCGAACAACTACGCCTCCACCAGGCAAGACTCCTTTGTCCCTCCCCCAGCTGCGCTCTCCGACACCTATGGCGCACCTGCTGGCGCATACTCCACCCCATCCTCCACCTATGGTGCTCCTTCTAGCGCATACTCCGCACCTTCCTCAACCTATGGTGCTCCTTCTAGCGCATACTCCGCCCCCTCCTCCACGTATGGTGCTCCAGCCTCCTCCTCCAGGTCATCCTCCACCTTCTCCAGAGGCTCCAGCAAGGCTCTGTCCAGGGCCGGCGGTCTCTCGCAAGTATACGGCGCCCCAGCTGCAGCCAGAACCGGTGCCATCTTCAGTTCTGCTCCAGCTTCCACATACGGTGTTCCCGGTGGTCAATACGCTGCTCCCTCACCTGTGTATGGCGTCCCGGGAAATGCCCGATACAACCCTGCTGAGGACGACCTCTCTGTAAGTTCATCTTAAAGTACTAAGTTTTAGTCTCCATTAGTTTTTACTTATTTTGCGTTAATGATTTATTTCATGTTGAGAGAAATTTATAAAATAAAATGTAATGCTGTGTTTTTATCCAATGTTGCCTAGATAAATATTCACTTTATGACAATACTGAATATGTTAAATATCAATGGTCAAGTTTTCTAGAACCATTACTATTTTTGTCAAACAGACTTGAAAGTATTCTTTCTTACTTTGAAAATATCGAAATAATCAAATACAGTAATTGTTAATGGACTTAAAAGAAAATTTCGTATGGTTAAAGTAGTTTCAAAATGATTAATTTATACATGTATACTTGCCTAGCCTTACAACCAATGGAATTTTTTTAGAGAGTTAAATATAGGATATCGTCGTTTTCCCTTTTATCGAACACAAAAACTTCAGTAGCCTCCTCTAATTTTTGCAAAAAGTACAAAAACCATTTAAAAATTAAAAATTTTTATTTCGCATACTTAAATATTGTGGTGGTGTGATTCTAAAATTACATGTTAACTTGGTTCCATAATGTCTTACGATACATACATATTTCTGATTATGATGATCGGAAATATTTCAATGAATTTTCTTTTTTATTTGTATCTTTAGTTTCACATCACACGGTAGATTTCTCTTAAAATAAATAGTATTGTAGATTAAGGTTAAACAAAAATATGGATCACATATAACAAAATAGGTTTCACCATTTTCATAATAGTGTACAAGAATCTACGGNAGGTTAAACAAAAATATGGATCACATATAACAAAATAGGTTTCACCATTTTCATAATAGTGTACAAGAATCTACGGGTAAATTTAAATTATTTCCATATTAATATACTTTTTAGGTAAAAAATTCTATCTTTGAAAAAGTAATCGAATGATTTTCTCCTACTTATACATAAGCGAGATTTTTTTAATTATTCTGTTTTCGCCTTTTATGAATCTTTACTTAATATAAGGGTTTTAGTTTGGCTTATGAATTTCGCTGTTTCTATGCTTTTACAAAAATTGTAATGTGATTTAAAACATTAACAAACTCAGGGTGTATTTATAAAATATGTAGATCGTGCATGCTTCTCACACATTATTAGTTGATGAAATCAACTAAAACCATGGAAGTATGCTTTCATAGTTTTTTTTAGCCCAGCTATGTTAACAGTGAGTGGGTGGGTGTTGCTTGCAGGAGCCGGCCAACTACCAGTTCTCGTACGAGGTGCAGGATGCGCAGTCGGGCTCCGAGTTCGGCCACCTGGAGAGCAGGCAGGGAGATACTGCCTGGGGCTCGTACAATGTGGTGCTGCCCGACGGCCGCAAGCAGATAGTAGAGTACGAGGCCGACCAGGGAGGCTTCCGCCCCATGATCCGCTACGAGGAGCCGCAGGCTGGCTACGGCAGGGGAGCGCCCGGCCCCTATTAGTGCTGCAACCTCACTCACACGCCTCGGTTTTTTGTCACTGCTGTCATTGCAATCATTACATTTGTTGCAAGGATACACTTACTTGCGAGAATTTTGTTCAACATACTTGAAACTCATTTAAATATCTTTCCCATGCCTTCTATTATTACTGTAAATAATCCGTCTCATATTATAAACAATAACTAAATACTCTAAACTTGCTCATTTTTAACAAATAATTAGGTTTTCTTTCCAGTTAAGTCATTAAAAAAAATTTAAATTTTGATATATCAGATATACGCCATTAATCTTGTTCTTCATCCGGAATATATATATACCAACAATTTGTGATAGTGTATAAATCTGACATTCAGATTTATTAAGATCTATGTTTCTTTGAACTAGTTTTCTGATACATGCTCTGACAATTTTTTGGAAACATTTGGTATATCGAAATGATTTTTGTTTTATATGTTGTAAATATATGTTTATATGTGTTTTATATTTGTTGAAATTAATATTTTATAATAAAATATTGCAATTTCATATAACGATTGTTCTCATTTGTACCTCTTTCTTATGTATTATTCAATTTCCTATAATAATAAACTGTCAAGATGTTTAGCCATCAAACTAGAAACATTAGTATTCCCAAAAATGTATATTTTATTTGTTGCCAAAATAGTTTATTTTGCTATATTATTGTGGCTGTTTAAATTTTGTTAATTTAAATTTACTCGGACATGGCCAGTAGAGTTTGTAACTATAAAAATATTTTTTTTGTCCCTTGATCAACAAAATGTAAATTTATTCTTTCATATCCTCGAGAAGTTCATGTTTTCTAGTTATTCAAAAATGGTTGAAGTATTGTTTATGTTCGCACTACATTAAATTAGAATAAACGTATATATGTGTCAACTGGGACGGTTATTAACGAACTCTTGGTATATATAAATTAAGGTTAATAAGTAACAGAACTTCTTTTTTTAGTCTGGCCACCTCCTATCTCAATCATGGAGGTGCTGGAATCAAAGTCTTAAATGAGCCAGTTGTTAACTCTATGTAATAAATACGTAACTGTCTCACAAACATACCTGCAAATAAGCACGCACTGCAGAATATTAATGGATATTAAATCACATATAGCCATGAAAAAACTTCTTGCCTCTTCCCCTATAGAAAATTTTTAATTTACTTAATTGTTATGTAAATTTTTGGATGCGGTATTCATAATACATCTAGGAATAAATTGGTACTGAGGCAGATTTCATTTTGAATCACGAAGTCACAACTACAAATTATTACATTATTTAATATGTATTACACTTAAATTAATGAGTTTGTGAATGGTTAGCCATTATTTAATTGCTATTTAACTAAATGAGGTGGGGAAAATGTATCCTTATAACATTGTTTAGAGTGTAGAAAACTTCGTTGGCTTTTACTCTATTTCCTAGGAAATATCGGATTCATGTACTATGTGTATTTCCCGTACTCAATAATTTTGAAACAACTCTAAAAGACTGCATTCATATTTTGTTGGCACATAATGCCAGTTATTGAAGTCCCAACGCAAATGCAATAAAACAACATTTATTCTCCAAGTTTAAAAGTGCAGTTCTGTAAGTAAGTAGTCAAACTGCAGATTTTAAATTTGGTTTCTGGAGTGCAGTTATTGTACAAAATAAAACCTCCATTCTTCCCTATTATTTTGTAGCTTAATATAATATAAAAGATATTACAATATTTAAAGATAGGCGGTAGTAGTTATACGAATTTGTCATGTAGTTAAATTAATTAAATTACAATACAAAGCGGGCTGGTTCTTGTTTGGGTAGATACGAGGATTTAATTGATCAATTAATCTAATAATTTTAAGACCTCTTACTTAATTCATCGTCTTTGTTTTAAAGAACACAATAAAATTGTATTTCCGCTTCTCAATGACGAAAGTTGAACTACAATTCTGCAATGTGTAATATTATAACTATATTTATTGCTTCTTTACTGGAACGTTAAAGTAGTGCTGCAAGAGATTGATATGGAAACAAATTTTACTAAAGATTTCCCTTGAAAAAGTACAAAATAATTTTCTGCACTTTTTTTCCTCCTTTCGGAATGTCTGTTCTTAATCTTCAGATGTTCATAGTTGACTTAAAAATGTTATTTGGAACAAAAGTAATAATAAACTATGAACAAAAAGTTAACTTTCTTTTCCGCAATGAAACCAACTTTCTGACGTTATGTTTGTGTATATGCCATTGATGTTTACTCCAAGATGCATATTAAAAATATAAGACCTTCAGCTTTATTGTGCCTTTCTTCTAAATTGTGCTTTATTTTTTAAATAAAATTATTACCCCGAATTTTGAATAGCTGGTAGGGTAACTTCTAAACCATTTCGAACATTATAACTGTTATCTATATAACCACTTGCTTGCGTTTGTGATACGAACATAATTACACAACAATTCACATCTATCAAAATATTTCATTTCATTGCAAGGTTTCAATATATTTTACGACAGAAACATAACTAACTGCATATTTTCACAGTGAAAATTTTGGATATTATCTACTTAATACTCGCAGATTCTTTCACTTAAATTAGTTTCTAATGTAGTAAAATAAATGTGTTACAAATATTTTTCTGGAGTTCAAGCTTCACATACAAATTAACTTATGTGTTTAATAGAACGATCGTTTCTCTAATTTTCTGCGTATGCTGAAATAAATGTATGTTTGAGCTGACATTAAATTAGTATATGCCCATACAAATAGATATTGTTATTCAACAAAGTTGTTGTATAGAGAAAATTGTTGGCTTAAAAAGAATGTTTGGTCAGTTTATGTATTTAATCGGTAAGCTGAAAAATACTCTGTTTGTTGCATTTCAGATTCAGTTCAGACACCAAAATATTTTGTTGATGCAACAAAATTTTTGTTCGGCCGTATGCAAATACGCATGTTTTTTGCTCAAAAAACGTTCCCCTCACTGTAAGGAAACTGTGGGCAACATTTTTACACGAAGCTCAGAGCTATCCGGTATAATATAAACCACCTGTGCAAGTATTAGTGCTGATGTAACCAGTAGAGTCAAAGAAGTTAACAAGAGAATATGAAATTTTGAAAGTATCTGCCAATTTCGGCACCTATCAAAAATGTGTAATTTTTAATTTCACTGGCCTCGTAGAACTCAACACTTTGCTTTAATGACCTTCGTAAATATAGTGTCAGTTTAGTCAATTCAGCAAACTTCGTTTAACCTAAATTACGTAACTAGCATCCGATTTTAGCGTTTCAGATTACTTATTTTTCAACGTACCTACTATTGCTACAAATGATATTAATGCAGTAGGTGGTGGAGAAGGGAAGACGTAAAGTGGTCGTTATTATGTTTTCTTCCCAAAATAATTTGCAGTTTTCTGGGATATTCAATAACTGAATAAACTGCACCATTACTGAATTTTCGTCACTGATTTTAAGGTATGAACTTTTCTGTGGTTGGTGTAATCGATAGCTGAATTTTCTCAGGCATCGCATTTAAAACACAAGGTACAGGTTCACGAAATGAACTCAAAGTAGAACACGAATGTATTAATGTTTTTTTTTTTAGTTAATGTTGTTTTAGAATAAAGACTTCCTCCCAAATAACTAATTAACTTGACAAGAGATTTACAACAACATTTAGTCAAAAAAATTTAACAAACNAACAACATTTAGTCAAAAAAATTTAACAAACGTTTACAAAAACACTTATTTTTAATTTTTATTGATATTTGATTTGCCAAACATTTCATGTTTATCTATCTTTCCATTCTTCTTACATCTATAGTCATATAGTATCGTCACTCCGTCTTTCTTCCACGCTTAAATAAATTATTTTATGCATGTATATCGTCATCGAAAAGTTTTATTTTCACTATTTCATTGATTGTTATGAATAGCTTCCGTTCTGGTCAAAGGTTTGCAATAAATTAAATATATTATTCCACTTTTATTTAAATACTATCAAGATAATTTTCTCCCTGTTACGTGGCATTTTAAACCAAGGTCACAAAGTAATTACTTTCTGTCAATAAATTTCCCAAGTAAACCATGGAAATGTGCACAGTTGTTAAGACAAAATTTTTCTGAGTATTATTTATATATAAGCCGCACCTGATCGGCCCACCTTCACATCAGCGAAAGGAGTTCTAATAAATTATATTTATTGTCAGCCTGTTATTAGAATAATTCTACTGTTTCCAGTCACATTTATGTCAGCTTTACTCTCGGTCACGAAAGGAAAATACAGTTAAAGTTTTCCGAGTGTAGGACTCCGCATGAGCTGAAATAGCACTCTTCTATTTACGAACTGAATTAATTATAAAGTGAAATATCACTAGCGTTATTTTGTAGGGTCTACAGCTGTGATTGAGCATCGGTTTATTTCGTTATAGTTCCTCTCGTTCCACTTTCTGGCTGCTGGTTTATTAATTTAATTTGATTTTTTTCTTATTATTAGCAAATAATAATATAGTGAATTATCTTCCATTTATTCTTTAGAGACATAACTGTGGTGTGTTATAGCAGGGCCAGACGTGTGGATATTATATAGCATGTCTCCCTCTTCTTTTCAATGGTCTGCACTGAAGCAATACTTGTGAGGCTCGGGTCGACCACAGAGTATTGAAAAATACCGAGATGGAAGAGTCGCTTGTACCGCAAGCTCCAGCCGCACATACCAGCAGAATGGTATCATTAGCCAGCACCATGTTCGAATGACGTTCGCCAGTCAGTGCCTTGTATCTAGAGACCCGGAAATATCACGGATTCAACCGGCAACAAGCTACACTCAACTATCGTTTGTGTGCATTTGATCATCAGTTAGTAGTTCATTGGCTGTTGCTCCACTTTAATCCCCAACAAAGTTACACGGTTTTGGGTTCTAATTTTTCTTGCAGATTCGTTAATGGCTGAAAGTCGTTCGGGGCTTGTATATCATACTATGGTCCAATGGAAGCACAAACACATATGTACACGTGAATGCAGTTTAACGTATCCTCAGATGAGTCCGCGAAATTTCCGGGTCTCTGCTGGTAACCTACTTGTTATCCGGCAGCTCAGCCAGTCAGATACTGGGCCGTTCCTAGAGTCTCGCGCCCTATGAGCGATCGAGTTTGCTTTCGTCAAAAAAACCGCCGCGCCATTTCACTTCTGTGTATCTACCTACTCTGTCACTCCAAATTTTTCCGTNTACAGACACAAGCACCAATTTATATCATCTCATCAGCTTGCAACAATTCTGTCGCATCTGCTCGACGTTCGCTCACCTGTTGCCCATCTTCTCCTGTATAGCCCATAATGTTCTGTCCATTGAAGTTACATCTACACAACTCGTATCACTATTAACACTCGCAACCCTTTTAATGTTTGTATGGCATGTGAAGCTCTACAGCCTTTTACACGCATATTAAGGGATACATTTCTATTCGTTAGGTAAGGCCCTTGAAATTAAGTATGTAGGCATTATTTCCCACACCGAGAATGTGTGTATGACACATTATGACGCATGTTCACTTGGCTACTCGTGAAATGCGAAGGACGTGGTGGTGCAGTGGTTAAACTATTCGCCTCCCACCTGGGTGAACCGGGCTCAATTCCTGGCGGGGTCACTCCCGGATTCTCGCATGTGGGAATCTTACCGGACGATGTCGCTGTTCGTCGGGATTCTCCCGTTTTCCCCGCCCTTGCATTTCGGCCCTGCCACACATCGACCTCGATGTTATATCACTTCACTCACTCACCCATGAAATACAGTAAAACCACTATTTTACACTTTTCAAGGGACTGGGAAAATATCTTGCAAAATACAGTTGTAATAAGTAATGAGGCAAACGTATACTGCAAGAACAAACATTGGGACCAAAAAAAGTGTATTAAAACGTAGGAATGTGTAAAATCAGGGGGAGGGGATATACTACAAGGGTTTGACTGTATGCATTATGTAGGCCTTGAAATCCAGTATGTAACTTGTATGACCCCAAGATTATATGCATTATATATGAGCCCGAAGCCAACTTATAAGCATAGCTTCATACGATTTTTGATATATTAGTATTATTGCCATCAAATTGATATAATCACTTCTTTGATATATGGACACATATTTTATATATATATAATTTTTGCATACATGTATACCAGTTTTGCACGTGAACTGGCTTATTTAATTTTTCGTAATGGAAAGACACTAAATAGTGCAAAATAGTGGGTATGACAAGTGAATACGGAATGAAGTTAGAAAACGAATTCATTTGCTGCATACATGCTGTTTTGCCTTACATTTTAAAATTACTTTGAATAGTAGTGAAAATATCATAACACGAGTTGAACTGAATCACTTACATTAGTGTATGAGAAGAAACGATGGTGGCATAGTGAATTAAGAGGCCGCATCGCCTTAACTGAATAGTTGTACTGTATTGCTTGATTGTGCCTACCGATAAGGTGAAGGTGTTGGTTTTACAAATGTGTAATATCACGGTTGTGTGTGAACAGAAGACGCGGTGTATAGAGTAATGGTGCGTTGCCCCGGCCACATAAGTAAAAATTATTACATTTTGAAAATCAACGTAATTAAATATTTATTTTTATACTAGAATGGAAAGACAACATATCTCTCACAATCATAATTAAGTAAAATCTGATAGGTTCACTATCTTAGCTTAAATCAAGTCTTGAAATCAGGCTTCAATTTCCAGTTGATACATTTTTGGAGGGTAGCCCCGGGCATAGATTTAATGATGACCAAGCAGTTTTTTGGCCTTACATACATCACAAAAGTAGTATTCCTCTGAAGGGTCAATGTCCACACACGCTTCGCGCGCTCAGTCTTCGCATTTATGATACTGGATCCAGTTTTCTTGGTACGTTTCTCTGCAAATGTTGCATTCTGTATACTGGTCTTTTTGTTGCTGAACCAAACTTTGAATGTTCTTCTTTGTTTTCATTTTATTAAATGCCGCCTTGTTTTTATTGGTTGCAGCCTTTTTCTCTGCCAGCACGTTTTTGAACGGTGAAGATGTCAGAATCTCACTAATTTGTGTTTTTCGGGAACGCACTGCAATACGTTTCTTAGAAGCATTAGGAAAAGGGATCAACTGTTTGAGCAATTAATTTGCTCTAGGCACCTTATATCTCTCAGCTGCTTCTCTCAGAGATGTCGTTTTTTCTTGGTCAGATAGCATAGCCTGTTTCACTTTATTTTCATCCCAATTTCCCCTGTGTGTAATTCTTCCCTTGAGGTTTGGCAATTTTGAATTGATTCTGCAAATGAAAACATTTTACACATTTGCTTTAACATTACATTAAAATAACTAAATATTTCTCCATCCAAAAATGCCCGGGGTTACCCGACAGCATCGTATATGGTGGTACCCGACCACCACATTTAATGTTTTTATTTAATATTAACAATGTCAATAAAGATAACCTAAATTTAAATGGTTAGAACTATTTTTCTTACCTAACATTGGGAAGTGGGCTTTCCTGGGGATTTCCGAATTTTATAAACTGGGTTTTAAGCAAACACGCGGTTATCTTTGTTTTGAGCTAAATTGCAACAAGCCTCTTGAAAATGAACACTTTTGTATTATGCTCATCTGGGAACATACATGCCAACGATGTGTGAACTATGCTGGCAGACTATACTAGTGCAGTGTTTTGAAGAAGGTGGGAAGTGAATTGTTATAAAAATTAAGTTGAATATCTCCGCAAAACAATAACACTTATATTAGTTAAAAGTAGGTTGAAACAAATCCACGCCGCAGCCAGAACTACTTCTAGAAGACGTGGAGTGTGCTTAGTGATGCGTGTGCAGTTAGTTGGCCCACGTATGGCGCCAGCGTTTATAAAAACCCTCATGATGTTACGTAACCCCTCCGGTGTACGCGACTGTATACTCTTACACGTGTAGAGACATGTAGCAACTTATGTATGTGGTAGAAGAACACTCACAAATAGTACAAACAAATTCAATTGCAAAACAATAAATATCACTAGGAAAAATATCCACTGCTACTGGAAATAACTTAATCAGCAGAAACGTTGTAAAAAAAGTGAAATTTAATTAGAATTATTGTAATCAAAATTTATTCTCACATAGAGGGAATGTTTAATCAATAAGCAGACATAATTTAGTATGTGGCCTCAGCAGCACTAGCCTCTCTCGTAGCTGAAGTGATCCATTTACTTTATGCCTCGCAATTTAATTTTCAAACTTCCAGAAAATAAATAAGTTAATTTTTCGCTTTGCTCCAGACTAGCTCAGTGTTTTAAGGGAAAGACTAATAATGCCAGTTTATCCGTAGTTAAATTAGACAAGGTTCAATTCAACTTTAATCGAAAAGTTCGTCTCTGCTTCTTAATAAGAATAGTTCGTTGACTTAGTTGACAATAATTTAAAAGGAATAATTCTTGACGTTCTCGAAGTTCTTGGCAATCTCGTTGTTGGCATTCGCATCCCCCTGGATCCTGCAGGATCTCTCATTGCGGGCTTCCCTATTCAGGCTCTCGGACCTGTAGCGACATGACACGCGAAGCAAATTTAAGCACACGCAGTAGTTCCAACTAATTAACTTGAACATATACGCGGGTGGCGACCGATACAGGCCTGCTTCATCCTAAATCTTGCCTCGCGTCTTCGTCTCCTTCGAGGCGGCTTGTTTTCAGGTTCGAACTCAGGTCCTTATAATAAAAACTAATTTTAAAATATCCATGCCGAACCCACATGGGTTAGCGTCCTGCCTCCGAACATCAGGATGATTCGAATATCCCTTCAAACACATAATTAAATAACGCCGTTTACAACTGACCAATCACGAGATTACTAGCGGCATGAATTACTCATTACGTTACTTAGTTACGATGGCAATGGATCAATAACTGCTAATATACTATGGCATTCTAATCAAATCACAAAAGCAAATAGACTGGAAACATATATAAATGTGTATACGATTGGAAACACATATAAATATGTTTACGATAAAATAGAATCGAAATTTTACATTACCAGTGAAATTACATACCAATTAACATCATAATTAATATGCCAATAAAAAATAATATTAGTGAAATTGCAGCTAGGAACGCACATATTAGAATCTCCCTGAATGCGTGCAGTACAGTGTTATATTATCTCTTTGCCCATGCCGAAAATGGATTTGTCAATAAAATAAATAATTGATAGATCATAAAGAAAAAAAAGTTTTTTTTTTTTTCAACAATTTTGGCTGCAAGGAACGTGAAAGTCGCGTGGCAGCAATCGTTGATTTAAATTTGTCCTTGCAGTATCTGCGTGTGATATAGCTAAATAAACCAAACTCATACCTACAAATCGATACACAGGAAACTGAATATTTTTTATTTAAATTAAGTTAGTGAAATTTTCCAAATATAATTAAGTTTTTCCCGTGACCACCTATGCCTGAAAAAGAAGCGTGATTATATCCATACCGTTTATTAAAACGTAACAGTACAAGATAATCCAACAATATTATGTAAAAATTCATGCATGTTAAAGATTCAATTTTACGGAAAAAGGGGGGGGGGCATATTTGAACCCTTTTCGCGTTCTGGAGATGATAATTCAAAAATTTTGAAACTGGTTTTTGATCAATTTATTGTTTTTAATAATAATTGCGTTGACATCACTTATGGTTTAAAATATATTTAATGCTAATTGAGAGCACATTTTACACCTTTACTCCTCTTGGAGGAACGATATAAAATTATCCTATTATTAGTTAATTGGTGATTCTAAGTTTATAGATACTAAGAATTAATTAACAATTCCGTGTAGGTACAATATTTAAAAAAATGCGTTTCAAAACAATAGCGTAAGCATTATTTATAAACAACTTTTACCACACTAGTCTGTCGGGAATAAGAGTTATCGAGTATTATGTGAAACCACAATTCTGCGTTCATATTACCAAAGGTTGAATTTTGAAAATTTCCTATTTAGTAGGCCATAAGGAAAAGTCTCTCCTAATTTTCGTGGTTGCTATCTATAGCGGTCTGGGCTGCGTATGATGAAATACTGAGTGGATTAAAGGATGAATAATTGTATGAATAAGGGCACTCAATTTTACACTTAGAGATAAACATTCTTATGATTTTTGTGAACATTAAACATTATTGTATTAACCTCACCGCTGTTGTACTTAAACAGCAGTACCAAAGTGCCACACCGTCAGACCATTCGGAAACGCCTTTAAATCTGTATAGGTTCCTGTTCTTGAGCAGGCCCTATTTGTGGCGTCTTCTTGTGTCCCGCCTGTGTGGAGCGCTGTCGGGCTTGGTTGCGGCGTCTAGCGGCGCTCCCATCACACTGGTACTCCGTGAACGAGTCTTCAAAAGCAGATTGTCGTGCGGTGAGGAGAGATTGAGAGATTTGGGTCGCACTAAATAGCTAAGGTCTTTAGCACCGATAGATGGTAAAGTGAGATGAAGATGGAACAGGGATGGAATGCAATGTAAGGGAACGTGTGCTCTCCGAGAAGACCTATCCACCAACGGCAACGTCCGCCACGTTTATCACAAAGGTAAACCCGGGGCTACCGCACCGGATAGCCAATACATTATTGCAGCTCATTGTTACGAGAACAGTCTGAATCGCTTTAAATACTAACCTATGATTATTGGATCAAAAATATTAGAAAAATACCTAATAAACCAATTAATAGGGCATTGTTTTTACCGGTATATTTATTAGACCTGAGAATAATTCAACTTGTTACAAAATTATAATTTACATGAATATCTTAACAAATTGCTGAAGAAAGTTTTACCCCGAAATCTAAAATTGTAATTGTGTGATTATATTGTACTGTCCTGTTTCATATACAATTATTTATTTGCCTCTACAAGAAAAACCAGCGATGAATTCTGTTATACTCTGACGCTCGCACTAAACGCGAGCTCCATGCACGGTCCAGCTCTATGTGGGGGGGAGAAGGGGTTCCACCTCGACCCATTCAACCCCCCAGGCAGACCCGCTCGTTGTCCCGTCATTCGCCTGGCAGCCGGGGGAACGATTGACAGCGGCAACTTGACTAGCATCACAGTACCTCCTTCTCCACACTGCTGGTGAACCCGATGAGTTTAGAGAATACACAAGAATATTTTGGGAACTAGGACCCTCGGCGAAATGCGGCATTTAGAGAAATTTCTGGGCGATGGCCTACCACCCTATAAATAAAACAGTGGTTCAAGGGTTGGTAGTATTGGTACAATCCTTCTGGCTGAGTGCAGTAACCGGGACATGGGTGAAGAGGACGGGCGACGGCGGGAGATTACGATACGATGGCGGACGAGGTATTTGAGGTGTGAACGGACGAGAGGGCGTGAAAACTGACGTGTGAAGGAGCTCCGAAATTTTTAGAACATTGCGGACTGGTTGGACCTGGACTAAACTGAGGTGGGACTGTA
This sequence comes from Clitarchus hookeri, assembly GCA_002778355.1. Classification (NCBI taxonomy): domain Eukaryota; kingdom Metazoa; phylum Arthropoda; class Insecta; order Phasmatodea; family Phasmatidae; genus Clitarchus; species Clitarchus hookeri. The sequence goes on from NQII01000105.1 coordinate 818,605, forward strand.
TGAACATGTGATACTGACTTCATTGTAAATATTGGAGCTGCCAAATATAGACATATAATTTATAAAGTAGTTCATTAGGTTTATATACACGGTCTATTGGGACTGATCTTTAATTATGTAATTATATTAAATTCTTTGCGGTTAATTTTAAATGTATTTATTGAATACATTAATTGTAAACAGCAAGAGATAGCAATGTATTGGGAAATTTTAAGCAGAGAATAATTAGAAAATTATAATTAACTCTTTTATTTAATTGAAACCTCCATCCCTNTAAAGTAGTTCATTAGGTTTATATACACGGTCTATTGGGACTGATCTTTAATTATGTAATTATATTAAATTCTTTGAGGTTAATTTTAAATGTATTTATTGAATACATTAATTGTAAACAGCAAGAGATAGCAATGTATTGGGAAATTTTAAGCAGAGAATAATTAGAAAATTATAATTAACTCTTTTATTTAATTGAAACCTCCATCTTTAATTAGCCTGGTTTAGCCCACTGGCTTTGTCATAAATTGTAACAATACAATATGTTCAAAATACTTTATTCATTTCTGCTACTATCTTATAAAGAGAGCACACTTTTAAATAAGATCAAATGGGCTTAACATGGCACGTATCTATAAATTGCACTTTTTATCACAACACAAAATCCTCTCATAAAGAAACTGATATACTACCCTGATTGGACAATCTAAATAACATAAAGCGGCACCATGCATACAAAACCAGACAAAAAAAATGTTACAAGTTTTACTACAGCTAGGCTATAATCGCAAGAAATCTTTCAGCTGTCTATCCTGCAGTCATTGTAATGCTCTGCCAGAAGATCTAGAATACTGTCACGAATTTAAGTTCGGAAAATCCAACACATTATCTACTGATTCAGCATAATGGAACAACAATTAAATTATGATATTTAATTACGAACCGAGACATTTTAATGCACGTTTTTAAATAGTAGTCTGTGCAATAAACAAGAAGAAAAAGTTTCCAAATTATGTATACATAGTAATGTGCCGAAGTACAAATAATTGAACACAGACAAACTATTTTAATGCTCATATTTTGGCAAAATATTTTTATACTATCTTGTAGCACCATAAAGAGAGGTTTCAAACCTTTTGCAATTCCTAAAATTGATCATCTCAAACATTTCCAGAATCCAAAAAAATATATAGGAAATTTTAAATGTTTAACCAAAAGATATTACAAAACGTAAGGGTATTCATAGAATTGCCCTTGCTATTTGATGTTGGTTAAAACGTGAAATACCGAATTACCATTTGAATATAATGAATTCAATATAATGTACATGAAGTGTACCTAATTTAAGTTGAACAAACAATTTATTTCGTTTAAATGTATTTTGTCAGTTTTATAAACAAGTGTAATTCTGCTCGCGGCTTCGTCTGCGTGTAATACATGAAGCATCGTCTATGTTTTATCGAAGGATCCCTTTTTACTACATATTAGTGGTCCAGCTCTCAATTTCCAAGATCACAAAGGTGAACTTACTTTGGATCAGGTCATGTATAGCAAGGCATGTGAGAAGCAGTCCTTAATTCTAGTTATACCATAGACTAAACATGAAGTAGACTAATTTTTATCTTCTGAGAAAGTAGCTACCATAACCTACCCTAAATTCCTGAACTACTGTCAAAGTCACGTGTTCAACAGTGTTAATAGCGTTTGTTTTTATTTTGTTTCTCAAATGTCACCGTATTTTGCATTAATAAAATGCTTTCGCCAACTTCATTTTAATATGATTGGGTTAAGAATTGGTTGAAGGGAGTTTGCAAACAACGCAAAGGACTTATTTATATACGAAGTGTTCTAACCTCAAATGCTGTCCACGTGGATTTTGACAGTTGTGCAGTCGGAAAAGGAGCCCAATGTTGGGACACAGTGAGTGGCTATTGCGCATGTACGCTGAGTACTCTATCCATATATTTACTCTAATATCCCGGCCACCAATAGCGACTTTTCATTTACCTTATTTATAGCCGGAGATACACAGACTGTTAACTTGTTCAATTATTAACGGTGCTCAATCCTCGTAACGGCAAATGTTTCTTAAAACGTTTTGTCAATTCACTTTAAAATTGCAGACTCTAAAGTTTGAATAAACTGAGTTTTGTCGTCTAAGTATTTCTTTTATTTATGCAACTGGAATATATGCACTTGAAAAAAAGCTTTTATTCGGTGGCAAACAAAATGTAAACAAACATCTTCGCCATTGCGAGTTTATGACTCTGGCTGTTTTGTTCGCAAAAAAATTAATGTTGCAACACAGAGATCGGTTACTGTGCAGCTGGCATCGGCACAATGTTACAATTTTAATACAAAAGGAAATACAAAATTAACTGCATATATGTGTAAGGAATCTGGTAGGGAAAATAAGAACATAGCGGTATGTATATCACTGGCCACAGAAAGTACGAAAATGAGTAATTTAATATTGATTGCAACTGCAAGGGAAGCTAAAAATATGCTTTGAAATAAGAGGTTAATTTCCTACTAATTAATAGATTATTCAATTAAAATTGTATAAATATTATATTGCATGAAATTGCAGGCATGGAGACAATACAATATATGTAAGTGAATTAACATCTAAAACCATTTTATCCTTTTTCACTTAACAAGGTATTTGAACTTTAAATCCTGAAGTGGTTTTTACGCATTAATATAGGCAGCCCTTGAAATAAAAGAGTTTAACAGTGCAATATAGAGTTAATAAACTATTGAGGTGGCCTCAAAACAAAATTTAGCCCTTTTCGCTCTCTCAAGGTTCGAATTTTGAAAAATCTCAAAACTACTTTTTAGGCGTTTATATAGATAACATTTTGAAGCAGAAAGAATATCAACATATTACCTGTTTAATATGCTTCTAAGTACACCCTGGAAAAATATATTTTACCACTTCTCACCTTTTTAAGGGATTAATTTCTGAATATCCTATAAGCATGTGTATAGGTAACATTTTAAATAAAAAAGCATCACAATATCTCTTCTGGTTAATGGGACATTAAGGAGAACGCGAAAACCTATTTTACCAATTTTAAACTTCTTAGGGGTTGAATTTTTAAAAATATTCAAGCTTATCTTTAGGAATATATGTAGGTAACATTTTCAAGGGAAATGAATATCAACATCTTATTTTGTCAAAGAGATATTGCGGAGACCTCAAAAACCGAGTCTACCCCTTTTCGCCTTGTTACGGGTTGAATTTTGAAAACCACCATCTAAGTGGGTATTCCTCCACCCTATGGGCAAGCTACCCCTAAATTTCCATGTTTGTGAGTCCAGCGGTTTGAGCTGTGCGTTAATGAGTCAGTCAGCTGGGCACTTAATTTTATACATTGAGACAGATTCACTTATGTTGAGTTGAAATAAATGCGTGTACCGCTTGCACCACTCGCCGGGAATCTAAATTGGCACGTTGCGTTGTCATTCGTCTCTAGCCGTTCGCAAAAACTCCAGCGGGATTGGAAAACGCAAGTAAGGTGCTTAGTGTCGTAGTAGTAGTAATTTGTCTAAAGTTAGCTCCACATTCGCGAACAGTCAACTTTCCCAATCGCCGACCACGTCCGTGAAGACGATGATCCAGTTGCGAGGCGACCTCGCAGTTCAAGGCGGCGGCAGTGCTACAGTTTTATAACTGGCGATCACATGCGGTGGGGGTGGAGAAAGGGTCCGGCCGAGTTCTGCTATATATAAGCTGCGTGCGAGGTTCTGGACATCACTCGCAGCTCGGCGCTCAGGTCCTCTCGCTGAGCTCAACCAGGACTCTCGCTACTACCACCATGAAGGTACTGTACCGCAGCGGCCTGCTGGAATGACTATAAATCTAAATACACGCTTGGTCTTATCTACGACCTACTGCATAAGATTTTGGATCTCATTTGCAAACATTAAACCCAGGGAGTCCAATGGTTAACCACTGCACCACTGGAAGGCCCGGGGTTCGAGTCCCTGTCTGGCCATCCTGAGTTAAGGTTTCCTTGGTTTTCCGAACTCACTTCAGTCGAGTGCTGGGATGGGAACTTAATACGAATCACGGCCAATTTCTTCCACGTTCCTTTTTCTCTGAGCAATGTACTCTTATCTCTAATGATCTGGGTGTCGACGATTCATTAAAGCCTAGCTTTCCAGGCGTTATTTTATTATTTACTGTTAGCAAACATTACATACTAGATAAATTATCTTCGTATAAAATAACAGTACTGAGTGATTTTGAAACTACATATTATCTAGTTCATTTTGTTTTTGTAACCGAAAAATCTATTACAGGAGATATTACAGCTTCCTTTTTTTAAATCTTTAAAGTTGTTAGAATTTGATTATCTAACTTGTAGCTGTACACATTGTATAAGTGTTCGTATTTGGGATGATTGCACGATTAATAGAAGTTTGTGTAGTTGAACCAAAACTATATTTAAATAAATTATTTACAACACAGGGTAGTATGTGTAACCTAGATAGTAAAGAAATATAACAAAAAATAGCATATTAAATCTCATTATCTGATAATCTTGCGATTGGTAGAAGTGGACTGAATTATTTTTGCAGTTTTACTATATTAACTATAAATATATAATAACAAAATCTATTAAAATAAATTTTCTGTACTACACAATGTTATGATATTATGCAGATATTAAAGCGGCATTTTCAGTAGGTAAGCTTAAATTTTACTTCCTTTATTTGCAACAAGAGATCGTAGATTTTATTTTGTATTGAACTTCTAGAACCTTTATAAGTTACAAATATTTTTTACCTCCACCTTATATTTTTGTAAGATCGATATTATTCATGTTTCATATTTAAATATTAAACTTTGTTTTCAAAAATAATTTTTTTATATTAAAGTATAAAGCTGCATTCTTTAATTAGCAGTTCGCGAAGTAAACGACAAATTTTAATAAGCTTAAAATATAATAAAATGTACGAATTGTGAACGACGGTAACTCAGTAATTATTCCCACTGTTTTTGTTGCTGACCAACCATCAAAAATTATTTTGTTAAAAAATATCTCAACGGAAGTTGAAACGATAACATTATTTTATTTCAACTATTAATTTTACGTTTTATGAATATTAATATTTCGTATTACGTTAATTATAAACACTAATAACTTGCATCTGTGACTTCCACATTACTAAGACCAAACATATGAGGATTTCGGTTTAAAACAATGTAGAAGTATTTTCCTAGCATCTTTTATTTTTCAATAAATTATTCACTCCATACATTAATTTACCCAATATTATATCTTAATTACTAAATATTTTGTTCACATTTTTTTATAAACTGCGTTCTTTTCCAAATTAACATTAAAAATCATTTATAATACTTAGCATATTTTATTATAGTATATATTAAATTCATTAAAGTATGAATTAAAATAACACACAACTTTGAGAAAAATAAATAAAACAATACTATTCGAGTGCTTCGTCCAAATATCCTATTGGTTTTAGTGCTCGCATGACTCCAGATGTTCAAGAATTGTTTTAAATGGAAAACATAACAACTGCTATTTTTTACCAATGTGTTTAATTTAGCCCAACGTATTCAGCTTCTCGCCAACATTATGCTTAACGTCAAATTCTGTAAGTTCCCATTACTGAAATTGCATTTAAATAACTTTTCAGTTGTAAATGTGATGTTGCTGAAAAACTAAATTTTAAAATACCCGTTAAATTTTAAACGTTTTCAGCAGAAAAATTAGAGAGAAGAAATAATTGGTTTTTTATTCGGCTTGAAAATGAGTAATTATTGGAGGAGCTGACAGACATAAAGATTACTGAAGTGAGAACTAAACTGTTGCGATCATTCTTGCGTTTGAGTGGTTATATAGTCAAATTCTGATTTCCCAAGAAAATACAAAATTATTTATTGCTGCTGAATTTTCTTTGAAGTGCTCTAGCATAGGTTTTCCACGGTTCTAGCTCAGAATTAACAACAAGGCATTTCACTCATGCTTAAAACACTTCCTTCTCTTACTGTGCTTAAATGTCGAAATTGCTCCCCAAAAAAAACTTAAGTACGCGCGACAAAACTCTCGACGGCGTAGTAAAAAAGTTTAATGCTGGCGTCAACTAAAACTTGAAATCTACGTAAATCGCGAACATGTTAACCAGGCTCTCATCTTCATTATTTGTTTGCAAAAATGCCCAAGAGTTCCTCCAGTCTTGCCGCATAGGACTCGAACTCCGCTCCAACGAAATACACACTACTAAAATTAAAGTAGTAGCAATCAAAGACGTTCTGTAACGAAGTATACAGGAAGTAGCCACAGATTACCTGCGGTACCATGGCTAGGAGGACGTCACTCTGCAACACAAAACTAATATACATATAGAGCAATCGTCAAAGATACAAAAGATAATACTGACTCTTGAGGTTCGGGCATCGCTTACGAGCCATGCCCGCTAATGGCATTGACGGCCTTACACTGAAGAAGATCCTTATGCAAACATTATAAGTGCTCAGTTCAGAGCCATCAGAAGTTTATATCACACTTCAGTACACCGCAAAATTATAATAACACTAAATAAATTCGCAAAATTAGTGCTTCGATCTATATATAACTTTTATTCGTATTAAGTAACGAATACGTGTTTACATTATAATACAATTATATAACTAAATGCTTACGAAATGAAACAACATAATAGAAAACAGATAAATATAACATAAAGATAAATAATTCATATTTCATCACATAAATATAATCAATAGATGCACAAGTAGATAGACAGTAAAAATGTATGTGATGAAATGAAGCTAGGCTTAGACTAATATTTGTGGCAATTCACAAGACGTAAAAATCATATTCTGGTATACTATTAACAATTAAATTTAATATGAAATGAAAATAAATAGGGGTGACAATTACTTCTGCAATGTAAATAATTAGAATACAAAGAGAAAACTCAACACAAATTGATATTAACAGAAACAACATCCACATGAAAACAAAACGCCCAAATTCCAGCTTAGCACTTTTAAAGTGAAGGCGGTGTTTAACTATTGAGCCAACCACTCATCCTTCGATATATAATACACTGAAACTTCAAGGACAAATCCTTTGACTGTGGCTATATTCTGTGTGCAGGTGTATGTCGCTATCGTGTGCGTTATGGCGTCCATGGTCTGGGCGCGACCCGAACCGCCAATCAACCAGTACTTGCCGCCCGCAGACAACTACGTCACCACCAGGCAGGACTCCTTTGCCTCTCTCCCAGCTGCGCTCTCCGACACCTATGGCACACCTGCTGGCCCATACTCCGCCCCCTCCTCCACCTATGGTGCCCCTTCTAGCGCATACTCCGACCCTTCCTCCACCTATGGTGTTCCTTCTAGCGCATACTCCGCCCCCTCCTCCTCTTATGGTGCTCCAGCCTCCTCCTCCAGGTCATCCTCCACCTTCTCCAGAGGCTCCAGCAAGGCTCTGTCCAGGGCCGGTGGTCTCTCGGGAGTATACGAAGCCCCAGCTGCAGCCAGAACCGGCGCCATCAGCTCTGCCCCTGCTTCCACATACGGTGCTCCCGCTGGTCAATACGCCCCCCCTTCACCAGTGTATGGAGTCCCGGGATATGCCAGATACAACCCTGCTGAGGACGACCTCTCTGTAAGTTCTTTACCTACTTTGTTGTTGTAGAGAGATGTAGTGTTTTAATTGTTACAACATTTATGCGGTAAAATTGACGACTTTTGAAAACTCTGGCTAAAAACGAATTATATATCAATTTTAATTCCATAAAGTGTAATGTTAGGAATATCAATATGTTACCAGTATGATAATTAACACTTTGGTGTAAGAAAACATCACAGACTGGATTAAACAAACACATTACCTTCTCCAACATTATGTTGCACTTCAAATACGATGTTAAGATTAAGTACTTATTTTCCTTCTACAATGTCAAGTTGACTTTAAGCATGCCTTTCAGTTTTTACATTAAAATATTCCCATTTGAAGAAACACATTTTTGATTATATTTCAATATTTTCAACTACGAACCAGTAATAAAAGCTTACATACTGTTATCTGCTTTTTTATAAGAAGATGAAAATGTCTTTAACATTCTTAACTGACAGTTCAAAACCTTACAATTTATATGTGTTTTTCATTAAAGTGATTAAACATTGGTTTCAACAAAAAATGGCAACAATTTCCTTTCCAATGACTATGTTCAGACACACTCAGTTTTCAATGCATTAATTATTTCATAGCTTCGCAAACATTTTTTTTTGTGATCATCGGTAACAATGGTCTTATTTATAACTTCCAATAATAATGCTATTTTATTATATATAAATGGCACACATGCCTATAGTGGAAATTATCTATGCATTATGCTCCTTTTAAAATTAAGTGATGACACAAATCCTACAGAAATCGATCGATACTTATGTATTGATCAAAGTATATAACGAGACAATTTGTCCATGTCAGTATTCCTTTAAAAAAGCTATTTACTCCTATATACTGCAATATTTATTTAAATTTGAAAATATGACAACAAAATAACGTGAACTTTGCGCTTTCACTCTGGCAGATGTAATGAAAAACATGGTTTTCCGCAATTGTTACTTCGCGTAGTTTTGCGCATAATAATAAATAACAAAATACATGTAAATATTTTTGTCAAATGCAAAAGACACAAGTGCGAGCCATGCTTTGGTTCGGTAAATTCGAGAGATAACTATTCACCTCATACGAATAAGAAGCCAATATTTTTAATTATTAAATTTAATGATCTAACTTGAGAGATTGTACTTATTCAACATTGTGCATGTATGAGGTTGGCACTGAAGGAATGCGCCATTCTTAATGAACATTTTCTTTCCCTTATAAAATTGCTGCATATTACTTCTGAATAACACCAAATCACACTATGATAACAGAACATAAAACCAACTAGTTACTGAAAACATAAGTTTGTTCACAACTCTTGCATGGCAACGCAAAGGTGAAATACATAGTACGAGAATAACTACTTCACGGTTGCACAGATTTAACTGTACGATTATGGTCGTTCTGTCGTTTTAATAATTTTTTCCTTACTTAAGTGTTTTCTTCTCTCAACCAGCGATAGTGATAACAGTGAGTAAGTGGGTGTTGCTTGCAGGAGCCGGCCAACTACCAGTTCTCGTATGAGGTTCAGGATGCGCAGTCGGGCTCCGAGTTCGGCCACCTGGAGAGCAGGCAGGAGGACGCCGCCTGGGGCTCGTACAGCGTGGTGCTGCCCGACGGCCGCAAGCAAATAGTAGAGTACGAGGCCGACCAGGGAGGCTTCCGCCCCATGATCCGCTACGAGGAGCCACAGTCTGGCTACGGCAGGGGAGTGCCCGGCCCCTACTAGCGCTGCAACCTCACCCACACTGCATATTCTTACGTCGCTGCGGTCATCTCGAGTAGCAATTCTGTTGAAAGAATACATGAACGTTCAAAAATTTTGTTCAGCTAATTTGCAACGCACTTCGGTAATTTGTTCGTGGGTTTAACAGTACGAATTATTTGCCTACCTTAAAACATAACCTTTTATTGTATACTTCATAAGTGGTTAAAATTTTTACATAAAACATCTAATTTTGTTGTGTATAATTCGAATTTTTAGTTTTAAGTTATATTTTTTTCAAGAAATGTGCAAGTCCTTTTTCTTATTCTTTATGGAAAGATAAAAATGTATTAATTAACAACAGGATAGTTTATATAAATCTGACATTCAGGTTTATTAAGTAGAGCATTTCTTGTAAGTAGGTGTCTGATAAATGCAGTGACTGCTGCATGGAAGTTTTTTATTATCGAGGTGGTTTTTATTATATATTGTAAATATATTTGTGGTCATGATTTATGTATATGTAAATTAATATTTTATAATAAAATTTTGCAATGTTATTGAACGATATTTTATTTATACATCTTTCCTTCGTATTATTTTCCGCATTATAATAAATTTACCACATTGTGACTTACAATAATGGATATATAATTTTCCCTAATAAGTTTATTCCACATGTTGCTTATACTAATTTTTGCGAGCAAAATGTGATTGTTGCAAATATAACCTTAATCGGAAACAACAGTGGAATTTGGTAATATTAAATTCATATTTATTATAATTTTTTCTTTATTTTACCAAATGTGTTGGAATGCTTTCGTATGCTCAAAAAATTTATTTTTTTCAAGTGTTTTGTAAACCTCTATATTGAAATGTTAGTAATTGAATATATCTTAATACTGGGTTAATTGACGTTTTGTATGATAACAAAGCTTTTAAAGTAAAAATACTTATTTTCTTCTCCTGCCAGCCTCTATGTCAACTATGGAGGTTCCCAAGGAAAATATTTAATTCAATACCGCTTCTCGGCGGATTTTCTCATGGATCTCTCGGGACAGTAGTGGTGTACTGGTTAGACTACTCGCCTCCCACCAAGGCGAACCGGGTTCAATCCCCGGCGGTGTCACTTCCTGGTTATTGCATGTGCGAATCGTGCCGAACGATGCTGCTGGTTGACGAATTTTCCCGGGGATCTCCCGTTTCCCCGCCCCTTAATTTCAAGGCTCTTCCATAATCAGCTCATTTAACCATAATCGACTTTCAAAACCCCGATGCTAAGAGCCTCCCAAACCTCTTCACTCCACTCATTTTACATTGGGAAACCCCTCAAGAATTGTTTACCCAAGACTCGGAGTATTCCTGTATAATCTTAATTATCTATGCCAGTAGTCAAAGAAGGCGAATCAGAAACGAAGAAAAATCGAATGTAGCTGCCAGTTTCAGGACATGTCAAATATATTTTATTTCTTTTTGCACAGGGTCTGTAGCACGCAATAGCTTTCCTTTAGTGAATATCTTAAATGTATCGTTAAGTTCACTCAGTGCTGCAAACTTTGGAAAAACCTTAAACACGTGCACATTTACATACGATATAGACTATTCAGTTTATGCGTATGATGGACACACTGCAAGAATTTGTTCGTAAATATACCACAGCGGTGTAGACGTACAGTGAGAAAGAGCGGGTGGTAAAGTTTTTCCCCATACATCCACGGTAGAGTTCCTACATTTTCTCAGGAAACAGTTAAATGCATTGGGAAGTTACCAATTATGTATAGTAGCGTTGCTTAACATTTCTATATTTGCAGTCTGATATATGATATTGTTTGCATACAATGGATACGTTAAAAACTTCCATTAGAGTTTAGGAAACTAACTGGGACATGTTTACTGTGTACGGTTTTTTTAAAATCATATATAAATATATGCAGCGAATTAAGAATATTCAGGTAATCTTAAATTATCTAATTTTAAAGTTAGTAGAAAAAGAAATCATCAACTTATTTTGAAAACTTTAATTCGGCTAAACTCAGTCAATAGATAAAATAAGTTCACAAACTAACGTCAAGTAGAAAAGTTAGATGGAATCAAAAGAATATTGTGTAAAACTTAAAGTATTTCATGCCGAAATAAAGTAACAAAGAGCATAAACTTTGAACACACTAAAACATCGAGAAGAAATATATGCCTCATGAGACTTGTATATCGTTAGTGCCACACAAATAATTAATAAAATTTCCATCGCGGTAGCTTTATTTNATATGCCTCATGAGACTTGTATATCGTTAGTGCCACACAAATAATTAATAAAATTTCCATCGCGGTAGCTTTATTTTCGAATTCACTTAGAGTGTAGTACATATTCCATACCTGATTTTCAAGTAACCTCTATCTCTTAAAAACTATGAATAATCATGGTTCAATATAGTTATATGCAGCAGTATATGCTATAAATATATCAATGGCTATGCCACAGGAAAAAGGAAAAAAATTTAATTGTGATTTAGAGTACTTGGTACTTGCAGCGCTGCAAATATTATGTGATCCCGCCTCCCCCTTAAGTAATACATACTATAAGGGAACATTTTCCGAAGTTCAAAGAATCGGACTAATCGCGAAATTCCCTCACTGAATTTTAAATATTCTTCTTTTCCTCGTTGATGACACACATGGCCAAGGTTGCTAAGGTTTCGAATTCGATACGCGATGGTTACGATTCGCATACCAAATATAACATGGATGAGGTCACTGTTTTTAGAGGTTCTATTGTGCTAGCATATTGGCCACCTTTCTACGCCCTATCAAATAATTCGTATGAACGTAAATTATTTTTAAAATAATGAAACATTTTTTTATTGCAAATTTATAATTTTTACCTACTAAAAATATTATACTTACCATGCATTTATTGTGTAACGGTGTTTAATTTGTTTCTTTCATCCATATCCATCCAGTTTCATCCCAATTACTACACACCCCCTCCTTTACCAACATTTTTATCAATTAGTAGTTACCTACCAGCTTAAATAAACTAATCTATAATTTTCATTTTATTTTCCGTGATAGTCATGCACAGCTTTCCTTCTCGTTGGAGATGTTAAGTCAATGATATTAAAACATTGCCTAATTTCAAAATATTCTTATTTCGTTTAAAATAGGCTAGAAGAATTATACAAATATCTCAAAAGCACTTGCTCGCGTAAACAGTGTTTTAACCTCAAATCCTATCCATGTTGGCAGAAACGATGCCCAATGTTGGAACATGGAAAGTGGCTCCTGTGCACATACAACAAGATCTCTGCCCCATTTCCCCTCTACAGTTCAACTGCCAACTGTACAGTAATTATTATACAGTATTATGGTTCATAGCACCCAGTCTCAAAACTTCCCAGTTTTACCCCTCCTTAAAATCGGTATGATATGGCGAGCTCTTACATATGTCACAGCGATGAGCTCTTGTAGGATACAAACACATGTTGAACTGGAAGTATGAAGCTCAAATAGTTTCGGAATTACAGTAAATTACAAAATAAATTCCCGCTAAAAATTTTTCTAAATGTTTGATAAATCCTTGAGCGGAATAAACTAATCCCTCAAAATTCCAAAGGTATTCGACAAAAGGCGTGGAAACGGCAAAGGACCTTCAATTGGAAGGGACGAAACATACTCTCCTTGACAAACGATATCAAACTAGCTAGAGGGGAGGAGGGGGTGGGAGTTCGGGTAAATGGACAGAGGAAGAATTGAATGTGGAATTGGGAGGTGGTGTCCCCTCGTTGCGCGTCTCTAAATTTGGAGCTGTAGAGGACTTAACCCTCGTTCTTTAATAGTAATGATGAACCACAAGTACAGAAACGAACGCTACAGGTGGTATATTCAAATGGGCCACTTAGAATTACACAACTATGTGGTGTAGTCAGTGATGGTAGGATCGGTTCTCCTCAAAGTGAAGTGCGGAATCAGAGGGGCATGACTGCCTCTATGCTGCTTTTGGGCATGTGTGATAAACAATACATTCCAGAGTGCATCATCCTCTCAGATTCTGTAAAAATTCGTAGGGATTGGGAAGTGATCAAAACAGTATTCTGTGTTACAGTTATATTTCTCGAAATTGCCGAACTAAATAAAAATTTACTTATTTCCTGTCACAAACTGTGCACTATATCTACTACAAATTCAATTAATTTGGCACAATTTAAGTAGTCTACCAGAACAATCACAAAATGAAAAAATACCTAGTCTAACCAATTTTATTCTTAACAATAGAAACTCCTCCTATTTCTAACAATTTTTTTTTTTACTCAGGCAAATTTTATTTCCTTTTTTCACCTTACAATTCACCATTATTAATTCAGCTCGTACTGAAATTATTACTGTAAAATCATTTTAAAGTATTCAGTTTTTAGTAGGGATTAGCAGTCCTGAAATTAATTTCCCTTTGTTTTAGATAACATACTGTATATTAGACAATAAGTGATTTACGCTTGCTAAGTGTTTAAAAGATGTCAAATTCCAAAAATGTACCGCAATTTATTTATATTGCCCACTGATAACAAACCATGCAATGGTAAAAATTCAAGGTACAATACCCTTGATAAAGATGTTAATTTAAACTTCATCCAAAACCACATACTTCAAGCCATAAAGTACCGTATATTCATTCTATGGACAAAATTTAAATGAGTGTTACTGAATGTGATCGGTTTCAAGAAATCAGCTGCATATTTTTATGAAGATTTATATTTGTACACAAAAACACCTTACAATCTGATTTTCGCATGTGTAAAACAGAAGGACTTTGCCGTTGGCTGGCGGGTTTTCTCGGGACCTTCCTGATCCTCTTTCCTTGCATTCCACCATTGTTCCATTTTCATCTCATTTCACCCACACCAGCGCTCAAACCTAGTTGTTAAATGAAAATAAGCCTCTCAACCTCTCACCTTTCATTACTGTAAACCTTAGTGGTTATAGAAATATGTTGTTCTTATTGCGCTGAATACTACAGGATGATTCTAAAATCATGGAACAAACATTGAGGGGTGGTAGAGCTTACTAAAACAAAAAAATTATTGTATATGAATATATGGGCGGAAGTGACGCTTTGAGGCACAAACACAAAAACATAACACATTAACGGAAAGATAAAATGTTCATTAGCAGCATACTTAACGAGTGATTCCGTACAGAAAATGTTAAAAGAGTTGCTGGAAATGCATCCACCAACAGTCACGCATGCTTGGCGACCTCTGCATATGGCGTGATTGGCTGAATATGGTGGCGATAGTTGAGGGCAGTCAATCGGTGCCCCAGTGACCTTCTGCATCAGCATCAGTATCACTCCACCGACGCTACCATGCTTGCATTACTGTTGGTGGTAGCAATTTTAAGCAATTATTATAAGCATTGCTGTAAAAAGGCATTTAGCGGCGACGTTGAAAATAAACACTGTTCCATTTCATGTGTTATTTTAGTGTTTGTGCCTCCACGCGTCACTCCCGCCAATATATTCCTATACAAAAATTGTTTGTTTAAGTGTGCTCTACCACCACTGAATATTTGTCCCATGATTTTAGAATCTATCTGTATACTGTATTTCAAATTTAGCGGTATATAATAGACATTTATATCATTTGTTGTTGCAGATGGTGCTATTTTATTAAATAGAATAAAAAAAATTTAATTATGTGTAGTTAAATAATACACCATTAAGTGTCTGATTACCATATTTGGTTTAAACATGTCTAATTATATGATAGATGTGGAATACTAACTTAAAATATCTATATTGCCACCGTTCTGAAAATTAGTTTATCTAAGAAAATAAGTTTTTTATCGACTACTACGGCAATATTTGTGTATGCCTACCTATTTTGGTGGTAGTCGATTATGCACTTTCAACGATTTGATGTGATGTATATTTTATTTTGCGCTACCACGCAAAATGGCTAAAAAGTGCTAGTGAATTACTAGTATTGATTTTTGCAACAGGAACTGACCGCCTACCACATTCGTTTAAAACTGATAATTTTTTCGATGGATAAAGCTTTCTAATCTAAAGTTCAAAAACTCGTAATTTCAAGGAAAAAATTGTAATTTATGTAATAAAATAATTATGGTGGGATTATATTTAAGGGCTCTCTAAATGTGGCATAATAGCAGTATTGTTAAAAGTGGCGCTTTGTAAAATGAAGTACTAATAGATATTTTTCTTCTTTATTCACAGATAGCAATTGAAGTTTCAATACAACAATTTTGATTCCATTCGATTGAACAGCCCTTAAGATTTGAAACCAAAATTTTAAATCTACACAAATTTTAAAACAAGTATCCATAACGAATAAACAATATATGTGCATGCTGAAAAAAATGATATAATGAGAATTAAGATAATGTTTAAGAAGGTCTTCATTAATATTATGGCGATTTATTGACACTTGTCACAAATCGCTACAGAGAACTTGTAATGATAAATTATCTTAAGAAGGCGAAAGTCAAGCAGAACATCGGCTTCGTATTTTCTGAAGAACCTAACGAATTTGTATATAGGATCGGACATTTTAATATTGTGAAAAGAAGTGGAGGTTAATAGTATATGAATCTGGCATCATCAATCGTAGAACAAAATCAATGAAACGAGAATTTGAATGAGCAGCATATGCATTTCTCGCGAAGTGCCTTCAGATGACAGGTGTAATTTAATTGTGTACTAAATGTGTGTGATCCACGTGTATATTTAAAGTTATCTTGTATTTTATTTCTTTCACAAATACGCCACCTCTATTTCAACAACTATTAGTGCGTTCTCTAAACATACAGTTAATAATTTTGTTTAACTTACTGTGAGAAAGTGATCTGCATGACTGCAAGTACCAAATTGTCAACATTTTGAAGAATGAGCGGTAGTTGTTGTATATTTCTGATATGGTCAGTAAGGCTGTTAAGGATGACATGGGTATTATAGTCAGCCAATTTGGAAATGTTGGTATGGACGGTATAGACAGCATGGCTTACAATGGTCCATATGGCCAGTATGACTGATATGGTCGAGTTGAGAGAGAGATTTGGGCGGCTCTTAACAGCGAGGTCTTGAGAGCCGATGAGAACGAAATGAGGTAAGAATGAGCAGCTCTGGAATGCAAGGGTGGGGGAACGGTAGATCTCCGAGAAAAGCCACCGACCAGCAGCATCAGACGGAACTATGAAAATCCGGGAGTGACCCAGGATTAAACTAGGTTCGCCTAGGTGGGAGTCAATCAGTGTAACCGCTCAGTCACCGCGGCCCCTGATGTGGTCGAAATAGATAGTATAGTCGGTAGAGAGTTGGCTCTTGATGGCCGTACAGGACAGGCATGTGTAGCGCGCACGTGGTAAGCACACGTGTTGTACCACGAACGTATACGTGAGGGTGTGCGTTTTGTGTGGTCAGCATAATGCGGTTACTGGAATGGACGCGACCTGCGAGCTACAAGCCATCGAAGTAGCGGAGGAGGACTGCTGACAATGTTGCTAGCTCGCCGGCTGAGTCAGAAGCGCTGCTGGCCTGGAAACACCGGCAAGCAATGTGAACGACAAACGTACTGCCACAGAACACTTGGGGATACAGAAATTAAAGATTTTTTTAGTTTTAGTTTGTTTTTAATAAGTGTTTATCTTAAGTGTATTATATAATTGTGACACTGAGTGCAACAGAGTGATGGTCTCCCTTCGTGGAGGAACCTGTAAGAAAACTTCATGGCAATAAATATGAGAGTATAAGAGTTAGTCACACTAACTTCTAAAGTGCCCAAATCTCAGGTAATATATCCTGAGGATAATAATGGATAGAGATACTAATTTGACACAAATAAAGAAACCCAGAGATAATAAATTACAATGGGTGAAAGTGGTCCATACCCTTATCCATGGACAATCCTCAGAAGAAGTCCTGAAGGTTGTCAATCAATATTACCATGATGGTTCAGAGGATGACGAATGCATGGGAATTGGAAGAGGTTCAGGTGACGAGATTAAGGAATTGGACAGAGTAGATACCAAGACTGGTGCTCTCCTTGCAAAAGTCTTGATTACTCCCCTTTGGAAAAGAAAAATGTAAACAAAGAAAATGCAAATTCTCTTTTACTGAAAGTGAATATTCTAAAGTCTTACCTCAACAGGACAATCCAAAAGTATTAGTACCTGCAAGGATTTGTAATCGGATTGGAATTCCGTTTGAGAAACAGAGCAAGAATGAAAAAAAAAAAAAAAACAGATAAACCAGTGGATAAACCAAAACCAACCTTTGCCCAAGTGACATAGGTGGTGAGGAAGATTACTCAAGAGGCAAAACCTCGTAGGAAAGAAAGACTGGCATACCCGAAGAAAGAAGGGCAAAGTAGTGAAGAAACAAAAAAGAATATCATGGAAATAGTAAACCCTGGCGATGAGGGTTAGAAGGTGAAGAATTTCCGGAAAGGAAGAGGTGTAGGAGTTCTCATAGAGGCAGGTGACGAAGACACAATCAATAAAATAAGGGCAAGTGAAGGATTGAAGTCTTTGGGACTTCGATTGGACGAACCCAGGAAAAATGCCCTAAAGTAATCATTTATGATGACCCAAGGAAAGAAGACAATGAGGAACTGATAGCAAGGATATGGAAGTAAACCTTAGAAATAAAGGAATCAAGAAAAAATGTTTACAAAGGTGGTGACAGTCCATCTGCAGACTGGAATGAACAAGAAGAATATCAATGTTGTTTTAGAGAGCCCTTGCGTATACAGAAATTTACTGATCAGCCAAGAAAGTATCTATATTGGTTATGCAGCCTGCAAAGTCAGAGATATTTTAGTTCCAATGAAGTGCCGTAAGTGTCAACAATATGGACATCAGAGCAAACATTGTATAAAAGTACGGAAATATGTTCGACATGTAGAATGGAAGTGCACAAATAGAATAATAATGATAAACGTAAAGGCAATAAAGAAAACCCTGTCTGTGCAAATTGCTTTCGAGACAAAAAGGAGTACGATCATCGAGTCCATTCTAAGAAATATCCACAATACGAAAAAGAATTTTCAATGGAACTGGTAAGGACTGACTATAGAGCACAATGATTTATACAATGAAAATTAATGCGGGACAAATTAACCTGCGCAGATCTATGGTTCCAATATCTGAAGTAATGATCATTGATAAAGAAAGAAATCTTGACAACGTACTAATGCAAGAACATTATGCTCTAGGTGGAGAAGTGATTGGATTGCCAGGAATGGTTATCACATTTGGTGATAACCCAATGTTAGCTACCTGGATGAGAAATAATTTGAACATAATGACAATGGACAGTTCGTCCAACAGTCAGCACATACGTATTCATTTAGAATTGGGAACAACTTATATATATTTGGCCAGCTCCCACTTCCAGTATTCGAATGATCTTCAAATTGATCTTGAGAAGTGGGACGAATGGATTGGAGTTTTGGGTAGGGAATGCTTGATAATCAGTGCTGATATTATTGCCAAATCTGGTCAATGGAATTTACCTGTCACAGATGATCGAGGCATGGCAATCAATCTCTATTTACTGGCAAACGACCTCCATGTCACCAATGAACATGGATCCATCCCCATTTATGTTTCTCCTGCACACAATACAAAATATTTCCTGGACTTGACTCTGACCTCAATAATGGCAGCCGGACTGGTTACGAATTGGACAGTGACTGATGACACTTCAAGTGATCACCAGTTTATTATGAACGAGATTAACTGTACATATAGCCCCAAAGAAGGTGGTGAAGTGCCACAAACAAAATATATTCATAGGAGTGCAGATTGGAAGATATATTATAAGGTGCTTATTGATAATCACCAGAGGTACCAAGTATAATACGAAAAGATCTGCACCAAAAACATTAGAATTAACGAAAGTTATCCAAGACACATTTTACAGAACACTACGAACTTCCAATTTAGGTGTCCCACTAAACAGATGTTGGGATGAAAAATTACAAGAGATGAGAATAAAATTGTGAAAGATCAGAAGAAACCAGAAAATAAGCATATATTGGACTCAATGCCTAAGTTTGGTTGAGAAGGGAAGAACCACATACAGAATGTTTCCTGACAAAATGTATAATCTGTCATAACAATATCACGACTAATTATCATCTGTCACAGATATTAACAGGAAAAGGACATTTCAAAGCAAATCTGTACAGATTTAGTTTGGTAGTAGGATATGCAACACTAAAGACACAATGTTAAATGTTATACAAGATTGTCCTAAGATTGAGGACTTAACAATTGAATACTGTAGAAGACTTAATATAGAAGCAAATGGATGTGACTTACGTAACAAAATGTCCAACAAGGGAAAGGGAAAAATAGCGGAGAAATGTGCAAAGGGAAATCCCTATAAGATTATAAGAGTTTGATATGTGGATACAAAATAATCCACAAGGAATGGAAGACACTCATCCCTGAAAATGGTACGACACAAAGAAGACCAATATAAAAACTTCGATGCTGGGAGCGTACCTGCTCATCTGAAGTGGACAAATGTAAAACCACTATATAAATTTGGTAGTAGGAGTGGACCCACTACACAGTCCAAGTATTCCCGGGGCAAATAGGTAGAACTTCCAAAGGATTCGTCAGAAGGCAACTGATTACTTTGGGGAGTTTTGCCCCCCAATCTGGAGAAGTTAGAAGACATGAAGCAAACCTGGCACTGTACAAGGAAAATTAACAACGGAGAAACAATGACCTAAGCAAGGAACCAGGATAATAGAGACTGGAAATATACGGACTTGGCAATGAAACATGGAACAGGAGCATTAAATGACGAGAACCCAGACTGAAGGAAGTTATATGCTGGGGAGGGGGATCCAAAAGGGGTCGAAAGGCCCCCCTCTCAGCAACCATCTAACGAAGGGATGGTTATAGTTAATATATTGTAGAGCCACTTTATAATGGCTCAGAAAAGAAAATTAGAAATATATTCATTAGAATAAAGAGAATAACCCCCAGGTTGCTGGGAGTGTCAGGGTGGATGGCAGGATCAAACACGCCGCACTCACCGTCCAAGCAGCTTGGCAGTAAAATAAAATATATTTTGTAATCATAGACAACAATAATCAATCAAAGAGTGATGGTATGTAAAGTAATAAAAACATTTAAAGTAACATGGCCCGAGAGAACCAAAAGAAGGAAAATAAAGTTTAGTTGGTAAAGATGGTATGGACACATTGGACAGTATTGATGGTATGGATTGTGTGATCGGTGTTGCTGGTATATTTTGTATGATCGGTATGTTCAGTATGGTCCGTATGGTGGTTATGGATTGTACAATATGTTCGGCAGGGTCTGTATTGCTGTAATGGATTGCATGGACTGTATGGTTAGTAACAGTCACTGTGGTCAGTATCGTCGATATATTCTCCATATTTTGAGATAGTTACTAGGCAGGTANTTTGTGAATGGTCTGGTCTCCATAGTCCCTAGTCAGCGTGTCTATTAAAGTCTAAAAGGACAATATAGTCTACCTGGCTATTATATTTCATTTGAACTGTAGGTTGCTATGATCGGTATGTTCAGTAAGGTCCGTATGGTGGTTATGGATTGTACAATATGTTCGGCAGGGTCTGTATTGCTGTAATGGATTGCATGGACTGTATGGTTAGTAACAGTCACTGTGGTCAGTATCGTCGATATATTCTCCATATTTTGAGATAGTTACTAGGCAGGTAAGTTTAATAGCATATTTGATGAAGTATTGTCGTCCGTTTTTCGGTAATGGTAACTTAGTTTCATTACCAAGTGCTAGCAAATATCAGGAAACTGTTAAGCATGATGACATAAACGAGTCTAACTCTGAAAAATAAGTAGCAAATGTGGTTTGTTTTTTAGGTGTCATATCTGAACACGTGCAAATAATAAATAATTGAAAAGGAAAAGAACATTTATTTTATTAAATTGGAAATTTTAATGGATTTGATAGGTTTCAATGTTATTCACTGATAACACGATTCGAGGAAATATTTCATTTACTGCATAACTACATATTAGGCATTAGTAAGCATAATTTTCCTTAAACGAAAACGGAAATGAAGACAACTAGCCTGGGCGTGTTCTGAAGGCAAGGCGAACTTTTTTGTATAATACTTATGAACTGATCAGTTGTTCGTAATAAAACAGGCATTACAAAAAATTATACGGAATTAAAAGTCTTAAAGTGGGCATAGACATATGTTTAGTTAATTATGTGGGGTATGACACTCTCAAAATCCCTCACGCGGTATTAATATGTGTTTTATTTAAAAAAAATTCAGAGATATGTTGCGTAATTTCGTGTAGTCTCTCACATTTCTGAGAAAAGCAATTGTAAACTTGATTTTCACAGGCGCCAGAACTCCCGCCACATTCACTTTGCAGATTATTCTTAGATAAATTTCTGATTCAGTTCTGATAAGAAATTGCTTAGTTAAATAAAAAATCTGAAAGGTAGACACATTCTCGATATAATAAATGAACAAATTCCATAAAACCAAAAGTTAGCTCGGTGGCGTGACTCAACTACTGATATTGTCATGATTGTAGAAAATGTTGGTACTTTTTGCTTTTGATTTGTTGACGTATCGGGCTGTGAACCCGAGTAGACTCTCGGAGAAACATCTCTTCCTCTCCACTTTAGTTGTTTAACATATTTTTTGTAAAATATTGTGTGTTATATGTCCTTTCATCGTGCTTGTTTTGTTGTACACGAATACCACTAGGTGGATGTATATATTCTGTTTTCTCTTTTCCCGTTTCTATTGAATCAAATCAGTTTATATTTATGGAATCAGATGTGTATTGTTAGTTAAGAATTTGCGTACAATTAAAAAATTTAAGAACCGTGTAACTCTATTGCAGTCGGTATAGGCCAGAAATTGCTTTCCTCAGAACGTTATCTTTCGCTAGGAATTAAATGTGAATGTTTAACTTGCATTAGGAAATATTACTAGAGTTGTCTGAGAATGAACCCCACATACCTTCTATGGTTGCATGTGAGGGGTGAGAATCTGGAATTAACCCCCTGAGAGTGAACACGCTAGGCACGTGTATGTGGTTTTCATTTACCGACTGACCACGCTCCGTCACAATATACAGCGCCCACCAGCTTATTTGGAACGTGGCTGGCGAGCTGAGTGATTTATTACTTCTAATTAATATTATAAATATTTCCACTTAGAATAAATATTAAACATGGAAAAAATGTTTTAATTTACGTGTATACTAACTGTTATTGTCGTTGGTCGAGTTCTTGGAATGTTACACTCCCTCAACAGTCGCCACCCTCCAACTCAGATGGCGGGAGCTGTAAGGGACCTCACACAATAGGTGGTTGGTGGTGATGGTTGTTGTTGGTGTTGGTGGTTTTCGGTTGGTGTGCAATAAGTTCCATGGCACAATAGTAGGTGGTTGGTGGTGATGGTTTTTGTTGGTGTTGGTGTTTTTCGGTTGGTGTGCGATAAGTTCCATGACACAAAAGTCGGTGTTGTAGGCGTAAATTGTTTCGTGGTTGTGCCAACAGACAGCAGTAAAATCATACTACAGGCGAACCAATGGTTTTAATTGCCTATTCCTTGTATCTGACGGGACTTTACTAGCTAAGATTTTATCTTTTTTAAAACCAGGTACGCTTAAAGAAGCTGTTTTCAAAACATTGTTATTTTATTCTCAATGCTAAAAATTAAGTGCACTGCATCTTATAAAAAAAGTAATATTCACATAGCTAACTCCAATTTGTGTGTGATCATGAAATTTATTCACAAAAGCCAGCAATTAAAATAAATTGGCATGGTTTGCTTTAACTTCTATGTTCTTTCACAATAAATTTTTATTAATAAAATATTGCTAGTTACTGATTAACAATATAAATTTTCAGCTCGTGAATATATATTTTTTTCAATTATTTCCCACCATTTCAAAGCTTTTCCACTGTCACTTGTTCAGAAACTAGATAACGCTCTCTGACTGGTCAGTTGTTGGTAACATTTCAATATATTCCAACTCGATATAACACCAACTACCAACAACACCACCAACACCAACCACCAGCCGCGAATTGAAATTATTTTACGGCCAACCACCAACCGCCTATTGTGCCATCTCATATATATATCGCCCTGTACTTCAATTTATTGCTACCTTCACCAACCACCAACAATAAGTACAAACACCAACCACCTATTGTGCCAAAGCCTAAATGTGTGTCCTTGCGAGTTTTCGCGAACAACATTGCTCGAGTAAAGCGAAACCATTTTTAGCCAGTAACACTTAATTTTTTATAAGCATACGTCTGCCTATAATAAAATGTCATCTTTCTACATATTCAGAATTCTATCTAAGCCGCACTTCGCGTATATTCGGCCGCATAAAGTTTCACGTATCGCGTCTTTTTCATGGGTTTCACACAAATCGTACGGGGTCTGCGGATTCAAATTCTGGCTTGAGCATTTTAATACTTTTAATTTTATAAAATATTGTTGCGAGTCAAGCCAAGCACATAATACAAAAAAAAATTAATATTTAATAAATAATAACTGAAGTAAATAAACAACAAAATGACGACACATCACGTCTGTTGCGTCAACGATCATCATTTGCAAGTCACGAAAACAGAAAAAAATTCTCGATCACAACCTTTACATTTATGATAAACCGATAAGCTTTTGTGATGTATAGGCCGAATGTACGTTCCATCAATGTATTTTCTTCCCGATCATATATATATATATATAGCCAGGAAGTATATGTAACAGATGTACAATTTACAGAATTGAAGGTGTGCTGTAAATTTCACTTAGCTTTACATTAATCCCAGATTCAGGATTACATTAATAAATAAAATGCGTTTCACGTTTTATAAAAGTAGGATATTAATTATAATTATGTGGTTATCTACAATAAATGACGTAAAACATACTCAACAGTCCCCAGCCATACTTAAGGGTTCCTACTAACAGGTCATGCTTTGCGTGTTCGAGGTCTACAATCCCGAGAAGGCTAAGGGCAATGTAGAGACGCGTATCACGTGCTACATATTTCGCATATACGTGCAAGGCAGTGAACTGGCGTGTTGTCTCTCAGTCGGAAACTCGCCTTATTGTAAGTTCAGTACTAAGTCTGTGGTATTGTGATGAAATATTAAGGATAAAATGTTGGTTGTGCCCCAAACTACTTTAAATATCTTGCACTAGAGTCTTTGTCCTTAAAACGGATGTTTTCAAATAGTTGTTTGTAAGATACATCACTCAGACAAGTAAAGATGTTTTTATGTAACGTTGACTGAAGCTCTGCTCACCATTTTGTGGCCAACTTACGCTGTAAAAATATTTGTAAACTTTTACAAGAAAAATCTTTGTAAATCTTGTATCCAATGAATCACTTTCAGAAGTTTCTTATAAAATCTGCAAAGCAGATATTTGTAATGTTAGAAAATATAGCCTTTTATTTCAGTTTCTATTATTGAGAAGCGGTCATCAAATATTTTGGTTTGTTCTACAAAACAAATGTGGTTATCAGATAAGATAAGGGAGGGGAAAATATTCTCTCGAAATAGAATTCACGAAAATGAAATGAAATTGCTTCTTGCAGGCACATATATATATATATATATATATATATATATATATATATATATATATATATATATATATATTTGTATAACACCGCACTTTTATCCACGCAACCAACTTGCCTGGCAAGTTAAACGTTTATTATAAGGATGGATACATTAAGTGTCTGCTGGTGGACTGCACGTTTGCACAGTTGCAGTTTTATAATATCAGATTGTTTTGAGAACGTGCGTCGAGATAACATTTATTTGTTAGAATTAATCACGTTTTCGTCTGCATCATCGAATATGCCTACTGCTCTTAACGACGACAGCTAATAGGCAACAATATTTATACATTCCATAAAGCATTACTGAAAGACACAAATTCCATTTCCATGTTTTGTTTTATTCAACAGCACGTCGTTCGTCGGTATTGTTTAAGGTGAAATACTTTTCAGAGTATGTGACATATTTAACCTTTACTTTCCTACTTAAAGCGATTCCTGATCACTGCAAACATTATATTTCTTGAAAAGTAAATTTTTATTAACAGAATTCTCATAACTTGAATATCTGATTTTAAAAGTTGTATTATTTTATTTTCACACACGTTCGTAATATGGTAAATAATATTAGTCAGCTTTACCAACAAGATTAAATAAAATTTGATATATAAAAAAAGGAAACAAATATTATATTTGCCCTTTATTGTCACTTTGAGATTAAAATTGCAATTTTTATGCCAATACGTGTGCAGCTTTCATGGAGTTACGAGAGTACAAAGATATTACTAAGGAATATATTTAAGTCATTTTTTCCTGTTTGTTTTTCTTGAGAGTCTTTGCCTTTTGGGATGTATATATTTTTAACTTGCAATAGATTACTATACAAGAGAAGTTAAATTTAATATAGTCATTGATCAATCCATGAACACGAACGCAGCTGGTGCGATGTGACATCAGTTTGTCGTTGATTTGCTTGCGTTTACTGTTTCCTGTCTATTGATTTTGTTGTTATATGCTTCACTTGATTCACTACGATATTTTATAACGTTAAAATAAGTTGAATTCTCAGGTCAGTATTTTAACCGGCGAACACCGCTTAACTCATTAAAAACCATACGCGTTTGTGATTTTGATGAGCGAAGCTTAATGTTTTTTATCACACCTGAAGGTACTTACATCAAATCCTGACATATGAAGATGCAACACTTAATGATTGGCTGACTACATGTATACACATAAATACATTGTTGTGTGACGGTTTAGGGATAGTAGAGCGATATTGGCCCACAACCACAATCCCCCCCCCCCGCATAACCTGGGTAGAGACACGTGCCACGAAGCAGGTGAACAGCCAGAACGGACCGCAGTTACACGTGTCTTGCTGCGCGTCCTGCTGCTTAGGCCTCCCTGCTACCCCCTTCACCCCCCTAGGACTCTCGCCAGCCCGTGAGATCTGTGGAGCGCAGAGGTTTCACGTGATATCACCAAATAATCATGTGTATTTCGCTGAAACTCAGAAAATACGCACCATGGAAGAATTAGCTGACAAGCTGGATATTGGTGCAGAGATCACCCCCCCTCCTTCCCCCCTTAACTAACCACAGGACAATGTGGAAACGCACTGAAGAAATAGCTGATGGGAGTAAGCTAGGGGCAAGGGGCTACCTTCCCCCCCTCCAAACCTTCAGAAACCAGGACACATGTTTTGAAAAGCATTGTTCTGTGTCCTACCCCCCACAAGGCGACACGTGCCGACAATTAATGGTGGAGGCTGGCGAGCATAAAAAACCCCTTTTCGAGAGTAGTGGTGGGTCAGTTCATTAGTACTGCACAGAGAGGTTAGATCAGTAGACCATCGAGCAGCCAGTTGAAGATCGCCGCGCCATTTTGGCCGGGGGCAAATCGGACCCCCGGCCACGTCAGTAGAACATCACCACAGTGAGACGGCAGCAACAGCGGGCCTTTGCCAAAGGCCGCCCATCGCCGGAGCTCACCCACCAAAGCTGACATAATTCCAGCAAGAGTTAAGTATACAATCACCGTCAAGAGAAGCCCCCCTCCATCACGAAGTCGTTAGNTCGCCGGAGCTCACCCACCACAGCTGACATAATTCCAGCAAGAGTTAAGTATACAATCACCGTCAAGAGAAGCCCCCCTCCATCACGAAGTCGTTAGAAGTCGTCAGCAGTCAATCCGAGTAACCAAATTATTACAGTACCACACCTCTCAAGTGCTGATGTATTTTATTTGTGTTACATTCGAGACAATATATTCGTCCTTCAAATTGAAACAGCCAAAGTCTACATTATTACAAACCCCTTAACCTTCAGGCATCATATAGTCTATGCCACTAAGCTTTAACAAAAGACGCTGTATACTTTGTGGATGTGTTAACATGAACACACATTTTAATTTGAAGCTCGAGAAAAGATACAGAAAAAAAAAAATTCAGGTAAAAATATATATTTAAAACACAAAATTATTTATAGGTCTTCAATATAGGCCTAGTTAAATTTAAGACGTAATTATTATTTACTGAGCTATTGTGTGTGCTATAATATGTGCTATTTTGCAAAAAACTCAATTAAATCGGAAAAAAATTAAAATATAATACGATAAAATAATAAAGATCCGTTAATTTCAAACTTTTTAAGCAATTTCTCAAGAGGAAAAAATGTAAAATTTGGCAATCGGTAAATACAATTATTCATTCCCGAGTTATTTTACACGCCATTTTAATTTTTTTTTCTTATTCAGTATATATTTATCTAAATATTTGCCAGCCAGTTTTTATCGTACATAAATTCGTCATATTCTCTTCTGAAATGTATCGTAAATACAAATTTCCGTTTTTAGACTAATATCACACCGTTGTGTGCTGGTAAAACAAAAAATTATATAAAAGAGAAAAACATCTTCAGTATTTTATCGGATGGTGATTAAAGGAAAATTTATAAAATTTACTATTAGGGTTTTGACTGAAAGGCTTGTATCTTAATTCAATATTGAACTATAACCCTGTAATTCACTATACGGTAATAACATATACATAATTATTAATGATACATAAATAACATCAAAAAGTGTGAATAATTATAAAAATTTAAAAATAATGTAGTTATTTGATGTAGCCAAAAAAAAAATTGCAACATATATATTTTTTATCTGATTCCGAATTTTTGCGAGATGTGTGGCTTTTAAGCAGTTTCCCGCTTACGTATATTTAATCAAAAAAATACACAGAAATTTAAAATTAAAAATTTTATGGTAATGGTTTAATCAAGATAATTGACCAAATTCACCATATTTGGATGTACAGTTCCAAACAAAATATAATTCAGTATGTTTTGCATGCTAATGAGTTGAAATTCGTAAGAGTGGTAGGAACGGGAAATGAGACCATGGTGCACAGAAAGAAGATGAGCCGAATTTTTTACCTCCTAAAAAATTCCCAGTTTCGATGACAGGTACTGAACCAGGACTCCTTGCTTTGGAGGTAACTGGGATGCCTACTATTAAAAAACAAAATTTTTACAATGACATTTTTTTCGATTTTTTACATATATCTCAACATTTGATTGCGTAATGACATCCTTAGTAAAATCCAAGAACATGAAAGTGTAACATACTTTACAAAATTATTTAACAATATTTTAATTTGAAAGTATTTGCAAATCGGTTTAAAGAAAGACAAGTTGCCGGAAACATGTGATTAATTGAATTCTCATTTATGCTGGCCGAAGCAATTTGTTTCCCACTTAACTTTCAAGTTAACATTTACTAGCACAGATTGACATTAATAATCACTAAAGTAGACTTGATATATAATTTATTTTTTTTGAAATACGTGACTAAAATTTAAATTTACAGATATGTATTTTAAGGTTCAGTCAAAAAACAATATTTTCAAAACAGCATAAATTTTGCAGTAATTCCATAACTCTTGATGGTAATAAATTCACACTCCATTCCACGTAATTTTTCTGCATCAAACACATATTTATGACATTATAGGTTTGCCATGTTTATATAGATTTGAATGTTTTAAGGTTATATATACATATATCATGTTAGCGTCCTTGTTTTATTTTTCTGAAGTATTTTAATCATGCATTTTTTGAGTGGCCATGTTGTGTTGCACGTATAGGTTCCATTTTTACAGAGGAGCACTGGCACAACTAAGGTGAAAGTTCACTAACCAGAATACTTAAATTATGTTTTATAATGTGAATTATTTTATTTCTAAACGTTCGTGGCACATAATTATCACTGCTATATTCATACTAGCCGCATTCACCAGCCACGACAATGAGCGGAGAGGATATATTTTGGCGGCTCTTAACATCAAGGTAATGAGAGCCTGTGAGGTTGAAGTGAGGTGAGTATGGAGTGGCGCAGGGATGCAAAAGCGGAGGAAACGGGACAACCCTGAGTAAACCCGCCGACCAGCGGAATCGTCAAATATTATGACCACATGCAAAAATCGAGGACCGACCGCACTGGGAATCGAAACGGGATTGCCTAGGTGGGAGGCTAGTAGTCTGACCACTACACCACCGTGGCATCGTCCACGAAAAGAAGAAAAGACATAAGTAAGTGTCTCCAGGCAATACACTCATAATCACATACACGCACATTTTCCTTCGCCCAAATAAATAAATTAAAAATCAAATCAACACCAGTCGTTTAAATTGTTGTGTTAATGATAAAGCGCAAATGTTAAAATTTATTTCCATACTTGCATGGTAGCGTTCCTACATTTCCTCACGAACGAATAAAGAGTTAAGGGACGTTACCAACTTTGTATACATAGTAGCAGCACTGACCGTTCCCATATTTACGGGCTGATGTGTGGCATAATTTTCATTCAGTGCATAGGTTAAAAATGTCTAATACAGTTTAGAAAGTTTTTAAAAAAAACTTTTTACAGTGTGACAGGTATGAGTTTAGAGAGTGAAGAGATTTGGGCGGCTCTTAACAGCGAGGTCTTGAGAGATGAGTTCTAGAAATTTGGCCTTCACTCACCTTCTAAACTATGATTTCATTTTACGTCAATATTTGATTTGAATGTTTCGAATAACTGACAATTTTTGAAAATTTTCTTTAAATTAATATATGGCAATTCTAAAACTAGCCGCTTATATTTTGGAATAATGACGAAGGCCAAAAATAATTGAGAGTTTTGAAACTATTTAAATGCCTTTTTAGCATATCGATAAGAAAATTTGACATCATAAAGGAGAAGCTTATAATGACATGAAAGTTACTAATTTTATTTAAAATAATAAAATAATTTTAAATATCTTCACAAATTAATTATACTCTTATTCATTATAAAGAGTTTCATAAAATCTTGAGAAAATCATATATTTGTGAGAGGCGTTAATAATTGAAAACCCGTGTTTCTAAACTAAAATTTCAGTGTCGGTTCCAAGCAGTGTAAGACAACGTTTTCCTGCCTGCGGCGGAGTCAATACGATGGAGTTCATGGAAGTGTGTGTACCACTTGCACCACTCGGCGGGACTCTAAATTGGCACGTTGGGTCGTCAGTCGTCTCCTCGCAGAAACTCGAGCAGGATTTGAATATGCAAGTGAGGTGCTTAGTGTCGTAGCAGCAGTAATTTGGCGGGCGTTACTTCCATATTCGCGAAGAGTAACTTTCCCAAGCGCCGGTATCGTCCGCGAAGACGGCGATCCAGTTGCGAGGTGACCTCGCATTTCAAGGCAGCGGCCGTGCAACAGTTTTCAAACAGGCTGGTGGGACTGGAGAAAGGGTCCGCCGAGTTCTGCTATATATTAGCTGCGTCCGAGACTCTGGACATCACTCGCAGCACAGCTCTCAGATCCTTCGGCTGAGCTCAAGAAGGACTCTCGCCACTACCAGCATGAAGGTACTGTACCGCAGCGGCCTGCTGGACTGACTGCAATTCTAGGTAGAAAGATGATTAAAGTACTGCATAACATTTTCGATCACATTTACCAACATAAAACTTATGAAACCGTGAATTGCCTTTAGCTTTCCTGACGCAATATCTTCACATTCAAACTACTTTTACTTCTTAAAAAAATATTTATAACGCATTTTCGTTTTTTTTTTTTTGTAAAAAATTAATTTTTAACTTTGAGTTAGCATATTTATTTTCATTAATGAAATAATTTATAGAAGTAATTTATTTTAAAACTGGACGTAGTTTGCTCTTTCATTAATTATTTAACAAAAGTACTTTGCAGAAAAAATCATATCATTTTTTTGCTTTTAAAATGTTGCCATTTGAAAAACCACTTGTGGATCTGCTCAAGGTATTAGAGCTTCGTAATCTTGGAGAGCACAGGATTAACATTATATGCGTGGGTGTACTTATATTCAAATACATTTTCTGCAACGAAGTTGGAGCCGCGGTGATGTAGTGGTCAGACTAATCGCCTCTCACCGATGCGAACCGGGTTCGATTCCCAACGGGGTGGCTCCCAGATTTTCGCGTGTGGGAATTGTGTATGCTTTGTTGAGGTTATTTAAGCAGCATATTTAGAAGAAAGCTTTATTTCAACTTGTTTTTTTTTCATTGAAAGATGGTAAATTAAGTTTATATTGCATCTTTAGAACCTTTGTAAGTATCAAACATCACCGCTTGATATTTTTTTGCGGAATATATTTTATTCACATCGCGTGCTTAACAATTTAAATTATTTTTAAAAATTCTTTTTTGTCATAAATAGCAAAAATCAAAGCTACAATACCTTCCTAGCAACTCTCCACGTACAATGTAAATTGAAACAAGCTTAAATATAACGAAGTTTGAGTGTTATGAAACGTCCGTTTTAGTGTCCGTTTTAGTTTAAAATGGTGTATAAATATTCGCCTGACTTTTTTTACAGACCTACAATTAATTTAAATGCCCAATATGATATCATCTTACTAACAATATATGTTAGGTGTAACACTAACAGATTAAAAAATTGCTAGAATTTTATTTTAAATTGTCGAAAAAATGCCGTACTTAGCAAATATATTTATATGCTTTTACCGTAAAAATTATTTACTTTGCCAAGATCAACTATGAAGCATTATATTATATTATTGTTTTTATTTTATCGTTAATATGTAATTCATATATTTACTTAATTTAATACCTCTATGAAAAATAAAACACGTAGTTTTGATAAAAGTGTATATAACTATCTAATGTTGGGTGCTTGATCTCAAATATCCCATTGGCTGTAACTGCTCCCACGGTTACAAGATTAAAAATTACTTTAAATAGAAAAAATATGCAAGTTTTTAATTAATTCCTGCTATGCGGATGTTGAGAAAGCTGACAGTATTTTTTTTTTTCGCTGCCTGCAGGCAAATCAACATTTCTTTGCGATGAACACAGTAAGCATGCAGGTTGAACTATGCAGTAAATCCAAATATATATATGTATACATGTATATAGAATCGCGTTTCAATTGCTCCGGGTATTTTTTTTTAGGACAGAAGCGGCCAAATTAGACGTCAAGGAATAGTGCAACATTGACTGAGTTGAAATATTTTTCTAGTTATGCAAAAAAGCAATTTGGGAAAGAATTTGAATACCTAAAAACAATTAGTTGCAACGATTTCTGCTAAACTTCAAACTTTGGAATTACACATAATTGCAATAGCACTTTAAATTATTTTTATTTGAAAATCGTACACTACTGAAGTATTAAGGAAAAAGTGTACTGATAAAAAGTTTAAATGCTATCGGCGGGAGAATAACAGAAAAACTGCTGAAATTTTTGGGGTTTTCTTCTTTCGAGATGAGTAATTTATAAGGGAGTTTACTAACTCAATGACGACTGAAGCGAGAACCATACCGCGAAATGTTAAGTACTCCAAATTTAATCACAAAATCAGTGCTCTATTTTAGTCATAATTAAGGTAC
This sequence comes from Clitarchus hookeri, assembly GCA_002778355.1. Classification (NCBI taxonomy): domain Eukaryota; kingdom Metazoa; phylum Arthropoda; class Insecta; order Phasmatodea; family Phasmatidae; genus Clitarchus; species Clitarchus hookeri. The sequence continues at coordinate 851,464 of NQII01000105.1, forward strand.
GCATGCGTGTTTTAGTATCGTAAAATATTTCATCACGTGGATATGGGTAATATTTGCACATGTAAACAATAACAACTAATGAAGTATTTTCCAAATAGGTGAAAGAATGTGCATAAATTATTCCCACCAGGGACAGGATTCGAGCAGACATGATGTTATAAAGATGGTGATAAGCAATTATGTGTGACCGTGCAAGGTATGTAAAATGATATACTGGTCCAGCATTAACATTGAAATGTAGAATGAAATTGAAGTATAAAGTTATGAAAATGACAGCTAATGAAGAAATTAAAATAGTAACAGAAATCCCACACTGATATCACTAGCATATCAGCAACATATAAACCAAACACCGAAATTCCAGTCTCGCATGACTTAAAAAGGGGAACTGGTGTAAAAATTCTGATATAATAATGTATATTGTGATAGATGCTACACTAAACTTAATTGGAGCAATCCTTTGACACTGCTAGGTGTGTGTGCAGGTGTACATCGCTATCGTGTGCGCTATGGCGTCCGTAGCCTGGGCGCGACCCGAGCCGCCAGTCAACCAGTACTTGCCGCCAGCGAACAACTACGCCACCACCAGGCAAGANCGCGACCCGAGCCGCCAGTCAACCAGTACTTGCCGCCAGCGAACAACTACGCCACCACCAGGCAAGACTCCTTTGCCGCTCCCCCAGCTGCGCTCTCCGACACCTATGGCGCACCTGCTGGCGCATACTCCACCCCATCCTCCACCTATGGTGCTCCTTCTAGCGCATACTCCGCCCCCTCCTCCTCTTATGGTGCTCCAGCCTCCTCCTCCAGTTCATCCTCCACCTTCTCCAGAGGCTCCAGCAAGGCTCTGTCCAAGACCAGTGGTCTCTCGCGAGTATACGGCGCCCCAGCTGCAGCCAGAAGCGGTGCCATCTTCAGCTCTGCCCCGGCGTCCACATACGGTGCTCCCGCAGGTCAATACGCTGCTCCCTCACCTGTGTATGGAGTCCCGAGATATGCCAGATACAACCCTGCTGAGGACGACCTCTCTGTAAGTTATACACAGAACATGTAGTTGTAGACTGCTATAGTTTTTCCAGTGTTTCAGGTTCGCGTGAAAAATTCGAGCACTTTTTAAAATCTTGCTTAGGAACTACTCTTCAGCTAATTTTTTATCCTTACATCCCATGTAAAACTTTTCTTGCAACTGGCCTCACTTTATTTGTGTATTCATGAGGTGTAGTTGCTAGAAAAGAAAAAATAAGTATGCTAATTCTAAGACTGGTGGGTAGGAACAGCACAAACTCAAAAATACTGTGAATACTCCCGCATATATGTGATATTCTAAATACGGCATCAAGATGAGGTATTAGTTTTTCTATTCGGCTGCCAACTTACGTGTAGCAATTTTTTTATCAGTGTCACATTAAATTACTTGCATTTGTGAACGGTATTTTTTAAAATTCTTATTTCATAGCGGTTTAGTAATATGATTTGTTTATGATCAGGTGGATATTTTTTACTCTTGACAAGATAATTCAGGGATTGAAGATATTTTAGTTATTTCAGTTTGATAACTGAACACTGTGACAAGAAAAATTTGTATTAAGTAATATTGTTTCCAGAAACTATTTTCTGAACCATAAAATCTCTCGTTTACTAATTTTGCGAATATATTTCTTTCTGCGATCATCGGTAACACGTTCTTACTTATAATAATACTCTTTTCTATTCAATAGTAATGCCACACATTTCTCAAAAGAAAATACTGTACGCATTNTTCTTACTTATAATAATACTCTTTTCTATTCAATAGTAATGCCACACATTTCTCAAAAGAAAATACTGTACGCATTATGTTCGTTTTCAATGCCATGCAATACTCAATAAAAACAATTACCGGTCAATACTTATGGATAAAACCAAGAATATGTCTATAAAATTTGTTCATTTTAACANCTCAATAAAAACAATTACCGGTCAATACTTATGGATAAAACCAAGAATATGTCTATAAAATTTGTTCATTTTAACATTCCTTTGAAAACTTCTGAGTAATGCATAACTAAAGCTTCTTTGATTTCGAATTTAAATAGGTGAGAGTAAAATATCTCAATTTGTACATAACCTCGGTCAGTTTTAATAAAAAAAATGTTTTGCTGCTGCTTTTACTTTGCAATGTTTTTCACATGGTAATAAACACCAATAGTATAGTTCATTTTTTCATTCACTGAAGAGATATAAATCCCTAGCCATGACATGGCTCGATGACATCGACAGCTTATCTTCCACCACATACAAGTAAGAAGCCGAAATACTTCATGATTTTAAACATCCTTTATACTTATTGAACATTGTGCATATGCGTATAAGAATGGCAGTGTAGGAGCATGTCACTCAGAATGAAAAATTGTATTCTTCAATAAAGTGGCTGCATATTATTTCTGAATAACATCAAATCACCTAGATTACTGACATCAGAATAGAAAAATTATTAGAACACTGAAAACATAAGCCATTTACCATTCTTGCACATTATCCCAGTGGAGAAATGCATTGTACCATAACAACTACTTCACACTTAATAAGTGTTAATTGTGAGATTATTATAGTTATGTTGTTTTAATACTTGTTTCCTTAAGAAATATGTTTCTTCTCTCAACTGGCGATAGTGTGGAGAGTGAGTGAGCGGGTGATTCTTGCAGGAGCCGGCCAACTACCAGTTCTCGTACGAGGTGCAGGATGCGCAGTCGGGCTCCGAGTTCGGCCACCTGGAGAGCAGGCAGGGGGATACCGCCTGGGGCTCGTACAACGTGGTGCTGCCCGACGGCCGCAAGCAGATAGTAGAGTACGAGGCCGACCAGGGAGGCTTCCGGCCCATGATCCGCTACGAAGAGCCGCAAGCTGGCTACGGCAGGGGAGCGCCCGGCCCTTACTAGTGCTGCAACCTCACTCACACGCCGTATTATTACCTCACCGTGGGCATCTAAAGCATCGTTCTGAAAAAATTCAATGTTTATCTATGGCGAACTGCCGGATATCGAATAATTATTATTTCTCTAAGCAACATGATAAAACATATCTTTTATTATCTGCGAAGTACAGAAAGTTTCTTTAATATAAAACATACATTAATAGTATTTAACTATTGTAGATACACTCTAACTTGAAAGTCTAGGTTATTGTCAAGTTGAACTACATATCGTGAACTGTTTTAAATGTTTATCTTTATATTCGTTGTACCAATTATCTCTCAGCAAATCTGTACATGAAATATATCTGATATTCAGATAAATTAACACTTATATTTATGATATGTGTTCATATTCCATGCAATGATAAATATGTTCGTTAATATGTATGTATTTTTGTATGATAAACTGTATATAATTTATTTACTTTCTTTGTACTCGTGTGAACTATATATTTGTACTAAAATATTGCAAAATAAATAAATGATATATTATGTAGAAATCCTTTCTTTTCATTTAACTCTGTATAGCAATAAAGCCTTAGTATTAAATTAAAATACTACGTATTTGTAAATAAAATTAAATACCTTCATTAAAACAAATGTATCAATTTTTTTACGGGTTTTTGGATCAAAATTATTCTGCTTACAAATGCTCGTGACTAAATCTGAAAAACAAAATAAACAAGTGAAAGAAAACTGTTATAATAAGCAAAATAGTTATTTTTATTTTATCTCTGATTCACGGAATAAATTAACCGCTCTTGCTGATTGAAACATTGCATTGGTTTTCATATCAGCTGACATGAAAGATCTTTATATTTTAACTTTTTCTATCTCAAATGTCAGGGAATACATAAATTAAATATTTGTATTTGTCTATTTATTAGTACTTTAATTTTTAATATAAAGATGTTTTACATGAAATCCGAGACTTTATATTTTCTTTATTTGTCAGCTTCTGTGCTATATAAGAGAATATGTTTGATCTATATGACTTATGTGCTGTGTGATGAACATTTCTTTCTCTCCAAAAACCACTTTATTTGTATTAATGAATCATAAAAACATTCCATGTACATTAAATTTTGGTTCTGCAGTCGATAAAAAAAACTTGATTATCGTTTTTGTAATAAAATACGCGTTTTTGTTTGTTTATTCGTTATATATTTGTTACTGATTTCTGACTACTCACAGAATTTTTATAACTTCTTCATTGCAAAACCGAGCACCCCCTTCTTAAAACTGCCATCTTTTCCGTTTATTATGCAGCAGTAAGAATGTCTTTTTATGCCAAAATTCTGATCGTAAGTGGTTGGGGTTATCGACTTCTCGAGGAGCTTTGCGGTCGGAGAATATAGTCTGACCTCTGTCACAGAAATCTGCATAAAGAATTATCACATTAGTCTTATTATCTACTGCGTTTTATATATCTTGAATAATATATTACTTGTAAGTTGCACTGCGAGATGTGGGATGTTGGTTTTTTAAATTCATATACATATATATAATGAAGTGTCCCATCCGACTGATTAACTGACACACTCATAACCGCATAGCCCAAACTGCTGGATGCAAAATCATGAAAATGTATAATTGGCGCCCAGAAAGAAAATATTTTCGAAATTTCACCCTTAAGAGGGTGAAAAAGTTTTAAATATGTTTTCGATTTCTCAGTAGCTGACTAAACCGATGAGATAATGCTGTTCTCTTAACTTTTTAATGTAACCTGTACAAATACCTGAAAATAAGTTTCGACTTTTTTTTAAGTGCAAAGGCGAGTAAAATGAGTTTTCAAAGACTCCTCAACAGATCACTAACCCGATGGGATACCATTGTGCTAACGCCTTCAGAATGTAGCCTATGCAAATACCTAAAAATTGAATTCAGGAAATTCTTATATTCAGTCATTAAGAGGGTGAAAGGGTGATAATTTGCTTTGAGCACTCGTCAATATCTCATTAATTCCTAGCTTCAAAAGCCTATACAATTACCTAGACCACCAATTTAATGATTTGTTTAATTCGACCTCTAAGAGAGTGTAAAGATCTTAAATTTGTTTTCCGCAATTCTTTAATAGTGAATTAACCCGTTAAGATATGTTTTTCTCTTTGCTTCAAAAGGATACCTACATAAACGCCTAAACAACTAAGTTCAGAATTATTTGGAATTCAACCACATAGGGAGTAAAAAGAAGTCAAATGTATTTTCGAAGTCTCCTCAGTAGCTCAATAACCCTATAACATATAGGAATGCTTTTGCTTTAAAATGTCGGCTAAATAAATATCTAAAATCAAATTAAAGGATTTTTATTTCAAAACCCTAAGTAAGTGAGAAGGTTTGAATATGTTTTAGATTATGTGTTGTCTACATTTCTATACCCGTAACATTCAAAACAACATGTTTTGCAGAAACTTATAAAACGAAAATTATAAATTGAAATAAAACATTTCTCTTACTGTGAAAGAAAATTTCATTTCCCTTAAATTCGCAGAAAAACGTCAAAACTGTGGAGGACCAATAATTAAATAGTATATTTTCGTAGACTGCGCGGTCAGGGAAATACATAATACTGTATTTTTCCCTTACGATGTTCTGGCTTACAAGCTAAAATCACATTTTGTGCTGTGTTTAGTAAATTCATTCGCCGTTTTCAACGACGAGCGATTTGGGATATCGTGCTAATTCTAACCTCAAGGTAGCCATCATTGGTTGCATAATTTAATTAGAGTAATGCAAACAGAACCGTCAGAATTATAAACTTACGATCAAATAGGCAATAGCCTAAATCCTAAAAATTACGAAGCCTAAACTTGGTTTTTCAGAGAATCTTAGGTTTTACCGTTTTTTTTTTTATTGCGTCCGTAAGAAATGTTTTCAATACATAGATGTACAAAGATATTGGGAAAGTCAAATAAGTCAAATTACAGTATACAAAGTTTATACACCGGACGGACACACACACGCACGCACACACGCATACACACGTCAGATTGCACGTACACATATAATATATTTTCTTCATAATGTAACTAATCTTCTTCCAACATGCTGTAGGGCGTCATTGTTTTACTGTAACAGAAGAAAAAGGGTACGAGAAAAACCGGAACAAGAAATGTGTACAATGAAAAGTTATACAGTCATTTATTAATTTACGTAGTTAAGATATTCATTTACGCTATAAAATGCACATTCAATAAAAAATTATTTCAGTGGTTTTTACAGAGTTTTGGGTTAGAGAAGCAAATTTGTTGAAGATGTTGTTTTAATTTATTGAAAAGTTGGCTACCAAGATACGACGGCCCTTTCTGAACTAGTTTAGAGTTATCTGCAGCCACGTGTAAGTGTTTTTTATTCTAGTGTCATGCTTATGAAAGGACTCTTTCTTTAAATTAAAATATTTAACATAACGTGAATATAATCCTGTAGGTTTAGAATTATAAATGCTCAGAAGATAAAAAATCAATTTATACAGACTTTATTCTGTAGTTTTGAAGTGAATTGAAAAATAGTTTTAAAAAAAGTCATAGAAGGAGATGCGTAACAATATAATAAATGATTACATAGTTTGTTTAAGTCGTTCGGTAGGGCATAAATAAAGTACAAACATTTTAATTATCCTGTGAAGTTCATCAGCGGCATCTACCCTACTCGCCTATCACCACACGAGCTTCTCCTCAAGATTGGTGCTCCATTCATGTTACCTCCAAAACGCTGCAGTAGCATTAATATCAAAGAGAACGCTTAGAAAAATTCCGTAATCGAAGACACAATCTTTACTGGATGTGCACTAGGGAAATAAGTTTTCATAATTCGCATACCACTCATTTCTTCTGAGTACCCCTCCGAATTTAAGAGACCAAAATTTCTCTTCGAGGTCTGTTTTGCTACGGCCATAAGTTAGGCAGAGGGGCAATCGCTAAAGGTGGCTGAGATAGATTTCAGGGAGGACAGCTTCTCTCATGGGTGGCTCACATGGCCTGCTTCAGAAAAAGCCCACCTAGCAACCGGTAATCCTAGCACCTGAGGTTATAGCCACTAATAAGTTGTACAAAGAGGTCATTCGGTTAAGGAAATTAGAAACTGCTTCTTGTAGTACACGCAAGTTTGACACGCAAGGACATGAAGCTAGTGAGGAATATATATCAGTAAGTATAATGTGGTTATTGTAGTCACTGGGAAAAATTGCCTGAATTGGACCATTTTGTTTCATTACAGGACTATCTAATAGGCATAAGCTACAGACATGACAAAAATATAATCTTCACGATGAAGAAACACCGANCAGACATGACAAAAATATAATCTTCACGATGAAGAAACACCGAGACGAAGAATTCCTGTTGATAAACAGTATAGTAAAATTATTGCTTTTGTTTTCTATATTTGGATACCGTACGTTGTACCAAACTCTCTTTTCGCATGAGCTGCTTGCGGATAGTCAATGAGAAATAGTGATAATAGAGCTACAACAAATTTTATTTATATATTTTTCGTTTTACTTCAGACAGACTTCTTGGTAGCAGTGCCATTCGGTAGTGAGTTAATTTTGTTTTGTCACAGTTTTGAGCTCTAAGGTAATTCGAAGGCATCACTTCATCATGTCTTTCAATTCCGCCATCTCCACGCTCCAAAGTGAAAGCACACCAGCAATTTTGCAAGACCGAGATTGGTGCGTAGCAACTACAGTACAAGAAAACAGTGCGTAAGATCAACAAAGAAACTGCCCCCGGCAAACATTCACACAAGTTGTTTAGCAGCTCTCAGTAACTGAAAAAAAGGCGCATCGTGTCGCCAAATACATCTCCCGCTATATACACTTCCCAGTGTGTAACCCGGGTATGGGCAGTAAACGAGAATGACAGAGAGAAACCGAGGACAAAACACGTCTTCTGCAAATGTCTACCCACGCGCGCCGGGAGGACCGAGAGAGAAGCCAAGTCATCTTCCCTCACCTGTGTTGCTCTTCCATCGCCGCTCGTATTTAAATAATGCGTGATTCGTACACTTGGTGAGAGCATTTGTTCAGTTATTAAGGATGTAATAGATGGCGGAAATTGAAGCTAGGTTCTAATTGGTATGTTCTACCGTTAACGTTAAACTCCACAAGACCATAGCTGGCTAGTATGCCAGTTGGCTAATTATTGAACTGTAACGTACAGTTTTAACTGTGTGAATACTTCGTTTCTAGAGTGACTTCAGTATTATAATAATTATGGAATACTATCATCCTAGGTCTATGTTATGCTCCCTCCTTAGCGCGCCTTACTATTCACTCTAAGGAATAAATTAAAAGTTTAAAAACAACATTTACTAGTAAAGAGTGCATATCCACTTGCAGTGAGTCTGCTTGAACCACACATGATTAGACATTATTAAGTAAAAATGACGTGCGAATATAGATTCTTACTGATTGCAATACAACTCCGTAACGCATAGTTTTCAATGAGAAAATACTAGTTATTCAAAACTAAATAAATTTATATGCAAATATCAGGAAGAAAAGTTTCACAACAGGCTAGAAAAGAAAGATTTGATTTTATATACAATATAAAATTTTACATGCATTATAAATACACGCTTTCATGTAATTCGACTTTAAAAGAATGGGTTGTGCGTTTGTGGCGGAGTGAATCGGTAAAGAGAAACCGCAGCAAAGCCAAGTACTAAATTTCTATCAAATTCAATAATTACCTGTTACTTCGATAACTAAAAATTATCCTAAACAAATTTCCACACTCCGAATGAAATTGGATACCACAATTAAAATTTGGCACTCAGATTGAAACCTGTAACATTTTTTTAACGAAAATAAAAGATAATTGCAAAAATACCTTAATGTAAAACACCAACTACTAGTCTGCTCACTCAGACACCGCCTTGGTTAGGTATTCTGCAGCGTAATATCCTTCTATACTTTGTGAATACTATTTCGAGTTAAAAACATTTGCGTTAAATAATATCAAAAATTAGTTGATTTAGATTAAATTATGCTTGTGAAATCGTCAATTAAAAAGAAAAGTCTTTTAAAAATAAACAAATGAACGTAAATACCCTATCCAAGAACCAAACTAAGAATTCTTCTGTCAAATAGTTTTTCTCCTTGTTAAACACGCATCGTTATATCAAGCAATTATAAACACATTAATCATTCATAAAAATGCAGTGTATATTATTTTGGTATTTGTGGCTTAGGGTATTGTAATCAAAACCGCAAATATTAGTAACATTTCTTTAAGGAAATACCAAACTTTTGTGTTACTTATCATCATTTTCGTGGTTTTTAAAGTTTCAAGTGACATAAAGAGGTACGAATAGATTTGCATTTACCAACGCCACAGAATATCAAGGATATGATGTGTCACATATATTAATTTATATATTCATTACATGTTACCANCATTTACCAACGCCACAGAATATCAAGGATATGATGTGTCACATATATTAATTTATATATTCATTACATGTTACCAATAAAATAAAGTAAATCTTTATAATGGCACGAAGTGTTACGTTACACCACAGATGACTGGAATACTAAACAAAGTGCAAGAACATTATAATGTAAGTTCAGGCATTTCTACGAACACGAAGAACAACAAACGGTGCCAGTTTAGTTCAACATCACATCCAAAAACATTCGCTACAGATTTTTGCCACCTGTCAAGCAAAATTACTTCTTGCAATAATAGGTCGCGTGACATTCTACAGAAACCATGCAACAACACATACGGAAGGTAATGTGGCGAAGAGTCCATGTGTCAAGTAGTCACGCTGGGTAGAAATACGATTTTTGAGAATTTATAGGCTAATTGGGTTCCATTCCCAGAACAAAGCCATCCGAAGCTTCTGAGTAGTTTATGGCGATATGGGACGAATAGAATTATGACGCCCGATTGCGTCCCAAGCATTGTAGATAGGAAAGACATCAGGGGACCTGGTCAGCTGGTAAAATGTTTGGGTATTTTTTATTTTCAGATAGTAATTTGCAGTCCAGTGTAGAGGAGTGTTGTCATTCATATGCAGAAAATACTCATCCATTGCATACTGCGTTGGGTTACTATCATCTGCGTTTGGGCTACCTCTAGTCCCCATATTACTCTCCCTCGCACACAATCATCAATATGGGTTACTTGATTCAGCGGTAAATTTCAAACAAATTTTCAAGGTCAATAACATGAACACTACTTGTTCCACTCTGTTCTGCCTATTGCAGCGCTAAACTCTGTCTGCCTCTTAACTAACTCACAGTTTTGAATCTCTCCATCGGTATAAAATAATTCCGGTTTAGTTATACGCTAGTGTACGTGTCACATTTTTCAAGATTTAATTTTTAAACAAATTTCCTTGGAAAAAATAGGTCTATGCAATAATACTAATATCTGTCAGGAATGTACGCAAACTTCTTTTCTTTACTTTCAGAAGGAAAGAAAGGCTTATGAGATCACTTTCATGTATGTGTGTNGGAATGTACGCAAACTTCTTTTCTTTACTTTCAGAAGGAAAGAAAGGCTTATGAGATCACTTTCATGTATGTGTGTAAGTGTGTGTATGAGTGTGCCCTCTCTTAAAATCTTTTCAACGCTTTTACGTTATGTCTCGAAAACTACNTGTGTGTAAGTGTGTGTATGAGTGTGCCCTCTCTTAAAATCTTTTCAACGCTTTTACGTTATGTCTCGAAAACTACTCAACCGATTCTCGCCAAATCTGTCGTGTACATAATACTAGTACTATGGTAAGCCATGTAAATAGAAGAAATTATTTTAATTGATTAAGCGCTTATCATCTAAATGATGGCAATACAAATATTTTTATGTTTTGTTGCTTTATCTACTATACCGTTAAGCCAATTTTGAACAAATTTTGTATGCTGGCAGTATTTATCACAAGTATCATATGTGTCAAAGATAAACAATTTTGTCTACCGTTTTGTATGATAGTGTCACATGAATAAATCAAGTTTTATGTCATATTTCTGGAACATTCTACTAGTTCCTACAAAATTGGGCAAACGAAAAGCACTGAAGAATGTTATATGTACTTTAATTTTTGTAAGCATCAGAAATTATTTTCAAAAGGCCAGCCAAATATTTATTTTAGCTTCGTTTGATATATTATCGAAATTATGAATTCAGTTACAACTTAACTTTGTATGCTGGCGATATATGTATATTAAAACTGTTGAATATGTCTACACGGAACCAATTTATTCCCACAATTTCGAAAGATAGTANGGCGATATATGTATATTAAAACTGTTGAATATGTCTACACGGAACCAATTTATTCCCACAATTTCGAAAGATAGTGCCTTATTAAATTACAATGTATTTGACATTTCACAGGAAACTATTTACCGATTCCTTCCAAATTTAACCTACAATGATTATTGCAGCAGATAATGCAAACTGGTATGTTTTACGTAAATCAGCAACGTATTTTTATAATGGCTGTTTTATAGNTGTTTTACGTAAATCAGCAACGTATTTTTATAATGGCTGTTTTATAGCGCTTTTAGTTTATTATGCAGTCACATGACAATTAAAATTTGAATGCGGCCATGTATCCGAAAAATTCAATAGATTTTTTCCAAGTTCAGCAAACTAGTTGAACTACGGCAGGTCATGTAAACTGGTATGTTTTAAGTGCTTCAGGAATTTATTTTAAAAATGGCGGCCATATAAACATTTTAGCTTAGTAATTTATGTCTACGAAACTACAAAACAAATTCCAACTTAACTTTGTATACTGGCAGTATCTAAACATCAAATTTTTATATACAGAGCCTCATTTCTTCGTATTTTTGTAAGATAGTCCTGCATAAAAAAAATTAATTTTTTGTGCCATATCTCGAGAAACATTCAACTAATTCCTTTTTAATTTGGCGAAGAAGTTGTACTGTGGAAGGCCATATTAATGTATATGTTTTAAGTGTGCAAGAAGCGTATTTACAGAATGGTAGATATAAAAACATTTTAGGTTAGTGTGCTATAATTACGAAACTATGTAACCGATTTTAACTTAACTTTGTATACTAGTAGTGTCTACGGCAATCATCGAATGTGCAACCACATAACCTTTTTGTCGTCCATTTATGAAGATCGTCAATTGAAACAAAAATGCATGTTTTATGCCATATCTCGATGACCAATCAACCTATTCCCACCAAATTTTTCAAACAAGTAGCAAGTAATGCAATAGTAGTGTATGTAAAATAACATGTTTTAGGTGCGGCAGGCATTTTTTAATGGCGTTAATACAAATATTTAGGTTAGCATATTATATATATTACACAATTCGACAACATTTAACTTAACTCTGTACACTAACAATAATCATTACAAGCATATAGAGATCCCCTTTCTCCGTTATTTTGGAAAATGACCTCAGCTGAGAAAATATAACATTTTTCCATATTTCCGGAGCAATTCAAATAACTTTCATCAATTTTTTTCACACCAGTAGTGCTACGTGAGCCATTTAATGATACGCAAATAAAGTTGGAGTCAGAAATTGATTTTCGTAATTACAGCCTTATAAATATTTTGATAGTGTTACATATGTATTTAACAATTTAACCAAATTCAATTAATCTTTTTGTACTGACAGCATCTAATAGAAACATAATATACAAAAACCTTTTATTTAAGGATTTTTTTTAAGATAACGTTGATTAAGAAAATAGGACTTTTATGTCTTATCTCGAGAACCAATAAACAGATTTACACCAAATTCTACTCATAAGTTGCGCTATGGTAGGTTATGTAAAATGATGTGTTTTAAGTGAACCACACACTTACTTTCAAAATGATGGCCGTGTAAATATTTCATGTAAGTGAACGATATCATTCAAAACATTTAACTGATTACATACAAAGATTGTATTACGAATTATACCTCTTGTGATGCAGTTGATTACACTATAACTTTTTTACGAGGTTTTCTGAATGCGAGTCCCGGGTAAGGTAGGTGTGTGTGTGTATGTAATTTTCTCAGTAATTTTGCATAAGTTACTGGTTAATGATATTGCTGTCAACGAGACATCAAGTCTAAGCTTTTGAGAACTTCATTAAGAATAGTTTGCACCTTTGTAGAAGAAAGTAGGCCCATTAGTTATATCGGTAGCTTCTGGTTTTAAATGGCTTTAACATAATTATTTTGATTAGTCTGCTATATCTATTAAACAATTCAGCTGAATACAAGCGAATTTTGTATGTTATCAGTATTCATTAGAAGCATTAATTATGCTTACAGAAATCCTCCTTTATCTGTTTTTGTAAAAAAAAAAAAAAAAGTACCTGGTGAGAAAATGGAACATTTTATCATATTTTCACCAAATTTCGCTTACCAGTAATGCTCTAGTGACCATGTAAACTTACTTGATTTAAGTGGGATCAGAGAGCGATTTTCGTAATGGTGGCCATATAAATAATTTAGATGAGTTTGTCATATATATTAACAATTTTTACCAAATCCAACCAAACATTGCAAACAGTATATATAATAATTATCATAAACATAATTTATTTTTAAGGGAATGTTATAAGATGGCACCGAATAATAAAATCAAGTTTTTATGCCATATCTCGAGAACCAGTCAACCGATTTCCACCAATTCTTCAAACGAGTAGCGCTATGTTAGACCGTGTGACTGTACGTATTTTAAGTGGCTCAGGCAACTGTTTTTAAAATTACAGTAATATAATTTTTTTTTTCACGCACACTTTTTTTTTTATCTCAGTCTTACAGTAATACCTATTTCATTAAATTTATTCGCATACATATGTAGAGTAAAGTACGGTTATTAGTTGCATTGGCAATTTTTCGTTATTAATACCGATAGTTGATTGGCTTGTTCGCAGGGCGCACGATCAAACATTTACATAACAATCCACAGATAAGTGAAAATATATTTTCCTTTTAATTACAGCATCTAAGACCTATAGCAATTAGACATAAACAACCAAACTTAATTGTGCGTTAAATTTAATAAAGCAAATAACATTTTTAATTCCCAATAATAAACCCTTAACATCACGGTGTGTAATCTCATTTTACTAAGAAAATGAGATCAAATATTAAAGGTGTCAACTTACTGTCTCTTGTTCAGCACGCTTTTGTGAGAAAATCATCATAACCTTGACCTGCAGTGAATTGATTTCGACAGTTTATTCTGCATAAGTTACAAAACAATTTCTTTAAAGAAATTACATTTCGTTATCAATAACTGACTAACAACTAACAGCATTGATATTCAGGTTTACATGACATAGTAACCATGAATGTTAATAACATGAGTCAGCCTGCATTAAATCACGGGATCGTCACGTGTTAGCTCTGCTGTGATGCACTGTCTCTAGAATTTTGCCCCCTTACCACACGGTCATCAAAACGTAGGAATATACTGTGCTGACATATATGAATTTTGCGTGAGTAGGTTGAGACAAGAACAAAATAGCAGTGGTTAGGTCCAGGATAAACACATGGCTGGCAACTGTTAAAACGTTGCAAATGTATTTAACTCAGCGTTAAAGCATTTCACGATGTCAAAAATATTGAGAGTAGTGACAATGTCTCATGAAATTAAAACGAAAACTTCACGCGTTTTTTCTTGTGTGATACATTTCGTTCAAATATTTAAAGATATATAAACTTTATAAAATACAAAACTGCATATTTACACTTTTTAATGTTGTACATGTGTGTATATGAGCTTATGTGTTATTTGCATTAAAATGTATAAATCAATTTAATTTATCATCACTATAGCCCATTCATGGTTACTTCCAACTTTTCTGAAGCCCTGCTAATGTCCATCTTCCAGGATATTCATCTGCCTTATGCAAACTATTGTTAACCAAGCCTATAAAATGCACCAAAGGGACAATGCACCGCATTCCTGTGTAATCAGTTTAGTAATATTTTGCGTTTAGAACTATTTCGTACTATGCATTACCAACACACTTCTTATTTTCTCCCTATTTTCATTCGTATTAATTATGTGTGAAATATTATGATATATATAAAAACTATAATGAAAGTCAAACTTATTAATAAAAAATAACACACATTTTTGTTAACAAAAGTATAAAATGTTCGTGAAACATTGCATGTTTAGGAAACAACCAAACACATCAAACACGTTATGTAATACTAGGAAAGGGTTCACGTCAAGAAATTCCAGTATCAAATCTTCCAAAATACTGGATTCAGAAGAAGTTTCTGTAGTCCGTATATAGCCTTGTTCTAATGACATATATTAGAAATGTTTCACATCCAACTCTGTTCATATTTGTAACTTCTCATTAATTTTCTGAAATATATGACAAATACTCTTACAAGTTAAAGATAAAGATAAAAAAGAAAAATTAAAACCTAATTGAAATATGTGTTTTCTTCTAAGTGAATGTCATGTATAAAAGACGTGATTAACTCCTAGTCCATATATAAATATAAATGCAAGGTAATGCCAAATATCAGATATTCCGAAATGTAACACTGTTGTTTATAAGATCGTGATTCTGGTCCGTTCTTAAATAGGCCATTATTTTTTTAAGAAATAATTATACCTGATGTTAAATTACATAATGTGTAAAAAAATACTTACATAAAGCTGTAAAAAGTACCAATAAACAAGAAATGTCCGGTGTAACTTATGAGCCTAATTTCCTCCACATCGATGAAAATATTTTTTATGACTTCCTTAAAGGTTTAGATGGTAGGTAAGCAATGGCGTCTTGTAGACAACGAAAGAATTAGCGGTGGAACCAGAAGCATGTGCATCACAAGTGAGATAACAAATACACACATGCCTTACTCGGGACTTGAACCCAAATCCCCTCACTACATAGGGTGGCGAACTGTATTACGGAGTTAGTATTCGGGCAATTAACATCAGTTTTAATCATATTGATGTTTCTTTATAAGGGGTTTACTAACTTGAAATATTTATATGGCCGTCATTGCGAAAACAAGAGTGTAATTCACTTAAAATATATAATTTTGCATGGCATACCGTAGAACTGTTTGTGTAATAATTTAGTTTAAATATTTTCAGTGGTTCCAGAGAGATGTCATGAAAGTTTTATTTTCTCCTTTGGCGTTAACGTACAAAAATGGCCAAAAAGTAACTCTACATTGGCATAAATTATGCTTCTAATAGATAAGGCCAGCGTAAGAAGTTCGGCTGAATTTTGTTAAATTATTTATTAGATAAGAAAAATGTATCTAAATTATTTATATGGTCACAATTTTGACAAATATGTGTCTGAGCCCTTTAAGTCATGTAAGTTTACATAGTATTTTGTAGCAAAACTCGCGTGCAAAAAACGGCGGGAAACGGTTTATTGGTACCAGAGATATGGGATGAAAGCTCCATAATTACATGTGGTGCTATCGCCATAAATGGCAGACAAAATATTATGTAATAGCGCATTCCATGTTTGTCATAGATATTGAAAACATAAAAATATTGTTTTTGTTGTAATTGGTTGATTGGTATTGATATAAATACCCAACATTTTCACGTGATGCTATCTTCATAAATGGCGAACAAAAAAGTAATTCATTTGCACATTCTATGTTTGTCCAAGATAGTGCCAGAATATAAATTTATGCTGCAATAGTTTGCGACACATGGCACACTAAACTAAAATATTTACATGACTCTTTACTTTGAAAATGTGTGACTACCTCATTAAGTCATAAATTTAGATGGACTGCAAATGTATAACTTGTTGCCTGGATTTAGTCTAAATCAATTAATTCCTGAGACAAGATAAAAAAGATAATTATCATGTGGCGCTATCTTACAAAATAACATTGAATATATAATTTATGTAGACACATCTTATGCTTATAATAATGCTGCCATCATACAAAGTCTAAGTTGAAATTAATTACATTTTCGAAGATATAGCACAGTATGCTAAAGTGTTTATTTTGCCACAATTTAGAAAATAAAGTTTTGACACATTTCGAACACTTCAATTTACATGGCGTACCATAATACTAACTGTTGAACAAATTTTTTTGTAATAATTTTATTTTTCAAGAGATATAAATCAAAATGCTTTATTTTTTTATGTGTCACAACCTTACAAAATTGCGAGTAAAAGAAGCTATGTATTGGGATATTTTATCCATACAATAGATAATTTCATCATACCATGTTTGATATAAATTATTTCAACAGTATGATAGAGATAGTAAGTTTAAGTAATATGTATGGCATAACTATAAAAGTAAGTGCATTATCGATTTATATGCCATATTTTTACTTGCCTACCATAGTATAACTTGCATAATAAATTTGGTGGCAATCGGTTATTTAGTTTTCGAGAAATAACAAAAAATATAAATTT
This sequence comes from Clitarchus hookeri, assembly GCA_002778355.1. NCBI lineage: Eukaryota > Metazoa > Arthropoda > Insecta > Phasmatodea > Phasmatidae > Clitarchus > Clitarchus hookeri. The sequence goes on from NQII01000105.1 coordinate 868,780, forward strand.
TTTGTTGTATCTCCCAAACTGACGGACTAATAACAATTTTATACATTTACTTTATTGTTTATATTATGCTGTGTTGACGTACCGAAATTGGTTTAAATTCGTAACATGTTTCCCGCGGTATGATATAGAATCATAAATATATAAACTGTCGCCATTTTGAGAATAAGCACCAGGCTGGTCAAAAAATATTTCGGATGTCTTTACTATGTACCACATGTGTACCGAGTTTAGTAAAATTCTGTTGATAGGTTCAAAATGTATGGGTTAACTCACACACAGAAACGGGCATAAACACACAAACATAATGGAAGTGTTAACTCATAAGTATAACATTCATTCAATTATTAAAATAAAATGACATAAGGATTCAAATGATCCCTGTTGATTAGGATAAAGATCATAGTTGCCGCTGGCTGAAGTTGCGGTCCAATCTTGCCCTAAGCGTTTTCGATAGGCGAGAGGTCTGAGGATCTTGTGCGCGAAGGAAGCATGTTGACATCGCGAAGGCAAGACAGAGATTCCCGTGCTGCGTGAGGCCGTGCATTATCCTGCTGGCAAATGGGGCTTGTCAAGCTATACCAGGAAGGGGAGCTCACAAAGTCACAGAGTTGCCTGGACGTATCGCCACGCCATCAGGGTTCCTGCAATCACCACTATTGGGGTGCGGGAATCGTAGGAAATTGCACCCAACACAATGGCACCTCTTGCTGGGGCGGTGTCACTCCACAATAATGCGTGGATTACGGCGATGACCAGGACGTCTCCGGACTTGAATTTGGCGGTCGTTTGTATCCATATAGAACCGTGATTCGTCGCTGAACACCACTCGTCCCAAATCAGCAAGCTGCCATGCCGCCTGTTCCCGGCAGAAGGTCACACGTGCTCGGTGATGCTCAGGACGTCATGGTAGACATCGTAAAGGACACCGTGACAACAGATCCGGCTCTGCCAGTTGCCTGGATATGGTACTGGTGAACACAGGTGTGTCCCCCATCCACCATGACATGTCCCCATCCACCGTGACATATCCCTTGATAGTGCACAGCGAAGCCTGTGGAGTGCTTACAGCTTGTCGTACGATGGAACGATCCTCCTTGCTGATGTTTCTCCGGGGTCGATTCTAGCATTCTGGACGGGTGTATGTACCCTCCTCACTCCACTGCGTCCAACACTGACTCACAGTGTAAGCAGAACGGTTCAAGTGGCGAGCAATCATTCGAAACCTCCAACCTGCCTCTCGGAGGCTGAAGATGTGGCCTCTCTCAAACTGATCCAGCTGGGCAAAGGCTTGTGGAATGCGCCGGCGAAGCGTGCTGCTTGTTCAGTTCAGTGAACTTGACTCTGTGGCTCATTTTTCTCACAGTATACTAGGCCTTATTCCTTGTCCTGCAGCTAAGAATGATGGAGGGACATGTATGTCCCCTGGTGGCACATCCTCGCAAGCAAACCGCATTATACACAAATGGGACACGTGTCGATCTATGACGATAATGTGTGGGGCAATCTTTGTTGTACCCGCACAATTCATTTATATTGGTATTTTTTCAAATAATTGTATATTAATAATGAAAAAGATGACTTCAAGATTTTATCAGGAATATTGTAAGATACTCAGAATAATGTGGCAAACACAAGAAAACTTTGTTGTGTCAACTGTATTTTTCTTATAACAAAATCATTTATAAGTTACATGTAAAAAATAAAATGTCTCGTTTTCGCTAAATATTAGCATTAACTTAAAAAAGTGATTTTTACAAACAAAAATTTAATGTCCAATGAATTTGTATAATGTGGTCATTATATATTAAGGCTCTAACTTGTGACAATTTTTCATGATTGTACATTGCTTATTCATAATTTCCTACTTGTAGAAGTGTTTCGTTTTTGGCCACCAATTCCCGTTTTGTTGTTACATCGTGATTTTAAAAAATGACGAAGATATTTAATGACCGTTTGGATAGAATATATATTCATGTAAGAAAATTAACGTAACTTAACTTTGCTCTACAATCGCGAGCACAGATAACGTTAAGGCGCTTCGTTACACACTGCTCCGCGTTACGCAATGCTGCGCAGTACGAAGGCTACTGAGATGGAAACCTTCAGCCAGTTTATGAACTTCCTCCAGAAACACTTCAGTCTCTGGTTCAACTGCAGACAATCGTCATATGTAGTCCATTCATGGTTACTTCCAACTATTCTGAAGCCCTGATTAAGTCCTAAATTCAGATTATTCCTCTGCCTCGTGCAAACAAAAGTTACTCCGTTCTGAAAATTACAGCGAAAAGGCAACGCACCGTATATATGCGCACTCAATTTAATAAAAATTTGCTTGAGAACTGTTTCTTACCAGGCATTACCAACACATCTATTTTCACCCTGTCATTATACTTATTAATTTATAGGTAAAATATATGTGACAAGTTAGCCCTAACTAAANATTTAATAAAAATTTGCTTGAGAACTGTTTCTTACCAGGCATTACCAACACATCTATTTTCACCCTGTCATTATACATATTAATTTATACGTAAAATATGTGACAAGTTCGCCCTAACTATAATTAAAATACTATTATATTAACAGGCATATAAAACGCTTGTGTTAGTTATATTTGGGAAACAACCAAACATGTCATGCATACGGTGATTTTTCAAATGTTTTATTCTATGGTATGAAAATAATGGGAATAATCGATATTACAGATATCTCGCTGACGTTTATTATCGTCGAGATTGTCAGCCTTCTAGAGCCAAAACCCGCTTCCACAACATGATAGAGTCAATGTTGATTGACTCTTTACTACAATAGGGCAGTGTGACAAGTGTGGACAAGTCTCTGAGTTGGTGGTTTAGGGTCATTAGGCAGGGTACCGGGCTATGAACGTCAGTTTCCCTCTCGAGACGGGAGGTTGCGCAGTGTTAAAGGTTTCGTTGAATAGAACGAAAATTGTTTCGTTCAGCCAAATTCATCGATTGTATAGTAGCATAAATATTTTTTTGCTAAAATCAAGTTATTTTGTTGGCCTAAATTTGATTCCCGAAATGTGCAAGATAATTTTTGTGCGAGTGACCATATGTTTGGCTATAAATGCAACAAAAGTTCATATCTTAAAGAAAATTGTTTTATCGAGATTTGAACCTAGAAAGCCAGAGTCATGAGGCCTTTGCAGATTGTCACAAGACATTAGAATTTTCATGTTTATATAAAACCATGTACATTACAATTACATAAATAAATTATTTTTATTTTGTTTACCGTTACTCTTTTGTTTTTAATACAATTGTTTAATTTAGATTATATATACTAATGCTGAGTTTCACTGAATTCACAGAGAAACACTGATATTATTCTAATTGTTGCCATAAATTACAAACAAATTATTTAGCTGTATATTCGAGCTAAGAGCAAATGACCCAGCTACTAAATAGCCAACCAAATGAACACCGGTATTGGATACAGATTATGGTGTTTCTGCCAGAAATACTTTATTAACTGTCCTAATTGTTTGTTAGACTGTTCCGGCTAACCACATGTTTATTCTCTCCAAGAGAATATATATATATATTATTTTCTAAATCATAACATTTATTCAGTTCACAGTAACTACAAAATATTTTCGAAAATTTTCAATGAAGAAATTTTTGTATTTTTAATTTGGAGCAGATAATGATATTCTGTAGAATTAATATTTCTAAACATACCTTAAAATAAATTAAGACATGTCTTTTCAGTAAAACTTGTTACATTTTCTGTAACTGTTTTAGTTTATTTTATTTGTACGTCCCAGAAATACAAACATTGTGATTTTGAGATGCCATGGTGCAAAAACTAAATTTTTTATGCGAGGGAAGAGTACTTATAATTAATGCATACAAGTTGAACGGTTTTTCGTGAAAATATTACATAATGAATTTTTTGGTAACCAGAACCTTTACTGAAGGCTGTTCACAGTTGAGTGAGCACTGACTGGCATGCGTCCAGTAATGTTGGTAACAGCGGAGGGAAAATAGTTCTATGTCTTAAAGTTGACTAAAAAATGTTAGGTAAACATATATATGTAAACATTGAAATAATGTATTTTGCTGTCATTTTTAATGCTTGTAAATATAAGAATCATCACATTTGTAAAATATTTATTTTTTTGATAATTTCACTGTTTCACATGACCGACCCATGAATAAAGTGATCAGGCTCACGACAATGTTAATTTTACATATGGCGGAATAACACACAAGTATATCGAAAGCAGGACTTTTCAAAGTGCTCAATTTGCCGTGAACAGCCTATACCAGAGTACCATTAGCAATTTACAGTAATAAACAGGGCACTTTGCTTTCGAAATGAATTTAAGTTCTGCAATGCTGAATCGCGGATTCAATTAGTTCGCAAGTTATCGTATGCAGTCTCGTAAATACGACATTTCACAAGACGACCTCGTCCCTGACTAAGCTGCAGTTCCATCGCGACCTCGCGGGTCAAGGCGGCAGTGGTACCGGCAGCAGTACTACAGTTTAAAACAGACTTCCACACCCGGCCACGTGGTGGAGCTGGAGAAAGGGTTCAGCCAAGTCCTCCTATAAATAAGCTGCGTGCGAGGCTCTGGGCATCAGTCGCAGGTCCTTCTGGCTGGGCACATACAGGACTCTCCCACTACGACAATGAAGGTACAGTAGAGCAATAGCTTGCTTACATAACTCTTCACAGAACTGTTAACACGCGAATAGATTTCAATTCTAAATTTAGGAACAGTTTGATTTTCAAAGAGTCTTTATTTTGTATTTAATTATTTGTATTTTTTTTCATATATTTAATATATTTATGATACATGTTTAATTTTTTTCTAAAACATTAATTAATTTAAAAAAATTGCAATTCTATTATTACAAATTAAATGTCTGCTTTTATGCCGGCAACTTAATTGTGCGGTAACGACCTATAAGATGAATTAATCTAAGTTTTGTGTATACACTGGGCTGATATCCATTGCTTACCTTGAATAAAGAAACAAGAAATTCGCAATCGATAATAACGCCTAAGCGATATCGACCAAATACAGTCACATAAATCATTTAATTTTTAAGGTATTAATTCGATAAATTTTAAATAATTTTTTTAAATTCCTTAATTTTTTTATTTGAGGGAATGCAAGAAAATTTAATAACCCAATTCCCTAAGTAACATTTGTCAAAAAAAAACTTTTCGCATGTGCTTATGCAACAAACAGACATTTTTTGCATCTGTTTTCAATTGCTGATTATGAAGTAAGCTAGGATATAAGAGATTTAATTTTGTTCATAAATAGTACTTACTTTTTGCTGTGTAACAGGTGACAGAAGGAAATAATTCATCAAGTGACATTGCTATTCAATTCGGGGTAGGATGTTTAATCTACTTGATACATTTAAGTAAGGTCGTAAAACAAAGATCGTAGCATCGTTTCGGTAACTTTATAGGATTAGAACAAAGAAAGTAATTAAAATACAGGTGGTATAGAATAAAACCTTGTACATTTACATTAATAACTTAAATATTTCCAAACTTAGCTGTGATATTCATTTTATTTTACGTAAAACTACTATGTCGAAATATACCATCAGAAATACTCTATAAATATAAACAACATGAACACTGTGGGGTTGGTGTACAAAATATACACTGGACCATTTAAAAAGTCGAAAGTCTCAGCAACTTGAAATCATAGATACAGCCGAGGTAATAATATATACTAAATTTGCTTACGTAACTGAAACTTAAATTTACAACATATTACTTTCATAAACTCAAATCAAGGACAAAAATAAAATTTTGAAATTTTGGTGAGTTAAATTTAATAGAATTCCGTAAAAAATAAATGATATTGCGCATGTTATGTTAATTTAATAAGATTACGCTAGTATTTGTGTCTTTCGTCTTGTAGCAAATTTTATCAATATAATCGAAGAGAGAGAGAGAAAAAAAAATTAAGGCCATTCGGATATTCAGTACACCTTTCAAAGGACTTATTAATAACATGCCGCCCTGCAAGCAGATCCCTCCACACAGTGCTTCCTATATGTGCAGGTGTGCATCGCTATCGTGTGCGCTATGGTGTCCGCAGCCTGGGCGCGACCCGAGCCGCCAGTCAATCAGTACTTGACGCCAGCGGACAACTACGCCACCGCCAGGCAGGACTCTGTCGCCCTGCCCTCAGCTGTGCTGTCCGATACCTATGGCGCCCCTGCTGGTGCATACTCCTCCCCTTCCTCCACGTATGGCGCTCCTTCTAGCGCATACTCCGCCCCCTCCTCCTCCTATGACATCCCCGCTGGCGCATATTCCGCCCCTTCCTCCACGTATGGCGCTCCTTCTAGCGCATACTCCGCCCCCTCCTCCTCCTATGACATCCCCGCTGGCGCATATTCCGCCCCTTCCTCCACGTATGGCGCTCCTTCTAGCTCACACTCCTCCCCCTCCTCAACCTATGGCGCTCTCGCTGATCAATACGATGAACCCTCTCCTGTATATGGAATCCCGAGTTACACTAGGTACAACCCTGCTGAAGATGACCTCTCTGTAAGTTCTGTGTCTACTATGAAAATTTTTAATTGTGTACATTCGTTACTTTAATATGTTTCATGGATCCTGAGTTCGCTTAGCAATTACAGAATATACTATAGAAAATATTTTATCTCCTTGCATTTTACTGGCATACGAAAGGTTTTATTGATTTTCTGTCTTGCTGAATAAATAATATCATCACACTTTCTTTCATCGTGCCCTAACTGCATATAACTTTAAAAGCTGTTCGCTTGTTACTTACAAAATATAACTAAGAATATTCCTAACAGTTAGGCCACTGAGACAGAAAATGACGTCTTTTATTTTCTTTATCCCTTAAGGAGTGTTAGAAATTCAAACACAGGACTATTTCTCAGAAAATTATTAAAACCTAAAAATGATTTATATAATTTTCTGACAATACTGCGTGGATCAAAAATTAATCTTGGGGTTAACAAAAGAAATATATCAATTTAGTTGGTATTGTTAAATATTTGTTGTTAAAAACATGCTTATTATCTGTACACTGGCCTGTAACTATAGCATTATATATAACCAGTATGCAATATAACACTGTAACTACACTTTACTCCTAATATTTTAATATTCATTTTGGCAATTTTACAATGAAAGAGTGCTCATAAATAATTTACGCAAAAAAATTATATTTTCTGAATTTTTTATATTAAAATAATTTTACTGGAATTTGTATAAATCATGGAAAATTATTTTTAGATTTGCGCGAGCCCATATTGGGACCGACGGTTATAATAAACAATATAATTATGAAAACTAAGAAAATTCTTGCATTTACTTAATGTAAAATCCACATAAATTATTTCAGCCATATTGTTATGTATTTGTTTATCCCCACCCCTTTCTATGTCATAAATACATATTCCCTAAATGGCGTTTAGACATTAGTGTATCTGATGACAGTTTGAACATAAAAATAACACTTTAGAAAATTTTGAAATTTGGTAGAGAACTTTAATTACAGTTACTTTTACCTCCCAAATTGGCCATGTAAATTCATAACACTGCCTGAAAATTATGATTGTCATTACAATCACTACAAGAAATATTTTCTGAAGAGCATATAGCTCAAATTAAAATGCATAATATATATTTATGTTTATTTTTATGTTTTAATGAAACCGTATAAAATATTCCAAAACTGCCTTCTATGTGCCGACCAACAAGAGCAGGTTGGAGAGTATGTGGGTGTTGCTTGCAGGAGCCGGCCAACTACCAGTTCTCGTACGAGGTGCAGGATGCGCAGTCGGGCTCCGAGTTCGGCCACCTGGAGAGCAGGCAGGGGGATACCGCCTGGGGCTCGTACAACGTGGTGCTGCCCGACGGCCGCAAGCAGATAGTAGAGTACGAGGCCGACCAGGGAGGCTTCCGCCCCATGATCCGCTACGAGGAGCCACAGTCTGGCTACGGCAGGGGAGCGCCCGGCTCCTACTAGCGCTGCAACCTCACTCACACCACGCTCTAACGTAACTGTGGACATCGCGAGCGTTATTGCCAAGCACCTACCAATGGAAACGACCTTTGATTTTCTCACATACCTCAATTTAGTTATTTATCATTCACAATTTTGAGACCATATATTGTGAAAATTAGTTTTATATCCACATTTGTTTTCATAATGTGCATTGCCATGTTAAAAACATAGATCTGATATTCAGATTTACAAAGACAAACAGTGCTTATGTCGAAGTGTGGATATTTTACTACGCATATGTGAAAACTTTATTACCTATGTATTTCTCTATTATTTTTCTATATTTTATATTGTTTTATATGCATGTATAATACTTTTATTATAATAAAATTGTGCAAAATATGCTAATTCCTTTATTTATACCTGAATCAATCCATAATTTTCTCTTGCAAAGTAAATTGGCTCTTCTTAGTGTGCCAACTATCAAATTATTTCACTTTCAAATAATTGTATATTAATTATGAATTTGCAAAATAAATATTTATGGGAATATAATAAAAAAGTAACTAAACCATAAGCGGATTAAAAAAAATATTATTCCCTTAGTTCTGGCTTTTTTTCAATATGACAGTTTAAAATGATCCATCACATCAAATTTTAATATTGTAGCCTTACATACGGTACGAAACAATTTTTCAAAACACACTTATAGTAACCCTGTTATAGTAACTATCATGTAAACATAATATTATTTTTAAACACGTCTTCATGCACTCCGAATATGTATTGCACATACTACATTCAGATATAGGAAAAAAAAAATTTGGCTTGTTATAAAAAATGTGTGAAATGCCAAGTTCCTGAAATAGATGGCATGAACATACACTTCATTACAAGCTTTTAAATTTTATTTTCTTTGCTGAGTTTGATATGTTCTAAAAATGTACAATCTCGTCAGAAATAAATTTAAAAAAAAAAAAACCTAACTACTTTTTTTGCATACTTTAAGCAATTCTAAAAAGAAAAAATTTCCTAAAATATTTTATTCATCTTTACATTTTATTTTCATTATCATTTCCTCACAATATTCTCAATATAAAAATATCCAATAATGCTCTTCTCGGTACCACTTATTCCTGAAAATAATTAAATTTCAATATTATAAATATTTCAATTAATTTTGTACAATATTACACATCATGCCTCTAAACATGCAGAGTTAGTTGCATATCTCAAGATACAGTTTAAATTTTAAGTTGAATTTCGAGCGAATTTTTTATTAAATAAAATATCTGAGATGAGACAATAAATTTCTTGGATAATGTGTAACTTAACACAGAACTGCAATCACTGATAAACCTGTTGCTGCCGTTATTTTACATTAAATTTGTAATATTTTAACATAATTTTTTTTTTAAACGAAACCAGGATGTGAAATATTAACGTAAATGTACGCATTGTGTTATTGTCATTTCATCCTTCAATTTCATACAAAAAAATTTAAAAACACGATAATTTTGTAACATATATATTAATGAAAAATATAATACTGGTGCCGCGTTCCTGGTAAATCAATTCGAAAAAAAAAGGTATGACACTGTGGAATTTAAACAGGAAACCTTTTAATTAGCAATAACTTTTTAAAATATTGCAATACAATTTACTTCCGTGTTAGAGTTCTCATATGTTTAGACGAATTAATTCTAGTAAAAAACTGAGAAACTCATTAGACTCCATACCTTAAAATCAGGGCTAACTTTATTAATTTATGCTCTTAAGAAGTTTTCGTATAAAAATAACTGATAATTTAATGACAAAAATCACAGTTAATTATACACTGAGGCGACAAAAGGTCATGGGATACATCGTAATATCGTGTCGCACCTCATTTTGCCCGGCGAAGTGCAGCAACTCGACGTGGCATGGACTCAACAAGTCGTTGGAAGTCCCCGGGAGAAATATTGNTGCCCGGCGAAGTGCAGCAACTCGACGTGGCATGGACTCAACAAGTCGTTGGAAGTCCCCGGGAGAAATATTGAGTCATGCTGCCTCTATAGACGTCCATAATTGCGAAAGTGTTGCCGGTGCAGGAGTTTGTGCACGANATTGAGTCATGCTGCCTCTATAGACGTCCATAATTGCGAAAGTGTTGCCGGTGCAGGAGTTTGTGCACGAACTAAGTTCTCGATTATGTCCCATAAATGTTCGATGGGATTCATGTCGGGCGATCTTGGTGGCCAAATAATTTGCTGGAATTGTTCAGAATGTTCTTCAAACCAATCACGAACTCTTGTGGCCCGGTGACAACCCGAAACTCCTTATACCTTCACCTGGTCAGCAACGGACTGACCATAGGATTCGGAGCATCTTAGATAGGATTCGTAGCATCAACCTCGGCTCTGATCAGTGGAATTTGTTACATACATGTGGTTTACTAACCAGATAAATTTACACAGCCATCATTTCGGAAATAAGGATGTTAGTAATTTAAATCATTTACATTTAAATGGTCTGCGATGGCACTACGCGTGTGCAGAATTTGGGGGGAATCGTTGTAGTTGTCACAGATAAAATATTTAATGTTTTTGCATAAAAATTAGTAGTAAGGCATTTCTTTAAACTTTTATGCTGTTGTAAAATTAATAATGTTGTGACAAAATTACAAATAGTATCCTTTTAATAAGACATAGATTACTGTAATTAAAATACATTGTTGAAGTGTTAATGTTAATAAGTCCTGTAATGTTGCCGCAACCTAACGTATTACGCTAAAAATAACAAAAATAACAAAATATTTTGTGTTACTGCGACATTACAGAAATTTCCAACCAATCCAACTTTACACAGACTTGGCGTTGTAAAATGGGGGATAGTAATGAACAGCCATAACCTCGTAAAATGAAACCACTTTATTTAATTTTTAAATTATATCATGAGAACAAAATGTAGCTAAGAGAAGCTTAAAAGCCTTGCAAAGTAATTTGCGTGTGCTAATTATATATCGAGTATAAGATATTTCCACAGGGCGAAAGAGAACCGCAGTTTTTCGTTAAATTGTGGAATAGCCACAACATGAAACACTATCACACTTGTTAAGCTAGAGAAGTTGGTAGAGCATTGGGTTCTATAAACATATCTGGTCCATAAACCACGTATATCAAAAAATGCCATTGATAACAGCCCAAGTTGATGCTCCGAATCCTATCTTAGTAACTCAGTTCGTTGCTGGCAATGTGAAGGTATGAGGAGTTTTGGGTTCTAGATCTGGGTAAGGCCATTGTGCATTTATAATTATCTCGATTATGTTAGATTTTTTTCTGGTCCCCTCTCCAATGAAATCGCTGTCTACGTTATTTAAGCCATTCTTACTATCAAAGTTTTAAAAATTTTCATTAAAACTATTTATATATATGCAGAGGAAAGTAGATTCATTAGTTATATAAGTAAATTAAATTTATAATCGCGTTGTTTTAGCAGTGGGAGGTCTTATTTGTAGTAAATAAGGTATTGTGTTGTAGATGAGTACTCTACCTTAACGTAAACAATTTATTACAGTGGGAGTGCCATGGAAGGATATATAATTGCTGATTCTTGTCCTAGNACTCTACCTTAACGTAAACAATTTATTACAGTGGGAGTGCCATGGAAGGATATATAATTGCTGATTCTTGTCCTAGGGACACCAGTTAGTTCAAGTATAGCAGTATTAGCTGCATTTTATACGACATTGCTGAGTGTATCTTAACAAGGCAAATTCTATTATTAACTGTGATTGTTGTCATTAAATTATCAGTTATTTTTTTGGAAAAACTTGTTAAGAGCATAAAGTATGGAGGTATCCCGATTTTAAGGTATGAAGTCTGATGAGATTNATTTTTTTGGAAAAACTTGTTAAGAGCATAAAGTATGGAGGTATCCCGATTTTAAGGTATGAAGTCTGATGAGATTTTTTGTTTTTTACTAGAATTAATTCGTCTAAATAGATGAGAACTCTCACACGGGAGTAAATTGCATTGTAATATTTTAAAGAGTTATTTCTAATTAAAGGGTTTCCTGTAACTTTTTTTCTCAAAACACTATATTATGTATCTCTCCCCACTATTTAGACAATATGTGATTTACTCACATAAACCTCAGTTGGTATATTTATGAACTCAAGAGCCCGAAATTCATAATCTGAATTCATTAGTGTTTCGCTATAAATTTGATTTATCTCCTCTTCCCATTCAGTATCCGGAAAAGGATAAAGGTCCTTTTTATAAGGAAAAATTCAAATAATAATTTAATTTTATGGCATTTCTTTACCAGTGTATAAATTGAAGAGGTTCTGAAGTGGAAACGCAATAAGTATGGGTATTTCAATTAGTTCTACTGGCATGGAGACGTATCACCAAGAAAACGTAACACGCTCCTCTATCCAATCAGAACTGCACCTGTAAAATCCAGAATTCGGGTCAGGCGTGCTGACCACATTATCGGGAACGCTCGGTGGCTTCGCTTGAAGAGAAGTCGTCCTGCGTGAACGATACTGGATGTACGGCCGTTCTTACTACTGCACTTCCAACAATATTTCCTAACGCTCGCGTCAAACTTTCACCGCCGACATTGGCGTTGTTGGCTGGGAATGCAGATCTGGCGGTGTAATCTCGAGCGCTCTAAGTTTGCCAACCGGTCTTGACCGACGAGAACGTCTCTGGAAGGGTTTGCGTTAGCTTTACAGCACCAAACTTCTAAACATGGAACCGATATTTGCACATGACATCACATGCATCTGGTCATGAGCTGTAACAACTGCACACAAGCCCAGGTTCTCGTCAAACAGGCCTGTGCCACCACGACTCCACGACTTCCATGTCCAGAGTTGCTCCCACCAGTCATTTACGGCAAGTGCGACAGACAGTCTGTTTTTGCCACCGTGTGCACAGGGGCATTAAAAGTATTAAGGTCCCTCGGACAACCTAGAACATTAAAACCCTTACACAACCACGAGCCACTGCATACACAACTATGCACATCCACGCACGTGAAAAATTTGTTTGTTATTAATTCAAACCCAAACTATCTTTGATATAACTTAATGCGTTCACTATGAAACTTTATATATAATCCCATTTTAAATTATATACATTTGGTATTGATTTACTGACAGTAGCCCAATTACACAATGAGCAACAAAAGCCTCTATGCTCGCAAGGTCCTGGTAAACTGCCCGGCGTGTCCATGTTTTAAGATGTATCTGACTTTAGGGTTGTAATTGCTAAATAATACTTTCAAGTAAATAAGATACACTTCTACAAAAATATACGGCTGGGAAGCCGACAAACAATTACGATCCATTGTCACTGCATGCGTTCACGTTCTGGCGTACTACTTTATATTTTTATCTTGTACTAAAAAAGGTTTGTGATTATGAATGAAATCTTGTCTGTTATGTTCATCAAGGTGTTCAACTGAACAGCCTCGACCGACATCCTGGTAATCCGTAGTATCTTACTACAACGATTCTATCGTATATTACCCGTTAGGAAGTTTCGTGCCAGTTACTTTATGGATATAAATTTAAGGATGTCTTCGGATGAAAATTCGTTTGACCAACTTTCCTTTCGAAGTTTTTCTTTGTTCTCCCACCACTGTGCAAACATAGCGTTTCTCCACTGTCACTCTAACCATAACCAACCATATTTCTAAGGAAAATTAACGATATGGAAATATTTTAGTTAAACATAAATATCACATTTAGATATCGGTTAGGCACATGCGAGTAACAAGTCATATTGTTTCAAAAAATTGTAATAAGGCATTATATTATAATCGGGTAGGTAAACAGTCAATCAGTTAAACAGAATAGTACACTTTTGAAGTTAAAAATAAAGCAGTTACATGCAACAAAGTGTCGGTTAAGCGTACACAAACTCAAACATAAAAAGCCAATAGGTCAAAAAATTTAACTATTTTCCGGTAAGTAATTAGAATAATTTATATTTAAATATATTATAGTTTTTGTAAATATGTAGATTANATTTAACTATTTTCCGGTAAGTAATTAGAATAATTTATATTTAAATATATTATAGTTTTTGTAAATATGTAGATTATAATTTACAAATAGTTATTTGTGATCTAAAAAAACCAGCTATTGTATATTTAAAATCAATGATCAGCAAAGACCAGTAAAACTCCACTTAAAGCACAATAAAACAAGTTTATTTAACTTCTGTGGAATNAAATCAATGATCAGCAAAGACCAGTAAAACTCCACTTAAAGCACAATAAAACAAGTTTATTTAACTTCTGTGGAATGGTTCCTACGTCACAACAAAAAAATATAGTTAGAATACTGGAAACACAAAACCCATATTACAACAAACTATTATAATAATTTAAAAGTACAACTGTACTAACTGTATGACAGTAATAGATGTACTGGTTTCCATAAAATTTTGTATCACACTACATATGTTTAATCAATATTAAACTTGTTTCTATGTTCATTTATTTGTACAATAACTACTGTTACCTTTATCCCACAAAAGACACAATTACGAAAATAATATTCTTGTACACAGTTTAGTAGAAAATTATAATAAGAAAATTACAACAAATGATTATGTGACGGGAGAAACATACTTTTCGTCTAATACGACAAAAATACGTACGAGAGATTTAGCAAACCAAATTAATCAAAAAATTTTGCTCCACTTTTGATACATTATTCGTGACGACCTATTCGGGGTTCGGTGAAGTTATTTATAAATATAATACACTGACCACTCACAAAAGCCGAAAGCAGTAAAACATTTGCATGTTTCACATGTACTCGAAGCACTAACATCTCTCATTTTTAACTGCAGCACCAAGAACGATTCACGTACTATTAAAAAACGCTATCAGCAAAAATCGATTCTTGAACTTTATTCTGGCACAAAAAAATATATTTACTAAGCAGGACTATGCAACAATTATCATTATTGTTTTTGTAGATAATAGAAAATTCTTAATTTATTTGCATGCCTACACCTTCAGTGGAATCCTGTTATAACATCCTCTCTTATAACATTTTCCCGCTTAATAATCTGTCTTATTACGGTCCTCAAATATGTTTTGCAATACAGAATTACCCTCTTTTAATGTTTTCCCTTATATAATGCTGGCATTTCATAGGGACCTTGAGATATGTTATAAACGTGTTCCACTGGACAATACAAAGTGTTATGTGGGCTAAATTTAATCAAGTTGCCAGTGCTTAACTCACGACGGTTTTGCAGGTGATATTCGTGGAGTTACCTATCCCTTATTACTCTACACATTCCATATATTCAGTTCGGCGTTAATGGACATTGCCTACACAGCTCTAAAAAAATCCTCCNTATCCCTTATTACTCTACACATTCCATATATTCAGTTCGGCGTTAATGGACATTGCCTACACAGCTCTAAAAAAATCCTCCTGGCGTATTACAAAAAATATCTGTGGTCAAAAACACGTTAAAAAACGACACTGGTTCTAAAATNAAAAAAATCCTCCTGGCGTATTACAAAAAATATCTGTGGTCAAAAACACGTTAAAAAACGACACTGGTTCTAAAATCATGTGCATACTATCGCTGAGAGAGAAAGTTCACTACTTCCTCACTCCCCGCTCCTTTCGCAACAGAAGTAGGCACTGATTAGCAGCAAGGTTGATCCTGTATTGCACCATAGCATGATGTGATCTAGTCAGCGTAAAAATAAATTGAGAATTGGCCAGCAGTAAACTGGCGTCACATCTGGAGGCAAGAGTGGAGGAGCAACTACGTACTCCGAAGGCTGAGCGCTTTTCACATAGTTCACTGGTGATGACGCAGTAGCCTCGGCCAATAGCTGCCCTAACGTTGCTGGTCGACTCGAAACATGGACACACACAGACTCTCCTGAGGGAGGCAATGTCACTATGTTCCATCACGACGCTCCAAATCGAGTTGTGTATCCTCAGCCTTGGTCGTTCAAAAATGGTTTAATTTTCAATTACGGATATTACTCCACTTACCAGAGATGTATCTGGTATGTATACTGAGTATAATACACATCCCAAACATGAGGGTTGTAAGGCATCAGCATTACATGCCAACAGCCACGTAGGGATTTGCGCCAGTACACGCAACCTCGATGGGACAGAGGCATATCCAGCATCTACTGTCTCGACCAGCTACGGGTTTTACTTACTAGTATGTAGACCATCACATCCGGCTGTTTCGCAGGCGGTCGAAATCACTTTCATGTCTTTCCGTGTCACTCAGGTTCACTCACTAAGAGACCGAGAGTTTCTCCACCAGACAAGGGCTTCTTCAGTGGGCATCATTGCGTCCGGCATGCCACTTCTATTCCTAACTTCCCGTACTGACAACAGGCCTTACTTCCATCACAGGCTGGTCAAGAAACGCTTCAAACACATCCATGGTCTTGATCAAAATTAAGCCTGTTCACAGGCATAANGGTCTTGATCAAAATTAAGCCTGTTCACAGGCATAAAGGCTTCAACCACCCGTTCCCGCGAGTTGAAACCAAATTATAATGATGTCAGAAGTGCCAGTCCTTTTTATGACAATCCCTGTAGTCCTGCTGCTCTGCATGTGTGCAACGTATGGTGAATATGGTGTAGAGTGACCATGCTAGCTGCACTAAACTAGTCTCCGTGTCCCAACATTGAACTGCTTTTCTGCTAATAAGACTTTAGTCTATAATTCGCGGCTATTTCGCACTTTTTTAATAAAGGCTTTAAAAAATCACCCCATGTATGATATGTTTTTTTTTTCTAAATATATTATGTATCCTAAGCGTTTAATACTTGTGTGAACATAAAAGTAGCTTTTTTTGGTTGAATTGAAGTTTTACCTGCATTTTATCTATAAATTATAATATTTAACTCATAGTTATTATGAATAAAAACGGGAAGAAATTATATGTGTAGGTAATGCCTAGTAATAAATACTTTTCATGCAAAATATTATGGAACTGAGAGCATACGAATACGGTGCGTTGTTAAATTAGATTATTTTTCTATACTTAGTTAAGATTTGTTCGCAGGAGGCGGATGAATAACGTGAAAGTATAACTTTAGCAGGATTTCATAAAACTTGGAAGTAAACGTTAATGGACTATAACATACGTATATGATGTCGATGGGGTTGGATGTTCGAAAACTGTTTAGTAAACAAGTGCTTTTAGGTGTTTGCGCACTTCCTCAAACATATTTTACGCCTAATGTAATTTGATTAAATTCAACTTGAAAAAGTCCTTCATTCATATCAAAGGGCTTATCTTTTGAAAATTAATATATAACCAAACACGTTCATCACTGTTGGCCATGAGACTTTGACAATTGCATTGCTGTGGGGTAGGACAGTGCTGGGTACATGCGCAGAAGACGAAAAATCGGTCTACCTCATATTAAGTCTGCGGTGCGCGCTGAGTTTTCACCCCTTCGTGACGCTGTCTTCCAGGTACGCAAGACAACGTCCATCACAAGAACTTAGGTAATACAGATCTGCCACGTGCCTCGGTTGCGGACAGCACATTAGGCACGCAGGTAGTCGCTCCATGTGAGGAACATAGGCAGTGTCTAAACAAACTGGCGGCCACCCACAACCTCGCTGCAGCAAGATAGTGTGTAGTATCGCCGTCTCACCATCACGAAGGGGCAGCGGTGGCGTGGTGGCCACCAGGGCACTCGCTTCCCACCGCGGCAAACCAGGTTCGATCCCTGGCGGGTTCGTTCCCAGATTTCCGAATGTGGGAATCGTGCTGGACGATGCCGCTTGCCGGCGAGATTTCTTGGGGTGCTCCCGCTTCCCCCGCCCTTACATTTCAGCTTCGCTCCATCCTAGGATGTTATATAATGTCATTTCTAGGAATGACGGGCACCTACGGGTTCCAGTTTGAAAGCCCGTCATAAGGAAGGTGTCACCTCGCCCTGGGTGCACTACCCACATGACATTTTTTTTTACAATCACGAAAGAAAACTAAATGACCGACAAAATATAGCCAAAAATATGTAGTAAAAAATATAAGATAACCAATAATACAAATTCTATTACAACAAAAATTGTTCAACAGAGTAAACATTTTATAATGTCATTACACTTAAAAACATGCTTCTAAAAATCAAATACGTCTGCGTTAATTTTAAAATTTACATTATTAGCAATGTGTTTTTAGTTTTTGTTTTTATTAGAAACAGGTTTGTGCCACCCTATCAAATCACATAACAAAATTCACTCCTTCTTATTTACTTATATATGTTTAGGACTCGGAGGCATTATGCATTGTTAAAAATAAATTTTAATAGCTGTACTTTAAGATTTTTTTCAATTTGCCGCGTTCGCTTTTACGTTTTGCGATCACACCACACATATATCTACTGTACCGCTCAGTCAGGTAAATAAAAAAGTGTTCCGCGTAAACATTTTCTGTGTCGCTAATCTTTGCACACAAACTCGCTTCCTTCTCCGATGTGTGAGCACAAACATGTATTTGGCATCATTGCCGCCTTAAAAGAAACGAAACTTAACTACGATGGACAGGCCAACAATGACGGCATTTGCTAATGGTTAAGGACTGCCCAACGCTAGGGTTTGGACTAGTCCGAGACTAATAATACAGGGTGCTCGTCTCCCAACAAGGCCTACTAGCCCTTACACCCACAACAGAGCAGCTGATCGGCCATCGATCCAGTGCTGGCTCGGCCCCACTCAACATAGCCGACTCAGCACTGGGAGCTGTAGCGAAGGTAGTTAACGTTATTTTATTCTCACGACATCGTCTTCGTCTAAACAAACAGCCAATCGTATGGCAGTCACGATCCACCAAATTAGCGTTAGGCAATCGCCAAAATGAACTGCATAGACGGAATTTTCTTACATGGACGGTAATAAATAAATGCAAAGGCTTCATTGTACAGCCTATACCTTAACTCACATTAAATTACTGATTAAAATATTTTGAAAGTTAAGTAGAATAACCTCTAAATGACTCGTAAGGCGAACACGAATAAAAAACGTTACCTATTCGCGGTGGGTTGTGAACCTTGCATCCTGACGTCGTAACGCCGGTGTCTTAACGATAGTGAGATAAATGTCTGGTTAATTGATAGAACTAAATATTATAGTTTGTTGTGGAGTATTTTGTGCCATGTGATCGCACGTGCGTAGCAACGTCAGTGCGTTTTTAACGTCCGAAACACACTGGAGACCGCTCCCGTGCGCTAGTCACCCTGCTTTGCACACCAAACTATGCTTGTGTAGTGGGTCGTGAGGCTGCCTAAACCCATCACGTTTAGCAGTCCTTCGTTTCACTTGTTTGTAACACTTCAACGATTGTGACTACTGTCGCTATGCAATTAGATACTAATTCGTTTGTTACGTTTGTTTTTATTTGTTTACTATTATTACTCATTATGAATTAAATTCATTATTACACATCACCATTATCATTTGTAAACATCTTAAGCACTAGTAATGAATGTAAAAGAAATGCTGTGATCACTGGGAATCGAACCCGGACCAAACGGCGATGTCGGGGTCCAGTGTTTGCGCCGTGGGCGGTGGCACGGCGAGATTGCATAACTAGTGAGGCATCCTTTATATACACATATACAAATTACAGATATAGGCCTACACAAAATTACTATGTGTTCACTATAAATTATTCGCAAATTTACCATAACAATGTGAATATGTAATGAGAAAGCGAGAATTGTTAATTATTTTCCCATACATAAATGCTCAGGGAAGAGCCAAATGCGCACCTGGTTACCAACTTTGTATAATAGCGACACTTAACTTTCCTATACATTTGCAGCCTTATATGTGATATTTTTTCCATACGATGTGTAGGCTAAAAGCTACCGTTACAGTTTACGAAGTTTGCCAAAAATTTCAACGATGAGTTATATCCATCATTTTATTTAAGTGATCGTGGTAATATTAGCTTGGGTCACTAAAAATCATTCAAATACAAGCAAAAGCATAGACAATGTGCACATAGATAAATGCCCAAATTATTTGCACGCATGCACATGCACGCAAACATAGTCTCATAAGCGTTTTACCAATGCACATGCTAAATATAAAGTCTTCTTTTGCTTCACAAATGTTTGTTACTACTAACGTTACAAACCAATTGAACGAAGTTCACTCTTTCAAAAATATGCCTCAGAATCAAATATTTCAATTACTTTAAAGAACGATGGTCTAAAAAGTAAGTGCTCAAAATATGTTCAAAGAAAAAAATCACTTCTCTAGTGTGACTTGAAGGAGATATTTTACCTTGACGATTTCAACATGATCAACGATAGTACGTAACTGCTTTTGATTTAACAGCATGTTGAATATCGCAAGTTCCGAGTTTAATATATAGTCTACTGAAGTTTTTGTATTGTTAAAAGTATTTTGCGAGAAGCACAGTTTAAAACCCATAACATATAAAACAACACGTAGTTCGTGGTACTGGTGAGAAATGTGGAGCTGGCATTCGAATTTTTAACCCCAACTTAGGCTCCGGCTCCAAAAACCAAAATTTCGGGTCATAGAATGATTTACCGAAAATAACATTGAGATATACTAACAATGACTTCCCCACAAATGTGCATGTGTGTGTGTGTCGAGTCGGCCAAGTGTTTGCCAGCAGCGTGTGGACAGAGGTAGGCAGTGGAGTGGAGAGAGTTATGCGGCTCTTAAGAGGAGTCCACAGTGGCACATTTTCTGTGAAATAGTTGTTTACGCGTTTCGCATATCTCGGTAAATAAATTTTATGCAAATACGACTGTTCGCCAGTAAATATTAAAAACTAATTATTTATGTATCTATATTTTCACTTCTATTATATTAAGTATATTGACGGAGAAAAAAATTCGTGAAAATGTTTAAATTACGCATTTTAAAAGCGTGCCTATGAAGTTTCCTTAAGCGGCAAAATAAAAGTACAAACATACGGGGGTAGTTTAATCTGTGGTCTCTCATCGCGTAAAATCAAGTCACACTGTTACAGATCTAAAGTTGCACAGTACAGGACAACGACGCAAGCCCTGCACGCCTTGCACGTAGGAGCGAGGAGGAACTAGGCGTACGTGTTAGTGTCGCCCTTAGCGCTCCTTCGCTTCTTGACCTTGGTCGTGCAACTGCGTGGACTTACCTTAACACCAAGGTCTTGAGAGCTGACGAGGGTGAAGCGAGGCGAGTGTGTAGCAGTGCCGGAAGAGAAGTTTGCGTCGGGGGGAGGGGGAGAGATCCGCAAGAAAACCCGCCGCCGACAAGCGGCATTGTCCGACACGATTACCAAATGCGAAGATCCGGGACCGACCCCGCCGGGAATCGAACCCGGTTGGCTTAGGTGTGGTGCGAGTATCCTGACCACTACACCGCCACGGCCCCGCGGTAGGCCGAGGCTTCTGCGGCATCGCCCCCAGCGCGGTCGTCAGAGGTTGTATTTGCTCCTGCAACCCTAGGCTTCTTTCGTACAGGGCGGATGCAGCCCGCGCGCTCATCTTTAATGCGAGACGAGTGACCCGCAAGTGATTTTTTTCCCGCAAATCAAAACAATCGACAGTCAATCGAGTTTCTATCGAATTTATACTAGTTTTTATTTATGTTGTCAAAGACGGAGGAAAGGAATCTGCATTTTATCTACTTTACTTGCGGAATAGGAAAAAAATTATTTGGAAATGCATTAATGCGAAAAGACTATAACTAGAAATACTCAAAGGACTTAAATGGTTTCCGTGTGAAATACCAACATTTGAGGAAGTTTCGCAAATATTGTACGCACACGCTCAGAAATTAGCAACAAACACGAGAGACTGAAACCTGCCATAACACCTAGGTGTATGCTGTTGCAGTCAAAGCTTTAAAATACATCATGTGAGTTTTAATTACCATATTTGAAATATTCAGTACCATGTTTTATTTATTCATGTTTATAGTTACGCGTTTATTGCAGTCTTTCTTCCAAAATATAAAATTACGAAGAATTTTTCTATAGCTGAAATTATGTTTTTAAAAGCGCGCTACATTATTTTGAAAGTCATACCTGATATCTACACTGAAGAGCCAAAAAAACTGGTACACTTGCCTAATATCGTGTAGGGCCCCCAGGAGCACGCACAAGTGCCGCAAGACGACGTGGCATGGGCTCGACTAATGTCTGAAGGTATGCAGGAGGCAATTCACACCATGAATCCTGAAGGGCATTCCACAAATCCAATCTGCACCAATTTGAGAAAGGGTTGCACGTCTGTCACGTTTAATGGTTATCGTCAATCGTCGTTTGTCCCGTTCTTTAACGAATTGTAAGGGTAATTAAAAATATGTTTCACTTTGTATTTGACTGGCTTACATTTGTTTATTTTATTACACCGGATGCTTCTCCAAGCATCGGTAGTCGCCACACGTGAGTGGCAATCTGGTCGTGTTTTGTCCCAAATGACAAGTGCTCGGTACACAAGAGATGTTAACTGCTCATGGCGAATTTCTTTTCCTCTAGTCACTTCCTACAGACAACTTGCGTGAACTTGGATCATCTCTGCGGTGCGGGAATAGGAAGGAACGAGCAACTCCTCTTGTATTATCAACGATCGTCACCAGTTTCAACCACAGCTACTGGAAGTATTCTTTTTGCTATTTTTTCTAGTTTCTATTCACCGTATTCCGAATACGTTGTTGCCACGTTGTAATGTTCCGCAATCTCCGAGCAACGCATGGTGGGGTAGAGGGGAAAGACCGCTGTACAGTACTGTACGTCCGTCCTCACTGGCTTAACAGGCTGAAACTATCAATGCTATTGATAAATAATCTAAGAATTACCGCCCTTAAGGCAACATTTGTTCATGTTCCAAATCAATTGAGTATATCCAATTTTGTTAAAGTATAGCGTAAATTTTACTGCATATCTTAATGCTACGAAATAGATAGAAACCTGTTCAAATGCTTCTTTTTTTATGCCCAAAAAGGCTGATAATATTATTTCTCGCAATTTCAGTATTATAATTTGTTTTAGTATGTTAAATATTTTTTGGTGGCATATTTGGCTATTTCACAGGAAATAAATTATGTTCTACATAAATTACTGGAATGTATATAATCTTAGGACATATAATCTTAAAAATGTATGGCCAATAATTTAATTAAAATAAACAAAAATTTTCTTATATTTATTTTTGTTGACTGGCTTACACGCTGACGATTTTGTTCATTATGATACTGTTTAAAATCACACAGGTGAACAGATGACGTGGGAGAGTGAAGTCATGATGTGTGCAGTGGCGTTCATGTTGGTTCTCCTGGAATATTCTGTAACTCACTGCAGCGTAACAAAATATCTGAAATTGATTAGTACAGTCACATTTCTATCTATAACGTTAAGTGTGTGACTATGACCGTAGTACTATTACACAAGATTTTTTAAGATTTCGTTTTCAGTTAACTGCATAAACATTATTTATTTGAAAACACATATTATCTGTTTCCTGTTCAGCACACGAAATCATAAATAATATAATAGGTCTAAACGAATTTCACGACAAAGAACAAATTTTAGTATCATTAAACCTGTTCAGGCAAATATAGCTTACTGCTAATCATCACAATAATATCATCTTGAAGGAATCGAAACCAACCTCTCTCGGATGTCGGAAATACTTGAATGTCGGCTGCACTGTAGGAGACATAACTGTTCAGGGTGGTTAGTAGCAGTAATTTGTCGAGTGTCAGCTCCACATTCGCGAACAGTCAACTTTCCCAATCGCCGACCACGTCCGTGAAGACGATGATCCAGTTGCGTGGCGACCTCGCATTTCAAGGCGGCGGCCATGCTACAGTTTTAAAACTGGCGATCACAGGCGGTGGGGCTGGAGAAAGGGTCCGGCCGAGTTCTGCTATATATAAGCTGCGTGCGAGGTTCTGGACATCACTCGCAGCTCGGCGCTCAGATCCTCTAGCTGAGCTCAACCAGGACTCTCGCTACTACCACCATGAAGGTACCGTACCGCAGTGGCCTACTGGACTGGCTATAATTCTAATTTACTGTACATTTAAGTGTTTAGGACGGAATTCTTTAGAATATTTCCTAGCATTAGAGCATCCTTTCCAAATAAATTACATAGTTGAGTTGAGAGATTTTGGCGGCTCTAATCGACGAGGTCTTGAGAACTAATGAGGGTGAAAGGAGGTGAGAAAGGAGCAGTGGCAGAATCCAAGGGCGGGAAAACGGGAGATACCCGAGAAAACCCGCCAACCAGCGGCATCATCCGGCACGATTCCACGCGCAAAAATCCAGAGTGACTTGGCCGAGGATTGAACCAGGCCAGCCTTGGCGGGAGGCGAGCAGGCTAACCGCTCAGCTACCGCGGCTCCACGAAAGGATTTCATATAATAAAATATTTTTTTTCCAGGTAAAATATTATTTTGCCGAAGGAAGTCAGTTGGAGCCAAATCATGCAGGCTGTATTTAAGTAACCATGTGTATATGGACTGCAATGCACGAAATATAAAGTATTTCAAAAATGTTTATATGCGTAGCTCTCATTTAGTAAACTTCTGATTTCGTATTGATGTAAACATGTAATTCAAAAGTTGCTTCTGTAAAACAAAAAAAAATACCTGTCACTAGTGGTCATGCATTAGTCTGTTGGATTAATTACGAAATAATCCAAAATTATTACTTTCGAGCACGTCCTCGTCCGTTCTACCCTTTTGCAAAATAACATTTTTAATAGATGTCAGCATATTTTTATGTAAATTTACCTAAATGTCTTATCTGTTAAGTATATATGAAGTACGTTGATACCAACATTTATTTAAACTTTGACTATTTAATATACGCTAATTCTTGTAGTAAGGTGTTCCGATGGTACTTTGCAACTATAATTACATCAGAACATTTCCTTGCAACCGAATATTCTTTAATTCTAGGTTTAATAAGCCTGTTATTTCACCATAACGTTATTGTCAATAACTATATATTCAAATACTGTAAAATGCACAAGGTATATTTGAAGTACCGTCTACTAATATATTTCTAGACATTTCGGTAAACTGTATGTAAATAATTATCCACGCTTAATGTGTTAAACTGCGAAATATATATATTTGCGCTTGTCTAAGAATGGAGTTGGCTCCGCCTATCCAAGTGAAAGAGAGAGACAGAACGACTTGCTAAGCACCAAACATATGTAGCTGGCAGGCGGACAGACGAATCTGCAGGCATTCCCTCCCACCTTCCGTATCATCGTCGTCCAATTGTTTCCTTTCCCGAGGAGAAATGGCCCAACATTGGCAGAGTTCACAAGTCCTAAGATACAGTGGCGTTACTATAGTAATAGTTACTCTCGTGGTAAATGAAAATATATAGTATTTATGTATTGATTTATTACAAATAAATATTTAATCTTATGCTTTATTTCATCTTTGTACATTTACTTGCATTCATAAATACTTATTCCCATTGCACAATTGTGAAATCCAGCCTAAACTTTCCTGACATATCCAGACTGCAACAAATGAGTTTAGATGGTTGCGGTGTTCAAATACTTCAGGTTTTCGTATTGCAGTACTGTAAAGTTACATGACAGCTAAGGCATGCGAATGCCAGTCCAGATTAGTTTATTCAGAACCTCATTGGAACAGAAATTTATACAAAATGCTTCAAGAATAGTTAGAGGCACGAAGATATTAAACAATACACTACCAATAATAGCGTAGAGTGATAATTAAATGGAATCTGGTTAAGTCCAGGTTTCGCCTGAAATGTGATAAACATAACCTTAGGCTGATCGGTTCTTCCAGAGATACTCACTTTTCCGCGACAACTGCATTCGTTATACGCTCAGTGGTTACTGTCGCTTACAAATCTAAACTACAAATATACGTAAATTTGCTGAATGAAGAAGGGAGTTTTTAGTGGCTTTCATGAAAGATTATATCTTCAGGAATATCTTAAGCAAAAAATGTTCTTAAATTTACTAAGGATTAAACAAGCGATATGAATAAAACCAGAAAATACATTTCCATCAATATTCCAAGAATCACATTTCTGTTACTTCAAAGGCATAACCCAGCAGAAATGTGTGTCGCAAGATCATAATAACAAATACCACAGATAATTAATGTTATAAGCACTATAACTTTCATGAATAGCTGGCAAAGCGAAATTTAATTGTAGAAATGAATTTAATAATAAATTATCATCAAACTATGTTTAATATACACATATGCATGATCCTCATTACTGCTGCCCTACGTCGGTACTTCCATAATGTTTGCTGTGTGTGCAGGTGTGCGTAGCTATCGTGTGCGCTATGGCCTCCATAGCCTGGGCAAGACCCGAGCCGCCAGTCAACCAGTACTTGCCTCCAGCGGACAACTACGCCACAACCAGGCCGGACTCCTTCGTACCGCCCCCAACTGAGCTCTCCGACACCTACGGCGCACCTGCTGGCGCATACTCCGACCCTTCCTCCACCTATGGTGCCCCTTCTAGCGCATACTCCGCCCCTTCCTCCACCTATGGTGCTCCCGCCTCCACATCCAGGTCATCCTCTACCTTCTCCAGAGGCTCCAGCAACGCACTGTCCAGGGCCGGCGGTATCTCGCCCATATACGGTGCCCCAACTGCTGCCAAATCTGCCCCAGCTTCCACGTACGGTGCTCCTGCTGATCAATACGCCGACCTCTCGCCCGTGTATGGAGTTCCTGGATATGCCAGATATAACCCTGCTGAGGACGACCTCTCTGTAAGTTATACACAGAATATGTACTTTTAGCATTATGCACTTCTTCAAAATATCAATTTTTAAAATATCTAGCAGCGCAGCATTATATATAGTTTGTTGATCACGCAGAGCTTCTTTTAAAATTATCGTATATTACTAGTGTCAGTGTTATAAGTCAAGAATTAGTGGAGGTAGCGATGAAAATAATTGTAATCAGTTATTCCCAAATGCAAATTAAACTATGCAGAAGTCCTGCGCATGGTCCAGTGTAATATATTCTTATCTGGCGAAACGAAAGGCCTCATAATTAATTCGTTGCCAACTAAGAAAAATTTGCTTCTTGAATTCAGTAGCGTGTTTAGTAATATCGCTTGATCGACAAATTGTTGAATACATTGGGAAATTCCCGTATATTACATTTTTCTCAATTTCTCTTTGTGGGTGCATTGCCTTGTTTAGCAGCCCCAGCTGGCCTTCTAAATCAACAGCCAAACATAATAATCCATGAGAAATAAAAATAGCACTTTATCAACACGATTTTTTTACCAACCTAACAGTTGTGTGGAGAATGAGTGAGCGGGTGTTGCTTGCAGGAACCGGCCAACTACCAGTTCTCGTACGAGGTCCAGGATGCACAGTCAGGCTCCGAGTTCGGCCACCTGGAGAGCAGACAGGAGGATGCAGCCTGGGGCTCGTACAACGTGGTGCTGCCCGACGGCCGCAAGCAGATAGTAGAGTACGAGGCCGACCAGGGAGGCTTCCGCCCCATGATCCGCTACGAAGAGCCGCAGGCTGGCTACGGCAGGGGAGCGCCCGGCCCCTACTAGGGCTGCAATCTCACCTACAGCATAATCTTACGTCACTGCAGTCATTGGGAGTATCTCTATTGCACGAATATGATATCTTATCGCGAAAACAACAGTATTATACCAATAAAAAAAATGTGTTGTGTTTTCTTAATTTTGTGTTTTGACATAATTTCCACTGGCCTACTTGGAAAAATATTTAAATCAAGAGGAACTTCAACATTTAATATAAATTTAATTTATTTAAATAATACAATTGTCCAAAATGTAAATATGTATATCAAATGAAATTTTAGTTTTGAATCTGACATTCAGATTTGTTATTGTATATATTATTACTGTATTAGGATTGTAAAACATCCGCTTCAGAACACTTTTGTAATAATTTCAGTTGTGTTTATAATTTGAATGCTATTGTAATTTATGTTTGTCGGAGTACTTATATGTTTTGTAATAAAATATTGAACTGGGAAATGAATATATTGTTCAAGCATGCAGCATCTCCTTATAATATGTACGTTATTACTTGAAATTTAAAGCAGCATTTTTTATTGGCAGGTATGGAAATTATAGACATACTGCATCTGCCAAGAGATCGAAGTCAACAAAAAAAATATATTATTCACTTCACAATTCCTGCACTTTTGCACCCTCCCACAAGAAAGATATACAATTTTCACAATCTCATTAGTTACAATACTTTGAAATTCTTGCGTTTTGACCGATCATCATCTGAGTGTATTTCCGTTGATGTTACCTCTTAAAGGTAATGTAAGACATTATAAATAAAAGTTTGCTGAACTTTAGAAAAATCCGCTAAAGAACATAGATCAATTATAAAGATAAAAAAATTATAAGCACTTGGCATGCATGTAAGCAACCACTAATACCACCGAAATTTAAAAATTTGTGAAAAATTATTGGACTTTACTATATAACAGAATTTTTTTCGCAAAGCATTTTAGAAATTGAAAAATTTATCTGTGAAATTTTTTACAGTAAGTCATAGAGATCATATCTACGGAATCCAGGACCATATTTGATACAGATGTCAAATTGTTGAATAAAAATAACAGTCTATGTGCAATATCTAGAAATTCCACTAGCAACAAAAGGGGACAAGACCATTTGTTCTTAAAATGCTACTAGTTGATTAGAAATTCACAACATGCATAAGAGTTGTAGCCGTTTCTATACGCTCAATGCTACATTTTCTCTTTTGGCTTTGATCACAAAACATTGCGGCATGTATAACAACATATTATATTTCTGTAAATGCTGTAAGTTCCTTATTACATTCACTAAACCTCGTTGTTATCTCGTTTAAGAAATCTAAGGTTCTGTCTGTAGAATGGAATCGAAAATTTCTTCTCGATTATTAGCAATATCAGTTGTTCTTAAAGTAAATTTGTTAGTGCTGCCATGATTTGCTTCAATTTTTTCCCGTCATCAACGAAAACTTTTTATGCTGTGTACCACTCCATCGTCCTAGGCCAAAAATACTATGAAGATTTGTATTTTCTTGCCACAGGTATTTTCCAATTGTTTTTTTCCAAATGCTGTTCACTTTGGGAATGGATATTGTAAATATCTATAAATTTTGTTTTATATGTGTAATTTTTGTCCGTAACAGTGGATCATATACGCTAAACGAAAAAAAGAAATGGAAAACCCACAATAACTTATGTAAACATTAAGCAATTTGGTAGATGTGCATAACAACACTGGACGTGTTAATTATTATAGTTTCGATGATATGTTATGTCTATAATGGCCACCAGAATATACCTAAAATTTCCTATCGCTATTATAGCGACCATGTTACAAGGTGTATGCGGAGCATCAAACAGTCAACACAGTGAAGGAAGGTCCCCTAACCCAGAGTTTGACTCATAAATGCATTAAACAGCATTACCATCACTATACGGTGTTTTATAGAGGCAACATACACATAAAGTGCCTCCATGAGGCCGGGTAGATATATCGTGCAATCGTCGGATATGTGTGGCATAACGGCCCGACGTTAGAACGAATACATAGCTACGTGAGAGCACCTGGAAGCGTTGTGAAGTTTTCCAGTCTACCAAAACCGATTACACCCGGGGAAGACGTCTTATTGTACGCCAAGCATTTCACACCCCGTGGCATGGCCGCCTGCCATCCGGATGAAGTTACTGGACACTTCAAAAAAGGCCGCTTCATACAGTCTTGGTGATAGCCCCAGGTGTTTACTAGGTCTCAATTTACTGAACTTTTCTCTTGTGTAGATGTAACATAATGCAAGTTTTTGTCTTCTGTCTCTTTAGTGAATCATTTGTATGGTATTACAAGAATGGATAGCTAATGTAAAGTTATTTCCTAGTATTCAATAAGGTAAAAATTTGGCACCCCAAGCAGCACCATACTGAAGCAATTATTGAGAGAGGTGGCCTGTGTTTCCAGTGCGTAGTACGAAGCATCCCTATAACACAGGGTTCAGATATGCTTGAAAAACCATAGATATAAATTTAATATTTCGCGGCGTAATCTATTCTTCCTCTAACGTGAATCTTAAGAAATTGCTTCCACATCGTGTTTATCCAAAGTCATAACAACGACTATCCCTTTTCAGTAGTCTATAAAATTATTCCCACAAGGAGAGTTTTGAAACAAGTAAAAGAACCGTGCTAAATCCTTTAACTTTCGATCTCCACTACTTTACCTCTCCTCCCACCAATTCTAACAGGGTAAAGCTGGACAAGAAGAAATGATTTTTGCTGTCCAGTTTTCGAGATGATGTCATTTCCGTAGCATCTTGCTAAATGATTGAAACAATATAGTGTTTCATCGCTCGGGATATCTCAAAATCGTTTGTACCGAACCTTGTTAGCATTTTATTTCTTTTTTTCGTGAATTTATCGAAAACAGCATTTTCCTAGACATTTCTTCCCACAGTAATATCTTGACTTCCTACGGATTTTGCTTTCTAGTTAGCTGTAATGATATATTAAAGACTTATACTTTATTGCAACTCGCCCAATAGCTTACACGAGCATTCGATTGTTCGCCAATGTCTCGAAAACAATTGCTTCTGCGGCCCTTCCATTGAAATTTTCGACTAATGGATTGCTTGCACACCTTACGGATTTTACATTTTTTATTCCCTGATAGATAAAATACACACATATATGTATACAGAATTGATACTCAGCAAACCTTTAACATGACCCCTAAAAATTTTCATATGATGAATTAGGTTACGGTCTTACTTGTCAGCCATCATAATGCGTATTTGGTCAGGGCGCGAAACGTCTTTCAACACCGCACGAATGCCTCGTGATCTTATCGACATTCGCGTTGTCAACTCATTTTTACATTGTGTTGTATTACAATAAGTTATATAATAACCCATCAAATTACAAACGAAAGGGGGTTAAAATATTTTTTATAGGAAATCAATTCAAACACAACCAAACACCTGAATATTACGCAAAGATGACAAAAGTCATGAGATAGAAATATGCCAATATACAGATGGCAGTAGTATCGCGTACAAAATTTATAAATGAGCAGTGCATTGGTTGGGCTTTCATTTGTAGTTAAGTGATTCGTGTGAAAAGGTTTCTGACGTGACTATGGCCACACGACGGAAATTAACAGACCTTTAACGCGGAATGGTAGTTGGAGCTAGACGCATGGGATATTCCATTTCGGAAATGGTTAGGGAATTCAGCATTCCGAGATTCACAGTGTCAAGAGTGTGCCGAGAATACCTAATTTCAGGCATAACCTCCCACCATGGAAAACGCAGTGGCCGACCGCCTGCACTTAATGACCGAGACCAACGACGTGTGCGCAGAATGGTCAGTGTTAGCAGACAAACAACACTGCGTTAAATATCCGCAGGAATCAATGTGGGACGTACGACGGACGTGTCCGTTAGGGCAGTGCGGCGAACTTTGGCTGTCCTGTGCTATGCCAGCAGAAGAACGACTCGAGTGCCTTTACTAACAGCACGACATCGCCTGCAGCGCCTCTCCTGGGATCGTGACCATATTGGTTGGACCCTAGAGGACTGGAAACCCGTGGCTTGATCAGATGAGTCCCGATTTCAGTTGGTAAGAGCTGATGGTAGGGTTCGAGTGTGGCGCATACCCAACGAATCCATGGACCCAAGTTGTCAACAAGGAACTGTGCAAGCTGGTGGCGGCTCCATAATGGTGTGGGCTGTTTTTACATGGAATGGATTGGGTCCTCTGGTTCAACTGAACCGATAATTGACAAGAAAGGGTTATGTTCAGCTGCTTGGAGACCACTTGCGGTCATTCATGGACTTTATGTACCCAAACAACGATGGAATTTTTATGGATTACAATGCGCCATGTCACCGGGGCTCAACTGTTCGCGATTGGTTTGAAGAACATTCTGGAAAATTCCAGCGAATGATTTGGCCACCAAGATCGCCCGACATGAATCCCATCGAATATGTATAGGACATAATCGAGAAGTCAGTTCGTGTACAATTTCCTGCACCGGCAACACTTTCGCAATTATGGACGTCTACAGAGGCAGCATGACTCAATATTTCTGCCGGGGACTTCCAACGACTTGTTAAGTCCATGACACGTCGAGTTGCTGCACTTCTCTGGGCAAAAGGAGGTCCGACGCGATATTAAGAGGTATCCCATGACTTTAGTCGCCTCAGTGTATTTTCAGTGAGACTACTCTATTTGGATATTTGGTGTGGTGGGGGTGTTATTATGTGTGAAATGCACCTACGCAGACCACACTCTCTACCCGATAAGATTAAATGTGAAACAAGTGGAGTTCCTGAAGGGTTTCTGAACTTCATAGAGTGTGTAATAACAAATAGCATAATTATTTTGCAACTTACCAAGACTAAAACTGTGTGGTCTTTCGTATTTCAAGTAACACATTTTTGGGTTTTATTTGTAGGAGGCTATTTGATTCTTATTCTTTAATCGGTACAGTTTTAAATACACGCATGTACTGAGCAAAAGCGAATGTGATGTTTAATTCGACATAATAATTTTCTCCAGTGGAACAGTTTAGCTCAAAGGTGGATTTGCGCTGGTAACACTCGCAAGATGTAACAGTGTGTCGGATTATTTCTCGCAGTAACCACACAATGTGTCAGCAGTGTCTTGTGCGACCATTAATTTAAGATCCACGATACTAGAGTGACACATTCTTTCTGTTTGGACCTTTTTCCAAGCAAGATTTAGTTTGTTCCATGGCGTGGACTCACAGGGAACTGATTTCTTTAAATAGTCACGTTATAAAAGAATTCCATGTGAAGCGTATAGAAGTACTGTGGAAAAAACCTACAAATAAGAACCAAAATGGCCTTGAACGCCAGTTGCAACTTACGACGCGCTTGGCTGCTCCCGGAAGCTCCTTATCAGTTGCGCTGGATGTATGTCCGCTGATAATTTAACCTTGCTCTTATGGCCCGGCGTGCGGCAGTGCCTAAGCTTACTGAGCGCTGCCGCGGAAGTTCCATTAGTGGTGTATAAACCTTATCTGGGAGCAGTTCATTTCAATTGTCTGTGAACTCAACTAATTTCACAGCGCCATGGGGTGAGCACGTTATCACAGAAGACTTATGTGTCAAGACCTGTGTTCAGGAATATTGGTTCCTTTGATTGTGATATTACAAAGGACGATAATGTGTTTGTAAAGCAAGTTACTACAGCAGAAGAAAGCTATAGGTAAAGTACGAGGGTCGAAAAGTTTCTGGGTGTGATTGTGAATAAAACAATGTTAAATGTTGGGGACTACTTTATAAGCACATTCGATGTTACAGTAAATGCTCAATGTGACCACAATTTACCTCATTGCAGAGCCGGTAGCGTCGTAGTAGAGAGTCCTGCGCTCACTGGAAAATGTGGGGTGTGTCCTGTATGATTGCGGCCGCAGCATGAATTCGTGCAACAAGTGTCATCTCCGAGTCAACAGGAGTTGAATACACTAAGGCTTTCACGTATCTCCACAGGATGAAGTCCAATGGTGTGAGGTCCGGTGATCTTGCAGGCCAATTTACAGGTCCTGCCCGGCCAATCCACCGATGGCCATAAATGCTGGCGATCACTGCATGGATGAGGTCTGCAAAATGAGCTGGAGCCCCATAATGAAGATAGTACATCTTCTCTTGGATATGTAGAGGTAGCTCCTCCAATAACGTCGGCAGATGAACTTGCAAAAACAGTTTGCACATTGGCCAAGTGAGTCGAGGAGGCACAAGTAAGGTCCAATTAGTGGTCGCCCATGATACCGGCCCAAATGTTCACTGCAACTCGTGCCTGATGGCTCCGCATAACCGTACGACGTGGATTTTCGTCTGATCGTACATGAGAATTGTGTGCATTTTACATACCGTACCGAGTAAATAGAACCTCATCTGTAAACAGCACCCATTCCGGAAACTGTGGGTGTTCATTGGCCTGTTGCAGAAACCAGTGTACAAACTCCAAACGAGGTGGGTAAATATCTGGTCCCATGTCCTGTACGCACGTGGGATGGAAACGATGAATCAACTGTTCACGCAACACCATCAATGTTAAACTATGACGAGCACCAAGCTCCGTGGCAATTGCTCGTGTACTTGTTGGAAAATTACTCTCAATGCATAACAACACTTCTTCCTCGAAGTGAGGTGTACATAATGCCCGTGGTCGTCCTGCATTAGACCTGCTTACCACCAATGTGCCTGTGTCTCCCAGTCGACGGTGGATTGCAGTAAATGTCTGAAAATGTGAACGCCTTCGTCCAGGGAATCGTTTGCGGTACTCTCTCGGTGCTCTTCGACTATTTCATTCTGCCGCACCATACACAAAGCGCATGTCTCGCAGGTCTCTCCATATGCAGCGCTCAATGGTGATACTTACAAGATTTTTCAGGTAGTACTGCTATGTACTTTACCGACACAAGACCTACATGTACTGGGCATGCGCTGGTACACTCCAACGGTATCATGTCACAACTCCGTCATTCAAATCAGCGTGTACTGTAATTGATTTTTAAACAGAACGTTACCTACGGCCATACAATGGGCATACCTCTAGTCGCCCAATCACCGCAGTTACGAAACATTGGGCGTGTTCAGTACTTGGATGGGTGATCAGTTAGGCACAACATGTGCCGTTGGCTTCCCTCCAATATTCACTCCACTCGCATTTGCTACACATTGCTTTTGATAATAAATAAAGTAATCCCCACCATGTAACATTGTTTTATTCTCAATCACACCCAATAACTTCCTTGACCCTCGTAATTTACCTACGCGTGCTCAGTGCACACTCCGTATGAGTTTCCACCACATTGTTAATAAACAATACCTATTTGTTGTGTGCTTCTCCATTATACCTAGAAGTTTGGTGACGGAATGTTTTAACACATGGCATATTAACACTCAATTTACATAATTATTAACATTTAATCGATGTTTAAATGTCGTCTCAGTGGTAGCAATAAAATTCAATATAATTTGTATGACCAAACCTTTTCTGCTATCTTAATTCGCAAATTGTATATTCCTTTATTGTGTTTAAAAATTTTGAGGTGCCAACTTTCTGTGGATTTCTACTACTGGAATAAGTCACTTTGCTTTCTAAGTGCTGAGTTACACGAGATACCAAACATTTTCTTGTATTCACGTAACGACAAATTCGACTTGTACGTGAAAGGTCGCGGGTTCTGTCCCGATCACCATTATTAAATATAGAGTATTTCTCCTCTTATTTTTCAAGCCTGTTTTCAAAGGGAATGATTTTAAAGTTCTTTACTTCACAATGTAAGGTTCATATTAGTTAGACATAACGGAATATTTGTTTGTTTGTGGGTTACAAATTATAAGACATGGATTCGTTCAACCATAAATCAGAAAAACATACGTAACAGATTTTCCCCCACTTTACNTATTTTTCAAGCCTGTTTTCAAAGGGAATGATTTTAAAGTTCTTTACTTCACAATGTAAGGTTCATATTAGTTAGATATAACGGAATATTTGTTTGTTTGTGGGTTACAAATTATAAGACATGGATTCGTTCAACCATAAATCAGAAAAACATACGTAACAGATTTTCCCCCACTTTACACTTAAAAAGGCGTATGGAAAAAACAAGCACGTCACATTGAACACGACCCACGGCGCACTCCTAACTTGGTTAAAGAGGTAAATACTCTGTATGACATGTGTTCATCCCGGATAAGAAAACATGTAGCGAAACGGTTTCAAAAGCTGACAACAGAATTGTGGTAGGTAGGTAGGGATTAAAGTATCGTGGCCAATGAAGTCTTCAGAGACGGGGCAAGTTGCTCAGAGAAACAGAATAGGGGAAATAAGCGATCACTGCCTGTCATTAGGAACGATACCAGTATTCGCCTGGAGTGATTTCAGGAAACCACGAGAAAACGAAAGAGGATGGCCGGGAAGGGGATTCGAACCCCAGACCTCCCAAATGCTAATCCGAAAGTTTACATCTCCGTCATTCCACGCGATGTTTCGCCTGTTACATCGCTACGCACATCTGCCTGTGATCATTTGAGAGCGCCGTTTTGCGGCACACGTAGACAAAAACTTGTAAAAACTGCCTAGGGACATAACACTACCGTTTTAATACTGGCAAAAATAGTGTAGTTAGAATTTGTTTTTCTTTTCCCTATGATATGTAAATTTAT
This sequence comes from Clitarchus hookeri, assembly GCA_002778355.1. NCBI lineage: Eukaryota > Metazoa > Arthropoda > Insecta > Phasmatodea > Phasmatidae > Clitarchus > Clitarchus hookeri. Next base: position 904,995 of record NQII01000105.1, read on the forward strand.
CGCACAACTGTATTTTCGAACTATTTACACAAAAACTATGAAGACCAGAAAAAACTAAGTTTAAGCGCCTACGCATTTTAACAGTTACCACGTTAAGATCCCGGTTAGCTGCAGCTTGCATGCATAAAGAGAAAATAATAACAGTTGTTATTAAGACTGGCGACTACTTCTGAGAGCACCGGTTACTCATATAATAGTATGTTATCACGGTGTTTACTAAGTGTAAAAGTTCCCGACGTGCAATTTGTAGCAGTAATCTTGAGGAAATCACATCAGAACGTCGGCAAGTGGGTTTATTTACAAGGATCACGTCTGTACCGTCTGGGAGATTGGACGTTTTAGTGAGATCCAGTAAGAACTCCTCAAGTAGGCTCTTCAAGGCCGGGAGTCTGCGAAATGCGTAACCTTGCTCTGGAGTTAACTCCTTCGGTGAAAGTCTCATTTGATAGCTGAATGTTAATGAAGCCTAACTATAGGTCGGAGAGAAAGAGTGCAAAGGATTTGGGTGGCTCTTAGCAACGTTATCCTGAAAGCCGATGAAGGCAAAACGAAGTGGATTTGGAGCAACGCCGGAACGCAACGGTGGGGCAAACGGGAGATCCCCGAGAAAACCCGCTGACCAGCGGCATCGTCCGACACGATTCCCACAGTGCTAAAACCGCGAGTGACCCCACCAGGAATAAAACCCGTTTCGTTTAGGTGTGAAGCGAGCGCTTTAGACACTACGGCACTGCAGCCCCACTGATTCTAGTTCGAGAGTAGTGGGTTATATTCTGTAGTGTTTTAAGTTAATCTCTAAATTAGCAAAATGTTTCAACCTCCGGCATATGCTTCAGTGTTAAGTGATGTCGTTAAATAATAAATATGGTATATCAAATAAAAATAACTCCAAGTTAAGTGACGGAGACATCCATCCTAAATTGTAGGCTGACTATTGTGCCTGAAACGTTAAACGGTTAATTTCGTTATGTTCAACAAGATGCTAAATTTGACAGCGAATTTTTAGTTTTAATTCAGAATATCTCGTATGGTTTATAGCGTTCTCAAAAATAACTTCATAAGTAATTTTGCATATACGAAGTTTTTTAATAATAACTAACATATAAATTTGCAACTTACTCGTAATGTACCTTATTTGGCTCCTCGCTTAAAAAAGTTAATTTACAAAGGTTAATTCATCAATAAGCTTCCAAACGATTGTTCTTCTTTATTATTCATTATTAACGTGGCAAATTCTGGTCAGCGTGGTATTAATATGGTCAAATCACATTAAAATATACTTTTATCGCCTTATTTCTAAAACAAGTTATCTGCCAATTCTCAATTTTTTTTCAGAGCTATGGTTTTAAAATTATCAAATGAAAAATTTTTTTTTTTTTATTCTTTATATCATGAATATATTCTTCGATGCCTTTCACATAAAGAACAAAATTATCTTTGGATAGATGAGTTTATATGACTGAAAAACCTTGCCCCCTCTTCATCAAATGTATTTTAATATACCCACGCGTTTCCTTAAACATTGAATAAATACACTCCTTCAATTAAAATAGTGATTTTTAAATACTTTTTTTTGTCCATTAACGATATTTAGAGTAGTTAGACATATTCTGCATTAAACTCTTGGATCATTAACCAATTGAACAGAACATTTTTCCTTGCAATGTGTCATTAGTTTTACCATTATTATTGCTGAATATTTCGTTAATTTCAGTTATAAATGAGTTTTGCTTAAAACTGCATGTTCACNAGTTTTACCATTATTATTGCTGAATATTTCGTTAATTTCAGTTATAAATGAGTTTTGCTTAAAACTGCATGTTCACATTTTTCAAGTGGCAGCCAAAATTCTGGACACAAATTAGTCATAACAGGTATTATTTCCTACTGCTAATATTAATTATGTTTTTAAGTGCATGAATCTTTTAATTTTTCATTTCAACATATTAAAATAATGTTTATATCAATGGTAGGAGGGATTTTGTGTGTATGTNTGAATCTTTTAATTTTTCATTTCAACATATTAAAATAATGTTTATATCAATGGTAGGAGGGATTTTGTGTGTATGTGCTCCTAATTCCGAAGCTCATTCATTTTCTGTGGATTTTCATGATATTTGATATTCCTGTAAATATATACATATGCATTTGGAAGTAAGTAAAAGATAGTAAAGAAACATATCAACGTGAATTCCTGTTTAATACCACGTTGATATCAAATGAGTAATTTTACAATACTAATTGACTGATCCTAGAGAGAGCATTTAAAATTTTAATAGGTATGATAATAATCATGATTTAATTCTGGATGTCAATTAAAAATATTTAAAAATTATTTATTGAAATCAATTATAATAGCGCTCAAAAATTTAGACATTTTTTCTAGAATATTATTACTAATTAATAATTTATTCCTGTTATATAATATTTAGTCATTGTTTCCTATGATACTATAATATCTAGATATGAAAAAGCNATTAATAATTTATTCCTGTTATATAATATTTAGTCATTGTTTCCTATGATACTATAATATCTAGATATGAAAAAGCAAATTCGGTAGGAGTGTATTTAGTCGATACAACTGACAATTCAGGATATTCATATAGCCTTTATTATTTGCACAAGAAAGCTACAGCTGTTTTAGTTACAAAATGAACAGTAATTTTAATACTTTTCAAGTCTGACAAGGAGAGATTTTGAAATATCACACAGAGAATGGGGAAAATATTAAGTCCGGCTTTAAAAGAGGTAACGGTTAAAATTTTAGCACGTACTACTGTTTGAAAAGANGAATGGGGAAAATATTAAGTCCGGCTTTAAAAGAGGTAACGGTTAAAATTTTAGCACGTACTACTGTTTGAAAAGAATCTGGATTGCTTAAACTTACAGGTACGTAATCAAATACAATGACACTTGTGCAATGGTAATCTGGTGATTGCTTTGAAGTATATTTCAGATCCCATATACAAGCATGAAGATATTTGCAATTCATGCTACTCAAGGTATTAGGTGAAATATAATGGTTGATTGCCTATTGTAATACGTAATAAAACGTCAAATTTTCATGTAGTTCACACTGTAATAGATTTTTATATTTAAAGTAAAATTATCAACATATATTTCAAAATTAATACAAAAGAACTACTAAGACATCTAAATCTAGTAACAAATGCCCTTAACAATGCCAGAAATATATCTGTATTATTTAAAACTGCTGATGAATTATGTAAAACACTCGAGCGAAGTTTGAAATACGAAAATACTTGACATAGTTGTCGTAAAAATTTCACAGTTATTATTTTCAAGCACCGAGTATTTCTTATTTCTTGCCTTACTTTATGGACCCATATTACTGTGATGAACATTTAACACCTGCAGAGGAACCTAAAGTTCTTTTTCCATTTACAAATTGTGTGTACGAAAGAAGAAGCTTTTTTGCCAGTGACAAACTTCCAAGTGAAATCAACGACTTTCCATGTATCTATGTTCAATAACGTTATTTCCAAACTATCACCTAGTTCAAGTAGTGACTTCAATGTTATTGAAACACCGTTAACAGAAGCTCCTCATCAGCATTAGTTTAACTTTATTTTCCCCAGTTGGTTTTGTTCAGTGTACATTACGAACAAATGTGGCGAAAGTAAACCTTATAAACTTGCACTTTTTAAGCACGAAAATAATTCTTTTTTATTTTCAGTTGTTGCATCTGAAAGCAAAATGACACCTTCAGATTTTTTAGTCAATGAAAATTACAAATTCTGTATTAATTAAAAGAAGGATGTCAAATTACATAAACTGCTTCTAAAGAAATGCTGCTTAATTTTCGTTTTTACATTATTTTCTCTGTTAAGTAAAAGTGTTATGTAATTTGTATTAATGCTTTTGAATCTACGTAAGAAGCTTTGTTAAAAATACAACTTATATTTTAACTAAAATATATCATGCGATGTAGTCGATTAGTAAGGCTTATTGTGCCAACCAAAAATCAGAGCCAACAAAAAGATAACAAAAAAACTTATATATACGACAAAATATTGTCAAAATGCTCAAAAGATATACTTTAAGATTGGCTATACTTGAAATTGACGCTATGGAAAATAATGGTGCTATATATGATTATTTCACAAAGGATCAGACTTCAAAAATTAAGGTGCTAACAGTGCTATAATGAAGTTATCCAGAAGTAAAAAGAATCTTATTTAAAGCAAAATAGTCCATAGTCTAACAAGAATTATCCAAGTATTTCATGTTTAAAAAATAATTTTCCAGTCCTTTTGTAATTTAAGGACGTTTAAATATATTAAGGTACTGATAAATATTTATAAAACTATCAGACTTAACATATTTATTCGGGAATAGTACAGTATTAATACAAAACCTTTGAAGTGCTGGAGGTCGTAAGTTTAATTTATCTATCTGCATCTCACTTCTTTTAAAAATTAATTATATAATTTTTTTTAATTACTTGAAGAAATGGTTGTTAATATTGTATAACAATTTTAATAACGTTATATCTTATTTTTATTTCATGAGGCTGTCAACACATTTATTTTTCATTGCTATTCCTTGCGTGTTCATTTAAGGCACAGCCAAACCTACTAAATTGATATTGCGCATTACCAAAATTGAAGCAGAAATGTATTGAAGAAATTTCGTGTGAAAGACGTTATATAAAAGTGACACTTCTATAGGGTGGTACAAGTGATGATCAACAGGGCAGTGCTGTAGAATAATCAGGACTGGAATTGTCCGTCGAGTATACGAGAGGTATTCTCAGCGTTTGCATACATGCACAAGGAATAAAAAGTCTATAGTTTCCACCCCAGTAATGTGCGTCGAATTTGTGTTGAACACTGATGACATACTTGGACAGCGTAAGCACGCGTCACTAATGCAAATAGCGGAGTTTGAGCTATACCGTGGAATAAGTAAGACTCTCGGGAATCGTGCACTGAGAGGAGGTTTTGTTGAATAAATCCGAGTTTGTTTGGCGCAACCACTGTAATGGTATGTATAAGGGCAATAAGATATTTATTTGCTGAAACCAAATTATTCGTTTGTTCACATTTATCTGCCACAAACTTGTAAAGTTTAGTTGGGGCAACTAAATATTCGTATAGCTCTGTGTACAATAAAATGTTTCGGCTATCATTTAAAGAAAGTTAACGTACGACCGAGTTTCAAATGCAGAAATTTTGCGCCCACAAGGCGCATCTTAGAAACATCGGATAAAATCGTAATTTACTTAGTTGGGTGGTTTTAAAATATATAACATACAAATTTCACGTGAATCATTATTTTAAAATTTTACCCATTTACTTTCTTTTGTTTTATTTTGAGTTTTACTGGTCGTTACTAAGCATCAAACAGTGCACTAAAAAACACTAATTTTCACGAAAATTACAAACCCAATCTCAAGCCATATTTTCGAAATAAGATTATCAAATGATACCGGTTAATCTACAGCCAGCCAAATAAATATCAGTTCTGGACCATGCCGATTATGTTGTCTCCTCAAATTCTGAAATAATACGCCTGCCAAACTGTCCCAGCTAACCATATATTTATCCAATGAAAAATAAAACATTAATATAACTCTTCCTTAATATTTAAAACGTTTATACGTTTACAAAAGTTATAAGTTAAATAACTTTATAAATAACTGTGCGTACCAAATGCACGTGGATGACGATGAAACAACCAAATAAATGTTAGGCTCTACAAGTTCTTTTTAAATGATTTATTTGGTCGAACAGGTAACTGTTAAGCACGGCAGAACCGTGATTTTATTTGTTAACGGGGCGCTCTTAGCCGCGAGGCCATACCACACCCCGGCCTCCCAGTAGGCGGGGAAGAGGGATCACGCCCTCTCATCGCAGACATGACCAGCGCTTTCTGAATTGACCAAACCCGTTTGCCCCGACCTGTACACAGGCCGCACCAGGCAGAGCCCCGATCTGATATTGCAGATCGCACAGAGCATGTCCTACCACAAGGCCTGAGATTCTAGCACTCAGATTACCAAGCGTGTGGTATAGCCGGAGCACTACCCACGCCCCTGACGTGATCTCGGGCACGCCCCCGGAACAATCCTGTTCAACGTCCGGCTCTTTTAGCAAGAGGGGGAATCTCTCCGAGCCTTCTCCAGCATGCGGAGTCAACCACTGCCAGCACGAGTCCAACCTCGTCTGATCCAAATTCCAGGGAGTACCCCTGGATGGGCCAAGCGGATCATCCCGTGCTCCCTCTTAATTTCCATGGCACGTATGGGTTTTCCTGTGTCCGACTGCGTCGCCTAACCTCCATGCGGGAGTGTGCGGAGTCCCTCAGAACAGGTGGGTACCGCCATGACCGTCCGGTTTTACTCCCTTTGCTGTCTTCACCAGGAGCCGAGCTCACACGAAGCCGCACACCAGGCCGACTCGCAACATCAGACACGCGTCCTTTACCATCCTAGAATTTCTTCACAGGGAAATTCCTGTTTTGGGCCCCAGTGGCCTGAGTGCCAAGAGGTCCAACACCCCACCAAGTGGTCGGGCCTTGGTACTATCTATCGGCCCAAGCCATCACGGCAGATACCCCTGAACAGCCGCTAGAAAACTGTTTCCCATAGGGCACGGGCGGCAGAGCCCAGTCTGTTTAATCAGGGGTGGCACGAGAAGCCCTGGGTTGCCATGGATGTTGAGAGGCTATAAGAGACGCATCACCCATCCTTTCCGGAAACCGGTAAGTAAGTTCGTCTCGGTTACCATAGCCTAGTACTGCCACGCCACCTCAAATGACCAACCTACACTCCCCCCACCGGGGTGACCGTACGATCCTCCCCCCATTTGGTCGAACAGAACGAATTCAAGTATCTGGAGCAAGAGCATATTAGTTGAGTGAACAAGACATGTTTCATTGTAACCAAATACTCTTTCGTATCTGCAACTATAGCTTTCTATCGCTGTACAAGATTTAAGATAACTAGCGTCGGTAGTGAATTAAATTTTTCGCGTTTGGTTAGAAGAAGGAGCAAATGGCCGTATGTTTCCTTTAAGCGGTTACATTACAATGTTGTTGTTTGCTATTTAAAAGCGGCGTTCTTAGTCCTACGACACTTCCGTGCCGCGACTGCCCAGTCGGTGAGGGATAGAGATCACTTCCTGCGGTGCATCAGTGCAGGTATTCTTAGCTTTCGCCATTGTTGACTACAAGCCTCAATGTAACACAGGAATACGCTTCGTTGCACATTCCCACAGAGTGCTGACATCCTCGAACTTGGTGATATCCATGGTCTGGCAGCGGCACTTTCCAAATATCTACCGTCTCTTCAGGACAACTCTGGAGTATCACCGCATCGACATTTCATTCGAAGGGAATCTGTTCTTGTTATATCGCATTACGCACAGAATAACCACTGTAGCCACGAGTCAAACTTCAATGGCCACCAGAAAGTATCTCTAGTGGTAGCAAGCCAATAGACACTGGTACTATTTACTTCCCTGGTACTTGCAAATTTGTCGGGACTGGTCGCGCAATCGCAGCCTTCTACAGATTCATGAGACGAGGGAAAGCTGCCCTTCCCATGATGGCAATCTAAAGCCACTCCAACTAGACCTTATAAACTTTATACCCATTGCAAATAGGTATTATGTACACGATCCAGAAATCTGAAACACAGATGAGAAGTGCTTTCCCCACCACTGTACAGAACAGTCCAGTAGGCCATAAGCCTTTCGCCCATTACAGCTCGGCTGCCCACCTGTAGATCCACTCATAGTTTTTAAAACCTTTTGTCATATCTTGAGAAACAATAAATCGATCCCCACCAAATTTGGTAAACAATAAATGCTCTGATACGCCCTGCAATCTGATATGTTTTAAGTGTATCAGACACTTATTTTCAAAATAGTGGTTTTATAGACTATGTTTATTCTGTGCTATATCTAAGAAACTATTAAACCAATTTAAACCATATGCTTACAGGTGAATGATATTGTGGCATGCAATGTTAACATGTCTTAAATTGATAATATACTTATATTAAATATGGCGGAAATATAAATATATTTTTTTACTACGCTATATTTACTCAAGTATGTAACTATTTCAACCGTAAGCTGACCGGTGACTAAAACTAATATTCTATGTTAGCATATGTGGTTTATGTATTAAAAAACATTTATTATTATTATGTCATACCGTTCGACCAATTGAGACCACACTTGGTATGCTGAAAGTTTTAATTACTGGTATAAAATGGCTAATACATTAACTATTTTGTTTACCATTTAGTAAAATAGCACTACATTAACAAAATTTATTTTTTTTGTAATATCTCATAAATCGACCCACCGATCCCTACCAAATTTTGAAAATGACATATACTACGGTATACCAAGGACATTTATATGTTTTAAGTGGTTCAGACTCTTATTTTAAAAATTATGGGCATATAAACGTTTTGGATTATTATGTTATACATATATAAGAAACAATGAAAACATTTCCAACCATATACTGGCAAGCAACTAATACTATCGTAGGCACTGTTAACATGTGCGATTTAAATGGATAAGGCATTTATTTTAAATATGATAGTGGTCGTAGAACATATATTTTAGTATCTATAATTTTGATTATACAGATAGTTTCTGATGTCATGTGATGATTCTTTATGCAAAATGGCGACAAAAACATAATACGACTTATAGCCGAAAGAAGTACACTTTGTTTACTCTAAAAGCGAATCGCCTAGTTCCTTTTGTTCTACTGCGTTTATCCTAAATGCGTTTAGCCTAACTGTGTTTCGCCTAATTTCGTTTCGCCTAATTTCGTTTGGCCTAACTTCGTTTGCCCCAAAATGTATTTTTTATAATGAAGTGGTTATCATTTTATAATCAACTGTTCTTCAGTGTGATGAAAGTGTATTCAATTTAACACAATCGGTAAAAAAATTTTAACTCTAACTTTGATTCAAATAACTGTTGGGATTGTTAAATAAGAGAGGGAGTGATGTTCTGTAACCACTAGCTTCTGGTTTGCCCATCAACCTTTGGTAGAAATAGTTACAATGTTACCTACTAGAAATCGCTTTAGTTTAGTTTTGATAGAAATAGTTTAAAATTTTGTCAATAGAGGTATTTTAGTACGATGTTTGGGTGCTTTATGGGAATTGTAAAGCAAAATGGCTGATATCTGGAGACGGATTTTAGAACCCGCGGAATTTATTTATCTATTTTAGTTATTTCATATCGCCCAGTTGACTCGCTTGATGAGTGAAAAGCTCACTGAATATAGGAGTCGTCAAAAAATGTATCAATATTTACATTTCACAATATAACATAAAGTGAAAATTACATAACTGGTCAATAACTATAAACTAGCTATGAAAATACACATAATTACAAACAATGTCGAAATGAGATATAGGATTTAAAAAATTACAAAAAGTTTTATAGTACTTTAAATAAGTAATGCAAAAAACAACAAGAATAGTAATAAAATAATAATTAATTAAATAAAACAGTGAATATCTTAGCTATTTAGAACACAAGTCTTAGACTTATCAAAGCATGCTTAAACAGCATTATAACTAGCATATTTTATATACCTTGTGAACTCTGTTGTTCCTAGATCTAACAAATATACTTCTTAGTAACTATAATTAATAAATTACATGAAAAATTCATATTGACATTAAAAAGAAAAAAGAGAAATACCAAGATATCCTATTTATATAAGGTACTAGCGAACCGGCCTGGCTTCACCCGGGTACAATTGAGTTTTACAGTGATGCACTAATAAATAAATTGGGAAAAGACAATTCATTTCTGTGAAAACAGAATTTAAAAATGGTGCTATGTTTGCCAAGGTTTATAACTGATTACGGCAACCCAAAAGGAAGGAAATATTTTTTACCTGATAGCCAAGAAGTAGGGTATTGTTTTTGGAGNGATTACGGCAACCCAAAAGGAAGGAAATATTTTTTACCTGATAGCCAAGAAGTAGGGTATTGTTTTTGGAGTGTAACTATGCCACTATCGCGTAGTTACCACATTTCCACTTTCCAGCGTCGATTTATGAAAATAAAAACATGAGTTCTATCAAGTTGTGCCTTTAGAAAATGTGTACGTAGGTACTACTTTTTGCGCTTGGCTGAGGGATCTTAATCGATCACCAAAGTTAAGCAACGTTCCCAGCTACACACATTTGGATGGGTGACCGTTTAGTGGCATAACATCTGAGTGCTTCCGGGTTTCAGAGGGCACGTTAAATATTCGGTCCCGGTTGTTATCTATTTATAGCAGTCGTTAAGCCATTTCAGAGATACTTGGGTGGCCTGATAAACTCTGACACCAGAGGAAAAAAATATTTCGGTCACGTTCTCAGCCATTGCATAATTATGTTGTGTAGTTATTCCACAGGAACCGTACAATTTTCCGGGATAAAAAGTATTCTATGTCCTATTACAGGACCTAAAGTACCTACATACCAAGTTTCATCAAAATCCGTTCAGCCTATATGGAGCTGAGTTCGGTCACGTTCCCAGCCGTTGCAGAATAACGTTTTATTGTTGTTCCACAGGACCCGTACAATTTACCGGGATAAAAAGTATTCTATGACTTATTCCAGACCTAAAGTACCTATATACCAAATTTCATCAAAATGCGTTCAGTCATTATGGATCTGAGTGATAACAAACATACACACACACAGACTTTCGCATTTATAATATTAATAGGATATTCATTTAAGCATATTCTTTAAATCATTTTTGCGTTAAAGTGAAAGGTTCCTGAGGTCAAGTTCAAAGGTCTAGGTCAGGATCACCTGGATCTAATACGGCGGACAAGATGACTGACAGACCATTATGGCTGAAGAATAGGTAATACTCCGTACCCTGGACCCTTTGTATCAATTTGGCATACCCTATGCCTATAAAATCATTGAGGTCACCACTGCTCTGCTCACGAAAACTATCCCCCCCAATACGTCCGATGGATCGAATATTACCTTTCAGGGGTTCTTTTTTGTAGCCAGGGATGAATGCTTTTTTCAGGGATAAATGGTATATTCTGAGGGGAAAGGGAAATTTCGAGGGAAATTTAATTTATTTAGGAGGGAACAGGGAAATTTTTTATGGTAAAATGGCCGCCGGGAGACCGGAATGACAGAGCTTGAACAGCTTCGAACTCTGACGCCAGGCGCAAATGTACCAAATTCATCCAAATTATACTATTCTAAACGTAAAATACTCATATTTATCCCACTTGGAGATTCGTGGAAAATTTTGCGGCATTTCTTTGAGTTCAATTGCATTATGTTTATGATTGCTGAATACCCCAATAAAGTCTTTCAATTTTGTTAGGCCTGTTTCAGTTTAGTGAGTTGTATGATTTTTCTTATTCCTAAAACACAACAGTATCAAAAATGAGACTTTGACAGCTAATCATGCAAAAACTATGTAACTGAAAAAAAACGTTTTATTGTGTAAAAGCATGTTATTCATGACGTCTATATATTGATTAAAGTTTCGCATTAGAAGGCCTATAAAGAAATAAGCTCAACGGTATCATACACGAACGAACAATGCGACCGATACTCTGACACCAGGAAATGAGCGACCAATAGAGTACAATTGCTTTCTATGTGGGATGCAATTTGAATATGGTAACATTACGGAACATGAAATGGATTGCATCAAATAAAACCTAGGTGTTTATAGCTACCGACTGGCAGGTTAAACAAAATAATCGAAAATAATTTATTATTCAAATTATTTCCTTATTTTTATTTATCCCCGAGGTGTTGCGCCTTTAACCGATTAAAGGTAAATCTTTATGTATAAAATGAATTTCCCGGCTGACTGACTGACTCTTCAACGCACAGCCTAAACCGCTGTAAACAGAAATATGAAAATTTAGGAGTAGCTTGCCTACAGAGTGGAGGAACCCACTAAGAAGGTAGATTGAAGTTCGACCCGTAAGACGGTGAAAAGAAGTGAGATATATTTTCGAGTTCTCCACAATAGCGCATTAATNTAGATTGAAGTTCGACCCGTAAGACGGTGAAAAGAAGTGAGATATATTTTCGAGTTCTCCACAATAGCGCATTAACCAAATAAGATATCGACACATTTTTTCTTTAAAATGTAACCTGTTTTAGGATTTTTGGAAATTTAACTACTATGAAGTTGAAAAAAGTGAAATGTGTTTTAGGTGTCTCCATAATAGTTTATTAACCATATGAGATATCGGTATGTTTTTTTTTGCTTCAAAATGTTCCTGTATAAATCCTTTAAAGTACGTTTCCAAATATTTCGAAATTTTACCTATAGANTAGATTGAAGTTCGACCCGTAAGACGGTGAAAAGAAGTGAGATATATTTTCGAGTTCTCCACAATAGCGCATTAATCAAATAAGATATCGACACATTTTTTCTTTAAAATGTAACCTGTTTTAGGATTTTTGGAAATTTAACTACTATGAAGTTGAAAAAAGTGAAATGTGTTTTAGGTGTCTCCATAATAGTTTATTAACCATATGAGATATCGGTATGTTTTTTTTGCTTCAAAATGTTCCTGTATAAATCCTTTAAAGTACGTTTCCAAATATTTCGAAATTTTACCTATAGANTTTTTTTTGCTTCAAAATGTTCCTGTATAAATCCTTTAAAGTACGTTTCCAAATATTTCGAAATTTTACCTATAGAAAGAGTGAAAAGGGGTAAAATCTATTTTTAAGGTTCCCGCAACATCTCATTAACCAAATAAGATGTTGATATTATTTTCCCTTGAAAATGTTAGCTACATAAATTCCTAAAACATTGTTTTTGAGATTTTTCGAAATTCAACCCCTATGAGGTTGAAAAGGGGTAAAATGTGTTTTCGAGTTCTTCTCAATGGTCCGTTTAACCAGGTGATATACCACCGTGCAATTTTCTTTAAAATTTAACCAAAATAAACGCCAAAAAATGCGGAAACTTGTAAAATATATGTTTCCGAGTTGTCCTTAGAAGCTCATTAACCAGTCAAAAACACAACTGTCAAAATTACGAGTTATAGCAATGGCGAGCATGTTTGTTTACATTCTGTTTTCCGCCAAATCAGAGTTTTTGTTCATCTATTCCAGTCGCATAAATAATATAAATACTTAGCAGACGAAACTCAGTTTATTCAATCCTTATAGTGTGAAATTTTAAAGTGAACTGCCAAATATTTTAAGAAAAAAAATACCATAGAATAAAATGTTGCGAGGATTGAGCAAAGTTAATTACTAAACAATTTAATAGTCTGTGTCTCTCCGGCTATAAATAAGGCACATTAACAGATGCTATTGGTGGCCAAGATCATAGAGTACAAACGCAATAGTCACTCCCTTTGTCCCAACATCGGGCTGCTTTTCCCACTACACAGCTGTCAAAAACACCAGCATAGCATTTGAGGTTGAATATTTCGTATATAAACAAGTACTTTTCGTTGTTTGTAAACTTCCTTCAACCAATTATTAACGCCATTATATTAAACTTAAGTTGAAAAAAGCATTTTGTTAATGTAAAATGGCGTGTCATTTGAGAATATAAAAACGCTATTAACACTGTTGACCACGCGACTTTGACACAAGTTTAGTAATTTGGGGTAGGTCATGGTAGCTACTTGCGCAGAAGACAAAAATCAATCTACTTCATCTTTAGTCTATGGAAGAACCAGAATTAAGGACTGCGACTCACATAGACAGCTATACATGATCTGCTCCAGAAGACTTTCATCTTTGTAATCTTAGCAATTGACATCTTGACCACTAATATGGGGTACAAAGTGATCCTTTGNTCCAGAAGACTTTCATCTTTGTAATCTTAGCAATTGACATCTTGACCACTAATATGGGGTACAAAGTGATCCTTTGGTGAAAAATGGACGATGCACGCGGACGAAGCCGCAAGCAGAATTATAGTTGTGTATAAAACTGAAAAAATGCATTTACACGAAATAAATTCTTTGTTCAAATTAAATTAGGTACACTTCATACACATTATATTAGAAAGAACATCGGTTTTTTTCTTTTAACTAAGTATACATGTACTCTTCTTGTTTATTGCACAGGCTACTATTTCAAAACGTATAGATTATGGTGCCATGGTACGTAATTAAATATCATCATGTATTTGTTGGTTCCATTATGCTGAATCAACGGATAGTATGTAGGCTTTTCTGAACTTAAATTAATTACAGTATTATAGATCTTCTGTCAGAGCATTCCAATGACTGCAGGAGAGACAGCTGAAAGAGTTCTTGGAATTATAGCCTAGATGTCGTAAAACTTGTAATATTGTTGTGTGTCTGATTTTGTATGCATGGTGCAGCTTCATTTTATTTAGATTGTCCAATCAGAATAGGATATAAGTTTCTTTGTAAGAAGTTAATTTTGTTGTGATAAAAAGTGTAACATATATAAGGGCCGCGTTAAACCAATTTGAACTTATTAAAAAGTGTGATCTTTATTAAGATTGCAGCAAAAACGAATAAAGTATTTGGAACTTATTGAATTGTTACAGTTTATGAAAAAAGTCGGTGGGCTGATCCACGTTCATTAAGAGATGGAGGTTTTAATTAACTAAAAGAGTTAATTATAGATTCCTAATTTTATTTACAATATCTACAAACAAAATTCTATCGAGACATTTCTAGTAAAGAATCTTTACAATTAATGAATTTAATCAATATAATTTACAATTACCTCAAATAAATTAATATAATTAAATAATTAAAAAACAGCCACAATAGTCAGTGTATCGAAACTTTATTAATTACTTTATAAATGATGTGTCTATAAAATGAGAGTTCCAATATTTACAATAAAGCCAGTATCACAAGTTTATACAAACCCACCACTGTAAAGTCCAGCTCCAACCAGTCCGCTATGTTCTAGATTTTTCGAAGCGCCCTCATACACATTAAATTTCACTCGTCGGGTTTCGCACCGTCTCGTCCATTCATACCACAAAAACCTCGTCCGTCATCGTCTCGTAATCTCCCGTTGTCGTCCGTCCTCTTCACCATGTCCCGGTTACTACACTCAGCCAGAAGGATTATACTAAGACTACCGACCCTTGCACCACTGCAATATTTATAGGGTCATAGGCAATCGCCTAGAAATTTATATAAATGCCATGTTGCGCCGAGGGTCCTAGTTCCCAGAATATTCTTTTTCTTCATTCTCTAAACTCGTCGGCTTCACCAGCAGTGGAGATGTGGAGGGTCTGGAGGTCAGCCAGGTCGCCGCTGTCAATCATTCCCCCAGCTGCTGGGCGAGCGACGGGGCAGCGAGTAGGTCTGCCTTGGGAGGGGAGGGTCGAGGTGGGTCCCCCACCCCCCTCTAATAGAGCTAGACCGTACTTGGAGCTCGCGTTTAGTGCGAGCGTCAGATCATAACAGTATTCAGCACTGGTTTTTCTTGTAGAAGCCAATAAATAATAGTATTTTAAACCACACAGTACAATAGAATCACACAATTACAATATTTTAATTCGGGCTAAATATTTGTTAAGCATTTTTTAAGATATTCTTCTAAATTTTAATTTTGTAACAATTGTAATTATTCTCGGGGAAAATAAATAAACCGGTAAAAACAATGCCCGTTTCTTTACACGTTACATTCTGGAAATAATGCATTGTATTAATTAGGGTATTAGGCATTTTTGTAAAATTTTTGATCCAATAATCATTCACTAGGACATGTACAATTTGTTTACAGTACTTAAATAAAAATAAAAGTTATTATTAGTTGTTATTGCTATACATGCGACAAAACATACCTACCAACCCGCGTGCACCAAACGGACTTCAGAACCCGGCAGAAAACAGGTTGGAACGTGATAACTGCCTTATCAGTTGGTAGCGAAATTCCTTATCAGTTGCGATGCAGAGATACCACACCTAATATTACTGTGCGGTGACGGGTTTACTAGCCCCCAATGTGTATGGAGGATAGTTGCTCGCCATCCTCGGTACATATATAGTAAGTACTAAGTAAGGATACCTGACCTTTATAGTTTTTACCACACCGAAAACTTACTTTCAAAATGACGGCCATTTTAAAATTTAGCGCTTTATGTCATATCTCAGAAACCATTCAACCCGACTTTACCCAAATGTTGCATGCTGCTGACACAAGTTGTAAGCAGTAAATTCAGAGGATAATATTGTTGTTGGTCCTCCGTTTTGGATTATAGTGGCACATGAAAAAAATAAAGCTTTTACACTATATCTGGCAAACTACTCTAATAATTTTCTTCAAATTAGGCGGATAAGAATTACCCTGGTAGGACAAGTAAATATAAGAAATGAACTTTATTAGGCACATATTTTCAAAATGGTGCCCGTACAAATATTTTATGTTTATCATATATAACTAACCTACCATATGGCCAATTTAAACCAAATTTTGTACGCTGACGGTACATTTTACATGGATCGTAAAAGCTAAACAACATATTTTGTACACCATTTTGAAAGACAGTGCCACATGTAAAAAAATCTTATACAGTATACCTCTAAAACTATTAAACGAATTTTCGCCAAAATTGGCACGTCAGAAATACTATAATAGGCCAGGTATATGTAAGTAATTAAACTTTAATAACCACTTATTTAAAAATAGTGCCCATACAATTGTTTTAGGTTTATTTAGTTTAGCTGCCATACAATTTGACCAACTTCAGCCATATTTTACGTTGACAGTATATATTACAAGAGTCAAATAAACCACGAAACATATTTTTACGCCATTTTGTAAGACAGCACTACATGAATTAAGTTTTTCTATAATTTCTCGGGAAACAATTGAAAAATCCCTACCAAATTTGGCTGTCAAGTAGTACTGCCGCAGTTGAAATGTACAAATATGTTTCAAATATGTCAAACAAGTATTTTCAAAATGGTGGCCATCTAGATATTTTTTGTATAGTATGCACTATCTTCGAAAACATTTATTCAATTCCAATACTTAACTTTGTATACTGGGAATATACATATAACAAACATTAAATATATCTACACTAAGCCAGTTTTGTCCTGCAGTTTGTAAGATAGTTCGACACGAATCAATAAAGTTTTTATGTTATATCTCGGGAAACAATTTGCCGATTCCAACCAAATATGGCAAACAAGTATTACGGCGGTAGGTAATATTAACTTATATGTTTAAGGTATGTCAGACACATATTTTCAAAATTGCGGCTATAGAGCTATTTTCCTTTGTATGTTATGTCGTCGAAACCATGTTATTAATTCCAATAAAACTTTGTATTATGGATGAATGTATTACAACATTCAAATGTCTACCCACTAAATCTCGTTTGACAGCCATTGTATATAACAGTATCACTTGACGAATTAAAATTATGTGATCTCCGAAAAAAAACCCGATTTCTACCAAATTTTACCAAACAATGGCAAGCTAACTAAACTAAAACATTTTAAAAGGCTCAGACACACATGTTTTAAATGGCGGCCATATATACATTTTAGCCCCGAATTTCTTATCAACTTAACATTGTATGCTAACAATGTTAGTTATATCCATTAAAATTGCCTATGCAGAGCTTCATTTCTCCGCCTTTTTGTAAGATAGACACACGTGAAATAATATAGTTGCTATGCTATATCTCAGGAAACAATCAAACTGATATATTTCAAATTTGGAGAAGAAGTTGTACTCTGGTGTACTATATTAATTTATAAGTTTTAGGTATGTAAGTCGCTTATTTTCTGAATGACATTTATAGTAATATTTTAGCTTAGTGTTCGATATATGGAAAACTATACGAAACTATGTAACAACTTTGTATATTTTATTTATTCAAATAATCGAATGTGCTAATATATAAAATGTTTGCCTTCCATTCATAATGATCGTTAAATGATCAATGGAGACGTTATGCCATATCTCGGGGGCAAATTAACCTATATGCATACAGAGATCCTCCTTTGCAAGATTTTTTTTTGCAAAGTAGTGTCAGATGAGTAAAATGAACATTTTATCATTTTTGCGGGATAATTCGGCTAATTTCCACAAATTTTTTCACATCTACAGAAGACAATGGCAAGTTACATAATTTAAATGAGGTAAGACAATGATTTTAAAAATGGCGACCTTATGAATATATTTATTTGTTTGGCATGTATATTTAGCAATTTTACAATTCCAATCCATCTTTTTATGCTGGCATTATCTATTACATACATTTTGTAAAATAGCCCTAGTTAAGAAAATAACGTTTTTATGCCTAATCTGCCTTACCAATAAAACGATTTTCTTCTAATTTTTTACATAAGTAGCGTTATGGTAGGCCATGTAGACTTATGTGTTTTAGTGGCTCAGACATTGATTTTAAAAATTATAGCTGAGGAAATATTTATTTTTAGTGAACCCTATCATTCAATGCATTACACTGACCGACCCGATGTTGATGCTCCGAATCGTACCTCCGTGATGCAGTTGATTGCAAGTTAGCATAATTTTACGAGTTTTTCTGAATTCATATCCCGGGTAAGTCACTCGGGTATTTCAATTTTCTTTATACTGTTTCACATGTTTCTGGTTTCATCTCTAATAATATTGCTGTAAATGAGACGTCAACAACGCCTACCTACCTTCTCAGCTTTCAGGAACTTCGCTAACATTTATTTTTACCTAAGTAGAGGAAAGTAGGCTCATTAGTTATCGGTAACTTCTTATATTATATCGTACCTACAAGGTGAGTAAAGGGGTAAAATATGCTGTCAATAAGTAATTAATATTTTTTAAACTATATGTGATGTCAAGGCAATTCTTATTAAAAAATAATAAATTGACTAAAAACCAATTTCAGGATTTTTTTAATTATCAACTCCGGAACGCGGAAAGGGTTCAAATGTGCCACACCCCCCTCCCCCACCCGTCTAGCTAACCAAATACCAGCGCCATTCTCATATTTTGGATACGTATCTCACAGGAATTGTTATATATTATTTTTATTACCTTGTACTGTTACGTTTCTACAAGTCAAGAAGATATTTACCTTCATTTTTCAGGCATAGGTGTTCACAGGAAAAAATTAACTATATTTTCAAATCTTCACTAACTTAATTTTAAAATAAAAAACGTTGAGTTTCCGTTGAATCTATTTGTAGGTATCAGTTTTATTTATTTAGCTTTACCTCACTCAGATAATCCAAGGACAAATTTAAACCAAAGTATGTAGCCACGCGAATTTCACTCTCCTTGCAGCTGAAATAGTAGGAAACAATTTTATTTTTTTCCTTTACGATCTATCATATATTTCTTTCATTGACAAATCTATTTTTGGTGTGGGCGAAGCGATAATATAACACTGCAACACACGCATTCAGGGAGATTCAAATATATGCGTTCCTAGCTGCGAGAACGTAACATTAAGGGTTCCACCTGGCACTGGCGCAGGAAGTGTGTTGTAGAGGTTTGGTAAGAAAACACATGATTTTATAACGGTTGGATTGAATAAACGTAGAGTGAAGTGATTTTAGTGGTTTCTTTTGTGTTTGCAAAAGTGATGGAGACCTACTATTAAGATCCTCATAACCTCGATTGAATTAATGACACCACTTGTTTTTATTGTTATTGTTACATCAATTACTGTTACATTTTCTAGAGAAACTATTTGCATTTAATCTGTGGCAGGCTCTTTTAACTCTGAAACTGATGTGTGACAGGTCAAGTTACTCTATTATTATTTGATAATCCACTATGTCTTACATTTTTCCTCGAAAAATCATCCCAGAAAAAATAAAATAACCTTCTACCGTCGTAAAATGAGACCACGTGCCTATTATATTATTATTCACTTGTTTAAGTATTTGGAAGACGTAATATAATTTCACATATTATTTTTCATTAACGCATTAATTATATTGTATGTTTTTTTTTTCACTGCTTGTTTAAATTCTGATTTTATTTCAACGTTTACACATTTTTATGTCTCTCCAGTCTGTTTGTTTTTGTAATGTGATTAGAATTCTATAGTATCTGAGAAGTTGTTGATCCTTTGCCATCGTAACTAAATAACTTAATGAGTAATTATTGTCACTAGCAATCTCCTTATTGGTCAGTTGTAAACAGCGTTATTTAATTATGTGTTTAAAGCGATATTCTAATCATCCTGATGTTCGAAGGCAGGACGCTAACCCACGTGGGTTCAGCACGGATAGTTTAAATTTAGTTTTTATTATAAGGACCTGAGTTCGAACCTGAAAACAAGCCGCCTCGAAGGAGACAAAGACGCGAGGCAAGATTTAGGATGAAGCAGGCCTGTATCGGTCGCCACCCGCGTATATGTTCAGGTTAATTAGTTGGAACTACTGCGTGTGCTTCAATTTGCTTCGAATGTCATGTCGCTATAGGTCCGAGAGCCTGAATAGGGCAGCCCGCGATGTAATATCCTGCCGCATCCAGAGGGATGCAAATGCCGACAACGAGATTGCCAAGAACTTCGAGAACGTCANCAGGTCCGAGAGCCTGAATAGGGCAGGCCGCGATGTAATATCCTGCCGCATCCAGAGGGATGCAAATGCCGACAACGAGATTGCCAAGAACTTCGAGAACGTCAAGAATTATGACTTTTAAATTATTGTCAGCTAAGTCAACGAACCATTCTTATTAAGAAGCAGAGACAAGCTTTTCGATTAAAGTTGAATTGAACCTTGTCTAATTCAACTACGGATAAACTGGCAATATTAGTCTTTTGCTTAAAACACTGAGCTAGTCTGGAGAAAAGAGACAAATTAATTTATTTATTTTCTGGAAATTTGAAAATTTCATTGCCATGCATAAAGTAAATGGATAGAGTACCATCGCGCTGAAGCCACATGCCGTGTATCTCAACAAGGGGCATATCTTCCAATAACACAGGCAATATCTCAAACAAAAAGGCACGGTGCAGAGCTCCGGTGAACCAATCATGAAGTAAAGATGATCCTATAAGGTTATAAGGTGGTCGTCGATGCTGCCACACCACATGCCGATTGAAAATCTCACCTGATATGCTCGTGCAGACGTAGCATGCAGATTTTTTTCAGTCTAGATGGCTGAATGGCTATTACATATCCCGTCCTGTGTGAAAGTTGCCTCGTCAGTGAAGAATACCAAATTTTCGAAGTGAGGTATCACAGCATACTGTTGCAAAAACCACACGGAAAATTAAAGTCGACTTGGGTAATCATTCGAGGAAAAATTTTATACATGTTGTAGGTGATAGGGCAGCATCAACTGCTCGTACATAATGCGCCACACTATTGTATGGCTCGCCGTAACAACATTTGTGATTGCATGGGTACAAGTCGAAGGCGCATTACTCACTGACTCGAAAACATCGTCAACTGCAGATGTCCTCAAGGTCCACACACGATTTTCTGTCTTCTTTCCCAGTAATCAACCGGTGTCCTGAAGCCGCTGGTGAAGTCGTTGGAACATTTGGTTCGTAGGGATGACGATGTTGCGGAAATTTCTCTACGTATAGTCGTGCTGCTGATCGACAGTTGCAATTAGCATCGCCATGCACTTAATACATATCGGCAAGCTATAGCGTAGTGTATTGTTCCGTTGCGCCTATCAGAACAAACTGCCACGCACGCACTACCAGCCATGCACAGCACAAGGTTATCGATAGTAGCCTCGCAATGGTCATACTGTGTGTACTGCCAAAAAAATTGCACTGGGTTAGTTATCTTTGTACTGCGCCCACGCGATAGACAAACAGCTTACCTTAAGTAACATGTTACATTGCTGCAAGGCGTTTTAACTCAACATTTGACAAGAATGGTAATTTCAGAGAAAACTGATGGTCTGAGAGCGTTACACTGTGGCAATATTTTTTGTTAATCTAAACATGGTCTTTACTAATCTGTCTAAAAATATCGATTAAAATGCATCATTATAAATTATCGAACATTACGCTGATGCCACGTCCAATTTTTCTAATGTTAGAGGGAAAATATTAGTAAACAAAAAATGCACGCATTCAACAACTTCGTCCACATTAATGCTACATGAAATTTTGTTGTTAAGTGTAGCGTAGTTTTATTTTATATCTATAAAACCATTCCCAAAAATCTTGCATTAAAGGTGCCAATAAGTTTTTCACGGTAAACTGAGCAGTGTTGTAATCAAACTTTGAAAAATGTCACTCCCCCTACCTGCATGTATTTTAACGGGCAAAGTGACCGGCATGCGCCCAGTAAAGTTGGTAATGACTGAGGGAAAGTAGTTCAATTTCCTAACGTTGAGTAAAATGTATAAAGTAAGAATTTGCGAATACTAAAATTATTTATTCTGCGTTTCGCTATTCTAATGTATAGAAGTGTAAAAATTAACACATTTATATATTATTTACTAATATATTAATTTCACATTTTCACCTGACAGACGCAGGAATAAAGTGATCGGGCACACAGAAATGTTAATTTTACATTTTGGGTAAGGATACACAATTTTCATACACGAATATCTTTAGCAGGGCTTTCAGAAGTTCTCAGTGTACCGTGAACTACTTAAATTTTCTTTTAATAAACACTTTAGGCTTTAAGTCGTATTATGTTTTGTTCCCATTTTGTATTAATAATCACCCCACGACATTTGCACAATTTTGTCTGAAACAACCTTTATACAATACCGTTTGACCAACTTCTAGCAAACTTTGTATGCTGATAGTATTACTACGATCGTGAAATACACGAAGACATAACCTCTTTTGTACACAATTTTGTAAGATAGCCCCAAATGAAAAACAATTTTTTTTTTCATATCTCGGAAAAAAATTAACCGATTCCTGCCAAATTTGGCAAACCAGAAAAAATACAGTATGCTATGAAAACTAATGTGTTTAAGTGGGTTGGACACTTATTTAAAAAATTTATGTCATATAAACGTATTTGATTACCATGTTATAACTCAAAAAACGTGTAAAAAAATTCAACAAAACTTTGTATGCTAGCAGTAGTCTACATTACAACCGTTACCGTGTCCACGTTAGGCTTATTTTGTTAAGCATTTTGTAATATAGCCCTACTTTTTTGTCATATCTCTGGAAACTATGAGCCAATTTCTACCAAACTTGGCAAACAAGTGTTACTACAGTCGGCTATTTAAACAGGTATATTTTAAGTGAATCAGACACTATTTTTTCAAAATGATGGCAATATGAAGACTTTTAAATACACAGGTACCTATTATTTCGGTCTCAGAGTAGGGCCAGCTTCACAAATTTACTGGCATAAATATGTAGAGAAAGGAAGGCTAAATAGATACAGTGGTAACTCCTTGTTCACTTTTTATTAACATTTAATACCAGTACTGTCATTATAAAAATAATTACTCATTACTAAAGTGTTTGATTGCTATTTAAAACAGTGAACGAATTCGCGAGCTATTATATGAGCAAAAATGTAGACACGTGCCTTTCCCAGGACTCCAGCACAGAACTCCTGTTGCCGTAAGTTGAGGGCGAAGTAACTACGCCACAGAAGTCGGCACTTGGCCAGAGAGGCCAACTATGACTCTAAAGTCCAGTATTCGAAAAGCTTCAAAATTTCCTGGAAATGTAATTTGATGGTTAACACTACCTGTACGATTATAACAAAAAAATTCCATTACTTGCGTAACTTACTAGGCACAAAAATATACCCTCTTAGACATTATAACCTTTTAAATGATGTTAAAATTCACGTTAATTTTTTGGTGCAGCGCCAGTATTTTGCAGTATAATATCTATGATATGCGTGGACCGTACATTCTGCCATTACAAGCTCAGCCTTACAGTTCGCAAACACCATCAAGCGCACTTATCAGTCTAATGATTTCTCACACGATGAGTACTTTCAGTTGTCACAAACTGTTATAGATTTGAAGAATCATTTGTTTGCCTACAAAACAGTTTAAACGAACGACAAAAATATGATCTTAGCGCAAACATTTTTACGGATTTCAACAACACCTTTGGTTCTCTGTTGTTCACTGTGCGATGCTCATTTTGAGCAAAATGTTGGCCTATAAAATTTAAGTGTATGAATATTATCTCCGCACGAACAAATGTTTCATAATGAAGCCAATTTTTCCTTACATGGATACACTATTGGACATATCTATTTTTTTTTTTTTTCATATTAATGGATTATATTGGTATTACACAAATGCATTCAAGTGGCGCACTACTGAATAGTTCCTCTGTAGTACTGACAGTTTATAAGGTACATAGCAACCTGATCAGTGAATTTTTGTTCATTATGCTGTGCATAACTAATAAATTAAACTAATTATTTTCATTTTACATTGGAAAAAACGTTATTGGTTCAGAAATCAATACAGTTACTTCTGTGTAGCGCCAAATACGTTCTTGCTGATTATATTACGAAATATTTGAATATCGATATCTGCATAAGAGACTCGCAACTCTTTCATCTGTAGTTAATTTTTGCGTCTGTAGCTTTACTGGTTAAATTTTCAAAGAAAAATAACGTTCTGAAGTGTGGCGCAACAAAAAGTACACAAAAATTTCCGTTCCAGCAAATCAGCGGGCAGCTCAGCCTTGTAGAACGAGATTTGTGTTCCCAAAAACCGCTGCAATAAGAGAGGGAAACTATGCGCCCGGCTGTATTACATACATTAGGAAGCTTCACTTCTCTTGGGACCCGGTGATTCGACAGTTATGACACACGCAGATTTGGGGATACGGCGTTGCCCAAGCAAGAGACTCGTCCTTGGCGACGATCCAGTTCGTCGTGACCCCGCGTGTCAAGGCGACGGTAACGGCAGCCGTGTGCTACAGTTTAAACACGGGCCACCTGGTGGGAGGCTGGCGAAAGGGACCTTTCCAGTTCTTCTATATATTAGGTGGATGCGTATCTCTGGATGTCATTCGCAGCTGGACAGAACCAGGATTCTGCTTGTGATACTACGACGATGAAGGTAATGTAGCGCTGAAACTTTATACACTACCTCTTAATCATCACAGAAGGGTATTGTTTCTTCACGGTAATTGAGCACTTTTAAAATCCCTGTTTAGGATCTTCTTTCTTCTTGATTTTATATCCTTCTGCGATAAGTAAAATTGAACTTGCCATTGGCCTGAACATTTTATTCATGTGTCATCCAAGTGGAAAGGTCTATAAATGTGCTACTAACAGGCAAATTCGTACTCTAAAGTTTATGAAACAAGAAACATTAACTTTATAGTCCACAAGTTTTAAATATTACACTTGCAATGTGTCACGTTTTAAGAACTGACTTTATTAATTCGTTGTAAGATTAAAATGGTAAACTGCATGCCAATGTGCACTGTACTAAGTCAGCTGTTACGGGGGTGGTTTATTTTCAAATGTTGATTTAAAATTGTTCGTATTACCGTGAACAGCGTGTAAAAACATACGTGTAAAAACATACGTGTAAATTCCTGTCAGACGTCGTCGCTTTCTAGGCTGAAACAAGCTGTCGTGTATCAAAATGTAATGTGAGTTGATTTTTAATGCGAACTTGTTACACTACAAACCATTAAATGAACGACAAGTAGCTTATTTCACCTTTGTTAAACGTGAAACAAGCCATCATATCAGGAATTAAGTTGAGACATTTTCGTCTTTCGTAAATCAGTTACGTTCTTCTACTGTTACTCTAGTGACGCTGTTTTGAATGTTTCAGTGTTGAAATTAAAATTTGTTGATTTCAGGCAGGCCGTTTTTTTTTTTGGCGAACGCTGTGCAATAACTATGAATTTAAATAAAAAGTGATAATCGGTAAATTTTAAAATTTTGGAGAAATTGTTTTAACGTCTGAAAATCGCGTCCCCAACCAATATATTCTCTCCTCTTTTCTCTAAACATGACTTCGGTATTAACTTATTCCAGACAATTTCTAGATGATTTTCTTCACACTGAAAAGGATATCTCATTCGTCATTAACAAATCTGATGTGGCAACATTTAAAGAAGAGAGTTAAGATGTGTTAATAGCTTGGGTTTTAAGTCACTCGATTCTGAATGTAAGTTTAAGACAGAAGGGGGACATTATGATATTTAACAATCTTAAAATCTTGGGCCCTAGCACACTGATAATTAATTGAGATATGCTGGTATGCGGACGTGAACCATAGCGTTAAGTCCTCCTGCCATACGAGCATAAAGTCTTGGTAAAATATCTGTGTTTCAAAAAGGTTTTATTTTTATCTCGTTTGCAATACTGCTTGGTAAACAGATTCATATATCTCTAACAACTTAGTGGGATCTAATTATGCACAGGATCGTGTGCTAACTGTGATATAGCATGTTGCAGTAATTAATAAAAATAACATTTAATTACTGGAATAGTTTTCCATGGCTAGTTCACAGAGCACTAAGCACTTTGTAAATCGAAATTAAATAAAACAAATAATAGAAAAGCTGAATTTCATACTGCCAGTAAAGTTGGTATTCATGTTAGAATGTAGTTTCGTATCTTATAGTTGTGTAGGAAGTGTAATATGTACGTGTGTTGGTCGTCGAATTTATTTTATTTAGTGTTTGTTTTATGCACATGAAATGTAAGAACCAGCACAAATCCCGCAGTTATACCTTGACGAAGTGTGAATAAAATAATCGGTTCGGTGGCAATGATAATAGTAAATTCAGTGAAAGGACGCAAAAGACAATAATTCGCACCCTGTGCAGGACTTCCAAAAGCAACCAGTTAACCGCGAACAGCTTATCAAAAACTGGCTTATTCATCAAAGGCTAGCGCTAGTGCCAGTTCATCTTCATGTGTTGTTTCGCTAGGATCTTCTCAGTAATCGTAATCCACTACAGATGTGACGCCCCGGAAGTTGGTACCATTTTGTGATAGAATACCCGCTCATGACATGTGGTGTTTGTATCAATACAAAAAAAAAGATATANGAAGTTGGTACCATTTTGTGATAGAATACCCGCTCATGACATGTGGTGTTTGTATCAATACAAAAAAAAAGATATATAATTGAGTTCAGAGTGTATCGGAAAACCGTCTTCCTTTCGAACTCCAACTGCATTACCTTTTACTGCTTAAATCTTAGCGCCCAGGAGAAGAGTTTCCGAGATGATGCCACTAGAGCTTTTCACATGACCTTACTGCAAAGAGTAAGAGTGATGCAACTTTAACCTATTGCTTTGAAGTACTGAGTGCCTCTGGCACTATTGATGTTCTTCGGCTTCCTTGAATTTAAACTGAATGAAAAAATTACTGAAATTTTAGTTTATGACTTGGATGACTACAGTCGAAGGGAAAGTGGCATACTTAATTTTTCACGAGTTTATAATGGAAAAAGTTTAATGAAATCCAAGCTGAGACTAAAGAATGATGCAGTTGCTTTGATGAGGGTATGTAGCATTTTACTTTAGAAACGAGGCTTAATTTTAACTAATTCCTTTCGTAGTAGAAGAATAATTATTCTGATTCATCCATCAAATACGTTAAGTTTTGGTGGTTTACTCGATAAGCTATTCACATTTCTCCTCCGTAGCATAAAGAAGTATGAAATGATATTAGTTCCTCAGTTATATGTGTTATCTTGCACACTCTGAAAGGATTCAGCTGAGTTTCATGTGAGTAATTGCATCAGTACAAGCTTCGGTAATTTCTGTTTTTGGCTTTTTCACTATGTTTTATTTTGAATATTAAAGAAACTTACTTTTCGTTTGCAACCAACATAAACCTGTGCCCAGTGACGTTTGTTGCTTTTAAATCTATATTTTTGCACTCGCGTATATTTCCTCTTTCATTAATAAAATATGTTGATCGTTGTTGTGTTATAGTATAATTATTAAATGTTTTGTTATAACTGAAAGGATACTAATTTAAAAAGCATCAATTTCGATATTTTCGTTACATGTAATTTAACTCATTTGCAAAAA
This sequence comes from Clitarchus hookeri, assembly GCA_002778355.1. Taxonomy (NCBI): domain Eukaryota; kingdom Metazoa; phylum Arthropoda; class Insecta; order Phasmatodea; family Phasmatidae; genus Clitarchus; species Clitarchus hookeri. Next base: position 932,908 of record NQII01000105.1, read on the forward strand.
AAAATATATCACTATGAACGAATCGCCTAGTACAACGAAGGTTGTCACACANTAAATCTATATTTTTGCACTCGCGTATATTTCCTCTTTCATTAATAAAATATGTTGATCGTTGTTGTGTTATAGTATGATTATTAAATGTTTTGTTATAACTGAAAGGATACTAATTTAAAAGCATCAATTTCGATATTTTCGTTACATGTAATTTAACTCATTTGCAAAAAAAAATATATCACTATGAACGAATCGCCTAGTACAACGAAGGTTGTCACACATATCGTCATAGCCCAAAATGTATCCCATTTGTGTTTAACGTAGTTTTCTTGCGCAGATGTGACACTAGAAGCCATAAATGTTCCTCCCCCATTCGTAGCCGCAAGACACCAAATGAAGCCTTAGTAGCAGTGTGAGTCTCATAGCAGTGTTCATTTAACATGTAGCATGCCCAGACGGCACTTTCGACAAGCCTTTGCCCATCTCGATGAGTTTGAGAGAGGCCGTAACGTCGGCCTCCAAGAGGCATTTGAGACGTTTCAGCGCATTATTCACCGCTTGAACCGTTCTGCCTGCGCTGTGAGTTGGTGTTGGATGCAGTGGGGACAGGAGAAGGCTCGGGTCGACCCCACCCTCAGGGAGGATCGTTTCATCGTGCGACTGCTAAAAGCACTCCACGGGAGTCGCTGTGCACCATTTAGTGACATGTTACGGCAGTTGGGGATACGCCTGTGTCCACCATTACCATGTCCAGGCAGCTGGCAGAGCGGAATTTGTCGTCTTGGCGCCCCTAATGACTTCTGCCATTATAACCTTAGCATCGCCGAGCACGTGCGACATTCTGCCGGGAACGTGCAGCGTGGCAGCTTGCGGATTGGCAACGACTGCTGTTCAATGACGAATCACCGTTCTGTCTTGAAACAGGCGACCGCCGAATTCGAGTTGATCACGGCAAGCACCGTGATCAACTCTTCGTTGTAGAGAGGCACATCACCCCGGCGAGAGGTGTGATGGTGTGCTGCGCCATTTCCTACTATTTCCGCACCCCGATGGAGGTTGTTGAATAGAAAATGATGTCGCGGTGATACTTCCACGGAATTGTGACCATATACGCTCCCCTCCCTGATTCAACTTAACAACCCCATTTTCCAGCACGATAACACCCAGACTCACACAGCTTTGATATATCTGGCCTACGATCTTGATGTCAACATGCTTCTTTGGCCTGCAAGTTCCCTGACCTATCTCTCATCGAGAATGTTTGGAACCAAATTTGACGGCAACTTCGGCCAGCTGCAATAACTGCGGATTTGTAGGGTCAGTTGAGCCAGTTGTGGTAGAATCTTCCTCAGGATAACATCATATGACTGTATGCCTCCCTGCTCAACCGTATCACTGCATGTACCTTTGCTACGGGTGGTCCAACACCATATTAAGAGCACCATGCAAGTGTTGGTTTCCTACGGTACATTCTTGGTATGGTATAATATTTTGATAATTCTGTCCTGTGTCTGTACCCACATATGTGCCCCTGCAATAACACCTTCAGAGTGTTCAATTTTTTTTTCAAATGACTTTATTTTAGATAACATTATATATTTATATTTGATGATTAAGGCAGTATTTTAAATGCCTTTGCAGTTTAAGGTTTCGGAAGATCCCAGAGTAATTTTCAGCAATCGCTATCCCGATTAATATGAAGGACAGTAGTTTGATTGGTTTTATTTGGAACATAAGCTTCCCTTCATGTAAATTTAAATTCTACTTTACAATTTTTATAAACATATTACATTTACTGTTTTGCGTTCACTTATCGTTTCTACCAGACGTTACATTTTTTTAATTACATTTGTGGTCTGAAAGTGTTCAGTTTTTATTGTCTCGTTCATTTTCCTTTGAAGCTGGTACCATCATTGGTTAGCCGGATTAGTATTGTATAGAACTGGTAGAGTTTGTCAATGGCTTTGATTGCAGTAAATGGTTACTCTATTCTCCGATTAGGATATATTAGGCAAAGCAGTGATATATAATGTTCTATTTTATATTCTGTGTTACATAAAATAAAATCCTTCTAAGAGCAAGAGACGGGAGAGAGATAGCCATCTGGCATGGTATACGCGTTGGTAGATTTTGAGTAGTAATTCCTAAGCATTTAAAGTGGTTTTTTTTTTTGTGTTACCAATGTCCGTTCTTCCAGAAATACTAACTTTTTTAATATTCCGTTTGAGAGTACGGCCAAATTATTCAAATTCTAAAACAATTTCTTTTTTCCTCTTTCAAATATCGTCCCGAATTCGTCCTAGTGGATTCATGGTTTAGTTTAAGATATAGGAATAATGAAGCATATGTATTCACAGGCAACATTACAAATATAATTTGTTTTCTCGAATGTTGCTATAAGAGTCGTGGCCTTTTGTAATAGTAAGAGAATTTTTCACATTGAGTAACTTTACACTGTGATGTGTATTTTCAACCACTCTATGATTTAAGCTTTGATGGGATTCCTGCACATATAAACTCCATAAATAATGTACTGTTGGTTGTTTGACAGTTAACTACATGTTTGGAAATAAAGTTGTTGTTTAGAAAGCACTTGGAGGTCTCGATTTCTGCAAGACTACTAGCCAAAACACACTAGTTTGGCTCTTCACAATGATTTTCGAAAGAAATTCAAGTTATGCTCTGAGATTGTTGAAACCTATACGTAAGGGAGTGTAGCAGCCACTCCGTAGTTAGTAGTTGGAGCAAGGTTGTTTCGACCGAACGAGTTTCATTGTAAGCAATGTCACTTTTCCCAGTAATATTTCATGCATGAAACTTGGAAAAAGAAGCAATTTAGAAACGCGCAATGTGTCTAATCGTGACTTTTTTCTTAGCTTTGACAACTTTGATTTTCAGGGATTGCTCAGTGTTCATAAATCTTTCAAGAAGCATGTTTGTTCGGCTGAACGTTATCAAATTGTGGTAAGCAGTGTCTTAAACAGTTTTGTTTTTGGCCTATCGTGTTACTTCCATAATCGTAAAATAATTATTATATTTACTAATATAATCACAAATAGAATGATTGGCATAGTAATAAATTAACATCAGTAAATCTGTGTTATACATCTAGCATGCTGCTGATTAGTCTACAGTCGTTTTCAAGTTGTGTCGCGACACAACTAGAAAACGACTGTAGACTGTAGACAAACTTTTCAAACTTGGACTGTTTTCAGAATTTTAAGGTCTGACAATAAAAATTCTATAAATAAATTCTAGAAATTTACTCAAGGTCATGCAATAAAGAGAATGTTGAAGTAACCCGAAGAAGTTATTAAGATTAATACAAAAAACATGATAGAATTAAAGAGTATATGAAGAAGTTTGTTCGAAGAAACCGGCCACTAGAACCACTGCCATAAGTGTTAATCGTGTTTTCCTTTGTGCGTTAGGCTAATTTAAAATGTAAACTTTTTAAAACAAAATACGAAGTTTTATTTATCATAATTAATACCAAATAATAATTCTCATCTATAACATTTACAGGGTTTCGAGTCACATATAACTAAACTACCACATTATAAGGAAAACGATAACTTTAGACACAAAACTGAGGTAATGCTGGACACTCCTTCCACATTATATTGTGTGTTGTATCGTGTGTGTACAGGTGTGCATCTTTATTGTATGCGCTATGGCGTCCATAGTCTCGGTCCGACCCGAGCCGCCAGTCAACCAGTACTTGTCGCCAGCGGACAACTATATCACCACCAATGATTACTCCATAATGCCGCCCCCAGCTGCGCTCTCCTCAACCTACGGCGCCCCTGCAAGCCGATACTCCGCCCCCTCCTCCATTTATGGTGCACCTTCTAGCACATACTCTGTCCCCTCCTCCACCTATGGCGCTCCTAGCGGGTACTCCTCCCCTCCCTCAACCTATGGCACCCCTGCTAGAAAATACTCCGCCCCCTCCTCCACCTATGGTGCACCTTCTAGCACATACTCTGTCCCCTCCTCCACCTATGGCGCTCCTAGTGGGTACTCCTCCCCTCCCTCAACCTACGGCGCTCCCTCTACAGCATCCATGTCGTCCTTCAGCTTCTTTAGAGGTTCAAGCAAGTCTCTGCCCAAGAACAAAGGTCCCTCGCACATGTNCTTTATTGTATGCGCTATGGCGTCCATAGTCTCGGTCCGACCCGAGCCGCCAGTCAACCAGTACTTGTCGCCAGCGGACAACTATATCACCACCAATGATTACTCCATAATGCCGCCCCCAGCTGCGCTCTCCTCAACCTACGGCGCCCCTGCAAGCCGATACTCCGCCCCCTCCTCCATTTATGGTGCACCTTCTAGCACATACTCTGTCCCCTCCTCCACCTATGGCGCTCCTAGCGGGTACTCCTCCCCTCCCTCAACCAACGGCACCCCTGCTAGAAAATACTCCGCCCCCTCCTCCACCTATGGTGCACCTTCTAGCACATACTCTGTCCCCTCCACCACCTATGGCGCTCCTAGTGGGTACTCCTCCCCTCCCTCAACCTACGGCGCTCCCTCTACAGCATCCATGTCGTCCTTCAGCTTCTTTAGAGGTTCAAGCAAGTCTCTGCCCAAGAACAAAGGTCCCTCGCACATATACAGCACCCCACACGTTGCAAAAACAGGTGTAATCTTTGGCACTGCCCCGGATTCCATGTATGGTGGCCCTGCTGNTACAGCACCCCACACGTTGCAAAAACAGGTGTAATCTTTGGCACTGCCCCGGATTCCATGTATGGTGGCCCTGCTGTTAATGACATGGTTCTTTCGCCCATGTATGGAGTTCCAGGATATGCCAGATACCAACCCACCGAAGACGACATGTCTGTAAGTTTTTCAGGAAATATGCACTTTTATAGTGATGCCCAGTTTACAAATGATGTTTTCTATTTAATAGATTCTAACTGTTCTACTTAATAAGTGACTGCAAAAATTTACGATTTCAGTGATTTATACGATAAGCTTTACTGCGAAGTATTCTGTGTAATTAACCTGGCTGCTCTCTGAATGGTCCAGGTAACACTTAATCCACTCCTTGATTGGTTGCAGATCTTCTTAGACTCGAGTCTTTAAATGTGTCCTAATTAACAATGGCTAAAGTTTCCCCCCTAAAATAAGAATTGTTCTCAACCACATTATCACATATCTCTTAATGCAACTATAAATGTTAATGTCATTTTGTATTTTAGCATATTTGCTTTTATTTAGATATTAATAAAATATAATTAAGAAAATTAGAATGATAGTGAATTAAAAAATAGTAATTAAGGTTTTTTGGCTTGGAATATATCATAGATATATATATCATAAATATATCATAGATAGATATATCATAGATAGTTATGATTTTAATGTAGCTACCGAAACGTAAAAACTAATGTAACCCCCCCCCCNAATGTAAATATTGTGGGTGGCTATTTTCAAGCTATTTTCAAGTTCAATTTATGTTATTCCACGAAAAATCCTTCGAGTTGCGTGTGTTTGTAGCATATATATCTTTAATGCCAATCACTGAATTAAACTTTTTTTATCGTAGTTTCCACATATATGCAATACATGCCAGAGAGACATTTCTCGGACGTTCTGATAAGAAAAAATATTTGCTGACCATATATGTTTTGGTTACTCTAAATAGTGACTTTTCACACATAATCAGACACTATTATGAATATGTATGTATTATGTATTTATGTAATATTAACAATCTGCCTAATTGTACGTGAGAATTTACTTAGAGTTACCAAACGTTTAATTAGTACTTTGATCAGTCATAATCAGCAATTCTAGGAATAATAATCCAGCATGTACCACATATGAGAAAACTATGATAAATGATGTCCAAACTAGTGATCGGCATGAAAAATCAATACAGCTACAAACATTCAACACTCAAAGCAGTTTGCTTTGGTTACCATTGTACAAACTGGAAAACAATCCACCAACAGTATTCACTAAGTTTTTTGATGACGGCGTGGAAATTTTAAAGTAAACAATCGGAACATTAAGCATGCGACCTAAAAAGATGTCGCATGTTTAATGTGCATCTCGTTTGTCGCCCAATTATTTTACATTTTTGCTATTAGGGTTATTCAATGGGCAATCCTAAACAAAAATTTTAAGAACTTTGCAATTCTGCGAATTTCAAGATATTACTATGTAAAACATTTTGCCCCCCGATGATATCACTAAGGAAAATGCTATAGTTAGATACTTTTTGCTTAGTTATAAGGTAATATCAAATTCCTTTCATAATTATGGTAAGAATGTTCTAGTTCGAGTAGCCAAAAAGTTGTGGAAATCGCAACTTTATTTTCTGCTGAACAATGTTTTACTTTTATGTACATAATGATTAGAAAGTGTGGGGATGTGCATGTGTGTATATATATATATATATATATATATAATCATCAAACTGCAACATTTTTTCTTCATTACAGGGGCAAAACAACCATCGTACTTGCACAATTCAGTATGTTAAGTGGAAAACATTTTGTAAACATTGACAAAATACAATTTTTATTTTATTTTATGTCGTCAGATTATTGTACGTTTTTGGTCATGGGCTTTTTATATTATTACTTTCTAATGAATAATTTATTTCTTCATAAACATTTTTATTTATGGATTTTTGTTAAAATTAATTAAGCTCATATATTTTAAATGGCATGATTTCAAAACACATATATACTTATATAGCACAGAAAGTGTAACAATATTTGTATGGCAAGTACATAAGCAACTCCACAATATATATAATGTTATTTGCTAAAATTATTTCACGGTTTATTCAAAGTGAGCAGCATTTGTTAGGTATATATAATATTGAATTTTGGTTCACAGATTTCCATCAAGGGTTCAATATCCACGATCTTCTGTTTAACCTTTTCCTGTCATAAGTTCTGTATTGAAAGGTTTAATAAGATTTTTCCCACAATTCAGCAGTGTGACAGCTTCTCAATCCTTATCAAATTGTTACATACCACTGATTTTTAATGTTTGACTAAAGCTTTAAGGAAAAATTATTCAATTTTTTGTGGGCGATTATTGAAATGGTACTAGAAATACTAGTCAATCAATGCTAACTTTTGGACGTTCAAATAAGTACAAATAGGCAGCATGAAACATGTAAACAGAAACTACAATATTTCAGATAAAAATTTACTTAAACATACATATGATCCTGATTCAGTAACTCTTTTATGTTAAATGTGTAAAATTAATTTTTTTATTCGTATTTTTTTTTCAATTGTTTGTAATAAGATTTTAGAGAGTAAAATCAATTAATAATATTTTCTTCTTATGTACAAGTTTTGAAAAATCAGAATGGGAAAACGATAAAATAATAACTTTATAATAAATATATATTTGTTTCGTTTTTTAAGGAATAATTCAATAATCAAATTTATTACAGAGATTGTAATACAGGTTGAGAAAAATTTCCATAAATCGAAGATTGTCAGGACTGATCCCCTATGGTGTTAAACGTTTATTTCTGAACCAACAAGAGCAGGTTGAATAGTGAGCGGGTGTTGCTTGCAGGAGCCGGCCAACTACCAGTTCTCGTACGAGGTGCAGGATGCGCAGTCGGGCTCCGAGTTCGGCCACCTGGAGAGCAGGCAGGGGGATACCGCCTGGGGCTCGTACAACGTGGTGCTGCCCGACGGCCGCAAGCAGATAGTAGAGTACGAGGCCGACCAGGGAGGCTTCCGCCCCATGATCCGCTACGAGGAGCCGCGGGCTGGCTACGGCAAAGGAGCGCCCGGTCCCTATTAGTGCTGCAACCTCACACACACCGCGCTCTGACGTCACTGCGTGTATCCATTGCGAGTAACTTTGTTCAACGAATGTGATCACTTATGGCAGGAACTACCTCATTCCAATTAAGGGAATCGATTTATTTATTAACATACAAATATGACTATCATTTCGAAAACCTTTTGTAGTTATACATTACTTATTTCTGTATTCTGTTAATGAACCAATAAGCCGACATTTAAATCGTATATCTGAAATTCGAATTAATTGTTATTGGTTTATTAATCGTAAAATTTTTAACATGTATCTAACTACTTATTTTGGTAGTGATTTGCTATGTTTATAATCATGTGGTTAAAATTGTATTTATAAGATAATAAAGTTTTTTTTAAGAAAAATTTGGAACAAGGATAATTTTTTATTTTAATACACATAGTAATCCTTCGATATAAAAACCCTTATTTAAAGAGCTCTTGGAATACAAAAAATAACGCCTAAGTTAAATTTATTATCTCGGCTATCACATTGAAAATATAGATAATAATTCCACAAATAATATATTACCCACATAAACGGGATATTATAACGGAATATTCCTCTGAAGTCAGAGAGTAGAGAGTCTGTTGTCAACACTTTCTGAAACGAAATAGAATTTTTCTTTTCTATATGTATGGTTCTATATATGTATATGTGTGTTCATGTTTACAAACCCACAAATGCGTATATTTGTATGTACACAGGAAGAATCGTGGCCAATGATCAAAATTGTAGGATGTCATAGAAGAAAATAATAGTTATAAATATGGGTCCCATTCATTATGTTTATGACGATACAGTAGTGCCCACAATACCTTAACACTTGACTTAGATACTATGGATTAATGTTTAAAAATCATTTTGGAAGCACTTCTATGTGAAAGTTGGATACAAACGTGGGATGTATTTCTGGATCATATTCGGGATCATACAGCGATTACCAATTATATCCACCGTGAACTGCATTGCACCTACCCGTACTAACATGTTTGTTGCTACAGAGAATGGTATTCTTAAATACGTATTATTGTCACACACTTTTCAGTAAATACAGGCAGGCTTCTTGTTTCGTCATATTGTAGCAATAACCCAACCGCTTGCCAGTCGCCATTCTTTCTTTAGGAGTGTTTCTTACTGAAGCAGAATTTTGCTTACAAATTATGGCATTTATGTTAAAAATTTTATTTTAATATTTGCGGTTCTGGAAGGACCTCTGACGTTACTTCAGCACATTTTTAAATTGTGGAGACTTCAAGCCACAACGCCTGTCTGTGTTCTTAATTTTATACTACGTTTAATTCTGTTATCGGGACAGTGTTCTAAAATATATTTTCAAATCTTTTTTTTCCCTTTATTCTAGCTTGTTATGAGCTGACAATCAGTCAGTTTATTGATTTGATCATTTTTTAACTTGCCCATTGTTTGTGCGTTACACGTGTAACGAGTTCCATTGCCCGAGAAATATAAATCAAGGTTATGTTCCGGTGGCTATGACGGGAATAGTAGCCGGATCAGACGATCAGTAGCGAATGCAACTGGCCCTTTTTTTGGAAGTAATTCTAGCTCACTGTTTTTATCGAGTATCAATATGTGTTTCCCATTTGATAGAACCAAGTTCTCAGTAGCTCTTTAGAGTTTATTCGTACTTCTGTGGATATCGAGCGTCGTAATAGTGTTTCATTCTATCTTTATTTCCTTTTAGTTTATTTAATAAAGATAAATGTGTGAACAATTAGAAGGTATCCATTTTATAAATTTTTTATATCATTACAATGTAAAAAATAATTTTAGTACTGACATTTTTTTTAGTAGAGTTGGTATGTTCTACGGCGGCTGTCTGGCAATAGTTCCCATAAAAATACTATATTGCTCAAAACATATCAATATTTCCCGCGAAAAGCAGCTTACTTCATGATCTTTCTTCGCAAATGTCAAGCTGTATAAGTTTTGTAGAACTGAGGTTCTAATGTATGAAGAAATGACATTTTTATATTTGAAGGCTTATTTTACTTTTAGTACTTTCTGTTTCATTAAAACATAATGCTGCTGCCGCGTGTAAAATATTAAACAAGAACTGTATTAACCATGAACATGACGATCAAGAGCTCGCTTACTGCGGGATGCTATCTCCTAGGAATCTTTCAAACCTCTAAGTGACATTTTAAATATAAAATTTTTACTGTTATTTAATTTTTTTTATTTTAGCACAAATAATTTTGTACAGCTCACAACCACGTGTTAGTTTAAAAATTAGTTATAAAATAAACTTACAACTTTTCGTGTCGATTTTTCTCGTTATGTCTCAATACTTGTCAATGCTGATCAATTCCGTTGCCTCTATTTGTACCAGGCTTTGAATCAAACATTCTAGACCATCATTACACTGAAGAGAGAAACACAGGGATATCCGTCTAATACCGGGCTACATCTGCCTGGTCACTATGAGCTCCCTGAATAGTCCGTGAACAATCAACACCATATCTTCTCAAAAACCATTCACAATTCTGTATTATTAAATAGGTATAAGTGAGGGGGTCAGAGCATCGCCGAGTCTCAGATGCATGTTTCTCTAATCATGATTTGTCGTTTCTGGAGGTATGTAATGGCAATTGTTCAACAAGAAGATGTCACGCCAATAAGGATGACTACAGGACATAGCTAAATGCAATACGTCGTAAAGTATGTGCACCGAACGTCCATAATTTACAGACATTTTAAGACATAAGAGTGAACCTCGTGCATGCCAGCTGAACACACCTAATAAAATTACTGAAACAAAGCCAGCTGGTAGAGTCCCTTGTTGACGCGTGGGGTCCATTGAGTCATTGGGTTCTTCAAACATGCGGTCTCTTCCAACTGCCCGAATCAGCTGTAAACATAACTCGTCAGATCTGGCTTTGCTTTTCCAGTCGTCAAGTGTCTAGTATTTTTTATTGTCGTGAGTGGCAGTGTCCCAGAGTCCGCAATACGTGTATGTATGTGTCGTGTAGTTAGCAACAGTACTCTTGTTGGGAGTCGTCATCTAAAGACCATATCGTTCATGGCACTTTCACAGATCTTACACTGGTGTGCGGCAAGTCCTCAACATTGAATACCGGCGTTAATTTCTGCTTGTTGCTTGAAGCAAGACGTACTCTTTCAGCATATTTTGACGGCGATAATGCTGATGAAAATATGATAATTTAGCATAATAATCGCAGTCGAGAAGTACCCAGAAAGTGATCTGTTCATTTGAACAAAACTTTGCAAGGAAAAAGTTTGCAAATACAAATTACTATAATTTATACAAAAAATCTTAAACTCACAAATGATTCTGACATATTCGAGATTATTTTACGATAAACCTGGAAATCTAAAGTCTTACTACAAATTTCAACAAAGTCAGTGAAGTTATCTCTAAATATACAAATCAGCACCGCTGTGTTTACTAAATCCTTTGAGTAATTTACTACACTGATTACGGCGCTATGCGGCGTTTACCATGGTTATCGGTGTTACCGCCGATGACAAGTGGTCCCATTCCGCCAAGCTTCCAATTCATGATGGTACCAGCTACATATATCTACAACACTAACCACGAAAATAAACTTGACTGAGAAACAGGTAATTATTAGCAAAACAAAATATGAAATTATTTTATCCACTTATTATGTAATTCTGCTAGATTTTCTTTGAAACAATACAAATATTTATTTTCCAATATTTAACTTTTTTCTTCTGATATAGCTAGAGAATTAAAGTTCCTTCCAATTTCGTATGACGCCATGTTTCGTTGTCCAATCTGATTAGGGAATATGAAGTCAATGGTGACTGCACCGCTTCAAGTGGCAGCCACAGTGCTGGCGAAATACAAGCACCTCGACGGCCAACGCTTCTATTCGGAATCTTGTAGAGTGCGGATGGTAGGTTGTGATGCTTCTTGGCGACGAGATGGTGACCCATTCGATGGAGAGCATGCGGGCAAACAGATTATGTACTACACCCTACTTCTTGCTGTATACATACTCACATTTCAGCAATAGGTAGGAACATCAATAATTTTAAAATTGCTCTTTTTTTTTAATCAGTCAACGTCTAATTATAAATACGTGGCTTGTAGTCGATAAGAATTTTCTTTCTCGCTGTGTAGGGTATGATACACGGGATGTTTCAACAGATGTAAGTTATTATCAAAATAATTTTTCATTATAAAACACGTAATTCAATGATATATTTTTCTTTCGACTTTTTTTCAAAATTAAACAACGGAGAACGAAGGAAAAGCAGCCCTAAACGAAAACGTTAATGTAAACATTTTTAATCAATAATTAATTATTTGTGGCATAGTATAATGGTAACATTCACTGCGGCAGAGAAAAAGATTCTTAAATCATTAAATTTAAGCAAATAATAATTACAAACAAAATGTCAATAACAGTATTTTACAGTCTTGTATGTTCAGTATTTTCCAGTCATCCTTCAATTGTAAATCTTACTTAAACATAATGATTAAATTCGTATATTCTTAACATGGGCACATATTTACTAATAATTATGAGAGGCAGATTAATTTAAAACTTTAAAGCTTTATAAAATGGAGCTACCCTCCGCAAATTTCGAGTAAAATCTTCTTATTACTCGTCAATTCGAATTACCATGAGGGCAAAACTCTTTGAAATAGAAATTAATCGCTGTCCGTGAAACAAACTTCAATCTCTATATTTTACTAAGTCTGAAATCTGCGAGACAGAAAAACCTAAAATCATTAACGAAAATTTAATTCAGCCTTGGCGAAGTTACATGATACATAGATCTCTGGGATGAATATAATTATGACTGGGGTAGCTCAGATCATGATGGGGCAAATACGAAAGCATACATTTATTAAAAATGAATTCATTCCATCTTGTGATACCTACACAGATTTTATGACTTCAATTTTCACTTTAATTGAATTTGATCCACTCCTCTCCTGTTAGCAGATTTGCTTTTTCTATTACGAAACCAACGTGATGCATTATTCAAAACTTCTAACGTAGATGTCTTCTCAGCTGAGCATATGTACTTGTCAACGAACAATTAGAGCCATTCACGTGCAGAGTTTCCACAGAGAGACTTTTTAAATTGTTGTTTTTGTGGTTGTGGTTTAACGTATTTGCTACTAGATTTGTATAAGGTTTCTATTCTTTTGAATAACATGCATCTAAGAGCTAGAGGACATGGGTATTACAGGGTGAGTGTATTTACCAGTCCTCCGATTTTGCAACCTATTAGAATTTATTAGTTATTGAGTTATATGTTTTATATTATAAGTGGGCGGTGCCTTATTTTCTTAGAGGCACGAAATAAAACATAACAATTTCATTTAGGTTTATCATAAACAACTGGTTCTATATTCTGGCTCTAAGACTGCCGCCAGTCACTGTATTATCAACAACAGACAAGGCATTTCTTCATGTGTAATGCATACCATTGTGTACACTATCCTCCAATTTCCCTAAACTTTTGAAAAATAACAAACACCAGATTACCCGCCTGACCTATTTTCGAAATGTTCCGGTAAAAGATGTCAATTTTTTCGTCAACTGAGTGTTTGTGGCGAAAAAAAAGTGACAAGTCACATTTTTAAAGATTTATTTATGTAGGTAGGTCCGATTCTTCCATTTTATCTGCACGGATATGCTTCTTTCCTGGTAATTAGAATATCCACGAAATGTTGTTAAATTTTGAACATTGTAAAATTTCGAAGCTCTTGACCAAAGTGCAGATTAAAATATATTTTAATACTTTTGATTGGATCTGGAACACTGACTAAGCTATAAGAAATGTGTGAATATATTATAATAATATTTTCTGCAACTACTAAGCCTCATTATGAAAAGTGGATTGTTGTTACTCAGGGACAAATATATGATGGCACAACTTGATTGGCATCAAAAATGTTTCCTTGTACACATTTGTGTTAATGATTCATGCAACATTTATATAAATGTCTCACAACTGATGGGATAACATGTCTTATTTGTTTTTTCTGTATACTGTATTTTTCCAGTTTTCTTGATTTGGTCAAATTTGCCCTGCCATCATAATAGCCGTACAATAAAAAAAAGCCCATTAAATGTAAATTTTTTATATGGTTTTCGTAAGTTATAGATATAAGCAAAAGGAAGCACAGGCGAACTGATTTGCACTTTCATATATGAGGCACTATTTTGTTTAAAATCTAATTTACGTATATACCGATATAAACATGTCTTCTAAAAGATATCAAGGGTTAAATGTTACTACCGACTCAGAATAACTAATTGATTTTTTAATTACCTGCCAGCATTAAATATGCACATGGTAGACATGGTCGCTTTCAAAACTTAGTGCACATGCTTTTTTATAATATGGAAATTGGAATGTCTTAAAAATTAAAACATAAAATGTTGGTACCCGTGTTTAACCAAAAATGTGTAAATATTTGTGACATTTAAACAATAAAATAATAAAACTTTTATGCTATATTTTATTTTAATCAATTAAAAAATATGATTTATCTATGACATAACACCGTGAATGAACAGACACTTCACCACAATTACTATTTTATTCATCTCCAAACAGTTGATTACACAACCTTTGCAATTGTTCCAGGGCTTTACAAGTTAACATGTATTACCACTGGCAGATATACTTCATAGGATCTCAGTTTTAAAAGGGAGAAGAATCGAAACACGCTCACTCAACTCGCTACAAGTATCTTTCTGTAAAGAAAGCTGATTATATCAAAGTCTTTCGTAATACCGGTTGTACAAGTATGAAGGAAGTTTTACGAAACGTGCCTGGATATAACGTGCACTGATGTTGGCCCATCGCCCATTGCTTCTCATTGTCGTATTTCAATGAGATTCAGTAAGTGGGTACACAATGTTTAAGTAGTTAAATTGTAATAATTTTTTACATAACAGTTATATCAAAGAATTGTAAGAAAAACTATATAATTGTGCGCGTTAATCTAAATTTATGTAGTTTTTTAAAAGATTTATAGAACACTAGAGAACCGGCCCGGCTTCACCCGGGTACAATTTAGTTTTAGAGTGATACACTAATAAATATATTGAGAAAAGACGATTCATTTATATGAAAACATAATTATAAAATTATGCTATGTTGACCTAGGTTTTAAACTAATTATCGCAACCCAAAAGGAAGGAAAATTTTTTACCCGATAACCAAAAAGTATGGTATTGTTTTTGGAGTGTATCTGTACAACTATCGCGTAGTTACAACATTTCCGCTTTCCAGTGTCGTTGTATAAAAATCAAAACGTCAGTTTCATCAAGTTGTAGCTTTAGAAATAAGTGTACCTAGGTACTACTTTTTGCGCTTGCCTCAGGGATCTTAATCGATCACCAAAGTTAAGAAACGTTCCCAGCGGCACACATTTGGATGGGTGACCATTTAGTGGCATAACATCTGACCGCTTCCGGGCTTCGGAGGGCACGTTAAATATTCGGTCCCGGTTGTTATCGATTGATAGCAGTCGTTAAGCCATTTCAGAGGTCCTTGGGCAGCCTGATAAACTCTGACACCAGAGGAAAAAAAAATATACCGGTTAAGTCCCCAGCCGTTGCAGAATTATATTTTGTTGTTATTTCACAGGAACCAAACAATTTTCTGGGATAAAATGAATTCTTTGTCCTATTCCAGGATCTAATGTTCCCACGTACCAAGTTTCATC
Organism: Clitarchus hookeri; assembly: GCA_002778355.1. Lineage (NCBI taxonomy): Eukaryota > Metazoa > Arthropoda > Insecta > Phasmatodea > Phasmatidae > Clitarchus > Clitarchus hookeri. The sequence goes on from NQII01000105.1 coordinate 948,416, forward strand.
AAAATCCGTTCAGCCGTTATGGAGCAGAGTTTTGTTACGTTCCTAGCCGTTGCAGAATTATATATNGTTATTTCACAGGAACCAAACAATTTTCTGGGATAAAATGAATTCTTTGTCCTATTCCAGGATCTAATGTTCCCACATACCAAGTTTCAACAAAATCCGTTCAGCCGTTATGGAGCAGAGTTTTGTTACGTTCCTAGCCGTTGCAGAATTATATATTTTTTTTGTTATTCTACAGGACGCGTACAATTTACTGGGATAAAAAGTATCATATGTCCTTTTCCAGGACCTAAAGNTTTTTTTGTTATTCTACAGGACGCGTACAATTTACTGGGATAAAAAGTATCATATGTCCTTTTCCAGGACCTAAAGTAGCTACATACCAAGTTTAATCAAAATATGTTCAGTCGTTATGGAGCTGAGATCGGTCATGTTCCCAGCCGTTGCAGAATTACGTTTTGTTGTTGTTACACAGGATCCGTACAATTTACTGGGATAAAAAGTATCATATATCCTATAATAGGACCTAAAGTACCTACATACTAAATTTCATCATAATCCGTTCAGCCGTTATGGAGCTGAGTGGTAACAAACATACACACACAGACTTACGCATTCATAATATTAGTAGGATATAAGTAAAAGTTCAATTTAAACAAAAATAATGTCATTTTATGTTAACACAATTACAAAACGACTGTGTTTAATTATATGTTTAGGATACAACCAAGCACGTTATAGATAGGGTGATTTTTTAAAGAATTTATTCAATAAGTTTGAAGAAACTGCGAATAGGCTATTTTAAAAAACTTTTAATAATAATATGAACATGTAATTTCTATAAACTAATATGTGTTTTTTAATATTGTGAAGTAATTTTTATCTTGGTAATGTCCTAATTTACAGTTGTGTCAGTACCGGTAATGGCGGTGTAACCTCCCTCCAATCAATTCAATCAGTGTCTCCAATCTGTGTCTGAAAAAATCGCTTCTAACGATGTTGTATGGCTGCAAAATAATATTATATATATAAATGACTATAAATGTTTATCATTCGTGATTTCTTGATAGTACTATTCCGTCCTCGTGTAGAGTATTTTTTTAGGTATATGTTTTGGAGACAAAATTAATAGTTTCGTCAAAAAAATTTATTTAAACATTTTGCAACGCGGCTTAAGAGCGAGATAGGCGACCATATTAAGGTATTCCTTACATATTGGTTTTATGTATTTTCACCGTAGTTTACATTTCAGATCTAGTATTTGAAACTGGTTGGTGGGTTTTCCTTTGGAATCTTCCGTTTAACCCGCTCCTTCATTCCGGCGCTGCTCCATACTCACATCACTTCACCTTCACCGGCTCTCAACACTCCAATTTTAGAGTCGCCCAAATCTCTTCCCTGAAAGTGTTTGAAAACGAGGACTGCCAAGGCGTATGGCATATCTTAGCAATTAATTTTTTGTTCACAATATTTCGCCTATGTTATTTTGTTGTATATGTAACCTTAATAAAGATTTAATCGTTATTTATTAATTTTTTCAGTCTCACATAATAAAACACACACTTAAATCAGTCCAGTCTGTTTACAGAGATTCTGTAAAATAATTATGTGTATAATAATAATATTACAATGTTGACATTAATTCTTAACAGTAAGCTTTAAAGATAAATTAATAAACACAAGATGACAAAGGATATCATCTTAAGCGCCTACTTTGAAAGTTTTACGCGTTTAATGCTCAGAAGCAAGCGAGCTATAAGAGTGACACTGGCACATGTTCCTAGTACCCCATCGCTCCTACACGCATGGCGCTAAACCAGTGTACAGTGTTCCCGTAGTGCTGCGTGTCCCTGTGGGATTTCAAGCGGAGACCCTGTCATTTTATTGCTAAAAAGTCTGAAGCAATGCTCAGTGCAGGTCCCTGTGATTGTTTCGTATGTTTCCAGTCAGTATCTTAAGAGATAAATTAGTGTAAAAAAAATAGAAATTTTTAGCTATTTCAGAGTATTTATAAAGAGTTCCTTTTTTTCTCATATCGGTATAACGGGAACTCCGTTTAGTTGTTCCGTAAAAATAAACCCGGATTTCATACAACTTGCAACGCAATTCAAGCATCGCGTAGGCGGCGCTCTTAAGGTGGACACTGCCCGCTGCGCGCGTAAGACAGTCGTGATTTCGCTTTCCTTGGGGCCGAGTCATTTAGCAATCGTCAGAGGCGCATTCGAGAACGCCAAGTTGCCCAAGCTCGTCCCTAGGCGGCGATGATCCAGTTCCATCGCTCTCTGCCCGCGGGTCAAGGCGGCAGTTGCACCGGCAGCTGTGTGCTACAGTTTATTGAACACTCGGTGGGGGTGGAGAAAGGGTCCAGACAAGTCCTCCTATAAATAAGCTGCGTGCGAGGCTCTGGACATCAGTCGCAGCTCCTCTGTCTGGCCACATACAGGACTCTCTCACTACGACAATGAAGGTACAGTAGAGCAATATCTTCCTTCAGCCTTTTAGGATCAAACCCCTGAAAAATCACATCATTTATGACGAGTTTGGCTGTTTCTTAAATCTGTCATGTAACACACGCGTTTTTTACTTTCGTTAAAATGAAAGTATATTATTATTTTTTAAATTTGATCGTTATCTTATATTTTATCACTAAATAATAATATTTAATTTACATTTAATAGTAGCAAAAACCGACATAAAATAGGTGTGTTGGTAATGCCCAGTTAGGAATAGTTCTCATGCAAAATATTATCAAAAGAGTATGTACAAATGAGATGCGCTCTCCTTTTGGTATAATTTTCTAGCCTTTGTTTCCATAATGCGAATGAATAGCCTGAAAGTAGGACTTATGCAGAACTTTAAAATAGTTTGAATTAACCATGAATGGACTATAATTGATTTTCCTAAATTTTACTATATTTATGATGAAACTAACACACCCATATGTGTGAATGTAAAAACCCATCGCACCAGCCTGGACGTAAGATAATCGTTTACTAATAATGTTAAGTATTTTGCAATTTTTGTGTCCGAAGGAGGATAATAACTATCACTTGACAATGTCAGACCGTCATAACGTTGTATTAGCTTTTTCTGGACGCGCGGTAGATTAATGGCAGTCGCATTTCAAATATATATTTAATGCGTAAACTTTAACGTTTCATTAGTACACAGACATGCGTTTTAAAAGTACTGAATTGTTAAATGTTATATAGTAAATCAATTCTAATAATTTAAATTCGCTAGCTATCACAGTAAAGATAAAGAGCAAAGCATTAGTTCTACAAAATGAGTATTATGTGTTTTCCTGATCTTATATTCGTACAGCAATGTTAAAAATTCTGACCTAAGAGAAACAATTAAATCAGCGAATTTTATTGTAAATTCTGGCCCTTATGAGCTAAAAAGCACTTAATATGGTTTTAAAATGTCACATGCTCAATTTAATAGTGAAATAATAATGATAGCACAATTTAATGTTTACACACTTCTATGATATTCTAAATTATTGTTACAGGAAATGTTGCAGTTGTATTACGTAAATAGAAAGAGTATGCAAATTCCTTTTATCTAGGTTTATTGTTTGCTACAACCCTGAGTGTTTTCGTGACAGAATATTTTGGCGTGCATTAACAGCCACATTAAAGTAGGCATTCTGAACGCAGGGCATAGATGACGACACAAATTTCGCCAATAGCGTCTGGATAATATCAGAATTCTGAAAGTTATTCAAGGTTTGAGATAGCTGCTTAACACATAGGATATCGATAATTCTATTAAGCAACTTTTCTTCTATGCCTGCCGAATACTTATAGACTATTGTTTTGAGATAGTTATGCACTCTAAAGAAACATTAGTATGGTATCGTCAGCTTCGTAACAGCCACAAAACCAGCCTACCTCAAACTATCCATGTCAGTAAATCNAAACCAGCCTACCTCAAACTATCCATGTCAGTAAATCGTTGATTCAAATACTGTGTGGTTGTTTGGCGGAAATGTGGTGGTGTTGCGTAACGATAAAACCATGTAAACTGGGGAACTTGAATAGTAATACTTTTCAAAAAACATTTTTGAGGTTCTTCCAAACATTTCTAGTATTTCTGACAATCCAGTTGATGAGTGTGTATATGTAGGGTCCGATTTAGTTATTGTCAAGGACACATGCCCTAACATTAATTGCTTATTTCGGTTGGTGTCTACAAATAAATAGACGTAAATGTGATTATTTACTGACGTTAACCAATCATCAAGAAATATTAATTATTATGGGGTAGCCCACTGATCTATAGCATGAAAATTTAGTTTACATATTAGGTAAAGTTGTTAATTAATAGCGTCCAACAGGGCAGCGGTTTGGGAAATACTATTATATAAACAAACAGCACGCATGCTTTTAAATTGTTGCTCGTCTGCAACGTATAACAATTCCCTTCCCATGCATGGTGTGTGCACTGACCTTAAGTGTTCGACTTCTGCAAAGCAAGGTTACCAGAGTGCCCATTTGTCTTAGTCATTTGTCGATACCAATAAACAATGTATAGACAGGCTGTCAACGAGCTGGAGTGTGAACTGTGAAAATTTGAAATGCTTACCTTGCATTTCCTGTTGCTGCAGTTTATGTAAATTTCAGATTGCATTGGAGTAATTGTCTCAAAATACCCTTAAGGTATGAGTAACTCTAAAAGGCCATATATTTAGCAGCTTGCGATAAAAAAAGAGATAACCTGGATTCTATTAATCACAATTATCCTCGGTAAAGTTCCACTACCTTCTCACAACTTGGGCAAAAGATAACACCATTTTCGTCAAGAGAGCATATTAGCCACATTTAAAACGTGAGCAAAGAGGTTAAGTCTCAAAATTACTCAATTTTCAAACGAAATGTTGAACTAATGAAAAAGCTGATATTTCTATTCTTGCTCCAGCGGCTTATTGCCGCCACGGTATTTCCTTTAGAATAACAAACCATCAATCTTAAATATATGTTAATACTCCACACCTTTTTCCATGAAATTGCAGTTTTACAGACCCTTCCTACGACCGTGGTTACTCTGTGTGCAGGTGTACATCGCTATCGTGTGCGCTATGGCGTCCATGGTCTGGGCGCGACCCGAGCCGCCAGTCAACCAGTACTTGCCGCCAGCGAACAACTACGCCACCACCAGGCAAGACTCCTTTGTCCCTCCCCCAGCTGCGCTCTCCGACACCTATGGCGCACCTGCTGGCGCATACTCCACTCCATCCTCCACCTATGGTGCTCCTTCTAGCGCATACTCCGCACCTTCCTCAACCTATGGTGCTCCTTCTAGCGCATACTCCGCCCCCTCCTCCTCTTATGGTGCTCCAGCCTCCTCCTCCAGGTCATCCTCCACCTTCTCCAGAGGCTCCAACAAGGCTCTGTCCAGGGCCGGCGGTCTCTCGCGAGTATACGGCGCCCCAGCTGCAGCCAGAACCGGCGCCATCTTCAGCTCTGCCCCGGCTTCCACATACGGTGCTCCCGCTGGTCAATATGCCGCCCCTTCACCTGTGTATGGAGTCCCGGGATATGCCAGATACAACCCTGCTGAAGACGACCTCTCTGTAAGTTGTATACCGATTTCAAAATACACGTAGTTAATTGTCTTTCAAGAATGTGTTACATTGAACAAAATAATAACTTCATTTAAGTTCAGGGGTTTATCACCGGTTCCTTTTATAAGTCATCTTCTCAGAACAAAGCATTTTATAGTCCTCTTTTCTCTGTACTATTTAGGAATACAAAAATATATGTAGGTGCCTTTCTTGAGAGAAGAGAAGCATGAAAACAGAACACTTTTGTGGAGTAGAAAGTATATTCAAACAGTGACTTGAAATATTTTACTACAAAACGACGTCAATTTTTAGATAGTAAAACTATACGCAAAACCAGAACTGTCTTTGAAACTCGATTTTATCGTTTAAATTTCTTACCTATTTAGTAAAAATCTTATACTTCAGAACTTTAAATGGTTTGAATCACGTTAGTATCTTCAAACATTTGCGTAGAAATAATGTAAGCATTTGGCAGCACTAAGCCATGCATTCATTATAATTTTCACCATTTTATAGGTTTAGTCAAAGATGTATAATTAAGGNATTTGGCAGCACTAAGCCATGCATTCATTATAATTTTCACCATTTTATAGGTTTAGTCAAAGATGTATAATTAAGGATGTTTTTACTTATCGAAAACATGGAATTCTCTCGCTAAATTTCAATGCCTATTTTACAGTTTTCTTGGCATGTGTACAGTCTTCTGTGGCTGGAGATACTATTTCATTGGTCACGCCGACTAACAAATAGTGAATGCATATGCCACTTTTAGAGCAAAATTTTGACATATTTACTCTTCCTAGTTATTTAGCTCCCCTTATTTTTTCACACCACATTCATTTCCAACTGGCACACAATACAANATATTTACTCTTCCTAGTTATTTAGCTCCCCTTATTTTTTCACACCACATTCATTTCCAACTGGCACACAATACAATCTTTAATAAGTAACAGTTTTCAAAATGGCAATTCTAAATGGCACAAGCACTACCTAAATAGATAGGCTGTCTTTATTTAGCGTTCAAAAGTTTGTTTGTGATTTTCAATAATTGCAAGACTTGCATATTTTTTTACTTTAGTTTTATTTTAAATATTAATTTATTAACAGTTTTTCTGTCACATTGCAATAAGAGCTTGTGTCATTTTACACTGTAGTATATTAAATTATATAAACTTCAGCCGAATGTGGATTGTTTTCAATTATAATATTCTCCTTCGATTTAAATTAGATCGCCCACATAAAGTAATCTTGCTACCATGTGTGAAAGGTAAAATTGGACATATGTACAACATGTGACAGTTCTATCAAATCTAACATTAGTGGTTTTGTTTCCTAATAGTGTAATAAGCTTAATATTTAAAAAAACCTCTTGTAGTAAATGTAACAGAGCTTGTAACGTTTTTGAGAATGCATTTAATTTAGCCAGAGAACATGGTCCATGTTTAAACATTTAAATCAAAATTTAAATCGTATGCCATTATAGTCTTCTTTCACTTTAAATATTTTAATTTGAAACGAGGTGTTTCAGTGGAAAACATATATTTTTTTATATAAATAAATAATACTTAAGTAAACTAATTATTTTGTGCAAAAGAAACACTACAGAAAAAAAACCGAGAATGTCATATTTTAGACCATTTAAAAATGTATGCTAACGCAATGAAAAGTTGTGGTATATTTCAATCTTAATCTCTAAAAAAATTAAATCGTAATTCTTACATAATTACTTATAAGAAGCAACATAATCACATATTATAAATTCAGATATTTTAGTACTGATTTTGGCATCACTCTATCACAATGTTATGTAGCGGGAAATATTTATTTCCCGTTTATAAAACTAATACTACATTACAAAAAAAAGGAATCACCCACTGGCACTGAAATCAAAGATTTATAAATAAAAAGCAATCCGANCTAATACTACATTACAAAAAAAAGGAATCACCCACTGGCACTGAAATCAAAGATTTATAAATAAAAAGCAATCCGATGTATTATATTTATTTATTTATCATCTTCGGAAAAGTTCATACTATTGCAAGTTTTACATGGATGTTATTCAAAATTTGTTTACTTAAGAAAGATGTTTCTTCTCTGAACTGGCGATAGTGTGGAGAGTAAGTGAGCGGGTGTTGCTTGCAGGAGCCGGCCAACTACCAGTTCTCGTACGAGGTGCAGGATGCGCAGTCAGGCTCCGAATTCGGCCACTTGGAGAGCAGACAGGAGGACGCCGCCTGGGGCTCGTACAACGTGGTGCTGCCCGACGGCCGCAAGCAGATAGTAGAGTACGAGGCCGACCAGGGAGGCTTCCGCCCCATGATCCGCTACGAGGAGCCGCAGGCTGGCTACGGCAGGGGAGCGCCCGGCCCCTATTAGTGCTGCAACCTCACTCACACGCCACAGTTTTTTTGTCACTGCGGTCATTGCAATCATCACATTTGCTGCAAGGATACACTCACTTGCGAGAATCTTTTTCAACATACTTGAAACTCATTTGAATAACTTTCCCATGTCTTCTATTGTTACTGTAAATAATCCACCACATATTATAAACAATAACTTAATACTTTAAACTTGCTCTTTTTTAAAAAGTACTTAGGTTTTCTTTCCAGTTATGTAATTTAAATTATTTGAATTTAGTTATATGTAATATTAGTTATATGCTCTTACTCGAGTTCTTCATTCGGAATGTACACACGAACAATTTCTTATAGTGTATAAATCTGACATTCAGATTTATTAGCATCTATGTTTCTTAGAACTAGTTTTCTGATACATGCTCTGACCATTTTTCGGAAACATTTGGTATATCGAAGTGATTTTTGTGTTATATGTTGTAAATATTTGTTTATATGTNCCTCACTCACACCGCGCTCGTACGTCACTGCGGAGGTCTCGTATGAGACACTAAATACATCCACTTTATGTGATCATTTAATTCCTTAGACATTTACNTTTTGGAAATCTACGGGAAAAAAATTACTGTATACAAAATTTTTATATAAACCAAATTTTTTAAATAATAATCCAAAATATTTCCAATATTTTCCATTAACAGTATTATAAATGATAAAACTACATGAACTATTTGCCATACTAGCGGTTTAAAACTTTCTGAGACATTTACAAATTTCAAACGATGTATGGATATCTTTACAAATGATCGGTTGTTTACTAATTTATAAAGAATAACATGTTATTTTACACATTAAGTGTTTTCTGTATTTGTTTAATAACTTATTTACGTAATAGTGTGTATTTTATTTTATATTCTGTGAAAATATGTTTTATATTTGTTTGAATGTTAACTTTTTTTAATAAAATTCTGCATTTGAAATATATTTTCTTTCTTTATAATGACCCAACTACTGGTGCTCGTATAAACTTATATCCTTAGACAGAAGACAATATTTTTAATGGTATATAATCCTTTTTATTAATAACTCCGATAATATAATGCTCAGATGTATTGAAACAGAAACATTTTATTACTGGTTAAAACAGTTCTGTGAAAATATCTGCAATACATTTCAGTAGATTTCAATAAAAATAACCAATTTAAAAATTGTGAATGCCTTGGGTAAATGGGCTCTTATGAAATTATCTCTCAAAATACATATTTAAAAATTTCTTATCTCCATAACTTACCGATAATTGGTGTCATCGTCCATATAATCTGTCTAAAAAAACATATTCTTTTCACAGAAGTGCATCGTTGTTTGTATGGTGTGTTCAATATAATATCGCCAATTATATCTGCTTCATTGCATTGGTACGTAATTAATTTTTTAGTACATGTGTATATGTTTGCATTGCTGTCTCCCTGTGGCGTGATGTCCAAATCAAATTGCTAGTAATGAGATTTGATCATCTACCACGCATTCCAAGTGCCACTACTGCATATGTTCAAAAGTTTTAATAGCAAAAGAAATAAAGACAATAATATCCATGATGTTAACGAACGCCAAGTAAAAAATATATACTGTCAGGGATGACAAGTGAATGATTTCTGTACAGTAAATTTGTTTCCAGCGAAACTGTATGGTGAAAGTAAGAGATTTCTTAGCTCGCAATCGATGCCTCAAAAGAGTAGGACGCTAGTATGTATTCAGCACGCAGCTGATAGTGTGTAGTGTAATATAGAATTAGTAACTGCCATTTAATGAGCCAATAATTGGTTCCCATAAATAATTGCTAATTTTTTCAGCAGTACATTTTTAGTCTAAAAAAGTACCTCCACTGAGAGTACACATCGCCACCAAAGAACTACAATAATAAATTATTTAAGAGCTACACACCTGATTGCAGAACTTCTCAAGCAGAGATATCCATAGCTTATAACAACTGCTGAAAGTTGTACAAGTTGTAGCGATGGATCATCGGATATTCTACCAGCTCAAATATGTGTTGCGCGTTGCGATTGGCTGCATAGAGTTGAGTAGTACAGGAACTTAGTTCAATTTTCGTATAATTCACAGTCACATACTCCCTTGTCATAAGATGTGGCCAAATAAATAAGTAAAGCATTGCTTAGATTGGCTACTTGATTACTAGTATTGGTCCAACTCTACCGATCCAATGGTAATCGTATGTGGTGATAAGCCTGTGACGAGTTACCAAACTTGAGGAGTGTTATTCATACTGGCATCGCACGCGGTGCCATAAATCTAAAACTCACTTATATAATAATATTTCCCCCGACGTTTACAGAAAACACCTCTTTGTGGCGGTATTCCACCACTGCATTTGGAGTGTTGTCAGCATACACATTTAAGTTGTGATTGAATAGTGATTATTTTGATGTACGCTTTAGGTATGTTTGAGGTATTTTTTAACACTGATGTATGATTTGATACTGCACTATGTTTTGCGAGTGTCATATTTTTGCGAGTGTGGTATGCATATTAAACGACGCGATTCGAAAGCTCCATTATCAGTAGCAACGATGACTGTCTGAGTCTTATCGTGCGCTATTTCTTTGCACAGTTAGTTAATTGCGTGAAAATAAGAAGTCTCGCGTCGTATTATTTTTCGAATGACGAATGCAATACTTTTATGTATAACATATTATAAATAAAATATAGGCCTATATATGATATTTCAATCCGGGGATTGACAGAATAACACAGAATTTACTACCTATTAGTCTTGGGGAGCATTTCAATGTTAAACGTATAGCAACTAAATGGCACACTTTAATAAATTATGCATTCATATGGGTTGTAGAGAGTGTAGACAACCTGCATCCATACTTCTGAGATGCTTTAGTTCCCTATCCAGTGTGGTAAGAGAACAATCCAGAAAATGGTATAAATGGTATCTTGTACTTTATTTTCAAAGTGTAAATGAGATGAAGTGAGTAAGAATTTGTAAATAAAAATATTTGTTTCATTAATTGTATTTTCTGTTTTAAAGATATATGTGTAAACATTTATTGCACTCTACCTGAAACTTTGTTCTCGGTTAAATAGAGCATTATTAAATTGTATGAAATAACAAATTCATATCGGGCATATATATTCTAGTATGGCCACTGATTCGTGCGATCGTCAGCGTATGCGCAATAAATAATATTACCAACTCCATGTTCATATACTCGTGAATTCTGTACGAATTACATCACATTCGTTGTAGGTATGGCTATAAATAAAGGAAGAAGCAATTTATATGTGGAACTACAAGGAGGTATTCCAGTTCTCTGTTTCTTCTATATCGTCAACGTTCCGGTATCTCGTCGAGAAATGCGTGCACTGGTCGGGGATTGAAACCGGGACTATACAACTGAGGCGATGTGTTCAAATTGCTAAGTCGGACCCAGGATCTCTTTGGTGTAACTCTTTAAAGTATTTTATTTTAAACAAAATATGATATGAATTTTTAAACTTATCTATTAAACAATTAGTTTTGTTTTAATATCTTAAAAATTTAATTTTTTTTATTTATAACTATGAGTTCTGAAATTTTTTTGAGGAATTGTTAATGTTTTAGTTTTTTTCCATTTTAAAATTTTTCGGGAAGTTTTATGCTAATGTTCAAGGCCACCAAAATTGAAGCTCACTAATGGTCGAGGTCCGCAGGTAAAGATTATACACATTTCACATGGACTTAGACACACTTCAATGACATAGCATGGAAAATAGGGCAGTCTGTTTTACACTTCACCCCTCAGAAGAATGCCCAAAACTATGACAATACTCTACAGACGATAATGCGAAATATTGTAAGTGGAGTCATAGGAAAAATGGCTAAAAAGTTATCTAAATTTCACGTAAACCACCAACTGCTTGTTATTGGTAAAAATGGTTATTTAATCAGCAAACAAATGTTCCAGTATTATTATAAATAAAATATAATTAAGATACTTGAACCCTTCACAAAATCTCACCACAATTAACCTCTGGTTTAATATGTATAAGCCACCCGATTTTCAAGAAACTCAAAATGCCAACCTCTTTAGTTTAGTTGAGACGCGAGCGTTCAAAGGAAAGGGATTTTGGTTTTAATATCGGACAATTTAGTTATATGTTTGCTGTTTATACTCGTAGGTTTAGAATTAGTTTAATATATAAGTTGTCTTGCATTTTACCAATACGCTACAAAGCGCAGTTTTAAAGAGCAAGATTTTAAAACTCATAATTATCGGAAACACCACTTGAATAAAAATTTACCGAAGCCTGTAAAATTTTAAAGCAATACATAATTTTGTAAACTTCCACTATCTTTTCACGTGAGAGTGCTGCATGTATCAGCGTATGTGAGTCTACACTCAGAATCAGCTTCTCCTCAAACGTTTAGTAATTACTTTGTGACAATATTGATCATTCTTATAACAGCACTTAAGAAAATGAAAAATAGCATACTTCATAAGCTTGTTATGAGTTCTTTAGATACAACTGCGAAAATGAATTCACAGTATGTGATGACTGAAATTACCGAATGATGACGTTATAACTTCAGTACAACTCTTACGCTCAGTAGCTAACAAATAGTTTTCGTTAGAAACAGGGATGAATGGGGAAGTATTGGCGCACTTAACATCGAGGTCTTGAGAGCTGGTGAGGGTTAAGTGAGTTGGTTATGGAGCAGCGCCGGAATCCAAATGTGAGGGGAGCGGGAGATCCCCGAGAAAACCTGCGGGACAACTGCATCGTCCGGCACGATTCCCACTTGCGAAAACAGGGAGTGGCCACGCCGGAAATCGAACCCAGTTTACATTTGGTGGGAAGCGAGTGCTCTAACTGCTGTGGCTATAAACATGGATAAAGGCGAAGCGAACGATAAAACTGCATATATTAAATATGCCAGGTGTGTATTTTACATGCCAATAATTATTAACATACTTATACTGGACCTTGGACATATCCGTGTCAACAGAAAGTGTAAATTACAGTGAGAGTATAATAAAGTAACTTCCAGACTGTTTAAAAGCAGTTTAACAACTATTGGTCTTATTGACAAAAGTAGGAAATTTAAATTTCCACATGAAACCAATAATAAAAAAATTTTCTTAGATTTAGTTAAAAAAATTTTAAAATAAAATAATGGCTCAAAATTAAAATTATAATTAATTAAAATAAAGGAAATTTATTGAATAGCTTTGCGAATAAACTTCTGAATTTCACATAACTTTTGTGACTAGTCTGCCTGATAATAAAAACTAAGTCATAATATTGGCATGCCTTCTGGAGAAGTATGCATTCACTAAAGTTTTTGTGATCAATGTTCAAAAGATAGTGCAGGGCAACAAGCTTTTCATTCGTTTCAAATCAACGCATTAGTAATATTTTCTAGGGATTGTACACGATCAAAGATTTTTTAAGTACGTAAATAAAGTAATTCGTCTAATACAAGTGTTCCTGATATACATTATAAACAAGCTCTACGTGACCAAGAACAGGCAAATTTCCAATTGTACCAATAAGCTTCCTATAAATCCAGATATCATCACCAAGCTCTAACTTCATCTTCTTACGGGAAAACAGAACAGGCGATGTATGAATGCCAATTACAACAGTCTGATCAACAACGCCTTCGTGTACCGGCACGGTCTTTCAACAAATTATATCACGTGTATCCATTTTAGCCCAACTATTAAACGTCTGGTTACCTTCATTATGACGTTTATGGAAAAAACAAAACTCCAAAAGTCCACTTCCTGCTTTAGCAATTATACCTTGCAAACTGAATCTGTACATAAAACTCAAACGAACATAACTCTCTTCTACACTGATGACCATGTGACACCATGAATCATCGTCCTTATCAACTTCATAATTCACCTTTAGAATATTACGATGCAATTTACGTGGGTAATAAGATCTTCTGGTAAGTTAATGTTTTCGTGGCATGTTGGACTTTAGATATCACTGCCAGCAATACGTAAGTAAAAAAACTTCTGCAAAATTACAAATTAATATGCAAGAGATGTAATTTGTAAAAAAAAAATTTCTTGCTAGATTAGATAACAGCAATTAATGTAATTATCTGTAAATTGATATACACAATACAAAAGAACACAGCTAAAATTTTGATTGCCAAAATAAAAATATACATATTTAGACGTAGGCTAAAGAATGACCTTAAACTATTCAGTAACACATTCTGAAATACTATTTTGGTAATCTTCCTAAACTGTAATGGAAGTTTTTAACCTATACACTGTATGTAAATAATACCAAACATCAAGCTGCAGATATAGGAATGTTTAGCGTTGCTACTATACAAAGTTGGGAACTTCCCTTCGCATTTGACTGTTTCCTGAGCAAATGCAGGAACGGTACAATGAATGTATAAGGGAAAAAATTACCATTCCCGCTTTCTCACTAAGTGTAAACACTGGTATGGTAAATTTCCGAATAATTTCTTATTGTGTTCACACGAACAATCATACAGTTAAATACAGTACATATTATATCGTCCACTATTTCACGCTCTTTAAACCTTTGATATGCTGGTTCTTTAAATGAGAACTGAGAAACCTATTTCCTGATGGGGTCATCTGGTGCATTTTAATCACGCACTGCAGCCACCAGAAATGATTTAGAATAGGTTCTGTAAGCAGAGACAGATAGATTAGACTCATAACGGATACGAATGTTGTAACCGATGTTAAGTTAAAATCCATGGCTAGTAGGGGCGTAAATTTGTAAAAATATTATATTTCTTAATAAAATCATACTGGGAAAGATTTTTTTTTTTTTTTTTTTTTTTTTTTTTTTTTTTTTGCCTTTCATTGAGACGTAGCCGTGATAGTTTTCTTGATAAGGAGACACTTGATCTCGTGATTTCAAATATAATATAAAACGAATACACTAATTTTGTAGTTTCTCCAGTCTCTTTGCTATTTTATCAGTAAGATCAATGTAAAAAGTAATCGAAAAAAGAAAAAAAAATTATATATATGGTAGTTAGTGCATTTTGTTATTATATTAGCAACATGCTGTGACCAATTTAATGTGCTGTTCAAGGCGAAAGCAAAGTGTTTAAAAACTTATTTCATTTTAATTTCTGCGTGGTTTTCTGTAACGATTTTTGGAAGTTTTGTGTAAGGGGATTTTAATTACGACTCACTGCTACCAAACAAAATAGTTTGTGATACATAAAGATTAATTACGAGTTCATATCAAGTAACCAATGTGAGACCGCTTCCTAGTCCGAGTTAAACCCAACTACATTATTGACAGAACCGGTGGGAATAAACAAATTCTAAACTGTAAATCAACAGTACATAAATGGTACGGAGCATATTTAATCTATTTAGGTAGATCATTCACATACAAAGAGAAAATAACACGAACAAGCACAATTCCTTTGAAAACTATGGATCTAACGTAATGAATTGAACGCAAGTGGCCAGCTTTAACGCTTTGATACCTGTTGGAAAGGTATGAATTAAGCCAAATCTAAGTATATTTTCATTCAGAAATAAAAATCTGCAACCTCACAATCGAAAGAACCAATATTCAGAAAAACAGGTCTTGAAACATGTCTTTTCTTATAATAACGTGCTCGCCCCATGGCTCTGTGAATATTAATTGGGATTCACAACAAATTAGAAACGCACTGTTCCCGAACAACGTTTATATACTACTTAGGCATTCCGTGGCAGCGCTCAGTAATACTAGGCACTTGCCGCGACGGAACCTCAGCGATTACCCATAAGAGCAATGTTAAATAATCGAAGTATGTACATCCGCTAAAACTGATAAAATACTGATAGCAACTTTCGGGAGCAGGCTGGCACGTCCCAACTTGCAACTGACGTTCAAGGTCAATCCTGTTTTCGGAAGTGTTAAAGGGATCTGGGGTGGAGAAATAAAATCACTTATTACATCATACACTTTATTAAGCACAATACACATACTGTACATTCAAGAGACATTATATGTTGGAAGACTTTTGCAATAAATGAACTTGTTGCTAATCGTTGGCAAGTCTAATGTCATTAATGTTTAGAAGTGCCGTGGAAGTACTGTTACTAGCACGAAAATCTGGTCGATATCCGTCAAAGCGTTTATTTGTATCGATATATGTAGCGTTTTTTTCTAAAACTGTATATTCAAAGCGCAGGCAGTATATAAATAGCACGTTGGTCAGCTTTTGAGAAATGCTTTATAATTTCAGTAACAGGCTTAACGTATACGCTTTTCAGGCACGAAGAAATTGTCCGTGTTAAAATGATAAGGTAAACAAATTTTAAAATAAACAAACAAATTGTGGTACAAATAATTAAATTACACAAATGGAACTGTTATCGGTACCAACTGACGAATTTTTTATTCTGCTAACAGCTTTGGTCACGCCCTTAAATTTAAGTTATGAAAATTTAATGTGTTATTTATATCTGTGTATTGCATATTTTAACTACTGATGTTACATATTTGACATCAGTAACCACAGGGATCGTATTGTTTAAGAAATGTGAACTCAAGTCGTTCGTTTTGATATCGCTTGTACTAGGCGAGTATATTCATTACTCAGCCTTAATCCCTGTATGTCTGTTGATAAAAGGTCAGGTGATAAGTTTCGGATACCCGCTTGTAAGGAATGAGCAAATTTAGCTTTACACACCTTTTGCGGGTTCACTGTTTTCTTAAAACTTAATACTCTTCACAGAATGTTTATGACATCTCAGTATCACGTTTTAGGGATTTTTTTTTTGTATAGCCGAAGGATTGTTACCCGTCGTGCCATTAATGGCAGGATATATTGAGTCATCCAGTGGGACGTAGAGTGCGTTACACATCGGGCCTCAAACGGGACGTGCACATTAAGAAGATGCTCATTAAATATTCATCATGAACAGAATACGCAATAGGAGACGAGGACAATGGTTTTGCTTTAACAATATTGTGAGTGTATATGGTTCTGACTCCTTATTTTGTAGTAGTTATCTTATCTAGTCTTCTGTGACCTAAAAATATACCCGTATCGATTTTAGCATCACTGATTCTGATGAACTCTTTTCTCGACCAAATGAATCAACTGCTGGTTTCATAATAAATCATTCTTGAACCTAGCTTTACATGGGAAAGCAATAACGATATTTGCTCTAAAAGCTAGACCATGACTTACTACGTCATTCGTACTTGGAAACGCTGATAATGTATTGGCTTTGGCAAACTGTCATCGCACGATTTTCCTGTTCGCCTACTGCGCTACTGCCTGAAGAAAGAGATGGCGTAGCCGACTTTCGTTTCAAAAATATCTGTGGTAGTCCTTACGTAAACTCAAACATTCTACTTAAAGGGGAGCTATCCCCAATACATTTAATTTGCGCATGTTCCTCCATAACTTAATTTCCCGATCCCAAGCTTGTCAAGTCACAGACATCTTAACAGTTATTTCGAAATACATCTTATTTTTCTCACGTGATTCGATTCAGATATGTAACTGTAATTGATGATTCCATCATTATTTAATCATTTCTGTCACACATGGCAAAATATTAATGTATCTGAAACAGTACAAACTCAAAATATTAAGTTAGGCCTCTATGTCATGTGAAATTTATTTTAACGTCCTGTTATGTAGTTCGAATACAAATATTTTTAAAAGCATCCATTATGTAAAAAATACTTCCTCTTTAAGTCAACTCACTTATGTTTCCTATTAGATGCTAAATGAACGGTAAGAAACATATATCCGTTGCGGACAGTTACTACTTGAAAGCCTAATTTTGACGAATCAGTGAAAAATATAACCTATATTTGCCATAATTCACGGCACAATGTCTTCAAAATGTAACTAACTTCAATACAAAACTTCAGAGAGTGACGTAATTCTTTCAAAACACCTCTAAGTGCTTGGGTTGGTAAGGCGTTAACTTCGAGAGACAGATATCCTATTTTGTGTCCCATTTACGCCATGGATCTACGTTTACGTTTTAGACTTAATTTGTGTAAACCTACTTTCATGAAGGACGCTGTCAAAAATGATTGTTTTAAATTATCAAACACATAAATATAGAAAAACTTACGTTTGTTTATAACGTGAATATCGCTAATTATAAATTTGGCTGAGTGCCTATAAGCAAATAGAAAGGAGCATAAAAAGTAAATTTAAACGAAAACCCACGCCTTTTACCACGGCCGCAGGCTGATATCCCAACAACTGGAGAGCTCGCCTCCTACTAACTGTGTTCGATTCCCGGTGGGAACTCTCGGATTTTCGCATTTGGGAAACGTAACGGGGGTTGTCGTTGGCCCGGGGGATTTCTAGGCGGTCTCCCGTTTCTCCAGCCCTCGCATTTCGCCGATGCTCTATCGTCACCTCACTTCACCTTCACAGGCACTCAATACCTCGTTGTTAATCGCCGGTCTAAACCTCTCAACCAGCCAACATCAATTCTGTGTCTCAAGCTAGTTTGAAACTACTGCGAGCTCTCTCGCAGTCGCATGAATAAAGGAGTGTTTCACTTTTGCTGAAGGCTGCAGGTATAGTCCATTCATTGTATCTTACAACATTTCCGAAGCCCTGCTAAAGTTATAATTCCAAGATATTCCTCCGGCTCATGCTAAACAAGTTTAACTAAATCTGGAAAATTACACCGAAGTAACAATGCGCTGCATTCGTGTGCACTCACTTTAATATTATTTTGCATAAGAATTATTTCTTACTAGGCATTAGGCCTACCACACGCCTATTTTCTCCCTTTTCATGTTGATATTAATAGCTAATGATATATTAACATTTTATATATGAAATATAAGTAAAATATTAATTTAATAAATAGTAAAATACTTTTATTTTAAGAGATTTATAAAACGCCTGTGATACATGACATATTTCGGAAACATAAATAGGATGATTTTTCAATGGTTTGATTAAATAACTATAAATAAATCGCTAACACTCTATAAATAGGATCTTTTTTTAAGATCATGTTACATATTTGTCACGTGGATGAGCACAGAAACATTACAAACATGACTGGACCTCCTGACCGAAGTAACCACGTGACAGTCACAGCTCGTAAATTGAATTATGCAGGGAAATGTCAAAAACCGGATCAACTCCGGTCTCCGCACCACATAATCGTGACGCCTGCATGCACTTCCACCGAGAACCCTGAAAATGTTTAATTGATAGTGACATTGTTGACTCAGTAGAGGCGGTTTGGTTAAAAGATTGCCTGCGTCAAATGTTGGGTGTAAATTCTTTCTCCTTCTACTCTGTGTGGCATGGTTCTAAAAACATCTGCCACATTTCTGACTCTTAAAATTGAAGTGCTGGTTGGTGGAAAATGGAAAATTAACACCCGGGCGCAATGGTGCTACATGAATAGAGGTTGTATTTAATAACTATGCAGGTTGTACACTGTATATGATAATGATAACAGGATCGTACACCTATGGGCGGAGGTACTGAACAACAATGTCAATATCTTGTGTAGTCTCCTTCAGCGAAGATGCAGTCCTACAGTCGTGCATAGAGACGATCATGAAGTTGTCGGATGTCATCTTGGGGAATAGTGTTCCACGCTAATTCCACCTGTTGATGCAATTTGTGGAAGTTTGTTGCCGGTATTGCAGACCGCACCAAACGCAATCTCATCATGTCCCACACATTTTAAATGGAGGACAGGTCGGGTGATCGTACTGGCCAGAGGAGTTGACGAACACATACGAAAGCGCGTTGGGTAACACGAGACGTGTGTGCACGAGCATTGTCTTCCTGGAAGAAGACATCTCTTTGGCGTTAGAGGAACGACAACAAAATAGGATGGATTATTTTCGGAATATAGCGTTCACTGTTTAGTGCTCCCTCAACAAACACCAGAGGCGTACGGTCATTGTAGGCTGTTGCCCCACAGACCATGATGCCTAGAGTTGGTCCTGTATATTGTCGCCGTAAACACTCTGGTTGTTGCCACTCTCCTGGTCGACGCCGCACTCGCAAACGACCGTCACTGGCGCCAAGACAGAATCTGCTCTCATCATTGAATACAACTCCGCGCCATTAATTCCTCCATTTGCGTGGTTCGCGACACCGTCCGAGGCGGGCTGCACGGGGGTAAGTTGTGAGAGGAAGCCTAGCTAGCGGCACCCCTGATCGTAGCCCAGTGTCCAGCAAACAGTTGGTGATGTTCCTAGCTGATACCCGGGGTGCAACAGAGGCCCTAATATGTGCGGCGGTCTCTGTGTGACCAGCAATGACTGCTCGTGTGATGCGGTGGTCCAAGCGGGAATCCGTATGCTGCTGCCGTCCGGAACCAGGTTGACGAGCATGTGCACCAACGTTGGACCACCGACACCACCAACGATGCACTGCAGACACTTCACGTCCTACGCGTTGGGTAATTCTTCGGAAGTTCCATCCAGCCTCCCTCAGGCCCACAATACGACCTCGTTTAAAGACCGTTAATTCCACGAAGTATGGTCGTCTATGCCGTCGTGGCATTTGTACAATGCTTACCACACACAGGCCGATGTTTGAAACTAGTCTTTCACCGAGTCAACTACAGTTGTATTGGGATCAGCGGTGTTATGCCTAGTACGAGGTTCCTACTGTGTCCACAGCACAGCACTGTTAATCATTGCATGTAGTGCCCTCTATCAGTCCCGCATGCGCATATGGTGTTTCTACGTCACAGCTTTAGTGGTGTTCATTTTTCATTTTCTAGCAGTGTATAAGATGACAAATTAAGATATTTTGCACACGTTAAGCTTGTTTGAAAATCTGTAACCTTGCTTTGCTTATCTTAAATATAGTATTAAAACGAAAAAAAAATGTTATTTAAAAACTCAACTAAATATTCTGAAAATTTGATTATATAATTTTATATAAAATATATTGATTAAAATGGGCTCGTTTATGATTTTATTACATCCCGCGACCCTTATCTCAAAATCTGAATAAAGTTACATTTCAGATAAAGCAAATAAACAACTCATAATATTTTTCAATTCCGTTAATGAGCAGTTATACTAAATGGTATATACACTGAAGAGCCAAAAAAATGGTACACCTGCCTAATATCGTGTGTCCTTCTCCCCTCCCGAGCACGCAGAAGTGCTGCAAGACGACGTGGCATGGACTCGACTAATGTCTGAAGGTATGCAGGAGGCAATTCACACAATTAATCCTGCAGTGCACACAAATCCAATCTGCGCCAATTTGAGAAAGGGTTGCACGTCTGTCACGTTTACTGATTCTCGTCAGTCGTCGTTTGTCCCGTTCTTTCACGATCTTTTTCCGGCCGCAGCAATGTCGAGAGATGTGATGTTTTACCGGATTCCCGATATTCACGTATACTCGTGAAATGGTCGTACGCGAACATGCAAATGTTATCGCTACCTCGGAGATGCAATGTGCAATCTCTCGTGCGCCGACTATAACACCACATTCAAACTCTCTTAAATCTCGATAACCTGCCATTGCAATAGCAGTAACCGATCTAGCTGCCGACCGCATCGCGTTACTCTGATTGGTTCCATACCTCTGTTATATGCACACGCACGCCTATAGCAGTTGTTTTTTTTTTTTTTTTTTTNTTTTTTTGCTCTTCAGCTTGAATTGTTTACGTTATGACAGCTATATTTGTGAAACAGGTGAAGCACGCTGAAGCGTAGTTATTGGGTTATATATATATATAAATAAACGGAATAACGGAATACTAAAAAGACTCATAGCGTGAATATTTAATGTATTCTTTCAGAAGCCTGTGAAAAGATGTATTAGGGCTCGACTTTTATCATATCACTCACTTTACAGCGAGTCTAATGTTTAAAACAGTTTTGGTGCATAATCTGAAGGAACATGATACATGTTCGAATGTCAAATTTTCACATGTGTAAAAAATAATTCATAAATAAGAAGTGTTTTCGATCAATTTTAGTGAATTGCCTTTTAACGCAACACTCAATAAGAACATGCCCGAGCTCGTTAAAAGATTCTGAAGGACATTACAAATTAGACGTTTACAAAACGAGCACTACTAGGCAATTGACAGGGCAAATCTACATACGAGTGGTCATTTCTTCATATGCTTGCAGCAGTGACCCTATACTTTAATTGGTGGGAAGTACCACTCCGTCGTCTTTGGGTACTTTCATTTTCGTAGGTAAACTTACCGGGGACACGTTTAGTAGTTCCGCCAAACGTGTGTATTACAAACATGCTGCAAAACAGTTCATGTGCCAAGTAAGCAACCGCCGTAACAGACAGAAACTTTCCTACTTTTTGTCGCAGTTTCTGCACTTACGCATGCGCAATACGCTAACAGCATTGCCAATATTGATTCAAAGAGAAAGTTTGGTCGAGGGAATTAAAATTTTTGGTAGAGTTCTCAAACGCTAACGGGAGACGCAGATGCCACGGAATACAGGAACGAGGCAAACGGGAAAACCCGAAGAAAACTCCACCACCAGCTGTGATGTCCTCGTGCTACAATATAGCGCTACCTGTCGGGAATCAACGTCGTATCGCGGTTGTCGAAGGCTGAAGCGTTAGCCACAAGATTACCGTAAATCCTTGAAAAGAGAGATAAATCTGGTTATAGGCCTTGTCTTTGCAAACGAAAAATTCACAAAGCGGCAGTACATAAAACGACAGAAATTCGGGACAAAATTATTTACCGGATAACTCGTAGCCTACTTTCCGAAGGAAAGAAAATCTCATGAGATCACTTTCCTGTCTATGTGTCTGTGTGTATGTGTGTGTAAGTGTATAGGTGTGTTTGTGAGTGTGTGTTTGCGTGTGTGTGTCCCCCCGTTTCAATTTTTTTAATGCAGTTTCACTTAACTTGGTACACATATAATACTTAGTAAGGACACCTGACTTTTATAGTTTTCGACCACGTCGGCACTAACTTCCAAATTGGAGGCCATTTTAAGATTTAGGGTGATGTCATGTCTCTGGTATCATTCAACCGATTTAAAAGAAATTTTATATGCTGGCAAAGCTTCAAATAAGCATTAGATATCTAAATGGACATTTTAGTTTTTCTTCCAATTTGGAAAATTGAACCAAATGAAGAGATAAAGATTTTACATTATATCTCGAAAACTATTGAACCAATTCTCGCCCAATTCGACAGGTAAGTAATGCTATGATGGGCCAAGTAAACATAAGTGATTGAATTGAATTAAGTATTTATTTTCAAAATGGTGGCCATACAAATATTATAACTTTATTTGGCATATATATNGTGATTGAATTGAATTAAGTATTTATTTTCAAAATGGTGGCCATACAAATATTATAACTTTATTTGGCATATATATACAATACCAATAAACTAATTTCGACCAAATTTTGTTTACGGAAAGTATATATTACAAGCATCATATACCANGTGATTGAATTGAATTAAGTATTTATTTTCAAAATGGTGGCCATACAAATATTATAACTTTATTTGGCATATATACAATACCAATAAACTAATTTCGACCAAATTTTGTTTACGGAAAGTATATATTACAAGCATCATATACCANATATATACAATACCAATAAACTAATTTCGACCAAATTTTGTTTACGGAAAGTATATATTACAAGCATCATATACCAGCACATAACCACTTTTGTGGGTCATTTTGGAATAAATCACCATAGGAATAAACACAGTTACTATGTCTTATCTCGGTAAAAAAATTAACCGAGTCCTACCAAATTTAGCAAACAAGTAGTACTGATGCAGATTATTTTAAGTAATATATTTTAGGAACGTTAGACACTTATTTTAAAAATGGCTGATATTAGGCTATTTGAGCTTTAAACACTATATCGTCGTAAACATGTAATCATTTCCAACTTATCTATATAAGCTGGCAGTATATATTACAACTATAAACTGTATCTACACGTAGCATCTTTTGTCCGCCATTTTTCAATATAGTCCCATGCGAATAAATACAGTTTTGTCATGTCTCAGGGAACAATTAACCAATTCCTATCAGATTTGACAAACAATTGTACTAAGGCAGATCATGTTAACAGGTTTTTTTTAAGAATGTCTGACACTTATTTTCAAATTGGCGGCCATATAGCTATTTTTCGCATAGAAGTCTATATTGTCAAAACAACGTAATTAGCTCCAACTTATCTTTATATCCTAGCAGTAGATACTACAGNCGCATAGAAGTCTATATTGTCAAAACAACGTAATTAGCTCCAACTTATCTTTATATCCTAGCAGTAGATACTACAACTATCACCTGTATCTATACGGAGCATCTTTTGTCCTCAATTTTGTAAGATAGCGCCATGCGAATAAATGAAATTTTTATGACATATCTCGGGAAACAATTGAAAGATTGCTACCAAATTTGGCCATTAAATAATATTGCAGCAGGTGGTGTAAACTGGTATGTTTTAAGTAGGTCAGACACCTATTTTCAAAATGGTTGCTATATAAATATTNCGCATAGAAGTCTATATTGTCAAAACAACGTAATTAGCTCCAACTTATCTTTATATCCTAGCAGTAGATACTACAGCTATCAACTGTATCTATACGGAGCATCTTTTGTCCTCAATTTTGTAAGATAGCGCCATGCGAATAAATGAAATTTTTATGACATATCTCGGGAAACAATTGAAAGATTGCTACCAAATTTGGCCATTAAATAATACTGCAGCAGGTGGTGTAAACTGGTATGTTTTAAGTAGGTCAGACACCTATTTTCAAAATGGTTGCTATATAAATATTTTAGCTCAGTATAATTAACTAACGAAATAAATTCTAACTGAATTTTGTATTCTAGTAATACCTATTACAACCACCAAATTTGTCTTTGTAGAGCCTAATTTCTCTGCCTTTTTTTAAGATAGACCCATCAATAATAATAACGCTTTTATCTCATATCTCGGGAAACAACCCCTTTTTATCAATTTTGGCGAAGATGTTGTACTGTTGTAGGCCTGATTAATGTATGTATTTTTTAAGTATGACAATTATTTTTCAGTATGGTGGCTATAAAATAATTTTAGTTTTGTGTGCTATATCAACGAAACTATGTTGTGTAATTAACTTAACTTTGTATATTGGCATCATATAATAATCGAATGTGCTACTTCATTACTTTTTTGAACTCCATTCATGAAGATCACCACATGAAAATTATAGAGGTTTTATGCAATATCCGATGGCCAATCAACCGATTCCCACCAATTGTTACACTGGGACATTTAAACTAATTTTTACCAAATTGAAAACACAATAAATGCTACAGAAGGCCACGTTAACTTTCATAATTTAAATGGGTCAGACAACGATGTTCAAAATGGTGGTTTCATAAATAATTTAGTTAAGTTTGACACATAAATTTAACAATTGAACCAAATTCAACCAATCTTTGAATGTTTACATTAGAAACATCGTATATAGAACATCTTTTTTTGACAATTTTGTACTATAGCATCAAATAAGAAAATAAAATTTTTTATGCCATATCTTAGGGACCAAACAACCGATTTCCACCAAATTATTCTCACAAGTAGCGCTATGGTAGGCCATATAAACCTACGTGTTTTAAGTGGCTCATGCACTCTTTTTATAAACTACTGCTTCGTAAATATTTTAGGTCAGCAAACCCTATGATTAGAATCATTAGACTGATTAAATCCGAGGTTCATGCTCCGAATCCGACGCCCGTAATGCAGTGGATTGCGCGCTAGCATAATTTACGAGGTTTCCTGGGTTCAAGTCCCGGGTAATGCACGTGTGTATTTGTATTTGTCTCACTACTGTTGCATAAATTTCAGGTTTCATTTGTAATGTCATTGCTTTCAAAGAGAAGTCAGCTCCTACGTAACAACTCATTTTTTAAGAGTTTATTTAAAAATAATTACACCCATGTTGAGGAAAGCAGGCTCATTAGTTATATCAGAAACTTCTTGTTCATTTTGTAGGGTTTCAAGCATTTCGCCATAACTTTCTTTCAGTGTTGCAGCCAACGTTACAAATACTCCTTTTTTCCTACGTGAAAAACGATAAGTAAGTTGTTAATGCGAGTATGTGAAGTCGTAGATTTGCTAAGATCTCGCTGTTAAAAATTCCCATATATTCACACAAGTGTTTACGAAAATGATTATTTGTTATACGGAAACACGATCCGTAATGAACGTCTCCGTATTTCCTACAGTTTCAGGAATGTACAACGTCGAGTCTACAAAATAGCTTTCTTTGCCACTATCATCACAAAAATATTGTTTCTGCTGCAGTTAGGACATCCACGCCCTTATACCTATATATTTAAAAAGGAGCATCAGGTGACTGTAACAGTTGGCAACAAATACGCGTTAGTAGTGATTAAAAAAATCACGTTTATTACACTTTTGGAATAATATACCCTTTAAGTTGCCACGAGAAGATCTAGGTGATTGGTTACAATCATAGTCACAAAAGCTCTTTGATCTTTGATTCGTGTTGAAATTTCACTCAAAAATTAAATGTAATTAGTTTCTTTTGTACACATTAAAATAACCACATAATATTTAAAAATTGTTTTTTTTTCTTTTATCAATGTTATTTTTTTATTGGAAATACAAAAAAATAAGTATCAACTTTACGGATTGGTTCCGTGAATCCACCGAAAATTCTGTTTAAAATACGGCAAGTCCGTTGTTGGAAGAGCAATGAGCCAGTAATTTAGCAACGCGTTCTGAAGACTTTTTTTAACCAACAAATCTCTAAGTGTGTATAATAAATTATTGAACGACGAAATGCAAACCATGCATAATTAGTTGCGGATATCAACCCCCTTCCTTAAACACGGATGGATTGGAGCCCTACATATGCATTTATAAATGTAATGAAGTGATATTCTTGGGTAGTTCCCTGCGGATCAATAATCGACCATGCATGTTAAAAAAATGTCCGTCTTGAGTTATAACACTACATGCAATCGTTTAAGATAANAAAATGTAATTAGTTTCTTTTGTACACATTAAAATAACCACATAATATTTAAAAATTGTTTTTTTTCTTTTATCAATGTTATTTTTTTATTGGAAATACAAAAAAATAAGTATCAACTTTACGGATTGGTTCCGTGAATCCACCGAAAATTCTGCTTAAAATACGGCAAGTCCGTTGTTGGAAGAGCAATGAGCCAGTAATTTAGCAACGCGTTCTGAAGACTTTTTTTAACCAACAAATCTCTAAGTGTGTATAATAAATTATTGAACGACGAAATGCAAACCATGCATAATTAGTTGCGGATATCAACCCCCTTCCTTAAACACGGATGGATTGGAGCCCTACATATGCATTTATAAATGTAATGAAGTGATATTCTTGGGTAGTTCCCTGCGGATCAATAATCGACCATGCATGTTAAAAAAATGTCCGTCTTGAGTTATAACACTACATGCAATCGTTTAAGATAAATGAATGCATAATGAATTGCATTAATTTTTCGAAGACGGTGGTGTTAAGAGTAAAAACCCAACACTGGTCTTTAATTCACCATGTACGGTAGATTACTGAGTCTCTGGAAGAAACAAAAAATATCGGAGAGTTACATTTTTTATGGACAAATGATATTCCAACCATCCGTTTTTATGGAAGCGGGCTTATAACCACACTCATTTTTTCATACTTTGCACATCGCCAGAGTTGCATTATCCAGAATATTGGAGATTTCTTTTTTATTTTGGTTATGTTAGAAGCAATAAACATCAGCTTCATCAGTACTTTGAAGGTTGGTTAAACCCTTTCGTAATAGATTTCTGCTGTAGGTCGTATTATACATTTTCAACCTATTATTTGATGAGGAGTCACCTGCCTTAGTTTGTCGGTAGAGCTCGTATCCACAATGGTGGCATATTATCACGTCGCCAGCAATTTCCATAAAGTTCACTGCAACGTAATTGTATGTTCGCAGCAGCCGAAGTTAAGATAACTCAAATGAACAGACTTGAATGAATGTCATGTTACGTAATGAAATACATTTATTTATTTAGGACTATGTCAATTCGGCATTATACCAGCTGACTGCTAAACAATTCAAGCGTGTTTTGAACGTCTGTAAATATGTGCGGCATTCTAAGTGCTATAAAATGCGACAATAACAATTCTAACTGGCAAGTCGTTCTGTAGTAATGAGCAATACAATTAATAGCCTTAATTAGATTCTTACCATCCTCCCAAACTGGTGCGCCAAAATAATATTCGACAGTGCCACCACAGAGTAAATAAGTTCAGAGAGGCCAAATGGCGAGGTGGTTCCTCTGAAGTAGGCGTACTTATGCCCTGATTTGCTGCGCGAGACTTTGAAACGGGACTTGATGACTCATTGGCTACTGCGTGCTGCAGAAAATTCCCTATTATAGTCCATTCACGGTTTATTTGGATGTTTTGAAACAAGCCTTTGAAAAGTCACCCTAGGAGTAATATGTTAACCTGTTTTTTAAATAACTTGTATACCACAAGTACATATATAACGCTGATTAACATTAAAACTATAATATTTTTGAATAATTGAAACTTTGCCTTAGTATGTTCTATAACATCTAATTTTTATTTATTATTCAATACTAATTTTAAAAAGTGAGAGCAGTGATGTTTTGGCAACGGCTAGTAATAAATAGCTCACAGTTAAACATTTTTAACCAAATTTAAGCTTTTTGGTATCCTATTCGTAAATTAAACGTTGCCTATTGAAATATTTTAATTTTTCGGTAGTCCTGATGGAAACATAATATGTATTTCTCTCTCTCTCTCTCTTTCTCTCTCGCGATTTCGCACCGCTAGTAGAAGCCGGAAAATTATACATGTTTTCAGTTTGAGCATATTTCATACTTATTGCAGAAAAAATAATGATTCAATAATTTGTAATTTACAACTGATAAGAGATTTCAGTATTTCAATACTTATTATAATATATTTAGATGTGATGGCGGAAGGGTTACAAATCCGAAGTTGGCAGAACTGGCGAGTGGTGACATGACATGATGACATGGCGTATTGCTGTTGCTTAACAAAACGTTTGTTTTTCTTGCTGCGAAAAATACTTAAAATTACCACTTCAAATTTATACATGTGTTTTTAAACCTACCTAGACAAGTTACGATGTTGTTATAAATCCGTGTTTCCATGGCAGTAATAAATGTAATGTAACGTGTGTCGTTAACCGCTGCATGTGATAGGGTGTGGCTGCTTCGTGGTCATTATGCTGGCCTGGTGCGTGTGTGATTGCAAATATTGGCCATGCAAAATTTATACATTTTAACCATGAAATGTTTTAATGACGAAGTTAATTACACTTCTGTTTATTTATCACAACATAACTTCACCGTAGGTGTTTGGAATACAATTGTGTAACGTGCTTACTCTAATGTGTTTGTGAAATATCTTCATTTCTTACTTAACATTTATCAAATGTTCTAACAACCATAGGTTCTCTTTCAACACAACACTATCCATAGATAATCGCTCATAAGTCATTCTCATAGAGGCATTACCAACACATTCCCCCTTTCTTAAAGTTCCAAACATTGCACAGGTTTAGGAATTCGACTGCTTCTCCGAAGGCTTTCGGTACTCCCTGTAGTATCAGTCTGATAAAGTTTGGGGTTGGTACATGCAGGAAGGGCAGTTTCTTGGACAGTTTTGGTTTCAGTATCATTACAACTTATAGGTATTCTATTGGCTTTTTAAACGCTTTGTTTTCCCAAAGGTTGGAGGAACGATCTGTTATAATGGAAATTTCCATATTGTACAACTGTACCTTCCTGTTGCTGCTCTTAAATGGGAAAGCATTTTGTATGGATCACTACTCTTCTGAAAATTATTTTTAAAATTTTTCTTGGCCTGAACTTGGCACAAGTACGACAATTTTCAACAATGTCTTTCAACTGCTGAGACTCTAGAAGCTACGGAAGGTCTTATTTGCCAATTTGATGACATCATTGTGTTTGGTAAAACTCTCGCAGAACATGATGCACAGCTTCGCAAAGTTCTCATCAAACTTCAGGATGAAGCATGGTGACTCAACCTTTCAAAATGCAGTTTTTGGACTGAGTCTGTTAGTCTACTAGGTCACGTTGTTACCAAAGATGGTATCATACCAGACACAAAGAAAATAAAGGCTATAAATGAACAACAGCACCCAAATAATATCCACGAACTCAGATGCATTTTATGAATAATTAACTATTTAGGTAAATTCGCCCCAAATTTCTCAACATTGGCTCATCCTTATTGTACTTTACGGGGATGAAGTAGAAAATATTTTAGTCATTTAAGCTGAGTCAGGCCGTTGCTAAGAAATATACTACTGTATTGACTGAATTCGATTCCCATTTCATGCCTGCGAAGAATGAAATTTATGAGAGATATAGATTCCATACAAGATTTCAGCAGGAGGGAGAGTCAGTTGACATATTTGTTAACGATTAACATACCATCGGCAAAAATTGTGTTTTCCCTCCAACCCTCTAAATACGAGGCTATCCGGGATCAAATGGTTATTGGTATTAAGGACAGAAGTTTTTCAGAGAAGCCACAGTTTAGTCCTTTAGTGACCCTAGAAACTGCCATTACTAGTGACAAACAACCGGAAACTATAAAATTCCAGCAAGAAATTATTTTCCGCCCATTCGAACAAACAGTATTTGCTGATAAATATTCCGCTAGAAAAACTTACAAGAGTACTAATATTAAAGCTAATTCTCTTTGTTATGAAAATTCTCCAGTAAAATTAATTGTAAAGAATTGCGACAGGTGTGGCAACTCAAGCTTACATGTCAGGACACAGTTTCCAGCGAGGAATGTGTTTTACAGGCCATGTAACAAAAAAAGGACACTTCGCTAAATGTTGTAAAATAAGTTTGGTACAGACTATCGACACTAAAGAACTCTTGAGTAAACCTGAGGAATTTGATTCCACATTAATATATGCTATTGACTTCGCGAGGTCTTATAATAAATATTAGTGCCTTGGAAGCATGACGACTGTCAAAGTTGTCCTTTTGATGCTGAATTATATCCCCCTCCCTTTTCTTCAATGCTACTATACCAATCAA
Source organism: Clitarchus hookeri (assembly GCA_002778355.1). NCBI lineage: Eukaryota > Metazoa > Arthropoda > Insecta > Phasmatodea > Phasmatidae > Clitarchus > Clitarchus hookeri. The sequence continues at coordinate 979,473 of NQII01000105.1, forward strand.
ATATGACCTAAGGCGTTGGAAAATAGGTGGAAGATTAGTTCAAAGATGCGTTCGTGAAACATCTTCATTTCTTACTTAACTTTTAAAAGATGTTTTTAACGACCATATATTCTCTTTCAACACAACACTATCAGTGGAGAATCGCTCATAAGTCATTCTCATAGAGTCATTACCAACACACTTACGTAATTGGTAACCAAAAGTAGAAATTTTAGAAGGGCTTCGCAATGAGACTGTGAATGGACTATAGCTGGGCTGCCAGCTATCAAGTTGGTTACTGCAAACGGCGCTTCGACACGTTGCTGAAGAGTGACGCCATTTTACTGGTCGAAAAATTCACCGACTATAAATGAATGTATGCAAGCGTACACATAGTCAAACACACTCCCACTTAAGTTGGTAGTGAATAAAGTAAAATTGTTCCAAGACTTGACATTGCATCGCTAGTGTTTATTCGTAATTGATTTTTTATTTTATTTTGTACACGTTAGAGTGCGGGATTAGCATATTAGAAACACGTTAAGACGCAAGAATGATTAGACCCATGGTAACGTAAAATTTACACATGGCGGAAGGACACTTAAGAAAATTAAATCTTAAGCAAGGCTGTCAGAATTACTCCATAAAGAGTGAAGAAGCTACTGTTATTTTTATTGCTCGACATGACAAAAATTGTTCTTGCAAAATGTGCTACCTGAAGCATCAAGGCTGAAAATACGCTTGGATTTTGATTAAAATATAATATTGTTATTTTTTTTCACATTAAAATAAGTAAATTCTGGCTCGATAGTTTATATGTTACAAAATTATTCCATTCGTATTTCATATGCGACATAAATCGCATATTTATGACAATTTTGGTAGCGCATGTACTACTTGTCAATGAGCCGCGCGCGTTGTACAGTATTGTGCACTGCTCTGCGGGAAGCCACTCTACTTCTATAGTCCATTCACGGTTACTTCACTCTTATCTGAAAACCTGCTTAAGTTCTACTTACAGGATATTCCTCCGCCTCGTGCAAACTGAGTTTACATAAGTCTAAAAAGTTACACCAAAGGACAATCCACCGCATTCGTGCGCTCTGTTGTAATAATAATTTGTATGAGAACTATTTATTTCTAGGCGCTACTAACTGACGTGTTTTTTTTTTACTATTTTTATTAATTATTATAATAATGAAGTATTATAATTTATAAATAACACATTGGTAAATATTCAATTTAACGAAAAATGAGATACTTTTATGTTAACAGAGGTATAAAACGCTTGTGATTAGTGAGATATTTAGGAAACAACCAGACGCGTCATATGTGAGGTGATTTTTCAAAGGTTAGATTCAAAAAGGGTGAAGAATCAGTGAATAGACTATACCTTGGGTCTAGAGAAGACGGCAACAATGTTAACTCGCTCAATTCAATTTACGAAGACTGCGAGACAGCTGACGTCCCATAGTTGAAATTAAAGTGATAGAAAGTAAACAATTGTATGTCAGGGTTGCGAGGTTGGAAATCTTACCAAGGCCCTCAGTCAGAAGCCCCTAACTAAATGTTAAGTTTATAAAGCATAATATCGTATTTCCAGAAACCTGAATAAACCTTAAATAAAAATTAATGTTTAAATTCAAACATTTAACATTTTCCCGAGAGTACATAAAGCCTATTCCATACACTAAAACCACCTGGGCGCCGCGGTGGCGTAGTGGTCAAATTACTCGCCTCGCACCAAGGCGAACCCGGGTTCGATTCCCGGCGGGACCACTCCCCGGATTTTTGCACGTGGGAATCGTGCCGGACGATGCCGCTGGTCAGCGGGTTTTCTCGGGGATCTCCCATTTCCCCAGCATTTGCATTCCTGTGCCGCTCCATACTCACCTCGCTTCACCCTCATCGGCTCTCAAGACCTCGAGGTTAACAGCTGCCCAAAAATCTTCGCTCATTCATTTTACCGAGGGTATTCCATACAAACAAATCACCTGACAGCTTCTCTCCCTCATTCCACCTTTAAAAGATATCTAATAAATAGAATTATTGAAGGCATAACCCAACACAGTTGACGCGGGCCCCTATCCCTGGCACGTTTTAAATTTTGACGCGCCAAAAACATATTTGGCAGTGTCGTCGGCGTCGTCGGCGCGTGGAAGATGTACGAAATGGCGGAATGCGGGCGAGGCAGCGGCGGCCTTGAGTGGCGGGGGNGCTGTGCGTGAGGCGCATGCGCAGGACACTCGTGCGCTGGCCAGCAACCTCGCCGGACGTATTGGCACACCGGCGCGTCCTCGACACGCCTCATCGCGCCTGCCGGTCAGGTGCCGCTGAGTCACGCCGCCGCGTGGGCCACCACTGCCGCCGGGCCACGGCGACTAGTAAAGCTGCCTTCTCTGTTGGGAAAATTAATAATCGTGCAGTACTCGCCCGCGTATCCACGTCTTCTGGATTTACGATTCACAATTCACCTTGTAGTTGTTAGTGCGAATGGTGCACGAAAGACGAATATTTACCAATTGCTTGTGAAAAATTGTTTTCTTAGGGGATTTTTCGACATTTTCTGCACAAGGCATAAACAATTATTTCGAACGCCTTACCTTGTTAGATATTAACTGCCTTTATTATTATAGGGGTACTGATTGAAGATAACAAAGAATATCTTATATTTTATCTTTAATCAGTGCTCTGAGAACAATAACAGAAGCAGTGAATATCTTACAATGTAATAAGGTGTTCGAAATTATGTATTATTCCTGTCTTTGCTTGCCCCCTCTGAAAACCCAATTATGACACAAAATGAGTAAATATTCTGCTTTCGTGCACCATTTCCCGTAAGTCCAGCAATTGAAAACTTGCGACAAGCCTGTCACATCCAAATTATTCGTCTAACCAGACATTTTCTGGCAGAGACGCCTATTAATGAACTTTAGTTCACAAATATAATCGTCAATATGCACATACACACGGCTTTTTAATATTTTTGACACTTATTTTACAGAAGAAAAAAAGTTCCTCACCAACAACACCGGCTGCTCTGTTCTGATTGGTCACCGCCACGCAACAGTTACTCAGAGTTTTTAAAATATAACTGGTTCTTCTAACGCTTAAGAAAATCCCACCACTTCACACGACCTGTCAATGTGAATTAAAAACAAATACACCAAAAATATTTCAGTTCTTCTGTATACATGCCATAACGCATAAACTAACGCATAATATTTCGTGTTTTAAATCCAGCTATACACCTCAACTCACACATGCATGTATCGGAAACTACCGAGCACCGAATCGCTGCCGTACGAGTTCTGATCATAGCTAATCGCTGCCGTACGAGTTCTGATCATAGCTAATCGCTGCCGTACCAGTTCTGATCATAGCGAATCGCTGCTGTACCAGTTCGGATCGTAGAGGAAAAATGAAGTGGTTTATGAAGTCTGTATCCATGCTCCAACATCGGACTGCTTTCTGCCACTATCAGCACCCGAAACAACCTGTATAGTATTTAAGATTAGAAAACTGTCCATGTAAGCAACTGTTTTGAGATATTTTCATACTTCAGCGAACCTAAATTGTAGAAGTTAGTCGAAGGATTTTATTCCTATAAAGAGGAGAGTCTGTTTAAAATTAAAATGTAAGGAAACACTTTCATCGCTGTTTACCACATGACTTTGACATTTAAATTGGCGATGGGAGCATCAACGTTGAGGACGTGTGCAGAACACGAAAATCGGTCTACCTTACCTTTAGTTGGTGGTTCTCATATGGTGATGGGAGCAGCGACATAGATATCTTGTACTTGGTACCATAGAATAAAGATGACATAGCCTACACCGATGTTGGTCCTCTGTACATGTCCCCTCCCCTACGTCTGTCAAAGTCACATGGTCAACAGTGATGAACGTATCCGTTTAAATTCGAATTCTCAACAGATAAATCCTTTTATATCTATGAATAGAATACTGTGACTAGCTTGAACGTATTCCAATTGCATTGAAACTCCGTTAGAAGAAGCATTGAAAAAGCTCAAAGCACTTGCTTCAATTAACAGTGTTCTAATCTCATATCCTTATACACGTTTGTTTTGATGGTGACATTGGCAGAAAAATAGTCCAGTGTTTGAAGACAAAGTATGGCTCCAGCGCAGCTTGCATGAACATTTTACCCTATTGTCCCTCTGCGTCTTCGACAAACCGCGACGAGTGACACGGAATGAACAGGGCCAATTCGCCGCGACATTGTCACTGTCACCCGACGTCGTTAGTGCTCGTCGATATTACTGGTGATACGTGACGACCCACTGTTGCAGTGTTTATGACTGTGCAAGAGTAGATAAAAGCTCGACAAGCGAATTGCGTGTAACAAAACCTCGAGTATTAAGCGTCGTTATCTTAGGCGAGCAAATGTGCTTGTTCGTTTTGTTTTATTACCGACTGTGTGAATATAAAATTTGTTATAACGCACAATTGTAAAACTGATTCACCAATAAGTTACTAGGTATATAATTTGACTGTTGAAATAATGCATAAATGGCTTCCGTCTTGTGCGATTTCTTCTCCACCTCACTGCCAAACCACCCTCTCACGAGTTGTCTTGGAAAGACATCACTTAGGCACACACTAAAAAACTGAATTAAAACCCAATTGCAGATCATATTGCCTATATTACTTAATTCCAATATATTGTAGTTTATTTGGTTTCGTGTTTCGGCAAAGTCAAAGTGATAGATGAACGTATATCATTCAAATTCATGGCTTATTTATTTCCAACAGAGCGATTGGTATTGGCCGTGTCGCCGTGTCCTGGCGAGCAACGACAGACCAAGTAACAGGTGCAGTGCCAGTAATAGATGGCGAGATAGGTGCGCTTTGGAGAGCAAGTAAAATTAATGAAACCACTTCGCTGTCATGGTACTGGTCCTGCTACTTTCAGTCGCGATCGTTACAGCGACAAGCGACCATACACTAAAGATGAGGTAGACTGTTTATTCGTCTTCTACGTATGTACCCAACATTGACCTACACCAAAGGAACACAACTTTCAAAGTCACATGGTCAACAGTGATGAAAGTGTTTGTTTATATCTTAATTATTTTTGACAAGCGCTATTACACTATTAAAATACTTTTGCTGATTTGAATTTAATCAAACTGAAATACAAATGTGTTAGAAGAAGTATACATGAATCTCAAAGCATCTGTTTACAAATCATNTGAATTTAATCAAACTGAAATACAAATGTGTTAGAAGAAGTATACATGAATCTCAAAGCATCTGTTTACAAATCAGTTTTCTAACCTAAAATCCAAACCATGCCGTTATCGCTAGACGTATTGGCAGGTGAGCAGTTCAATGTAGGGACACGGAGATAGGTTGTGCGCAGCCAGCGAGATCGGTATACCTCATCTTTAGTCTATGCAAACAACGTATATTTCGCACTGACATAGTAGTGGCGACTGTACATATTCCCTATCCCTTTTCGGATTCTACTTGTAACCTGAAGGTTCCGNATATCCCTTTTCGGATCCTACTTGTAACTTGGAGGTTCCGTCGTCCACAACCTTCCAGCACAAATCTTGAATGTGAAATCCAAACTTTTGCTTATTTTACCTATTACAGAGGCTGTACCCCAAATTTCAGTACAACTTGCCCTTGTACACTTGCCCTTGAACCCTTCATGTGTAATGACCCCTTGTTCTCTTCCTAACAAAGTGTTAATTTGTTAATTGTGACACCCTTGTTCGTTGCCAAATCGATTTTTATTCAGACGAATTTTATTCTGTTCGTTTTTTATTCGTCTTTGTGACAGTAGCAAGTGTTAGCGGCTGCCATGTAATGTTGTAAACACCGACGAATGAAATACTTCAAATGATAGAACATCGAAAACCAACCAAGGGTGCGAGAAAGGTTATAATTCGCAGTGCCTTTGGCAGAAGTGTATATTCTTGGGTGCATTCGCGTCCTTGCTGTGAATTTGGACAACGGCGAAGTGACGTCAAAACCACGATGCTATTTTCTATTGCCATTAGCTGATGAATTTAGACGCAGTCAGTGTTTCCCCAGCACCCTTCTAATTCCGACTCCAAAAGGATTGAAAGACTAACTTTAATAGTCTCGTAGTTCTTCTTGGTATGGGTAGGGGGGCAAATAGAACTCTCCTATAGGAGAAGGTCGCCAGCTCTAATATCATAGAGAGGTGGACAGCATAATTATGAGCATATCAGTTGGCGTGACACGTAAACCCCTCTATCTAGTCAAACAATCTTTTGACTCTTCAAGTCACCACTAGCTTCAACGTAACAGGGCTTCGCCGAAATGCCACTGGTATCCTTACTATCAGGAAGGGCTATTTGCCTATTCAAAAAGCCTATTAATGCAAACTTGAATCTGATAGGTTAGTGGGGATTTAGTCTCTCGATCACTAAATCAGTTCGAGCCCAAGCCCTGAATTTCACTGGGTGTAGGAATACTGCTACAAGAAATACAGGCAATTTAAATAGAGCATACTCGGAACTCAGTTCACGAAAATCTCGTATTCCAACGTATAGAATAATTGATAAGGATTCTAAATTGTGTTACACGAGAAGGGGATGTAAGTATAGGGGGGAGATGTAATTTTTGATCAAAGGCAAAATTAATGGCTGTAATGCTTCAAGGCAAGTGCACTGAGAAGAATAAATGATATTAGGAACCATATAGATCGTTGAAGTAGGGACAGTCATCTGATGGGTTGTAGTTACCATATAAATATTAACATAGGTAGTGATACCAACAGAACTGTTTATTGTTTTCCTCTCTGTAAGTATGTATTTGCTACTGTCCATATGGTTGCTATAACAGAGCACTGCGTTCCTACTATAAAACAGATAGTACCTCCAATAGAACTACAAATAATATTTGGATTGTTCCCAAAATTGTCAGAATTGTAATAACATTGCTGAGTGTTCTGTTGCTAATAATGAACGGTTCTGTAATCGGTTTTGCGGATATCTGCAAACAGAATATTCTATTTGGTTATTAAAATACCAGTTGTATGAACAATACAAACATAGTTGAAGTTGTTCTGTTGCAGGTACTATCTGTTTTGTAGTAGAAACGCAGTGCTATGTTATAGGAACCATATGTACAGTAGCAAATAAGTAGAATGTTTATGGCAACTTTGAGCCAAGGGGATGGGGGACCGGAAGCCGAAGATGTTCATGCTCTGTCGTTCTGGTCGTCTGGCGGCCATTTTATAAACAACCTTTTTCGATTCTCNATTTTTCCATTCTCCCTCAAAATCAACCAATTTTCTGTAATCATTTTTTCCTTAAAATTTTCACCTTCCCCTCAAAAGTTCCCATTTATCCCTCAAAATTTCCTGTTTTCCCCTCAGAACTGCAGAATCCTCCCAAAAGCCGAAAAGGCTAATTTCATCAAATTCGGGGAGATTCTTTTCAAGGGCGGATCAGTGGAGGCCATATTGGTTTTATAGGCACATGATATGCCAAATCAATACATAGGGTCCATGTCCTAAGTAAGATCTGACCGTCCACCATCTTGATTCTATCAGTTATCTTAGTAGCTATTTTGTATTCAGGTGACCTTGACACTGGTGACCTTTGACCTTGAACCAAAAAAATTTAAAAGTCCAAAAATCTAAAAACTTTTCAAAATTATAACAAATATATTTTTTCAACAATAATTTTTAAAATTAGAGAACAAATTATTAAATAAACTTGCATTTTCGGAGATCTCGCCAGCCCCGCATCCAGCACATTGCCTTAACATTCCCCCCACCCCAACCCCTAGTCATTGCTCACTCCGTCGTATGTAGCCATCTTGGTGTTTTTTTTTCGTTTGCCATTTGTTTTCATTTTTAACAGCTAGGTGGCTCTAGTGTATTAATTATCGTTTTACCCATCAGGCAGGCTGGTGATTTAGCCACCAGGTTGTAGGCATGTTTGTATATGACTTTAACATATTATAGGTAGTACTGTCGGCGCCCTCCATATTGGATTCTATATTCAATGTCTAGGTAGCGCTTACTTCTCGATTTCGTTGCCTGCTATCGACCTGTACCGAATGGTTACAAGGGTCATTCCTGCAAAGTAATTAAATTGCTACATTTTATGTTCTGTTTTATTTTTTACATGATTATGTTTATTTGAAATATTTTTTTATTTAAAGCAGGGTTTTTAAATCAAATTAAATAAAAATAAAAATAAAACTAACTTTATTTGGTATTGTACAAGACGAGAAAAAGTAAATTAGAAAAAAAATGCACACACACATGTTTATTATTGTAATACTCTGTCTTCACCGCTCGATGTCCACATCATCAACCCAGGAATTGTAGCGGCCTGGGAAACCCCACCACTTTACATACGACCGGCTGTCCATTACGTAGTTTCAGCACCTTCTCGAACCTTGAAGCTGGCGATGCTCAAAGACAAATAGACAGTTATAGTGTGTAAATACATATACTTATATATTCTCAGCTGCGCTCACGACAGTATTTTGAAGGTCTTGTCTCGGCAATTGTACGATACAAGCTGGTCATAATGTAGCAGGCAGAAAGCATACATGTTTGCAGATATATTTCCAAGTGTACTGAATTCAATCATGCAGTCGATTACACAGAGATGATAAAAGTCATTGGATAGCAATATGCAAATATATAGATGGCAGTAGTATCGCGTACAAAATTTATAAATGGGCAGTGCATTGGTAGGGCTTTCATTTGTAGTCAAGTGATTCATGTGAAAAGGTTTCTGACGTGATTATGGCCACACGACGTGAATTAACAGACTTTGAACGCGGAATGGTAGTTGGAGATAGACGTATGGGACATTCAATTTCGTAAATAGTTAGGGAATTCAACATTTTGAAATCCACAGTGTCAAGAGTGTGCCGAGAATACCTAATTTCAGGCATAACCTCCCACCATGGACAACGCAGTGGCCGACCGCTTGAACATAATGACCGGGACCAACGACGTGTGTGCACAATGGTCAGTGCTAACAGACAAGCAACACTGCGTGAAATAACCGCANTAATGACCGGGACCAACGACGTGTGTGCAGAATGGTCAGTGCTAACAGACAAGCAACACTGCGTGAAATAACCGCACGAATCAATGTGGGACGTACGATGGACGTGTCCGTTAGGACAGTGCGGCGAACTTTGGCTGTACTGGGCTATGCCAGCAGAAAACCGACTCGAGTGCCTTTACTAACAGCACGACATCGCCTGCAGCGCCTCTCCTGGGCTCGTGACCATATCGGTTGGACCCTAGACGACTGGAAAACCGTGGCTTGGTCAGATGAGTCCCGATTTCAGTTGGTAAGAGCTGATGGTAGGGTTCGAGTGTGGCGCAGACCCCACGAATCCATGGACCCAAGTTGTCAACAAGGAACTGTGCAAGCTGGTGGTGGCTCCATAATGGTGTGGGCTGTTTTTACATGGAATAAACTGGGTCCTCTGGTCCAACTGAACCGATCATTGACTGGAAAGGGTTGTGTTCAGCTACTTGGAGACCACGTGCAGCTATTCATGGACTTCATGTAGCCAAACAACGATGGAATTTTTATGGTTGANTTCAGCTACTTGGAGACCACGTGCAGCTATTCATGGACTTCATGTAGCCAAACAACGATGGAATTTTTATGGTTGACAATGCGCCATGTCACCGTGCCACAACAGTTCGCGATTGGTTTGAAGAACATTCTTGACGATTCCAGCAAATGATTTGGCCACCAATATCGCCCGATATGAATCCCATGGAACATTTATGGGACATAATCGAGAAGTCAGTTCGTGCACAAACCGCTGCACCGGCAACACATTCGCAATTATGGANTTCAGCTACTTGGAGACCACGTGCAGCTATTCATGGACTTCATGTAGCCAAACAACGATGGAATTTTTATGGTTGGCAATGCGCCATGTCACCGTGCCACAACAGTTCGCGATTGGTTTGAAGAAAATTCTTGACGATTCCAGCAAATGATTTGGCCACCAATATCGCCCGATATGAATCCCATCGAACATTTATGGGACATAATCGAGAAGTCAGTTCGTGCACAAACCGCTGCACCGGCAACACATTCGCAATTATGGACGTCTATAGAGGCAGCATGACTCAATATTTCTGCCGGGGACATCCAACGACTTGTTGAGTCCATGCCATGTCGAGTTGCTGCACTTCGCCGTTCAAAAAGGGGTCCGACACGATATTAGGAGGTATCCCATGACTTTTGTCTCCTCAGTGTATATTGGAAGTAATACGCTCGTCCTGTTTACTCACATCAGATGCGTGCCATGAGCGGGGAAAAACTCTCAAGGGCTCAGTATCGTGGATTGAGGGCGTCTATAATATGCATTTTGGAATTGTGCATAAATTTTATATGCCAGCAGGTACTACTCATTTTCAAAGTCAACATACGGATTGCTTTCGCTATACAAAAATATTTTTTATGCATTTTCTATTTGACATGTGACAAACTGCAAACGGCTCACTCTCGCATTATGCTGACTTCCGGCCTATAGCCCAACGATGATGTACCTCGGCTTCTCAGAAGCAAAGCTGGGTTTCACCATCCAGTTGATGCACTGGCTTGCTGGCAATCCAGGGCATGTCTCGAGACTCCACGACCTGAATGCTACATCGATGTTCTTGCCATCTTCCACATTCGCTAGCATCTTTATACATTCAGCAGTGCTCAACTGCATTTGAAGTGGCATACCTTCGATAAACTGTAGTTTTAGTTCCACTGTCTCAAGGTTTTCACCCATACCCACGGCGGTGTCTACATGCATATTGACTAGAAGTAGCACCAGTTCCTGCTTCCAATTGAAGGTAATTAGTTTGTAGTCTTTGGCAAATCCCAACAGCATGGAGAGCGGGATGCATACTTCGAACTGGCCTCCAGGGCGTATATGGATACGGTAGTCATCTTCCATTCTCCAGCGTGCCATCTTGGCCGCAGACAGTTCATTCGGAATGAGTGAAAGGTAATTTTTTATCGTTGATGTTATCCCCACATCTCGCGACTGGTCCACCTCGACATTAGGGCTGCTGACGAGTCCCGGGTAATTGAGTACCCGGGTACCCATAGCGAAAATACGCAGGTACCCGTTAGGTNTACAGCGGGTACCCATAGCGAAAATACGCAGGTACCCGTTAGGTAGAGTACAGGTACCCGAAACCACCAGTACTCGGGTACCCGTAACGCATAGTGCTTGTCGTTCCCAATGCATCGGGTAACCGAAGATAAGGTGTTTGCCTATATTTCCGGCGATGATGTAGGTTCCCGTGTTCTGTTGTTTCCCCATTACAGCAGCTTCCTCTTCGATCCTAGTAGTGTCATGAATCGTCGCTCGGGTAGTCGCTGCCCCTTTTGCTGTTTTGTTTACCTGTAAGATGTTATAACATTCGCAGTCAAAGTGCAAGGAGCTCTATTAGTGTCGTTGTATGATGTGGCACCTGATCTCATCACAACCGCAGTTAATGTTATTCTTTAACTTCCAGTTCAACGGGAGGAAATCGAAAAATGCCAAAAGCAAGCTNTTCCAGTTCAACGGGAGGAAATCGAAAAATGCCAAAAGCAAGCTGGGTGTGTAAATTCGCGGAGAAGGATGATCTAAACAGTCACATGCGTAGTGTGTGGTTATGAGTTGTCTTACCGTGGGTCTACGTCTGTAATAAGTAAACATTTGTCATTCAAGCAAAAATCGTGTTCCAACAGCCTAGTGGATGGCAGNGTGGGTCTACGTCTGTAATAAGTAAACATTTGTCATTCAAGCAAAAATCGTGTTCCAACAGCCTAGTGGATGGCAGGTAAGCTTCAAACAGACAATTTAATGTTTGCAATATTGCTGGCGGGAGTTATCCTGAGCCACCATAGAAGGAGGGGAGGGGAGAAGAGAATTGCAGTAGGAAGTAGTGTAGTATAGTAAATGTACCTTTAGCAAAATATTTATTTGGGATGTCAAGCATCTTCCGCTAGGTCAGAGAGAACCTTTTTGTCTGCAGGCAATATAGTAACTTCTAAACGTAGTTCTCTGTGCCCATAGCACGTTCATTTTCCTATATATTTTTACATATTAACCGACCTTTCCTAAGCCCCTAAATTGGAGATCCAATTAATTTGCTTATGTTGTTATTTTTGTTATAACAAATTTGTAACATACTTTTGGTTTGTTTGTTTATGGATAGTCGAGGAAACGTCAACGAAGCCTTTCAACAGACTTCTCCATTGGTTTAAATGGTTATTCACCAATTATGCTTTATATTTATTAAATACATTCCTTGCAATGTATGTGTATGTTTCATTGACGTTCCGTATTACATTCATGTGAATAAACAACTAAACGAATTCAGTCTAAGTAAAATATACGTATGCAAACTCATGTATGGGTACATGCCTGTTTCCCACAAGGAGAATCTCCTCGGTTCAGATTTGCAAATATGTAGGTAATATATATAAATTAATTATTGTACATTTGTATTCATGTGCAATTTACAGTATGTACCATATTTGCCACTCCGTGTGTTACAACCTATATATAAAATGGTCCCCTTGCTACATTTACATTTCAGTATCATTCTAGACTTGGAACAGTACGATTGTATCACATATTCAAGTATATCATTTCAGTAAAAAATCTGTCAACAACAGTTTACCCGGAGTGATAATATGAAGAGACATTATATTACCATGAAAATGTGCATAATGTCATCAGGAGGCTTGTTTATGCTACCTCCTCTACCTCTTCCGCCTCATCCTCCTCGTCATCCTCATCTTCCTCCTCATCCTCCTCCTCTTCCTCCTCATCCTCCTCCTCTTCCTCCTCATCTTCCTCATCATATGTACGATATATAACAAGCAGAAAAATATCTTACAGATCATTAAGCAGGGCGTTTGTCTTCCCATGCAAGTAAGAGAGGAAGATGACTAACTCACTCGTGACTCTCGTCATGATGACCTGTTGCCTGGTTCCGTGAGGTGTATCATCGTGGGACCATCAAATTGCAGGAAAACACGTGTCCTACTGAGCCTGCTGCAAGAAGAGAATTGCCTTCGGTTCGAGAATGTGTACCTATATTAATAATCGCTCCAACAACCGAAATATCAGCGATTTACACGAGTACTGCAAGCCATGGATGGCGTGGGNACCTATATTAATAATCGCTCCAACAACCGAAATATCAGCGATTTACACGAGTACTGCAAGCCATGGATGGCGTGGATTATTTCCCTTACAGAGATAACGTAGCCACCGTGCCTCCAAGCGAATGTCTTCCAAATTCCGTGTTCGTCTTTGATAACATTGCCTGCGTGAAGCAAAGGTGTATCTAGGAGTACTTAAGCATAGGACGACACACGAAGGTGGACTGTATGTACCTCAGCCGGACTTATTCGCCCATACCCTAACAGCTGCTCTGCGACAATGCAAACATGTTGGTACTGTTTAGCATGGACAATATAAATTTGCATCATGTTAACGACGATCACGTTAATATGAACACGACGTTATCAGTTTACCTTGTGCTGGAAAGAGAAATGCGGCTCTTTGACGACTTTTAAGGAATGGCCCCTTATAATGGTAAGTACCGACGAAGATTCGATCAGTTCATAGTCTCCACCAAGAATGAGTTAGAGCATATCAAAATTCGGGCAAAATAGCCTCAAGCTGCGTCTCTCCCGAATTGGATGAGATAAGCCTTTATGGCTTTGAAAAAACGTGAAATTTTAAGGGAGATAAGAAAAATTTTGAGGGAAAAAAGAACAATTTTATGGAAAAAAATTTTGAGGGAAAAATTTGTTTATTTTAAGGGAAAAACGGGATGTTGTGACGATAAAATGGTCGCCGGACAACCGGAAAGACAGAGAATGAACAGCTTCGGCGCTCCTGTCTCCCGTTCCCTTAGCCCAATGTCGCCATAATCAGAGAGGATTACAAAAAACAGCTATGTTGGTATTAATATTTATTTCAATAATATTCAGATGGTACCTGCGCCCCATCCAATAGCTTTTCCTATTTTAACAGTTTAGATGAGTCCTACAGCCATATTTTTTTCTCGGCGTGGGTGGGGTGATGGGTCGAAACGTGAGCTGATTCGCTGGCGGTTTTCAGGGAGTTTTTCAAGGAAATAGTAGCAGCGGAGAAGGATAGGTGTACTTCGTATCGGGAGTTCAAAAAAGCACACATCGTAGAAGGGGTGGCGTCCTCATCACAATCACTACCTTCGGGGAAAGCTGGGTTGCAAACTTTTGAGAATTATTCCGTGATTAGAAGTCCGCGTGGGGGCCAGAGATTACTGAAGAATAGTAAACCATGGGTAAAGTTAATTCTACACAGGTTGAGAAACTCATTGCTTTTAATTTGGCAACTAAAATTTTGCGCCACTAGGTAAGCTCTGTTGCATTGTATACCAGATTTTTTTTTCTATTTTCTACGTTAAAAAATCAAATAATTGCAATAATAATAAATCAAATATAAAATAACTACTTAACTAAGTGAGAACTTTCTCTTTTAATATTCACGTAGCTAAAATTTTAATTAAAAGTGACCTCTTAGTGTTTACCTAGCCGCGGAAATTTTCCCTATGCCAAACTCTCCCATAAGAAAATTCGTTTTGTTCCTAACGTGAGTATAATTACCTTACCATGGGTGCATCGTTGTTGGAGCCTCGTGGTGAACTGGACTGCGCCCGTCAATGCGAAAGACAGCGACCCACTTGCCAGACAGTACGTAACAATACTCACTCAAATATTTCACTGTAGATCGCGTAGAAAACGTACGCAAGCCTGCNACTTGCCAGACAGTACGTAACAATACTCACTCAAATATTTCACTGTAGATCGCGTAGAAAACGTACGCAAGCCTGCAGGTGCGACTTTATTACGAAATTATTATCCACGGCTCATACAGTGACAGGAGCGAGCGTCCAGCAACGATAGTAAGTCACAAATTACGGTGGCTACTGAGTTAAGTCGGTCATCGTAATCTGCCTGCAGAGAAGGGAAAATATGCCGCAAGGGGACGCGGAGGCGCAGTGGCTAGAGCACTCGCCTCCCGTCAAGGCGAACCGGTCTTGATTCCCGGCCGGGTCACTCCCGGATTTCCTCAAGTGGAATTCTTTCCGGATGATGCTGATGGTGGCGAGTCTTCTCGAAATCCTCCCGGCCACATTATCCCCGCTCCCTCATTCTGGCGCTGCTCCATACTCATCTCGCTTCACCCTCATTGGCTCTCAAGACCTCGACTTTAAGGCTCGGCTTCACTTACTATGCAGAAATTCTTCGTTGTCGTGTCATAGTTTCCGTTTCAGAGGTATTATTGGAATATTGGAAATGTTCGATTATAGAAAATTTGCAATTTACTAGTTGTTTAATACTTTTGTATCTAATTTTCAATGTGTGTTATTTCCTGCTTGCAAATTGCAGGAACTTATTGATGAAGTATAAATATTTTCCTNTACCTATATTAATAATCGCTCCAACAACCGAAATATCAGCGATTTACACGAGTACTGCAAGCCATGGATGGCGTGGGTTATTTCCCTTACAGAGATAACGTAGCCACCGTGCCTCCAAGCGAATGTCTTCCAAATTCCGTGTTCGTCTTTGATAACATTGCCTTCGTGAAGCAAAGGTGTATCTAGGAGTACTTAAGCATAGGACGACACACGAAGGTGGACTGTATGTACCTCAGCCGGACTTATTCGCCCATACCCTAACAGCTGCTCTGCGACAATGCAAACATGTTGGTACTGTTTAGCATGGACAATATAAATTTGCATCATGTTAACGACGATCACGTTAATATGAACACGACGTTATCAGTTTACCTTGTGCTGGAAAGAGAAATGCGGCTCTTTGACGACTTTTAAGGAATGGCCCCTGATAATGGTAAGTACCGACGAAGATTCGATCAGTTCATAGTCTCCACCAAGAATGAGTTAGAGCATATCAAAATTCGGGCAAAATAGCCTCAAGCTGCGTCCCTCCCGAATTGGATGAGATAAGCCTTTATGGCTTTGAAAAAACGTGAAATTTTGAGGGATATAAGAAAAATTTTGAGGGAAAAAAGAACAATTTTATAGAAAAAAATTTTGAGGGAAAAATTGGTTGATTTTAAGGGAAAAACGGGATGTTGTGACGATAAAATGGTCGCCGGACAACCGGAAAGACAGAGAATGAACAGCTTCGGCGCTCCGGTCTCCCGTTCCCTTAGCCCAATGTCGCCATAATCAGAGAGGATTACAACAGCTATGTTGGTATTAATATTTATTTCAATAATATTCAGATGGTACCTGTGCCCCATCCAATAGCTTTTCCTATTTTAACAGTTTAGATGAGTCCTACAGCCATATTTTTTTCTCGGCGTGGGTGGGGTGATGGGTCGAAACGTGAGCTGATTCGCTGGCGGTTTTCAGGGAGTTTTTCAAGGAAATAGTAGCAGCGGAGAAGGATAGGTGTACTTCGTATCGGGAGTTCAAAAAAGCACACATCGTAGAAGGGGTGGCGTCCTCATCACAATCACTACCTTCGGGGAAAGCTGGGTTGCAAACTTTTGAGAATTATTCCGTGATTAGAAGTCCGCGTGGGGGCCAGAGATTACTGAAGAATAGTAAACCATGGGTAAAGTTAATTCTACACAGGTTGAGAAACTCATTGCTTTTAATTTGGCAACTAAAATTTTGCGCCACTAGGTAAGCTCTGTTGCATTGTATACCAGATTTTTTTTCTATTTTCTACGTTAAAAATCAAATAATTGCAATAATAATAAATCAAATATAAAATAACTACTTAACTAAGTGAGAACTTTCTCTTTTAATATTCACGTAGCTAAAATTTTAATTAAAAGTGACCTCTTAGCGCTTACCTAGCGGCGGAAATTTTCCGTATGCCAAACTCTCCCATAAGAAAATTCGTTTTGTTCCTAACGTGAGTATAATTACCTTACCATGGGTGCATCGTTGTTGGAGCCTCGTGGTGAACTGGACTGCGCCCGTCAACGCGAAAGACAGCGACCCACTTGCCAGACAGTACGTAACAATACTCACTCAAATATTTCACTGTAGATCGCGTAGAAAACGTACGCAAGCCTGCAGGTGCGACTTTATTACGAAATTATTATCCACGGCTCATACAGTGACAGGAGCGAGCGTCCAGCAACGATAGTAAGTCACAAATTACGGTGGCTACTGAGTTAAGTCGGTCATCGTAATCTGCCTGCAGAGAAGGGAAAATATGCCGCAAGGGGACGCGGAGGCGCAGTGGCTAGAGCACTCGCCTCCCGTCAAGGCGAACCGGTCTTGATTCCCGGCCGGGTCACTCCCGGATTTCCTCAAGTGGAATTCTTTCCGGATGATGCTGATGGTGGCGAGTCTTCTCGAAATCCTCCCGGCCACATTATCCCCGCTCCCTCATTCTGGCGCTGCTCCATACTCATCTCGCTTCACCCTCATTGGCTCTCAAGACCTCGACTTTAAGGCTCGGCTTCACTTACTATGCAGAAATTCTTCGTTGTCGTGTCATAGTTTCCGTTTCAGAGGTATTATTGGAATATTGGAAATGTTCGATTATAGAAAATTTGCAATTTACTAGTTGTTTAATACCTTTGTATCTAATTTTCAATGTGTGTTATTTCCTGCTTGCAAATTGCAGGAACTTATTGATGAAGTATAAATATTTTCCTACTATTTTACAAAAAAAAACAGATAACACGAAATTAAAATTAGGCACAAAAATATTAAACAATTCGTAAAATATAAATATTTTATAATCATTCATTGTCAGTAATTACTATGAATTCTGAATTATGATGCGAANTATCTAATTTTCAATGTGTGTTATTTCCTGCTTGCAAATTGCAGGAACTTATTGATGAAGTATAAATATTTTCCTGCTATTTTACAAAAAATAAACAGATAACACGAAATTAAAATTAGGCACAAAAATATTTAACAATTCGTAAAATATAAATATTTTATAATCATTCATTGTCAGTAATTACTATGAATTCTGAATTATGATGCGAAAAGGAACAATATCTGCAACATGGGTGAAGCCGGGCCTTAAGAGCCGCCAAAATCTCTCCACAGTCTACTTAAAAACTAATTTTAAAGAGATCCTTACCTCGGAATTTCATAAAATGTCTTCATCTGATTAAATATATAGTTCCAGTCCAGACTTCTGTGTTGGCAGCGAATATAGATTAGATTGTAACCGGAAACATAATATACAAAAATTACGTGATGCGAACATAAAAATTAAATTATGAATAGTAAATTTGTGATGGCTCCAGTCATTACAATAAAGGATATGTCTAGCCTATTGTAAAATTTCATTGCTCAAGTGTACTGATAAATTTTTATTTAGTAAAAATTGTACATGAAACTCATTTTACTATCTAAGCAAACAAATTCCGTCAATTTTAGCGCCGGCATTGATTTTCATGGCATTGGAATTTTATTTATATTCTAGACGTCACCATATCTGCTACATCAAAAGATTAATATTAATTTTATGAATTAAATAACCGGCGTATTTACCTTTGATAGTTCAAGAATATTTGTATTGACCGATGGTATTACGCTGCTTGAATAACGAGACTCGTGCCGATAATGATGTACAAGCAGTTTGTAACCGGTACTGTATCTCAGACTGCGAAGTAACCAGAGGCAGAAAGTAAACGTTATTTCTCAATCCTTGTCTCATAAGCATCGCCAGCTGTCACACCAGTGTTGTTTCGTCTTTTTTTTTCCCCCTTTCGTTTGAGCAGGCCAAGGCGTAATTGGCGATGCGTGCGTGTCGTGTAGCGGAGCGTCGGACACAAACTCCGGAGCCAGACCGTGTTTGAGAGGACGTTCGTCAGGCGAGCTAATGGTGGAACAGGTTCCCATTACGAGCCGCACGAAGCAGCTCGGCTCCCGTGCCCTGCCGCTTGAAGACGCGAACTACCTGCCGGCAGGTGGCAGAACAGTTATGGCGATGCTCGCGTCATGCTCTTCTCTCTGTGAGCGACCGCTCTGTCTGTTTGCAACATCGTCACACTTTCGAACCGAACTTTTGAAATGTCATGCCACGTATGTTGTGTTCTATTGTTTCCTTAATATATCTTGTATCACAAGCGTGCTATACCACTGTTGAAATAGAGTTATCATATTTTATTTTAGTTTCAACATTTGCTTATGTTTTATTAATAAATTATAATATTTCATTTATAATAAATTTGAATACAAAAAGGGAGAAAATATGTGTGATGGTAATTCTTACACTAAGCAAAATGTTTTTTTTTTTAATCAATAAAATTTTGTTTGGCGCAACCAAATTAATTGTATGATTAGGGGCAGTGAAATATTTTGTTGTTGTAACCAGATTATTTTGTTCATATTTGGTTACCACAAACAAATATTTGTTTGGCTCTAAGTACATTAAACAGATTCGGTTAGTATATAAAACTCTTGAAACGNTTATTAATAAATTATAATATTTCATTTATAATAAATTTGAATACAAAAAGGGAGAAAATATGTGTGATGGTAATTCCTACACTAAGAAAAATGTTTTTTTTTAATCAATCAAATTTTGTTTGGCGCAACCAAATTAATTGTATGATTAGGGGCAGTGAAATATTTTGTTTTTGTAACCAAATTATTTTGTTCATATTTGTTTACCACAAACAAAGATTTGTTTGGCTCTAAGTACATTAAACAGATTCGGTTAGTATAAAAAACTCTTGAAATGNTTAGTATATAAAACTCTTGAAATGCGACCGAGATAAGAACCTACAGCAGCAGCGTCATATCGCTACGCCTTAACAACCTCAGCTAAAGTGAGTACTGACCCAAAAGCAATGTTTTTAAATACATACATTTCAAATACTGAACAACGTGTGCAAATTAATATTTCTAGTTATACAGCTATCCTTTTCAATNGTGTGCATAATAATGTTTCTAGTTTTACAGCTATCCTTTTCACTTTCCTGTTGAACTTGTTTTATAAGGATGTTTATGCCATTATTAAGCATCAAAAAATATTAACTAAGAAACACTGTTATTACCCTAATTATCATAAAAATATAAACAATCTCTCGAGCTGTATTTCCGAACGAAGGTGGCCGAACAAGTAAATACAGTTGATTGAACAAAATATTTTGTTGACAGTCTTAATTTCTTCTGGCACAACACAGTGGTAGTGTTAATTCAAACGTGTATTTTTATGGATGTACCAAATTAATTTGTTGTTTTTCAAGTTTGATTTTCTGAACAAAATATTTAGTCAGGGCAATCAAATATATTTTTCGCCTCATACAAACGAATATTTAGTTGGCTTATCTCTCGGTGTAGTGTGAAATAGTAATCGTGTAAAATGTTATTAAAGTGAGTGAGCACGAATGCGGTGCGTTGTAACTTTGGTGTGATTTTCTATACTCGGCTAGGCTTTGTTTGCATGAGGTGGAGAAACGGCCTGAAAGGAGGGCTTTGGCAGGACTTCAGGAAAGTTGGAAGTAACCGTGAATGGAGCATGCCTGCAGCCTTCATCAAAATTGAAACACTTATGTATGCATGCGACTGCGAGAGAGCTTGCAGCAGTTTCAAACTAACTTGAGACACTGAATCCAACCATGACGGACCGGATTCTGTTCCCGGTGAGGTCACTCGTATTTTCGCGTGTGGTAAACGTGGTGGACGTTGCCGTTGGATAGCGTATTTCCTCAGGACTCTCCTGTTCCCCCACCCTTGCATTCCGCTGATGCTCCAACTCCAGCTCATTTCACCTTCACCGGCGCTCAAGACCGCGATATCAAGCTCCGACTGAAGTCTGTCAACTCTCTGCTCAAATACAATTTTTTGGCGTGAATACGTCTTTCAAATCACACTGACACATGGGGTACCGGAATGGAAACGGCGATGTAATGTTTGCAGAGTGATCTATTCTGNCTTGAGACACTGAATCCAACCATGACGGACCGGATTCTGTTCCCGGTGAGGTCACTCGTATTTTCGCGTGTGGTAATCGTGGTGGACGTTGCCGTTGGATAGCGGATTTCTTCAGGACTCTCCTGTTCCCCCACCCTTGCATTCCGCTGGTGCTCCATCTCCTGCTCATTTCACCTTCACCGGCGCTCAAGACCGCGATATCAAGCGCCGACTGAAGTCTGTCAACTCTCTGTTCAAATACAATTTTTTGGCGTGAATACGTCTTTCAAATCACACTGACACATGGGGTACCGGAATGGAAACGGCGATGTAATGTTTGCAGAGTGATCTATTCCGACACATTGTTTGTGACTAATAACACGATCGAAAACCAGACGTTACTGATAAAAATAATGAGCCTACTTTCCTCTTCATGGGTGCAAATAATGTTTAACGGAATTCTTAAAAGCATAGATAACAAGTAAGCCTTAGCGTCTCGTTAACAGCAATGTCATTAGAGATTAAATCAAAACACATGCAACAGTAGACATACAATTACAAATACACACGCGCCCTACCCTGGACTCGAACACAGAAAACCTCGTACTATACGATAGCGTACAGTTAATTGAATTACGGAAGAAGGATTCCAAAAATCAAATGCAGTTGTAATCAGTCTAATGTTTTGAATGATAGTGTTTACTAACCTGAAATATTAACAGGGCTGTCATCTCGAAAATACGTGTCTGGCCCATTGAAACGCTTAAGTTTAAATGGCCTATCGTAACACTTCTTGCATGAAGAAATGCGGAGAAACCAGTTGATTGGTCCCTGAGATATGACATAAAACCTTTNATACAATTACAAATACACACGCGCCCTACCCTGGACTCGAACACAGAAAACCTCGTACTATACGATAGCGTACAGTTAATTGAAGTACGGAAGAAGGATTCCAAAAATCAAATGCAGTTGTAATCAGTCTAATGTTTTGAATGATAGTGTTTACTAACCTGAAATATTAACAGGGCTGTCATTTCCAAAATACGTGTCTGGCCCATTGAAACGCTTAAGTTTAAATGGCCTATCGTAACACTTCTTGCATGAAGAAATGCGGAGAAATCAGTTGATTGGTCCCTGAGATATGACATAAAACCTTTTTTTCATATTTCGTGCTATCATATAAAATTGACTTAAAAATGTTATTTGTACGATGCTTCTAATAGATAATGTCAGCAAAAAAATTTAATGGATTTTTGTTAAATTGTTTTAAGCAACATGAAAAACATATTAAAATATTCATATGGCCGCCTTTTAAAAATAAATGCCTGACCCCACTTAAATCATCTAAGTTTACAATTCCTTTTGTAGCACAAGTGGTGTGAAAAATTGTGAAAATATGTTGAGCATTTCCGGAAATATGGCAAAATGTTCCATTTTCTGGCCTGGAAATATTTCGCTAAATGGGCAGAAAAATATTATCTCTGTATGCATAAATGTTTCTTCTAATAAACACTGATAGTGTAAAAAATTAGGTTAAATTTTGTTTAATGGTTAAAAAATAAATTCCATATTTACCT
The DNA here is from genome assembly GCA_002778355.1 of Clitarchus hookeri. Classification (NCBI taxonomy): domain Eukaryota; kingdom Metazoa; phylum Arthropoda; class Insecta; order Phasmatodea; family Phasmatidae; genus Clitarchus; species Clitarchus hookeri. The sequence continues at coordinate 1,001,951 of NQII01000105.1, forward strand.
CATTTTTATATCAACGCAATTTTAGAAAGCCTGCAGCACCTCAAACATGTTANTGTAGCACAAGTGGTGTGAAAAATTGTGAAAATATGTTGAGCATTTCCGGAAATATGGCAAAATGTTCCATTTTCTCGCCTGGCAATATTTTGCTAAATGGGCAGAAAAATATTATCTCTGTATGCATAAATGTTTCTTCTAATAAACACTGATAGTGTAAAAAATTTGGTTAAATTTTGTTTAATGGTTAAAAAATAAATTCCATATTTACCTCATTTTTATATCAACGCAATTTTAGAAAGCCTGCAGCACCTCAAACATGTTAATTTACATACCCTACTATAAGCCAACTTGCTTGTAAAATGTGGTGAGAATCGGTTGATTGGTTCCCGAGATATGGAATAAAACTTTTTCTTTTTTTTCATGTGGCGATCTTCATAAATGAAGGATAAAAATGTTAGGTATCATCCCATTATATGATTGCCATAGATACATTGTAAAGATTTAATTAAAATCGGTTACATTGTTTTGTAGAAATAACACACAAAACTTAAGTGTTATTATAGCCACCATTCTGAAAATAAGTGCCTGGTACATTTAAAACATAAAAATTATGGCGTACCACAGTACAACTTCATCGGAAAATGTGGTGGGTAACAGTTAATTGTTTTCTGAGGTATGACATAAAACTTTATTTATTCATGTGGCGCTATCTTCCAAATTTGCGAACTAAAATGGCAATGTCTAGGCATATATTATGCTTGCAATATATACTTTCCACATACAAAATTCAGTCTAAATTGGTTGTACAGTATGGTATGGCCACCATTTTGAAAATAAGTGCCTATTCAATACGANATAAAACTTTATTTATTCATGTGGCGCTATCTTCCAAATTTGCGAACTAAAATGGCAATGTCTAGGCATATATTATACTTGTAATATATACTTTCCACATACAAAATTCAGTCTAAATTGGTTGTACAGTATGGTATGGCCACCATTTTGAAAATAAGTGCCTATTCAATACCAACTGTATACGTTTACCTTGTCTATCAAAGTATTTGCCTACCTACTTGCAAGATTTGGCTAGAATTGGTTGAGTAGTTTTCGCGATATACCATAAAGGTTTTATTTTCTCTTCCAAAATGGCCATCCGACAACGAAAGTAAGCGTCCGAAATGGTCCAAAACTATAGAAGCCATATACGTACATAATATGCACTATATGTGTACCGATTAAACGAATTCAAAAATTGAAATGGTCATGACATACATCCGCTGACACACACACACACACACACAGACACACAGACAGGAAAGTAATCTTATAAGCATTTCTTTCCGTCGGAAAGTACGCTAAAAATGTGGTCTCGTTGTATCGGATATACGACTACGATGCGAGCATGACCTTGAGGTGGGACCGCGCATGCGCAAGACGCAGGTGGGGGTCCGCTTTGACTGGCAGAAATTTGGGAGCAGTCGAAAATTCCCGGGCGGTTTATCTCCCGACTCCGATGTGCTAGCACGTAGATTTTGGTGCCAAACGGAAGATCTCGTCCTCTGTCAACTTAAGCCGTAAAAGCCAAGTATAAATATATTTGTTTACTTTCATTTCATTTCCATGTCCCATAGAAAATATAACGCGCTAATGTAGACGTATTGACTCAAAAGACACGGTCGTGTCCCGAACTTAGGCACATTCCGATTATTTAATTTTTTTTAACGTTTACACTGCAATTGCGAGGTAGTTCGTTCTAGTTCCAGTTACGGAGCGGGTGGGCGTGCCTTTTTATAGTAAAGTAAGCGAGTGAAGAGAATTGGGCGGTTCTTAACAGCGAGGTCGTGAGAGCCTATGAGGATGAAGCGAAGTGAGTGCAGAGCAGCGTCGTAATGCAAGAGTGGGGGAAACGGGAGATCCCCGAGAAAACCCGCCGACCAGCGGCATCGCCCGGCACGATTTACAAATGCGAAAGTCCGGGGACGGCCCCGCCGAGANACACACACACACACACAGACACACAGACAGGAAAGTAATCTTATAAGCATTTCTTTCCGTCGGAAAGTACGCTAAAAATGTGGTCTCGTTGTATCGGATATACGACTACGATGCGAGCATGACCTTGAGGTGGGACCGCGCATGCGCAAGACGCAGGTGGGGGTCCGCTTCNGGATATACGACTACGATGCGAGCATGACCTTGAGGTGGGACCGCGCATGCGCAAGACGCAGGTGGGGGTCCGCTTCGACTGGCAGAAATTTGGGAGCAGTCGAAAATTCCCGGGCGGTTTATCTCCCGACTCCAATGTGCTAGCGCGTAGATTTTGGTGCCAAACGGAAGATCTCGTCCTCTGTCAACTTAAGCCCTAAAAGCCAAGTATAAATATATTTTTTTACTTTCATTTCATTTCCATGTCCCATAGAAAATATAACGCGCTAATGCAGACGTATAGACTCAAAGCACACGGTCGTGTCCCGAACTTAGGCACATTCCGATTATTTAATTTTTTTAACGTTTACACTGCAATTACGAGGTAGTTCGTTCTAGTTTCAGTTACGGAGCGGGTGGGCGTGCCTTTTTATAGTAAAGTAAGCGAGTGAAGAGAATTGGGCGGTTCTTAACAGCGAGGTCGTGAGAGCCGATGAGGATGAAGCGAGGTGAGTGCAGAGCAGCGTCGTAATGCAAGAGTGGGGGAAGCGGGAGATCCCCGAGAAAACCCGCCGACCAGCGGCATCGCCCGGCACGATTTACAAATGCGAAAATCCGGGGACGGCCCCGCCGGGAATCGAACCCGGTTCGCCTTGGTGGGAGGCGAGCAGTCTAGCCACTACACCACGGTGGTGCCCTTTTATTGTAAAGCCCTAGTTCATGACTTAACCAACATAAATAAGTCAAAATATAAAAAAATTAATTAAATATTTTACTGAACTGTTATTTGTGATAATTTTATAGCATTATTGATAACTTTGTACAACATATTTTCATTTGGAATAAAGGCTTTAGAGCCTCTCACCTCGATGTGTTGTTCATTTATAAAGAACTATTAAATATAAAATAACTTTTGAGCTTTCATTTAAAATTTAATTAGGCAGGTGGTACAACGCTGCCCTGGCCAGAACCATGTTACCCTAAATGACCGTTATTACACACCTCACGAGAAATGTTTTGCACCGCCGGGATTACCGAGTTACTAGTTTTCTCACGGCCCAAGAGAAAGTGTGGGATGAAAATACCCACCGTCTGTACAGAATACCACGCTTGTAATTGCGATATCGCTCTGCAATGCACCTCCTGTTCTAGGGAATATGCTTGATGAGCATCCATAGAGAAAACATTTTTGAAGTTATGTTTTCCCACGAGGCCTTACGACACGCAAGAGGAACCTCGACGGGACCAGCGGGTGTAAAGCCCTTGTTACGCTGTAAACTTTTTCCTTCAAACTGCTTCCCATAATTTTTGTCAAATAAAGTTCGAAAGTTGTAACTTCTCCGAAAAGTTATTATAGTGCCATATTTGTCTGAAAATGTTGGACGGCTCTAGTTTCTATCAAACATTTTAAAACCAGACGAGGTATAAGANGAGGAACCTCGACGGGACCAGCGGGTGTAAAGCCCTTGTTACGCTGTAAACTTTTTCCTTCAAACTGCTTCCCATTATTTTTGTCAAATAAAGTTGGAAAGTTGTAACTTCTCCGAAAAGTTATTATAGTGCCATATTTGTCTGAAAATGTTGGATGGCTCTAGTTTCTATCAAACATTTTAAAAACCAGACGCGGTATAAGATTATTTTTTTTATGTTTAAGGAGCTTGGCTAATTAGAGAAAAATGGCCGTTTCCGAAGTCACGGAATTTTTTAATTGAGTGAGGGAAGAGATTTGGGCGGCTCTCAACATCGAGGTCTTTAGAGCCGATGATGGTGAAGGGAGGCAAGTATGGAGCAGTGCCGGAATGAGGGGACGGAAAAACGGGAGATCCTCGAGAAAACCCGCCAACCAGCAGCATCGTCTGGCACGATTCCCTCATGCGAAAATCCAAGCGACCCCGCTGGGAGTCGAACCCGGTTCGTCTAGGTAGGAGTCGAGTAGTCTTACTCCTACACCACAGCGGCCTCGGTAATTAAAAAACGTTATGCAGCTAATTAACTGATATAGAAGCTATTTGCGTATGTATGCCATTTAAAGTATTTAATACACAATAATATTAAAAACTTAGAGGAATTAAATTTCAATGTCGAATAAATACCTCTGATGAATAAAATTTATATTTATGAAAGAAGTGAAAATAAATCACAACACCAGTTACATTTCTTCCGGTGGTGGACTGCACGGAAACACAAAAGTACTATCTTACTTCGAAAGTAACGTTTAAATAAAAATTCATACCAGATCCTCCCAGTTAAAATAAATTGGTAGTGTGACACATTTTCAAATACAATCAAGTTTACTTGATCCAATATGTTGAATGCAAAAAACATTTACGGTCGTATTTCGGTTTCAAATTTGATTGTGATATCCGAAGGTGAAAATTTGAGATCGTGACAGGGGCTATGGGGCGGAGCGGACTTGGGTAACGGCTGCCCCAGTAGCGATGCGCGCGCGAGGCCGCAAGGACGTGGGAACTGTTCCGCGTGCCGCCTGCTCCACTTTCGGAACGCATGCGCCGGTGAAAGTGATGAGCGTGCCCGCCACCGCAGCTGTATATTGGAATTACGTCGCCGTTGCGTCATGGTTACCAGTGAGAAGGGGGCGGGAGGAGGAGGAGGAGGAGCTCGTGCGGTCCTCGGAGCAGGGTCGTCCGGATCGCGATATCTACGTCTCACGCTCGCGTGCTGTGGCGAGCGAGCGCTCTCGATGCCCGCTTTGCCGTGCGTGACGTGCTGCTGGTTGCGTGTTGCGCAGGCGTCCAGAGTCTTATCTGATCCCCGCCTGGCTAGCGCGTCAAGTGCGTTGCAGAGGAAAACGCGCTATTAAAAATAACAAACTATTTTGCAGTGGCGTCTAAACACGAAAAGCATTTAAAGAAATGTTTCGTGCCCAGAAACAAGTTCGAAGTTCACATCTGAACTCCAAGAATAATTGTTGTGGTTTCTTTTTCGACATGAAAATGGTTTTAACGACTGTTCTCAGAATCAGTTTTAACACATACATTTTCTATACAGAAACTGGAGAGTTTTCCCTGGATACGTACCATAGTTCTATGTTTAATAGTGTTACATAAAAATATAGGGTCACCGCTTTAAGTTACGTTCAGGATAGTCGCCGGCGGAAAGACTGCACGCCAGTTCAGCACGTTGCGCGTAGAGGCGACGAGGCAAATGGCGAGTAGGCAAAATTCGGCCTTAGAGCTCACGCGTTTCGACGCGCAAAATAGCTGCATGTAGCCGGAACCCTTAAAGGGCTCTTCCCAACCGTGACTGACTCACAGATCCAGATAACAGAGACGTATATAGGATTTTTCTTTAAGGGGGGGAGGGGGGCAAGATGATTGAAGCTTCCCAGTCGGTGACGCGGAGTTACAAGTAAAATTCCTCATACAATCTACTTGCTTAATAGGAGTATTGCATTAAAATTCGTAATGATGTTTAATTTTTCGCTGTTATACACATTAGAGTACGAATCGGCATAATGCACCACATTTATGTTCCTGGCAATTTGACGTTCTGACTTGACTGGTGCATTAATAAAGTTGTTAGGCCCGTGAAAACGTACATTTTGCATATGGCGGAAAAAAATACAAAATTAGAAGTTAAGTAAATCTCAAGCAGGGCTTTCCAAAAAACTCCATTATCTTCTAAAACCCTATAATAAGCGTTAATGCATATAACAATTTTTCATAATTGGCTGCCAACCAAACAAAAGTATGAAAAAACCGCAAATGGACTACATGATTCATTTGCAGTATCCTCCAAATTCTTTAATCAAACAAATGAACAATTACCGCACATGTGATGCGTTTGTTTCCAAAATTTGTCACAAATCACAAGTATTTTATACTTCCCTTGGCATATAATAATTTAATATTTTTAAATCTTACTTTTTTTACCTATATTTTATTTATAAATACAATATCTCATTTATAATTAGTTTTAATAAAATGTGTGTGCAGTTCTTATGTAAAACATTATTTAACTGAGTGGGCACAAATGCGGCGCGTCATCCATTTAGTGTAGTTTTCAAGACTTAGTCAATTTTTGTCTGCACGAGGTGGAATAATAACCTGAAAGTAGAATTTTAGCAGAGCTTCAAAAAAGACGGAATTAACCATGAATGCATGTGCATCGTGTAAAATTATATTCTTTCCCCCTCTCTTCATACTAGGTTGGAGTTCTCTTTGGCCGGTAGACGTATACAGTACCTGGATATTTCCTCTTATTAAATTTCCAGAGAATACTAAAAAAACAAAATGCAAATTATTTTGATGTTCGTTTGCGAGACGCATTTTCAAAAGAGTCAGTATCGCGATCGCGGGGCGAACAGCTGATGAGAGCACTTGGATGCCGGTGACTGGCCAACGAGTATGAAGAAAGAAAACAGCAGCCAGTTTATCGTGTTCGTGCGTGAATGGACTTATAATTAATTTAAGCAATATATTGTGGCCAGCAATCTAGACATGCTCGACACGTATTTCCAACGCTCGTAAATGTCAGAGTGGGCTGTTAAGTACTTTTCATAATGCGTCATTTTTGACGTACTGTGAGTCCATAACATTCACTTACAAAGCCTCAACTCTTCCTCTATTTCTCACATACTTGAAGTCCTGTGCTGCGAGTCTGCCAGCGCATCGAAATCATTTTTCAAAAATTTCGTACAATGAAGACTTCCGCTAAATTATTTCTATGCACAAGGAAAATGTTAAACGCGTTCCCGATTTCGAACATTTGGTTATTTGAATTACTAATGGTCTAAGATGAAAGAATTAACTAGCAGCAAAATAATAATAGTAACTTATCTCACATAAATAGTCGTAAATTGAAATTATATGCCAAAGCTGTACTCGAGTAACATAACGTAATTTATTAGTTTTGCACGAGTTTGCTAGGCCGTTTTTTTATGTACTATATAAATTCGTTTAACATCTTAATTGCATTGATAAATAAGTTTTGATTCTGTTAATTTTCACCGACATCATTTGTAAAAAATAATTTTAACAAGGTATTTTTACCGCAAAATCTGCTCAGTTTTCAAAAAATTATTTCTTTACTTTTTGGTACATATCTCGTCAAAAATTAATTCAAAAACAAATTTAGCATTATTTTTACGTCCACTATCCTTCACTTTTCTCAAAATACTGAAATGTATATTATACTAGGTGTGAAAATGATTTTGTTGAAAATTCCCCATGAGTGGGCGCTACTGAAATGTATATTTTTGTGTGTATTGGGGTATGTGTGATTATTCTGGAGTAGTTGTTGACGAACCAAGTGGTCATATAGGTAACTTGCATATTGTAGTGAAAATAATAGGAAAACTGGTAGTGGAATGAAAACATTAACAAGAGATCAGTTATAATCAAAACTATAAAATATACCATTACTGAGCAAACTGTCATCCAATAAAGCAGTTCAATTATTGAGGAGCGTTTAATTATTTCATTTGAAAGTTTGATGAATAAACTTAAGGAATCAATGTTCAGACATAAGAATACATGCAGTTCAATTTAAAAATGCTGTACTCAGAATATAATTATAATTACAGTTGATATTTGGCAGCATAAGTTAGTATTTTCACACTAGGGAAAATATTATTCAATGTCCAGTAAACAAAAATGCCACCTGGTTCTACTAAATTAATCAGTAAATAGTTTTTCTTTCCTTGTCTACTTAGATTCATGAAATTTTTAGGTAGATGCATTAGACCTCTAATTCTGAAGGAAGTGTGGAGACATTTTACAAGGAAAACTTTATAGAAAGAGTTATGCAGGATTCTTGAAGACTAAATTGGAGAAATCATATTGTATGAGGCTGCTGCCATTTGCAACTTATTTCACTCTTTCCTTAACTGTAACTGTAGTTAATCTGGAGCAAGAAGTTCTCTTAGTTCATGATAACAATTTAATTGCAATCAAACAGGACATGTATCAACTCAGAGAGCTCTTTTCTGCAAATTGACTCTCTTGCACTCTTATTTTACGCCACTCACACACCAGCGGCATAAAATAATATCCTGAATAAATATTGCCTATAGGACCCATTTTAAACAACAAATTTTCCATATATTTTCGATTAACTTCAGGATTCAAGATTCCGACTTAAAATTCCCAAGAACAAAGATAATTTTTGAACACAGTCGTGTTTCAATTTGCCATAGCACAATAGGCGAAAAACTTCCAAAAATTCCCTTGCTAAATATTACATATTGTACTTATCGATAAATGTTTCATTGAATAGATTTCTTTTGCAATATATTCAACACTGCAATCTCGACAAGCTGCATTCAAACATTAAATTAATTTAAAAATTATGAAAGTATTTCAATCTGTGGTCAAACTCAACTCTAAAACTGCAATTAAAGATGTAAACGATAAAATAAACAAACATTTACAAAACATTACAAGCTCACAGAGTAACAAAATAACAAAAAATTTTGCGAATAGAACTGTCATGCAAATAACAGATATGAACAATAAATGTTCAGTGGAAACAACATGAAAGATCATAAGTTGGCGAAAATACTAAATTATCCTAAGTTACAATACAAATGAATAACTACTTAAAAAGTTAAACTCTCTAAATAGTTTTGAAGAAAATTTAGTTTCATAACTTATTTCGGCAGGGTACCTTCCAGTATCGGTATATGAAATAATATTAATAATATTAAAACAATCAACATAACGTTTTCAAATGTTTTTGTAAACATATGGATTTAATCATTAATTATTATTGTTATGTGTCTCGGCAGAGTTGTAAAGTAGATTAGTAGCGGAAGTTAGCTGTACCATTTTACAATGCTTGCAGCTCTTAGTTACGAACGATAGAACTGATGTAATCATTGTCTGTAACTAAATGATCCCAAACTAGTTTATTCGTATATAATCAAACACATTCTTTTAATTGACGCATATTTTTCATTCGCTCTTAAGTCTAGATCAGCGAAGAATATTACAAAATACCTAATCCAAATGCATATCTGGCAAGATCCGGAGGGTACACCGTAAGATGGTAGAAATACACTTAATTTTAGATTAATCACGAAGGTTATTGTTCCTTATATTTATTTAATTGTCCGCGCGTCGTTCTCTGTTTATTTTCAAAGGCACCAATGCTATAACTGTTGAACATGGATGTTACGCAAATATTACCTCTTATGAAATGGAGTGACATCAAAGTAATCTTATAGGACACGGCAGTTCGAGTTGAAGTCATATCGGACAAATATTTTAAGCGGATTTTCTCAGATATGAGGATGAGAGCAGAGTGTTAACCTTGGACCGGTTGCTCACGCTCTGTCATTCCGGCTCGACCAGCAGTCATTTTTGTTTTTGGTGAACTTGATCTTTACAGACTGACGCATATGTTACATTGTAACTCACCAGAAACGAGGCGTTACACTGCCTGCATTCAGGATCGGGCTGTTACCAACCAATTTATGTTGACGGTTGCACTATCATTGCGTTTTGTGGATATGTTATGAGGCGTGATTACCTCACGAATATACGAGGGTTATTCGAAAAGTAAGGTCTGATTCCTTGTAAAACATAAACCATCACAGATTTTTGCAAAAAAAAAATTCTGTTTAATTCCTTACATGTTTCTCTATTTTTCTACATAGTTTCCATATTTGTTTAAACATTTGTCATAACGTTCTACAAGCTTTTGTATGCCTAAGTCATAGACGTCTGCCGCCTGTGAGGATAACCAGTCTGTAACTGCTTCTTTCACCTTTCATCTTCTCTAAATATTGATCACCTTCCTTATGATATTGGTAAACAAATCAGGAGCACAACCCAATCTTTTCATTTGGTGTTCCTCAGTAAGCAGCCTGGGAACCCAACGTGCGCACAATTTGTGAAATTGAAAATTTTCAGAGACAATTTTGTGCAAAGTTGTTCTACCCACATTCGGAAATTCCAATGCTAAAGTTGAAATTATGAATCGCCGGTCTTCACGAATCTTTTCGTCCACGGCTTTGACCAAATCTTCTGTGATCACTGATAGTCGGCCTGATCGCGGTTAATCATGGACATTTTCCAGCCCCGTCCTTGAAAGCTCTCACCCACTTACGCACTTTGCTGTCACTCATCGCATTGGGGCCATACGCTTGACTTATCTGTCGATGAACTTCCGCTGCTGAAACGTTCCTTGCTGTCAAAAACTGAATCACTGGCCGTATTTCACAGTCGGCGGGCTGATCAGTTGTTTTAAACATTTTGAACTAACACTGTAAACAGCACACTGCAACAATACCAATGCAAATGGCGTCGTTTGACGAGCAAGGCATGCCGGGAGTCGGTGCGCATGAGCGTTACAATGTTCGCGCGACATTCGATTAGCTATGGCGATTCGGACCTTACTTTCCAAATAACCCTCGTACTTATATTTTATATGTGAGCACATTTATGTTAGTGGTAGGCCTTCATTCCGGAACGTGTATCAAGTTTTTGGCGTGTTGTTGACCTGTAGGTATTACAAGACATTATTTTGAAATAGTGCCATGAATCTCTCAAAAAATTACATTTTTAAGATAGTAACAAGCAAACTTTTTCGTTAACTTTGGCATTAGGCCTCGGTTAAAAACATTCTAGGTAACGAAATATGATATGAAATTAACTTTAGTACACTTATTACTTAATGCGTTTAGTATTATGGCAATGACAAATTTTGCAATTGTTGCATTGATCATTGACTCATTGTTCAGAACATTCGTGTTCAATGGCATTACGTTCTGTTATATTAACAATTAGCTAATAGTTCACTTCCACAGTCAAATGTAAAAACTGCATTTATATATATTTTGGTCTATATTTTATGGGCATGTTTTTTATATTATTTTTGCTGTGAGTCTATAGTCGTAGTTTTTCGGACGTGTTTATATTTATCCAGTTTCGTAATTTTTTCCTCCCAGACAGGGTTGAATTTAATTTCGTTACTTAAGACGTCAATATCAAATTGATTAATTTTGGGTTTCTGTATTCTGCCTTAACTTTATTAATTTTTAGATACTGACGAAAACATATTTAGCGGATCAAGACATTACAAAACAATAAAAATCGAACAGCTCAACAATAGTAATTAAGTTTCGCAAAAACCTTACAAAAAAACCTTTTATCATACACTGAAGAGCCAAAAAAAACTGGTACACCCGTCTAATATCGTGTAGGGACCCCCGAGCATGCAGAAGTGCCGCAAGACGACGTGGCATGGACTCAACTAATTTCTGAAGGTATTCAGGAGGCGATTCTCACCATGAATCCTGCAGGGCCGTCCACAAATCCAATCTGCGCCAATTTGAGAAAGGATTGCACGTCTGTCACGTTTAATGATTCTCGTCATTCGTCGTTTGTCCCTTTCTTTCACGATCTTTTTCCGGCAGCAGCGATGTCGAAGATGTGATGTTTTACCGGATTCCCGATATTCACGGTACACTCGTGAAATGGTCGTACGCGAACATCCAAATGTTATCGCTACCTCGGAGATGCTATGTCCCATCTCTCGTGCGCCGACTATAACACGACGTTCAAACTCACTTAAATCTTGATAACCTGCCACTGTAACAGCAGTAACCGATGTAGCTGCCGACCGCGTCGCGTTACTCTGATTGGTTCCATACCTCTGTTATTTGCATACGCACGCCTATANACCGATGTAGCTGCCGACCGCGTCGCGTTACTCTGATTGGTTCCATACCTCTGTTATTTGCATACGCACGCCTATACCAGCTTTATTGGCTCTTCAGTGCAATTGTCAGTGTTTTACTAAGGGTTGTGGTCTACTATACTAAATTCACATATGCTGCGAAATTAAGCGAGCGAAGAGATTTGAATGGCTCTTAACATCGATCTTGAGAGCCGATGAGGGTGAGGCGAGCTGTGAATGGAGCCGCGCCGGACTGAAGGGGTGAAGGAAACGGGAGATACTCGAGTAAACCCGCCGACCAGTGGCATCGTCCGGCACGATTCCTACATGGAACAATCTGGGAACGACCCCGCCGGGAATCGAACCCGCTTGGTGGGATGTGAGTAGTCTAGCCACCGCACCACCACGACCCCAACGGGGATGACGAACTACTTAACATCGATCGCGTCGTCGAGTGCAGCTGATCAGGATGCAATCCACGACTGCAATAATGCATTTCGGACAAATCTACCGCAAGATCAGACACACTCGCTGACGAACTGATTGTGGAATCAGAACAGGAATAACTGCACGTATACGAAGTGTGACGAACCGTTACGCGGAATCTCAACTACGGCTACTTTGTGCTAATACTTAAGAGGGCATGATGGGCGCTGTTGATTGGTGCTCCGAGCCTCACGGCCGGGGTAATGACGGTGAATTAGCTACCGCTCGGTGCCGCTCCCTTGTTAATTCAGGCAGCTCCCGACTGCGGGATTGCAGCCCCTGCTTGGCCAACGCCGTCCAGCTTCATTGGTGATTGCCGAAGAGCCCGGAGCACGTTCGCCAGCAAGTGTCGACACGGACCGCAATGAGGCGCCACCCGTCTTTCGCGAACACCTCTCCCGAGAGATCGTTTCCGGAAGCCTACAATCTAGTCGCGGTTTCTTAACACCTCAGAACCAAACCTTTGAAAATTCACCCCATATGTAACGGGTTTGGTTGTTTCCTTTTTATATTTTATATCACAAGCGTATTATACTTTTGATAATATGAAATAATATGAAAGTACCTAATTTTTAGAAAAATAAATTGTTTTGTATTTTATTTATAAATTACGATTTTTCATTTCGAATTAATATGAAACAAAAAACAGTGGGAAAATAGGTTAGTTGGTAATACATAGTAAGAAATTGTTCTTTTGAAAAATATTATTACAGTGAGTACACATGAATGCGGTGCGTTGTCGTTTTGGTGGAATTCTTTAGACTCCGTTAAGTATGATATGTCTAAAGACCCTTCCATGATCTGAAATTTTTCCGTCAAAGTGTTTCAAATGAAGTGGCTCAAATAAAATTTGGTGGTTCTGATGTCACTGAAACATCATTATCGCCGCCATGTTTGTCTGGAAAAGTTATATGCCTCTAGTTTCCATTAAACATTTTTAATATAGAACGGTTTCTAAATTGATTTTGATGTTTCACGGGCTTAACCAATCAGAAATATGCGTAGCATAAATAGCCGTTTCCAACATCATGAAATTCTTTAATTACGAAGCAATTGCTGGAAACAAAATAAGGTAATGGAGATAATTAATATATATAGAAGCTTTTTGAGCACGAATTCTATTAGAAGATGTTTATTCACAATAATATTAAGAACTCAGAGGTATTAAATTTTCTTGTACTGGATATGTCTATAGTAAATACAAAATCAGTTTAGTAAAGAAGTGAAAATCAATCACAGCATTCGTTACATTCCTTCCTGTAGTGAACTTCACGGAAACACAACAGCAGTAACTCACTTTGAAAATAATTTTTCTATGAAAGTTCAGATTATATCGACCCCNAACTTCACGGAAATACAACAGCAGTAACTCACTTTGAAAATAATTTTTCTATGAAAGTTCAGATTATATCGACCCCGTAAAAAAATTTTACAATGTGACACATTTTCAAATACATTCAAGTTTATTTGATTCTCTTTGTTGCATGAAAGAATTTGATGGTCAAATTTCTTCTTCAAATGTTATTGTAAAATATATTTGAAGGCGAAAATTTGACAGCGTGACAATGACTCAATGGATAGAAACTGCGTACCACCCCGGATGTTCCTGAAACTGGCCTGTCCCACCACAACACCACATCTCCCACACCCACGGTTGCTCCCACCAGTCATATAAATAGTCAATTCACGGTTACTTTGAAATTTATGAAGCCCTGCTAAAGTAATACTTCCAAATACTCCTCCACTTCATGGAAACAAAGCTTAACCGACACCAGAAAATTACACCAGAGGGCCAACGCACCTCATTCGTGCGCACTCAAGTGTAATAATATTTTGCTTAAGAACTATTTCTTAGTAGACAGATCTATTTTGTTCCTGTATTTATTAATATTAGTGATAGATTAAAATATTATAATTTATAGATAAAATATGAGTAAAATTGAAATTTAACCAAACAAAAAGGTACTTTAATGTTAACACAAGTATAAAACGCTTGTGATATAACATATTTAGGAAACAACCAAACACGTCAGACATTGGGTGTTATTCGAAGGTTTTTTTCAATAAGTGTAAAGATACCGCGAATAGAATGTAAGACAATTTTCCGCATATTTACCACACCATTGCATACGCGCACTGAGAAAACATGAGTGGTCAAGTTCTCTACACCCCCATCCCTTCCCCCGCGCTTCCAGGCCATTCCAATCCACTCATACTTTCATTGTAGCTTTCGTACTTTAATTTAGAAAAAGTAAAATGCGTAGTGAAGTCCCCAACGGTGTATAGTAGCATTTATATATTATGTGCAGCCTGATTAATGTTACTTTTCCATATGAAATAAGGTTAAAAACTTCCTGTACAGTTTAAGTAGTACACAGAAAAATATTTTGCCGTGTATCCGAGTGCTTTGAAGGTTTTGCACACTTCCTCAAACCTTGTTTTAAAACAAATAGAATATATTCAAGTTAGTTACAGAATTTGTGTAATGTGAAAGTTTGGTTCTGTTGAAAATTCATATGTAAACAAACACGTCCACCACAGTTGACTTTGACAGTTGCACTGGCGATGGGCAACGTAATGTTGGGTACATGCGCAGATGAAGAAAATAGCGGTCTACCTCATCTTCAGTCTATGCGCAGCGCATGCCGTTTCTAAACAGGCAGCGTACACTCCTAAGAACACTTGCACATCGAAAACCCTGAAAAAAATAATATCGGATAGCGTCTCTCATTATAGACTTACAGGCCTGCGGGCAGTCTGGCGGTGAGGTGATCAACTATTTACGTAAAACGGACTCTCAGACATTTTTGCGATCTAACTTCACGTTGTATTTTCATGCAACTGGTTTTAAGAACTTAGAAATATACGGCTATATTATAAACGCCAATTTAATAACAAAACTTGCTTCGCAAATAAAATGTTCGGTTTACAAATATACACACAACTTATTCGTTCATAATAGTAAAACTCCGCATGCAGTTTCACTCCGTATTTTGTACAATATTTGTGACAACTAATTTAAATTGCTTTCTTTACCAGGTCCTAGCACGCTTCGAATAACAAACGTGTATCGCCGAATGCTCAAAGAATTTACGTCGTTTTGTTACACTGCATATGAAGTTACATCCGAGGTTGACTGTCGAACACTGCTCTCCGGGAAAAATTTGGCAAAGGGCTTCTTCGGTCGCAACTTGCGTAATATACCCCGAGGCTTCGACCGATAAAAATATATAACTGGGAGGTCTAAGCTCCAACCCTAACCTGCAACCAGAGTTGATCTTTCACAAGACTTGTCGCGTAGAGAGCATTATATTCCGTGGAAAATGCGCACGGCGCTTGGGACGAAGAGAAAGGAAATTGGGAAATGTAACTGTAACATTTAGCTGTACTAAGGGGGCAAGTGTTTTGCATGCATCTTTTAGTCCACAAATTCTGTCAGACTTAGACGCCGAAATTACTCAGATTAAAATTTGTTTTAATTTCATTATCACTTCTTATTTAAGTCCCCTATCTGACCTATATAAACTGTGTTAAATTATGAAATATAGTTCCAATATTAAAAATTACATTACAAAACGTTATTAAATGCCAGACCACCCTCCAGGACAGTTTGTGGGAAAAGTCAGCACTTTACCAGCTTTACGCGGAAGCATAATTTATGCTATAATATTTATCCCTTCGCTGGATTAATCTAAATGCAGTTCTAACCAGTGCCAGTAAACAAACTTTCAATAAACTGGGAAGAGATTGCATATTTTACGCTCTATATCTCTCTCTTTAAGAGAGAGAGAGAGAGAGAGAGAGAGAATCTCTCTCTCTCTATGGACGTACTATACATCAGTATAACGTAGTCTTAGTTATACTGCTTGCTAGAAATGAAATTAAGATAATTTTTGTTTCTATTTAATCTAGTTTATATTGTATTGAGCTTGATATCTAACAAAATAAATAATAGTAATTTAATTGTTTAAAGTAGAGCTGTATTGTAAATGTATTGCGATCGTACAATATATGCTGAAAAATTTAATTAGACGTCCCGCTGCATTGGTAAAATACGCTGTCATTTTGCAAAAATACTTTGAGAATATTTAAATGCATTTAAATATTGAAAACAAAGGCTACGATACATAATTTCAGCTTAATCTCTGAAAAATTATTTCAAGGAATTTTCCTTTTTTGCGAAATGCACTGCCAATAGTAATAACAGCATTTTTTGATAGCCTTGTGTTTTCGAAGCAGTATGGTCAGATAGAGAGTACCTATTTCATTATTATAAAATAATGTTTTGAGTTTGTGACTTTTTTATAACTTTATCGTTAACCAGAAAGCATTGCTTAGTTGGGTTAACTATTTTTGATGCAAAATTTTCTTTCTTGACTAGTTAAAACAGCGATAATGGCAGCTGCATGCTGTTGACCTGCATCCTACGCTAAAGGATAATCGGGTAATAACTTGCATTACTTTCACTTCCCGGAACACACATGCACTCGACAATAAATCCATGGGGATCAGAGGTTGAACAAGATAGCGCGACCACAATATCCACAACTTCCGCTCAAATAAGAGGAGAAAGTTGAAGTTTAATACCCTCTACGAGCACAAAGCGGTGAAAGACGCTTCCCTTTTTACAGGAAACCCAGTTGTGTATTCTAAAACTCCATAATAGGGGCATTCACAGCAATCCACAGAAAAGCGACCAGATTAGTGCATGTGAGATTACCTTCGTGTTAAACTGCATAATATTTCACTCACCAGTCTGATAACTTCGCTCGTAATTTGATTATACTAATAGGCTATGACGTTTTGTGATCGAACCACTGTTGTTTCAGATTAAAATCAGGTAATTATTGACCCAAGTTCTCTCTTACGGAAAATCCTACCTCATCGAATTACGTTTAGATACCATTGTTTGAAGCTTTAAGTGAAAAAAAAATGCGTTGCAAGTAATGAATTTGTATAAATTATTTTTGAAGTTAGAAACATGCACTTTATTCACGTTATCAATTCCATTTGGTTCGTGTCATTCGTGACCTTATTCGTAACATAATTGTGGAAGTAAGCAGCCGGCATAGCGTTTGTGTACGTTTACAACAGTTGTACGCAAGAACCAGCGTTTGCTGCTGGCGATGATCAACAAAATGAAACGTTCCATATACGTACATGTGAAAGTGTTGCAAGTTTCAAGTTGAGTGGTACGAGAAGTGATTGAAATCTTAGCCTTAACTGATCACGTGAATTTACGTCTGCTTTCAAAATGACACAAGACATGCGGTTCTCCCGACCAACACATTCTCTACGCGACGATATGGTGGCCAATCCTACTAAGCGTCGCTCTTTCAATTATTCGGCTTCAAAGAAACAATGCTGCTCTTGTATTATATTAGGCGTTCGTTTACTACGTCCGAATAATACTTGTGCAGCCGGTGTTTCGATTCGAAGTAATATAGTTTATCGTTGGTGACAATACATGTTTACATGTCTTGCATCGCCTGAAGANCCGGTGTTTCGATTCGAAGTAATATAGTTTATCGTTGGTGACAATACATGTTTACATGTCTTGCATCGCCTGAAGGCCAGAACATACGCAAACATTTCGTGTACTTGTTCATATTTGTGTTAATTTTTTGTATTTGTGTCTTTTTTATTAGTGTCATAATAGATTTTTTACTTCATTATTTGTCTTGATTCTTAATTTTTTTATTTAATTTACTTCTTGGTTATTTTTTTCCTATGTTGTGTTCATTTACTCTGTTTTTTTATATTCCTTATTCTGGTATTTTTTTAATGGAAACATTTGCAACTAGATTATTTGCTTCCAGAGATCTAAGATCGAGCTACATTCTTATACGAATGGCTCTTTCACGTGACCCTAACAAAAATTATTTCGAAAAACGGTAAACTCGAACCGCACGAGAGCACTCGTATACATATATACAACTTATAGTTGCAAGCTACAGTACTATTGTAGTAGTAAAGTGGTTAGTGTAACAATGTCACGTTTTATGTCCTATGCGTTCAAAGCCCCCTTAGAACCAACAGTTATATATATATATATATATAATATTCAAATTGTNAGTTATATATATATATATATATAATATTCAAATTGTAATAACTTTATCGTTGTAGAACAAAATAATAAGATAGTAATCTAAATAATAAATAAAATAATAAGTCAATCCTTGGATGGACGGTATTGTTTTACTTGTATTAAAAATATTAATTTCTTTGTTATTTTTACGGAAAAATTAATAAATAACAAGTACTTAAAACATTTTGCTTTAGACTAGTTTCCTGTAGCCTGAGAAAATAAACCATACACATACACGTGCATATACTATAAAAAATGTACAGTTATTACAAAATTTAAAAATTAACTGTAATGTCTGCTATTCTATTCGGCAACTACTTAAAATTTGCAGCCTAGTTGTAAACTGTCTGAAACGCTTTAGTAATACAAGACAAATTAATAAAAATGCTATACAGAAATGTAATTTTATGGGATCAAACTGTTGCTAGTATTTATTCTGAAAAACTAGAGAAATCTTGTGCAATTAGTTTTAAGCTACAAGTTATTTCTCATGAAATTAATTACAGTTAGTTGTTTAAATTTGAAATTATTTTCTATATGTTGAGAGGCTCTAATGGTTTCACGCTATTGTATTTTAAAGGGTACGACAGGTAAAATACATTTTCGTAAATGAAAACATATTCGCTGAGCAGAATGACGCTATACTTAATTTTCACGAATTCCAAAGTAATAAAATTATGCTAATTTTTATTTTATTCGTGTCAACCGCTGCGATTTTTAACAAAGCACGTGTGAAAACGTGAATTACCATTAGCAGACACTTCGAACGCGACCTGTTATTTGTTGTTGTGCACAAGATACATTTTTCCACCTTGTTTCATGCCCCACGCAATTAATCTGACCATAAAGTGTGATTAAAGCTCGTTTAATGATTAAAGCTCGTTTGCAACAATTGTTTTGGGTATTCGCTTGCCCATTTTCTGCAACCTACGCTGTAAAAACTTTCCTCGTAATCTTCCTAAACGATTATGGAAGTTTTTAACCTATACACTGTGTGGAAATAATACCACACATCAAGTTGCAGATAAAGGAATGTTTAGCGTCGCCAATATGCAAAGTTAGGAACTTCCCTACGCATATTTAGGGATGCTAAAATGAATGTATAGGGGAAAAGTTACCATTCCTCCTTTCTCACTAAGTATATTCGCTGATATGTTAAATTTCCGAATAATTTCTTAGAGTGTAAGCCCGCTTTCCATTTTTTTTAATGCTCCCTTACTCACTTGTCAAATTTTTTATTGAGGGGTAATTTGTCCAGGATCACGCAGTTAACATCATGTATTCAATCTTGTTTTCAAAATAGTTATTTGCTGTACATATCCACTATAATAATGTTACAGCACTATAATATAAAAGTTTATTATCTGTCTGTGTGAGACTGTTAATTGAGCGCCATCATTGCGCACCATGATCTGGTTACCCTTTTTCTACTGCACATTTTTTTTTAGTTACTGGTCTTAGCAGCTACGCTTGATTTTCAAAGCATGTGTCATAGTAAACCTGTTAATTTATTGTAATTTATGATTTTTATTTACATTCTTGTACCCTTGCACTTTTCCATACCGCCTTCCTTCCCTTGTGTGAACAAACAAATTGTAACAGAGCTTTTCGCAAATGATAAATATTAAACGTATGTCTTTTCTTTTCCGAACTGCAATTAGATTTGTAATATATGTCGTGTTTAACTATCAAATTTCTCTATACCATTTCAGTGGGAATAAAAATGTCCCGATTTTAAATGGAAGTTAATATTGCTACAGTGTGAAAGCCGCCTTCTTCTTATTGGCATAAAAAGATACTTTACAAACCAATAACTAGATTTCAAGGTTAATTTTATTTTTTACCTATGCCAGTTTTGAGTTCCGAAAAGAAATTTTTTTTATCATGCCAGATAAAGTCATGCAATTGTAAGAAACAGCAGCAAAGGAATAAGATGATTATAAAATACTGTTTTTAGTATTTATTTCTTCAATCGGATATTTTCGAGAGTCATTTAATTTGTTTCAAGGAAGTTAGCTGTCCNCCGGTGTTTCGATTCGAAGTAATATAGTTTATCGTTGGTGACAATACATGTTTACATGTCTTGCATCGCCTGAAGACCAGAACATACGCCAGCTCCGAAAACATTTCGTGTACTTGTTCATATTTGTGTTTTTTTTTTGTATTTGTGTCTTTTTCATTCATGTCATGATTGATTATTTTCTTTATTATTGGTCTTGATTCTTAATTTCTTTATTTAATTTACTTCTTGGTTTTTTGTATGTTGTCTTCATTTACTCTTTTTTTATATTCCTTATTCTGGTATTTTTCTAATGGAAACATTTACAACTAGATTATTTGCTTCCAGAGATCTAAGATCGAGCTGCATTCTTATACGAATGGCTCGATTACGTGACCCTATCAAAAATGATTTCGAAAAACGGTAATCTCTAACCGCACGAGAGTACTCGTATACATATATACCACGTATAGTTGTAAGCTATAGCACTATTGTAGTAGCCGAGTGGTTAGTGTGACAATGTGACTTTTTATGTCCTACGCCCCCTCAGAACCAACAGTTATATATATACATATATATAGTTATATATTATATTCAAATTGTAATAATTGTATTGTTATAGAACAAAATAATAAGATACTACCGTAAATAATAGATAAAATCATAAGTCAATCCTTAGATGGACGGTATTGTTGTACTTGTATTAAAAATATTTATTTCTTTGTTCTTTTTACGGAAAAATTAATAAATAACAAGTACTTAAGTATTTTGTTTTAGACAAGTTTCCTGTAGCCGGAGAAAATAAGCCATACACACACACACGTGCATATACTATAAAAAATTTACAGTTATTACAAAATTTAAAAATTAACTGTTAATGTCTGCTATTATACTCAGCAACTATTTAAAATTTGCAGCCTAAATGTAAACTGTCTGAAACGCTTTAGTAATACAAGACAAATTAATAAAAATGCTATACAGAAATGTAATTTTATGGGATCAAACTGTTGCTAGTATTTATTCTGAAAAACTAGAGAAATCTTGTGCATTTAGTTTTAAGCTACAAGTTATTTCTCATGAAATTAATTACAATTAGTTGTTTAATCTTGAAATAATTTTCTACATGTTCAGGGGCTATAATGGTTTCACGCTATTCTATTTTAAAGGGTACGACAGGTAAAATAAACATATTCGCTGAACAGAATGACGCTATACATAATTTCCACGAATTCCAAAATAATAAAATTATGCTAATTTTAATTTTATTCGTGTCAACCGCTGAGATTTTTAACAAAGCCCGTGTGAAAACGTGAATAACCATTATCAGAAACTTCGAACGCGACCTGTTATTTGTTGTTGTGCAGAAGATACTTTTTTCACCAAGTTTCACGCCCCACGCAATTAATCTGACCATAAAGTATACAATGATTAAATCTCGTTTGCAACCTTTTTTGTGGTTATTCGCTTGCCCATTTTCTGCTACCTACGCTGTAAAATTTTCCTCGTAAACTTCCTAAACGATTATGGAAGTTTTTAACCTATACACTGTATGTAAATAATACCACACATCAAGCTGCAGACATAGGAATGTTTAGCGTCGCTACTATACAAAGTTGGGAACTTCGCTACGCATATGTAGGGATGCTAAATGAATGTATAATGGAAAAATTACCATTCCTCCATTCTCACTAAGTATATACACTGGTATGGTAAATTTTCGAATAATTTCTTAGAGTGTAAGCCCGCGTTGCGATGTTTATTAATGCTCCCTTACTCACTAGTTAAATTTTATATTTAGGGGTAATTTGGCCAGGATCACACAGTTAAGACCATTTATTCAATCTTGTTTTCAAAATAGTTATTTGCTGTACATATCCACTATAAAAATGTTACAGCACTATAATATAAAAGTTTATTATCTGTCTGTGTGAGACTGTTAATTGAGCGCCATCATTGCGCACCATGATCTGGTCACCCTTTTTCTACTGCCCATTTTTTTTATTACTGGTCTTACCAGCTAAGCTTGTATTTCAAAGCATGTGTCATAGTAAACCTGTTAATTTATTGTGATATATGATTTTTATTTACATTCTTGTACCCTTGCACCTTTTCATGCCGCCTTCCTTCCCTTGTGTGAACAAACAAATTGTAACAGAGCTTTTCGCAAATGATAAATATTAAACGTATATATTTTATTTTCCGAACTGTAATTAGATTTGTAATATATGTCGTGTTTAACTATCAAATTTCTCTATACCATTTCAGTGGGAATAAAAATGTCCCGATTTTAAATGGAAGTTAATATTGCTACAGTGTGAAAGCCGCCTTCTTCTTACTGACATAAAATGATACTTTACAAACCAATAACTAGATTTCAAGGTTAATTTTATTTTTTACCTATGCCAGTTTTGAGTTCCAAAAAGAAATTTTTTTTATCATGCCAGATAAAGTCATACAATTGTAAGAAACAGCAGCAAAGGAATAAGATGATTATAAAAAACTGTTTTTAGTATTTATTTCTTCAATCGGATATTTTCGAGAGTCATTTAATTTGTTTCAAGGAAGTTAGCTGTCCCAATTAAAGACTTCAGCCAGCACCAGAAAGTAACAGCATTTGAACTGCGCTTAAGCGGCGCGTTATAAACTATCCTATTGTGTAGGAAACAATTATTATCTTCTAAATTTATTCTTTCTAAGACAAAGTACGCAATGTTTTTTTGTATAATTCTTTCCAAAATATAATTTTAGAGTATTTACAAATTTGAATTAAATGATAGACTTTTTTATTATCTCTGAAAAACATTCAGTGGAAACGGTAGTAATAAATGTAGAAGTATGATGGGTGTCAGCCCAAGACCAAATTAGCGTTTAAGGTGAAGTATCGCCGTTTCCTCCCACAGTATGACAATGACTCCCGGGAGGTAAATTTTCCTCACATGAAAAATTCCTGACCTGAATGGGAACCGAACCCTAGACCTCAATCCCTCCAGACAGAATTCATAATGATTGGAGCAAAAATTCGAATTTACACAACTATGCTGATGTGATATGTACCACTTGTATTTATATCAAAAGTTTAATTTTCGTGATGTAGGCCTACATATCTGGTAAAAACTGAGAAAATGAAATCCTGAAAACACTTCCTAAAAATTAAATGAATTCTGACTAAAGATACAAATATACGCTACAACAAATACATAAGTATATGTTGTGTTTGTATATATGTGTATCACATATAATATACATATACACTAACACACATACATATACATAGGATGATTCACGAGTAGTTACCGCCTCTCCTAATTCTTATTCCTGCATTTAGAACAAAATATTCCATATAGATGTGGGTTCTATTCCAAATATGTATTGAGTAATTCTAAAAATGTGAAAGGTGAAGAAATAATAAGCCTTTCAGGAGTTAAAAAAAAATTAATTATGTTTATTATTATTACTATAAGTTATTGTTTCTAGTTGAGCATCAAACGCCATATCAGTGTATTCTGTGGAAAATGTACGTAGCATTGTAACACAATGACTATACCTCACAACCAAACACTACATCCACAATAAATGTGCAGAAAAGTGAGTGTTCACGCAGTACACAGTTAAACAGATAAACAGATAGTTGCACTTTACGATGGTCAAAGACGCGCTCTTCACTTCAATAGTGAAACAAGCAGCAAATTGTCACGAGCTGTCCGCTGTAATGCGTTTCCAATTTTTCGAACTACCCTTTAAATATTGCGACTAAGAGCCTCGTTTATATTACATAATTTACTCCAACTGACTTAAGGAATAAGCCCTGTAAAGGGCGGTAACTCCTCAATAATCGCCCTGTGTGCATGTGTGTGTATGTGTATGTATACATATACACACACAAATACAATGAACACGTTTAGTCTTCATAAGTAACGTCTAAAGGTTGAATATAATTTCATACAAATATAAAATTATGAAATTTTCTATGACCAGCACCTTCAACATTATGGACGGTAATGAGAGATATAAATGAGGAAGAAAGTATATGTCACGGAAATTACTAGATTATAAGCAACTGTATGTAAGGCATATGCAATTGGGTGCAGGCAATCAAGAAATGAATGTGGGTCGTATGCAATTGAATGTAGGTCACATGAAAAAGCATGTAGGTTACAAGTAAATGAACAGAAGACATGCAAATAATTGTATAAGACATGCAAATAAATTCAAGATGTACAAATAATTTCATACGACATACGAGTGAATTTAAGAGATGCAATTAATTGAAGAGTTGGGCTGGATAAGGGCTTATTTTATTGGAAATATTATTTTGCATGGTTTTAGCTTTTTTTGTAATGTGTTTGATCGATGCTATTTTATTATTATNATTTTATTGGAAATATTATTTTGCATGGTTTTAGCTTTTTTTGTAATGTGTTTGATCGATGCTATTTTATTATTATATGCCTTTTTCTCACAATTATAAAAAATATTTTTTTAAAATTATACAATTTCAAATTATTATATTATTTGCGACAGGAAAACAAAAAAATTTCTCTTGTAAAGTTTTTTTATTATTATATTTTTTAGATAAGAGTCCTTTTCCAAATCAACCCTTCAATTGTATACAAATGAATGTTGGTGACATGTACAGAAATGTAGGTAATATGCAAACAAGACAAACAAATCCTGCACACTATTTGCGGAAACAGGGAAGGGTGTTGCATAGGCAAAAAAAAAANAACAAGACAAACAAATCCTGCACACTATTTGCGGAAACAGGGAAGGGTGTTGCATAGGCAAAAAAAAAAAATATATATATATAAATTAGATAATATGTTTATTTCAATACGTAATTTTCAGCACGGTATCGATTATTTTTCATTTCTGTTGCAATGACATTACTTCAAGTTGGAATGCGCAAATACTACGCGTAGTTTGGGGTGACTATGCTCGTCATTTTTTACGTTTCAGTTTTGAATAGAAAATGCTTTACTATACTTATGAAATAAATAAGTTATTCACTTAGCTGAACTGACGCTTAAGAATTTTTTTCCTTGAAGTCACCGTCTGCAAACTGTTGCCTGTCATAGTTTTCTAACTGTTTATTTCTTGTAGGTCAAGAGTACAGTATTTTATACATTTATGGACAAAACATTTTTGTTTGCATCTTCACTTGCCTCTGATCTAGTCTCTGACGTACACGCACGTGGTAATGCACACACCGTCAATCCAACAGGCACAAATATAACTTACATATTATAAATGAAAACACGTTCACTGCAATTTATATTATTAATGCCAAAAGAGAAATTAAAATTAAGATAATAATTAGTTTACATGGCAGTTTATTTTTTTCAAACAAGGTATTATTCCCGTTAATATTATTTTGTACTTGTGGATATTTTTTAACGAAACTATTGATGCAAATTTGAAATTAAATGAAGAAATGTACATTAGTTATTTTTTTTTCTACTGGCATAAACAAAACTTAATTTTTATATTGATTTAGATTCATTATAGTAAATATAAGTATCGCCGCTAATAAAGACTGTTTCCATTTACTTACTGCAGAGAATCTTGGACTTCGTTATCTTCGGTTTGTTGCGTCCTCGTTGTTTTACCTTGTGGCACAGAGCCTTCTTTTCTTTTTCTCAAAAATAAAATTTTCGTTGAGGCTTTTTTTATTTTTCTTCTTTGAGACTTTTTCATTTTTCTTCTTAGTGTNTTCTCAAAAATAAAATTTTCGTTGAGGCTTTTTTTATTTTTCTTCTTTGAGACTTTTTCATTTTTCTTCTTAGTGTGGTAAGAAGTTTTCCTTTTACCCATTATAGTTCATACAAGCCACACTTTCCCACGCCTCGCGTACGGATGCGGCAACGCTGTGCGCGCGGAGTCGTCGCAGGCGGCCCGCCGGAGGACGGACTGGCCGCTGACATCTTACTGCGTGCTCTCTGTTGGCCGGTTTCTCAACGTGAGGCGCACTTCGCCGTGAGTCACCGCAGTATTTCAAACCAATCTTAGAGAATAATACTCAAGTACCAATTATCAAGGGCCAAAAATGAAGCGTAAACTCGGCTTTACCAGTTTATGAAAAAAAAAAAAAAAAATTGAAATTTGTGTGGCAATCTTAAAAAGTAGATTATTTTGTAAACTAATTAAAAAATGCTTTATAAATTAAAAATTAATTTAAATATAGTTCCTTCATTGGCAACATGACTTTCAGCACATAATATGAAATAATAAGCATCAAGTATTCGTATAATACGGAAATCCTTATGTCCACATGTAACAAGACAAGATTTATTTGTAACAAATTGTGTTCACAGATCTTGTTTAGTGTCATATACAAGTTTTTTTTAATAGTTTCAGACAAAGTGTTTTCTTGTGAAAGTAAAAAGAAACTAAGTAAAAGCCCGATAATTTTTGTAGAAATAGATAAAATTCCGTCGACTTATTAAAGAGGTGCATTATCGCCAATAAAATAAACAAAAATGTAATGCCAAAACGTGAACTTCCACCTTAAGTGGGTTTGCAATCTATATGCAGAGCGATAGACTTGGATAAAATCCCTATTTATGTGTTACTGGGCTCCGGGCCCGTGTTTATAGCTGTCAACCACTATTGCTATCTTAATAAAGTTACGTGTATGTGTTAGCTATAATCTTAAAATTCTCATAGCCCTAAGCATTTCTGCGCATAATTGTGTGACGTAAAATCTAATCTTTATCATTTCACTTACTCTGTGCATTATAAAACACCGTTTATTTATAAATGTTTGGACATGAACAGTGTTTTCGAACCTTTAACCCCACAGTAATACAAAACACTCGCTGCGTTTTACAGGATTTGTGATATGTTCCCTCCGTACTATTATTAGGCACAACCTGTAGGAAGAAAAATGTACCCGTTAGGGCCTGTCTTTACGCTCTGTAACCGACAAAGGNCTATTATTAGGCACAACCTGTAGGAAGAAAAATGTACCCGTTAGGGCCTGTCTTTACGCTCTGTAACCGACAAAGGTTTCTGTTTAGTATCTAGGGACTTACAATCGACAACACTTCAAGATATATTATGTGTGGTGATATCTGTGATTGAAATATTAACCATAAAGTAAAGTTAAAGTCGATTTACATTTTCAGGGCACATCAACCACAAAACTCGTGAGAAGCCACCGTCGTTTAGCATAAAAAAAGTTTAGCCTAAAAAGCGTTTGGCCTAAAATTTAACGACCATTCCCAGTTTCTCAGTCAGGAGTTTTGCCTACAGGCGTTTAGCCTAAAAGGCGTTTCGCCTACAGGTGTTTAACATNCAGTCAGGAGTTTTGCCTACAGGCGTTTAGCCTAAAAGGCGTTTCGCCTACAGGTGTTTAACATAACAGTCGTTTTTCCTAAAAGGCATTTAGCCTAGAAATTCACGAACATCCTTAAAATTCCTAGACAAGCGCTTTGCCTAAAGTCGTTTAGCCTAAAAGGCGTTTTGCCTAATAAAGCACGAGCATCGCCAAATATCCAGACAGACGTTTTGTCTAAAGTCATTTAGCCAACAGGTGTTTTGCTTTACAGGCATTTTGCATAAAAGTCCTTTCGCCTACAAGTTTTTGCATACCAGGAGTTTTGCCTAGCATGCATTTTGCCTAAAGTCGTTTAGCCTAAGTTTTAGGCAATTCGATTTTAGGCTAAACGGTAGATACTTGAAAAATGACTGCAAATATTTGATTATAGAAAAGTTACATTTTAAAAGTTGTTAATTACGTGTGACTCTAATTTTTGCTTAGTGTTATTTACTGGTTGCAAAAAGGCAGTAAAGTATTAATAAAATATAAATATATTCTTGACTTTTTACAAATAGCAAATAACACATATTGAAGATTAAGCGCAAAAATATTAAACTAGTTGTTAAATGTAAATTTTATATAATAAAACATTTTCAATAATACCTCTGAAATTTAAATTATGATACGAAAACGAAACATTTCTGCATAATAGGTGAAGCCGTGCCTTAATGGGGATCAGTCACCGCAATCTTGGATTTCCACTATTGTTGCCATAAGTTCCATTTCAAAATGTTTAAGGGAATTTTTCTCACGACATAACATAAATAATACCTCCTAAAGCTTTATCAAACTATTATATATCTAAAGCATTTATTAATTTTTGACTAGTGATTGCCAAAAAGAAATGAGTAATTCTCTCTTGCTAGCGGTTACAGAAATGGTCCTGGCAACAGTAGTCTAGCAACACATATTTTAGAACATATGCAAAGTAATGGTCTACGCCTTGTCGACTCCCAAAAATAAAATGCAAACTCCATGATGAAAGTTACAGCAAATATCCTGAAAATCCAAGATGGCGGGGGTGCGGCGGCTGGGGGGCTTAGCCTGCTCCCCTCACACCAAGGAGAACCGAGTTCAATCCCCGGCAGGGCCACTCGTGGATTTTCGAATTTGGGAATCGTGCCGGACGATGCCGCTGATCGGCGGATTTTCTCGGGAATCTCCCATTTCCCCCACCCTTTCATTCCGGCGCTGCTCCATCCTCACCTCAAATCTCTTCACTCACTCACTCGCTTATGATGGCGGGGACTGATCCCCTTGAAGAACGCGGTATCGAAAAGCGGGCGTCAGAGAGCAACGGATACGTCAAACTCTGTGTGAGGAGGCAGGGGAGNCGTCCTCAACCCAGTACACCACGCCCCCTCCCCAGAGCCAGTGGGACATGATCCCCCGCCTTTTCCCCTCAGGGGTCGCCGCTTCCCTCGCCAATATCTGCTTCACGGGCAATTTATCCTGCGAAGTAGATGTGGGGTAGAGTGACAACGCTAGCTCCGTGTCCCAACGTTAAACTGCTTTTCTGACAATACGACTTTAGTTCATTCACGGTTTCTTCCAACTTTTATGAAACCCTGATAAAGTTATACTTCCAGGGTATTTCTCCGTCACGTGCAAACAAAGCTTAATTAAGTATATAAAATTACACCAAAGGGACAACGCCCAGCATTTGTACACACTCAGTGTAATAATACTGTGNGCTTAATTAAGTATATAAAATTACACCAAAGGGACAACGCCCAGCATTTGTACACACTCAGTGTAATAATACTGTGCATAAGAACTATTTCTTACTAGACATTACCATCATATCTGTTTCCTCACTGTTCTTATTTATATTAATTATAAAACAAGTAGTATTATTAATAGATAAAATATATTATTTAACCAAAACTGGGTACTTTTACGTTAACAGAAGTATGAAAATCTTNGCTTAATTAAGTATATAAAATTACACCAAAGGGACAACGCCCAGCATTTGTACACACTCAGTGTAATAATACTGTTCATAAGAACTATTTCTTACTAGGCATTACCATCATATCTGTTTCCTCACTGTTCTTATTTATATTAATTATAAAACAAATAGTATTATTAATAGATAAAATATATTATTTAACCAAAACTGGGTACTTTTACGTTAACAGAAGTATGAAAATCTTGTGATAAATGGCACTTTTATAAAATATCCAAACACGTCATAGATAGGGTGATTTTTAAAAGGTTAGATTTAAAAAAGTGAAAAAAACGCGAATAGACTATGTCATAAACTATGTGAATAGAATTGAGAATATAACCCTATTTAGAAAGCAAGTGCTTTGAGATGTTTGTATACTCCCTCTGGCTAGTTTGTAATGCCGTTTGATAAAATTAAAATAAGTAAATTTATTCTTTTCAAATAAAATTGCTTCTCTTTTGAAAGTTATGATGTAAACAAACGTGTTTGTCATTTTTGACCGCGTATGTTACTTTGACAGTTGTATTGACGTGGAAAAAGTCGCTGTTTGGTTTGTGAGCAGAACACTAAAAATCGCCCTACCAAGTATATAGTCTATTAATCTACCGCCATTAAGTCAGTGTTACCAATCTGTTATATTACAATTGTGCCAGTATTACAACCGTAAAGCGCCAAAATCACCTAATTTCTAAAAAATATTGCACTTTCGTGACGGTATTTTTTTAATGTTTATATAACATATTTACTTGCATCTAGCATTTATTTTCACTACATATTTTTTGTTAAAATTGAATCTTTTTGAGAATACATATAAGGAGCTTGCTCAACAATAACTACAGCAGTCTGTGTCCACGTATCTTCGCACACAGCAAAGTATTTCCAGCCCACAATCTCTCTCACATCAATATTATCAATAAACATCGTAGAAGGTTCAGGAAATTTCGGTAAACAACTGAAAAAAAAAATATTTCTCTCAAACCATTTTCCGTTTTGCAGGNAATTTCTGTCAAACCATTTTCTGTTTTGCAGGCACGTCTTTTTCGTCGTATTCATAATTCTCCTCATCCTTCTGTAAAAATAATACTTTCCCAGTAATCAACTGTCCTGTTAAAGAACCATATTGCATTGTGACATCACACCCACGCAAATGTTTATACACTGAAGGATTCTGGTTACATAAAATAGGTACCGTTCAAAGTAGTTGTGATTTATGATCACCTCGGATGAGTGATTTTAATGCCACCAACAGTGCAATGATACATTTCCTCGTCTCTAGTATTTTAATTCTTTCAAATGAAAGAAAATTACTTACCTGTTATATGCCATGTGTGTTTTTAATACTGTCCTAAAACAAGCTTATATTGTATAAGTCGCCAGAAAGCAGCAAGGTTGCCCAGTAATTATTATTGTTGTCCTAAGCCAAGAAAATGCGCCAGTTTCGCGACAACTAGCCACAATTGCAACCCTGCTTTTAAAATTATTCTTCTAGGGTTAGATAACTAAATGCTAATAGTTTAAGAAGAAGAATTTTGACCACCACGTGGCACATCTGTCGCATGTATATCAGATTTTCTCTATTTTGTATGTAAAAAAATTCATAATTTTAATTTTTTATTAAATAAATATGTATATGCATTTAAAATCTTCCTTTTTTGTATTGTATTAGAACCCAAGCAAAGAATAAAGTTTGTTCTTGACACTAGAGTGGGAAGGTTAGGAAATATTTCCAATATGTTGTTTAATATTAGGACGTTAATCTGGATTTAGCAAAACGTTGTACTATACAATTACTGAATTTAAATGTGACAGTGAACGGAATAAAATATTTTTATTACAGCTACATTTAATTCGCTTTAAAAGGGGGTCGCGGCGGTGTAGTGGTTAGACTATTTGCCTCCCACCTAGGCGAACCGGGCTCGATTCCCGGCGGGGTCACTCCCGGATTTTCACAAGTGGGATTCGTGCCGGACGATGCCGCTGGTTGGCGGATTTTTTTGGGGATCTCCCGTATCCCCCGCTCTTGCATTCCGGTGCTGCTAATCGGCTCTTAAAAACTCGCTGTTAAAAGCCGCCCTTTTCTCTTCACTCTCTTCATCTACTCGCTCTAAAATTCGTAACTGTTCTCCAATAAAATAAACTTCTATATAAACGGTGAATGACAAAAAAAAATATTTTTTTTTTCTATTTACACTTGTAACTGTCATTTGAGAATGTAAATAGCAGTTGCAGAATATAGCTAACAGTTGGAATTTGGTGAGGGGAAAGTAATAAAACAATTCGAGCCAAAAACAAACATTTGCGCACAAATAAAATTAATTTCTCCATTTATACCTACCAAAAGCTCAAAAGCAACCTCTTTCGAAAAACAGCCCACATTGNTAGTATTATTAATAGATAAAATATATTATTTAACCAAAACTGGGTACTTTTACGTTAACAGAAGTATGAAAATCTTGTGATAAATGGCACTTTTATAAAATATCCAAACACGTCATAGATAGGGTAATATTTAAAAGGTTAGATTTAAAAAAGTGAAAAAAACGCGAATAGACTATGTCATAAACTATGTGAATAGAATTGAGAATATAACCCTATTTAGAAAGCAAGTGCTTTGAGATGTTTGTATACTCCCTCTGGCTAGTTTGTAATGCCGTTTGATAAAATTAAAATAAGTAAATTTATTCTTTTCAAATAAAATTGCTTCTCTTTTGAAAGTTATGATGTAAACAAACGTGTTTGTCATTTTTGACCGCGTATGTTACTTTGACAGTTGTATTGACGTGGAAAAAGTCGCTGTTTGGTTTGTGAGCAGAACACTAAAAATCGCCCTACCAAGTATATAGTCTATTAATCTACCGCCATTAAGTCAGTGTTACCAATCTGTTATATTACAATTGTGCCAGTATTACAACCGTAAAGCGCCAAAATCACCTAATTTCTAAAAAATNGTTACCAATCTGTTATATTACAATTGTGCCAGTATTACAACCGTAAAGCGCCAAAATCACCTAATTTCTAAAAAAATATTGCACTTTCGTGACGGTATTTTTTTAATGTTTATATAACATATTTACTTGCATCTAGCATTTATTTTCACTACATATTTTTTGTTAAAATTGAATCTTTTTGAGAATACATATAAGGAGCTTGCTTAACAATAACTACAGCAGTCTGTGTCCACGTATCTTCGCACACAGCAAAGTATTTCCAGCACACAATCTCTCTCACATCAATATTATCAATAAACATCGTAGAAGGTTCAGGAAATTTCGGTAAACAACTGAAAAAAAAAATATTTCTCTCAAACCATTTTCCGTTTTGCAGGCACGTCTTTTTCGTCGTATTCATAATTCTCCTCATCCTTCTGTAAAAATAATACTTTCCCATTAATCAACTGTACTGTTAAAGAACCATATTGCATTGTGACATCACACCCACGCAAATGTTTATACACTGAAGGATTCTGGTTACATAAAATAGGTACCGTTCAAAGTAGTTGTGATTTATGATCACCTCGGATGAGTGATTTTAATGCCACCAACAGTGCAATGATACATTTCCTCGTCTCTAGTATTTTAATTCTTTCAAATGAAAGAAAATTACTTACCTGTTATATGCCATGTGTGTTTTTAATACTGTCCTAAAACAAGCTTATATTGTATAAGTCGCCAGAAAGCAGCAAGGTTGCCCAGTAATTATTATTGTTGTCCTAAGCCAAGAAAATGCGCCAGTTTCGCGACAACTAGCCACAATTGCAACCCTGCTTTTAAAATTATTCTTCTAGGGTTAGATAACTAAATGCTAATAGTTTAAGAAGAAGAATTGTCACCACCACGTGGCACATCTGTCGCATGTATATCAGATTTTCTCTATTTTGTATGTAAAAAAATTCATAATTTTAATTTTTTATTAAATAAATATGTATATGCATTTAAAATCTTCCTTTTTTTGTATTCTATTAGAACCCAAGCAAAGAATAAAGTTTGTTCTTGACACTAGAGTGGGAAGGTTAGGAAATATTTCCAATATGTTGTTTAATATTAGGACGTTAATCTGGATTTAGCAAAACGTTGTACTATACAATTACTGAATTTAAATGTGACAGTGAACGGAATAAAATATTTTTATTACAGCTACATTTAATTCGCTCTAAAAGGGGGTCGCGGCGGTGTAGTGGTTTGACTATTTGCCTCCCACCTAGGCGAACCGGGCTCGATTCCCGGCGGGGTCACTCCCGGATTTTCACAAGTGGGATTCGTGCCGGACGATGCCGCTGGTTGGCGGATTTTTTTGGGGATCTCCCGTATCCCCCGCTCTTGCATTCCGGTGCTGCTAATCGGCTCTTAAAAACTCGCTGTTAAAAGCCGCCCTTTTCTCTTCACTCTCTTCATCTACTCGCTCTAAAATTCGTAACTGTTCTCCAATAAAATAAACTTCTATATAAACGGTGAATGACAAAAAAAAAATATTTTTTTTTTCTATTTACACTTGTAACTGTCATTTGAGAATGTAAATAGCAGTTGCAGAATATAGCTAACAGTTGGAATTTGGTGAGGGGAAAGTAATAAAACAATTCGAGCCACAAACAAACATTTGCGGACAAATAAAATTAATTTCTCCATTTATACCTACCAAAAGCTCAAAAGCAACCTCTTTCGAAAAACAGCCCACATTGNACAAATAAAATTAATTTCTCCATTTATACCTACCAAAAGCTCAAAAGCAACCTCTTTCGAAAAACAGCCCACATTGTTGTGGAAATTTTCCTTATGCCAAACTCTCCCAGAAGAAATCGAATTTCATTTCTAACATTATTAGAAAGCACCTTAACACAGATACCATTCTTGCTTAGTTTCTTCTTCTTGCATACTGTATATTTGTCAAAGAACATGCGTTGACATTTAAGCCGAGATCACACTGAAATCTAAGCAATCTTTAATCGCTATGCTGGCTCTGTTCTGTGCACTGAACGACCACACTGAAACTTACGTTTTGTAATGGAAGAATAGAACAAAGTGTCAAATTTGACGTGGCTAGTAGTGACAGCTGCACTCTGGTCTATTGCGCATGCCCATCCCCGGCGACGTTCCGAAAATATAGCCGAGAGTCAAATGCTCCTGGAAGCCCGATATTAAATGAGTTGCGGAGTGGAGCAGTGATGGATAAATTGGGAGTAACTTTATAAGAATCCACTTACCATGGCATATTTGCCATGCGTCCCATGCAACGATTANGATGGATAAATTGGGAGTAACTTTATAAGAATCCACTTACCATGGCATATTTGCCATGCGTCCCATGCAACGATTATGAGTGAATATATTGGGGCGGCTCTTAACATCGAGGTTTTTAAAGTCGATGAAGGTGAAGTGAGGTCAGTATGGAGCAACGCCGGCATGCAAGGGTGGGGGAAACGGGAGATCCCCTAGGAAACCCGCCAATAGCGGCATCGTCTGGCACAATTCCCACTTATGAAAATCCGNGGGGGAAACGGGAGATCCCCTAGGAAACCCGCCAATAGCGGCATCGTCTGGCACAATTCCCACTTATGAAAATCCGGGAGCGACCCCGCCGGGAATCGAGCCCGGTTCGCCTAGGTGGATGGCGAGTAGTCTAACCACTGCACAAACATATGCGGACGCCCCCCCCCCTCTCTCTCTTTCCCCGTGCAGCCATTCCCGCATGTAAAACGTCCCGACGTGCAATCGGATGGTTAAGGAGCGCTAATGGGCCAAGTGATCTTGTGCGAGGACGCTTGAAAGGTGACCGATGACGTTACGTGATGCTCCCGGCGAGGAAAAGCGATACTGTCTTAACCCTCGCAAACCCACTTTAATTTACGGTTTCAGGTGTTGCAAACAAGAGATTTTATGATGCGTGCTGTACTCAAGTCAACACAACACTTGTTTCGTTGTCACAACCAATGAGATGTAAGCTATATGTTATATTNATGCGTGCTGTACTCAAGTCAACACAACACTTGTTTCGTTGTCACAACCAATGAGATGTAAGCTATATGTTATATGAACCAATTATCACCTAGATCAATAAAATGGTATGCGAATCATTTACCCAAATGTTTGAACATTGGTCACTGAGCATCGCAGTGTACAGTACATTCCAACAATTACCTACACGTGCGTAATGTGCATTATTGTGTACACTNGGTCACTGAGCATCGCAGTGTACAGTACATTCCAACAATTACCTACACGTGCGTAATGTGCATTATTGTGTACACTGGGTTTGAATGGGTTAATGAGTTTTCGGGACATCATTAAACTATACATATAAACAGTACGTTTCAGAAAAATCGGGGTGTGACTTTTTAAGTGAATATAGCACGTCTGCGTTAGTGAGTAGGGGAAAGTGGTGGAAATACGATCACCTAAGGGAAAACGTAAATAAAAGAGTGGAATTTGATCACAGAGTTTCTTTATTGTTTAATTATAAAGTGTACTTATCTGTCTAACGAATTCACTAATCAACATTTATATTTGTTTAATAAATTGCAACATTATGAAAGAAAAACAAAACCCTTAGTGTTCGGTTTTACCCGACATTAGTCGGGTAAATACGAACACCAAGTGGGGTTATTACGAACTAACATTATTAACGACAGAGATCACATTTAAAACCCAACGATGTTAACTGTCCGTCAGTACAACTCTCGTGAGCCCATTTTTTGCACACGTAGCACATAATCCAGTCTTCAGCGGGGGGATCTATATATTTATCTCTACAAAATATACAAAAGTAGTCTTCATTTTCCTTTTCGCCCTTCTCTTTGTTTGAAGGTTTCTTCTTACTATATTTCAGTCTTTTTATTTGGGTTTCTTTTTTTGGCATTTTTTCCGTTTTTTTCTTGATTTCTTCTGCTTTAGCTCTTTTTCTGTTTTCCTTTTCCTCTAACTGATCTTTCATGGATGTGCTCGTAAGAATAGTAGATTTTTTCTTCCTAATATTGCGTTTTGATATTTTTGGAGACATAATAGGCAATTCAACGATCTCTGATAGGGAAACGGCATGCGTGCTTGCATCATCGCTTTGTGAATTAACAGGACCTATATCAGAAGCTTGGTCATCATGGTCTTCAACACGGTGATCTTGAGCTGCTGCGGTTACATCGGCATGATTGTGAGCGTCAGAAGCTTGTTGAACATCAATTGCTTGGTTATCTGATGGTTGGGTATTTATATGAATGTTTTGTGTCGGATTTATTGTTTCTTGTGCGGTAGGCTGAATTGAATCTATCTCAACAGGGCGCAAGGGATATATTCCTGCAGCTCTAAATCCACTTGCAGCTTTTTCAAGGTTACTACAACGGTTAAAAGCGTTTGTAAACAATTCTACTATGTCGTATTGTGTAATGGGCTGTCAAAATCGCATTGCCATGTGATTCTCACATTCTTGATTGTATGCAGTCTTGATAGGGCCAAAATATGTCAATTCCAAGGGTTGGAGTCTGTGAGAGGTGTGTGGGGGCAGAGTTAGCATAATGATNCTTGATAGGGCCAAAATATGTCAAGTCCAAGGGTTGGAGTCTGTGAGAGGTGTGTGGGGGCAGAGTTAGCATAATGATTCCATGATCTCTGCAGAGTGAGAATGCATCAAGACTTATATGACTCTCATGGTTATCTAAAATAAGCAAAAGGGGGTTTTCCTTTGAAGGCTTTGCATATGAAATAAAGTGGTGTAGCCAATCCACAAATAGGCTTTCATTTATCCATCCAGAGTCTGACACAGCCCCAACCATATGAGGGTTACTACCTTTTAGTAATTTTGGATTCATACGCTTCCTTTTAAATATAAAAAAATGGAAGAATGTATTGGCCAGCTGCACTAAATGCACAAACAACTGTTGTTGTAGACCCCCTTTCAGCACTCGTTGCCTTACCAACTTGTTTCTGACCTTTTACTGCCACTATTCTCTGATTTCTTTGGACCGTTGATATACCTGTCTCATCGACGTTAAAGATTTTAACAGGTTGAATATGATGTTTGTTTTGTATGGTCTTCAATTTATCATAAAAAATTGTAACGTCAGTTTCATTGAACGCAGTGATACGATTCAGTGAAGTCGCCTCAGGTGTCCTCAGAGATATGCTGGGATGTCTTTTCATGAAATTGTAGTACCAGTCTTTTCCGGCTAGCTGTTTCACTCGGTCGAAATTGTGCGGAAGTTTGTTCTTCTCGGCAAATTGGTACGCGATTTGGCGAATTTTTTTTATGGTTAGGCCATAATAGAGTTTACTGCATTTTATGATATAATCGACAAGTTGCGTTTCCTGATCGTCTGTAAATAAAGGTTTTCGTCCAGACCTTGGCAGTTTTATCACGTCTTTCTTCAGGTGGTCAAAAATGGTTGTTTTTGGAACATTATAAGTCTCTGCCGCTTTGCCGAGGGTGAGTTTTTTTGTATTAACATCGTCTATAGCCTTTTTTAGATCT
The DNA here is from genome assembly GCA_002778355.1 of Clitarchus hookeri. Lineage (NCBI taxonomy): Eukaryota > Metazoa > Arthropoda > Insecta > Phasmatodea > Phasmatidae > Clitarchus > Clitarchus hookeri. The sequence continues at coordinate 1,040,031 of NQII01000105.1, forward strand.
TCTAAACTGTACTTCAGTTCGGTCTTTCTTTTGTAAGTACGAGGCATCTGAAACAATAATAAAAAAAGGTTATGAAAAAAAGGTTAGGGGTAATGCCGAACGTTCGCGATTGCCCGACACGGAGTGTTCGCATTTACCCCGCGGGATCGAAAATAATAAAATGGCACAAAACAAATTAGGTTATATTTATATTGCCAACTGCGTCATTGTCATTTAGCTGATTAATATGTGATTATTCCACAATGTAAAAGCTAAATTACTATTGTAGATAAAAATAAAGCTACACCTACTTGAATTTACCAAACAATTACATCATAAACATACAAAATATTGATAATTGCATACCTTGATAAGTACGTGCATCCACGTCTCCCGTGTTGTTGACTGGCACTAGTGGTGGCGTGATCTCTGAAACGGCGGCAAGTAAAATGTGGCTATCTCTTTCTAACATATTAGAACCATTGAATTCGGCATTACCCCGCGTTCGCGTTTCCCCCACTCTCCCCTAACATTTTCTTTGGGATATGAGAGTGAGAGTAACTAAATGTCCACTTGATTTTTATAGCTTAAATCGACAGATGTGGACGATATATTTCGTTTGGCACCAAAATCTGCTCGCTAGCACATCGGAGTCGCGAGATAGATGACCGGAAATTTTCGCCAAAGCCCAAAATTGTCTCGAGGTCATGCCTCCATCGAAATCGTGCACACGATCAAATGAGACCGTATTAATTTCAATCTGGTTGTTACTCACGAAGTTATATGTCGTGTCCAAATGGATCACTCTACAACTGCTACAACGCCACATCCATCCTAGCACCCGATGTGTCGGTCTGATTTTAAAGACGTCACTACATCAAAACACCAACAAAGTGCAGTATGTGACACAACACAACAAATTAAACATATTACGAGGCGGCCCGTCCGGAAATGCGTGGTTTGGCCGCTATGGTGCGTCAAGATATTACATCGCTTCGAAGTGGAGTGGAGAGATTTGGGCGGCTCGTAAGAGCGAGGTCTTGAGAGCCGATGAGGGCGAAGCGAGGTGAGCATGGAGCAGCACCGGAATGAAGGGCGGGGGAAACGGGAGATCCCCGAGAAAACGCGCCAACCTGCGGCATCGTCTGGCACGATTCCCACGTGCAAAAACCCGGGAGCGACCCTGCCGGGAACCGAACCCGGCCCGCCTTGGTAGGAGGCGAGCAGTCTCATCACTACACCACCGTGACCCCTATACAGCGCTTCGGAAATAGGAGATGGGGTTTACTACGGATTTAATAAGCAAGATAGCTGAACCAACCCAACAAAAGCACGACACCATAGAATACAATAGGTGTGTGGGATTTTCGACATCCAACTTCATTAAAAAGCGTGCATCGGCGGTGCACAGATCGGCGCACACGGTCATATGCGCTGGGTTAGTTCCTAAGTATTTCAGCTGCTGCTTCTATGCATGCGATATTATCTTCCTCTAATGTTATTGGGGGCTCGTACTCCGTGTTGTTCATAATANAGCGACCCCGCCGGGAACCGAACCCGGCCCGCCTTGGTGGGAGGCGAGCAGTCTCATCACTACACCACCGTGACCCCTATACAGCGCTTCGGAAATAGGAGATGGGGTTTACTACGGATTTAATAAGCAAGATAGCTGAACCAACCCAACAAAAGCACGACACCATAGAATGCAATAGGTGTGTGGGATTTTCGACATCCAACTTCATTACAAAGCGTGCATCGGCGGTGCACAGATCGGCGCACACGGTCATATGCGCTGGGTTAGTTCCTAAGTATTTCAGCTGCTGCTTCTATGCATGCGATATTATCTTCCTCTAATGTTATTGGGGGCTCGTACTCCGTGTTGTTCATAATACCCTAGGGGTGACCCCGAATCTGCACCGTATACCGGCCAAGCTGGACATGGGTTCCCTCTCATAAAATATTCTATTCGTTGACCTGTATCACTAGAGGCACCTGTTTTTTCGAGAAAAGATATCAGGACAAGTTGTGCTCCAACGCACTGTAGTACAGGACCACCGCCATGATTGGATCGTTTGAATTGTTACGCTTCGTATCTGTCTGCTCGCGAATCACGGACGTCCAGTATCGCAGAAACTTAATTCTGATTGGCTACTCACGTAACAGGCTGCCTTCCACAAAGACAAGTGGCCGATAGTCAAAAGAAGACCGAAAGTGTGCACATAGAATATTGAAGTCTAGCCTCCGCGTAAATCCTTTCGCAAAAAAACAGGTGGCCTTATGTATCACATACTATGCGTTGTCTACTTTTCGAAAAAACATCTTGTATACTGAAGTCCACAGGACCTACAGTTATTTCACTAGCTCTACCATTGAGTTTTACGGATCGATACTGAACCGTGCCTGCCAGGATTTTCTCTTATGAGAGGAATGTGTTGAACGATTATTATGTTTTTTTTAGGATTTTATCGGAATGTTCCCATTTCTTACCCCATCATCATTGCATCGCTGCTCTATCCCTATTTCATCAATTCCTGTCGTTTAACTGAACAAGTATACCACGTAATTTAGGAAAACCAGCACGAGTATAAATTATCCTACTTTCGGCGATGTTTTAAACAGGTAACCACGTACGGATAATCTTTATCAAATAAAAATCCCCAAAAATATTGAAGTAAACTTTTTTCCATGCTTTAGCCTAAAAGTTGCAATTTTGATGGAGTGATGTATCGCAAATATTTGTTTCGACGTAATTGCGAATTATAATGTTTTCTAAAACCATTTTAGTCAAATTTCCAAAAATGTTCTTTTTTAGTGGCCTTTAACGATGATGCATTCTAAAACACTTTATTTTGCTCTAATGCAAGCATCATTTGTATGGACACCCGAATTTCACGAAAAATTTTCGCACGTGCTAGATTTCAACACTATAAGGGCGTACCAGCAGTTCTCTTTCGCTTATTGGTGGCGTGCCTTTGTGTGAATACATTTTCCTACTTGACTGGCCAATCAGAATTAGGTAACTTCAATACTCTACGTCTGTGATTCTCGAGCAGACACCTAAGATGCGTAGCACGGAAGCCATCCAATCACGAAAGTGGATTCAAGCTATAGTGTTATGAAAGGCAACTGGTCGTAANGGATTCAAGCTAAAGTATTATGAAAGGCAACTGGTCGTGAAATATTTTCGCAAAAATCGGGTGTCCCTAATCATTTATAATAAATTAATTTACTGTGTTAAGATTTTTAAACCTTTCTCTCGATGATCTAAACAATTTTTTATGTAATAACATAGAATGAGACAATTTTGTTAGGCACTAAATAATATAATGAATGAAGAAAAGTTTTAATATCACTTAACCCTTTTCTTTGGTACAGCAACATTTCTTTACTGTAAACAAAACCAACTGAAGAAATTTTTTCTTAGCTATAAAGAAAATTAGTACTGCCATAAAATAGAAATGTATAACGAAAAATGCAATAACAACCAACCTAGGTTTCATTTATATTCCCTTTCAAAAAAAGCAAGATTATGTTAGTGTAAACAAAACAACCTCAAAGTAATGATTTATTTGTTATTTGATACACAGAAAGCTTTAAGCGTATTTTTAAAGTGTTTGATAACTACAAATACGCATGTTTCACGACCTCTTAACTACCCTGAGAATGAAAGCACGTCAGCGAAATGGCTAATACACGAAATGGTTTTAGATTCTCGTAATACTGCACTCTATAGCGTTGTTACTGAAATTGATATAAACAGCGAGAGATGATCCATCGGACTCAGTGGAAAGCTATACAAAACATAGTAGCCGGTTTCACACTTTTGCCACGATATTTGCTGGTTTACCGCGAATTTCATAGCTCCAAGTTAACCAATGATTACTAGATTTCACTAAATCGCCGATCAGAAAGCGCAAACGTACTCAATCCACAAAAACGTTAATGTTGTAATTTAAAAATATTGCCTCAGTTTTTATTGTAAACCAAAGGTGTAGCGCTTTGCACTCCTCAACTAATATCTCTGCAATTTCACAGAAAACGTACACACACATAAACACAGGTTTTTTTTTAACAACACCGGCAAACCCGGCAAATATAAGACAAAAACGTAAGTGCCACTTTTTCCATCAGTACTTCAGTAATTATTAAGAGAGCTATTCGCCCCGAAAAATTTAGTTTTCAAATGTTGAATAGTGATTTGTATCACGGATATCTTACACCTCTGAAAGTGCGGTTCGTGACATCATGTCCCTTTCTTACGTAAACGGAGGTTGCCACCCTATATTTGCATGAAACTTTCTTACACTGTAAACTTTTTTTTTAAAAGTGTAAATCATGAATCAGCCCTTCAGGTCGTCTTGTCAAAACACTTTCTGGCGAAACGTTTTCGATAAGTCCGCAGAAGGTAAGTGGTCTGACCGCCAACACACAATTCCTGTCTACGAGCACATGGTACGACCTTCGAACATTTCCTGCAAACACTGTGGTTATTCGTCTTACTTTTGTAAATGTATGTGTTTGTAATGATTCAATACATTAGTTTACTACGTATTATCTGCATTGTGTTCATTTTGCAGTCGCTGTGCATTACCACTTATTTGCCAGTTTTCCCTCTTGGTGGTGCACAATACATCAACACGCCATTACCGATCGTTACTGCAACGCACGCGCATTCACGCATAGTAAACGACTCTTTGCACGTTTAAAGTACAGCGAGCGTTATTAGTTTTTCCTTCGTTTATCGCGTTGTCCAAGTCCAGTGTACTGTGGTTTGCCTACCTATAAGACCACCCACCTTCTGTTTAGAAATGCCCGCGTGGATTTCTCGAAAAGGGTTCGTCTGAGAGAGGTCCGACAAGACAACCTTTTCTGTTAGTTTAAAAGTACTGATGCACAATTTGTCTTACAAATTCGTTTACAACCTTGTGTTACAAATTTCCATGCGAACAAATGGTTGAAATCCCCTTTTACTTTATGAAGGTTGATGATATTACCAACCCGGTTTTCAGAAGTGTGAGATCTCCGTTATAAAATCGCTATTCTCAAATTTCTTATTTAATCATAAGTACGTTCTGATACTGTTAACTAAAAGCATTACAAATCTCAATTTTTGTAGGCGCATAGCTCCCTTAATAATAACTTAGGAAAATGTTTTACGTAATTTTTTATAATTAATGAAATAAACTCCACGCGCCCTATGTTTATAAGTGTATATATATCGACTTATAAACATAGGGCGTGTGCAGTTTATTTAATTAATTACAAAAACTTTACAACAAAAATTTACGTTGTAAATATTTACGTTGTATATATATATACAGTATATTTAAATGATACTACTTACTTGTCTATATCTGCAGTAATAATAAGAAAGTTTAAATCCAGCATCTACAAATATTTGACTTAACAAATCGCAAGGAAACATGGATTTCCGATCAATCCATTGTTAAAGCTTTCCTTTAAATTCATTTTCGTTTATATTTATAACATTAAATGTGTCATTTTATACATATTTACACAAGATTATATAGGCTGAAATGTTATGTTTATTTAATATGGCGATTTTTCCACATATATTACGTAATTCTGCCGGTAAAAATTTAACTCTAATGACAGGTTTTACAATGTTCGTTTCAAGTATTGGTTGCTTGTCCACATAATAATTATTATCAGTTTTTTTAATCAGTGATTGGTATCGTACCTTTTCTCAGCGCACTTATGTTAACGAAATCGGAGGATTGGCCAGGTAATGTTAAAAACAAATATGAAAACACGGCACTGGCTTTGTTTCAAATGATGTGCCAGCGAAGCAAAGTTCCTTTCTTGGCATTGGAAGATGCGTCGTTAATAAACAGTTCATTAATAGTTTTGATCGAATAGTCAATTCAGCGCTCGTCTTTGACAGGTTTCGACACTATTTCCCTATAACCCAAGGCAACATACCAAGCTGGTCACAAACCTTCATTCTACTCTGTGTCTACTTTTTTCGTCTGGGTGGAACGTTCAACGTTTCTAACGAATGGTTTTACCTTCAGCTTCTTCAAAGCCGTGTGTGTTGGAACACGTCCTTTTGGTATTTTAGGTTATATATTTCTGTCTCACTTTCACTAGAAGGTAAGTGTTGGTTTTTTAAATCTCCTTAAATGGTCCTCTCCGTTTCCCATGATATTTGCAGAAATGTCCAACATTTCCTACTGTTCTCCATTTTCGTATATCCTTTGTAGCATTTTATAGCATTTTAGTATATCTATTTTACCAATACTCTTACGTAACCGTTTTTCTGCCGAAGAATTAATATGCCTAAAATGTGAAAACAAATGCAAATTTACTAGCTCGTTTAACATACTACCCATTGCAAAGAGCGATACTCTGATTCGAGGAGTGCAAATATCTCATTTTCACCAATTGTGACACACGTGCGGGTTTTCGTCGGCTTATCTCATATTTTGCTACGGAGAAAATATGAAATATGAATTACTTTCACGTTAAAAAATCTTGTCTTCCTTGCCGATATTGATTTCAATAATGTCATTCAATCAAATTTCATAGCAGCGCCTGGCAGTGATGCATCTAACCAGAAAACATAATTTCCTTACTCTTTAGAGAAGGGGCGCGGTGATGTAGTGGTCAGGTTACTCGCCTCCCAACAAGGCGAACCGGATTCTATTCCCGGTGGGGTCACCCCCGGATTCTTGCACGTTGGAATCGTGCCGGGCGATGCTGCTGGTCGGCGGTTTTTCTCGGGGATCTCCCGTTTCCCCCGCCCCCAGTATTCCAGCGCTGCTTCATACTCACCTCGCTTCAATCTCATAGGCTCTCAAGACCTTCATGTTTAGAGCAGTCTAAAACCTCTCCACTCGTAACTTTAAAAAAGCTGTGGTATTTAGCCGCTACTTAAATTTATGTGCGGCAAGTAACGGAATTTTCATCAACCCATATTAAACACTGAATATATGGATTTATTCTAGAGGATAAATATCTAAAAGGCATTCTACACGATTCCTCATAGAAAGCGAATGACACCTCGGTACCATTTCACTACTGAAATACATAAGAAATTTGTGAGAGCATATCTGGCATGAATTTGAGGGCATAGTTTTACTCGCTACAAATTCTGCTATTAGTACAGACCTCCTGTAAAACACATATTGTTTCTATTTGTAATAATGAAAATACGGTATGGCCGTTACTTGAAGTTCCGTTCGTAGAAACATTGATCAAGTTCTGCTCACAATTTGACACCAGCCTCTCCAGGGACTGTGGCCTTCCTTGCATCATACGTTTCCAGGTGATCGATTCTCTTTCTCATCGGTGTTGTAGTGCGTTACCAGTTCGGTAGCGTGGTTTCGACGCTTGTATCTCTTCAGACGAGTACCCTATACATATTGCGTATTTGACTGGTCGCGCTACGTAACTGCAGCTGCCATGTATTATGTTGCACTTGAACATTTGAAAGCAACTATTGAAAATCTTTCGTGGCATTAACTTAACATAGTTCTATTTTAAACACTGACTTGTCCGACAATAATTTTGTTGGCATATAATTCCATAAAGTTATCAAACTATTAAATTATTCTAAAAATTTTAAAGTAATTTTAACTGTAAGTTACACGATTTCGGGAACGGCGATTTTTTTCCGCCCTCGAGAGATAATAACTGAGTTACTGACATCTCCAAATACGTATTTTTGGAAATATTTGGTTCCCATTTAAAAGAACTACTTTTCGCTGTCGCTCGCATTACTGAGATACATTACTGAAATATTTTATGTGTGAAGGTGCCATAGATGCTGATTGCACACAGCAGTCCCTATATGATTTTGTTATATTTCCTCTTAGGCGTTTACAGAGATGATAAACATTTTACTGTGAAAACTTGTTATGCTAGCTTAATGGGGATTCATTTTTCCTACCTTGATTTTAGCAGTTGTCTTGCTGTGCCTTGTGTTTCAGAGGTTGTATGAAAATTTTACGGACAACAGAGCACAGAAATATTAGTTTTCCAAACATCCTGAATTTATTTCAGTTTCACAACCTTCCTTGCTTTTTTCCAGAAAAAGTTTTTTGTTTCATATGAACGACTACATAGACGATAACACGAAGAGAAACCATACCATATGCAGGATGTTTTAGTAAAAACACATGCAAAAAAGAAACTGGAAATAGTGGCCGCACCGCAGAATGTTTAAAGTTTGGGATTCTAACACGAATGGGTTATGTGGTTGGTTATGTGAGTTATTGATATCGTGTGTGTACACTATTGACAGCCAGTACTGTAGATGACCATTCTACTAACGGACCGGTCTTAAAGTATCAGTTTGCACTTCATTACAGTTGCTCAAAGTGACGGCCACCAACCTCGAAACAAGCATGCCAACGGCGTTCGAGATAATGCCGAGCCTTCAAATATCCCATGCGTGTTGCGTCTGTTGGTACACGCACGTACTGTGGCAATGTAGGGACGACAGAGACACCTTGTGAACGATAGGTGAACCACACACACATCATGGGTCACCCACATATTTACGTCCATATCTACTTTAGATGGCCTCGCGGACCACATGTTCCCAATCTCAAAACATTCCGTGGTGCGGCCGCTATACCTAGTTCAATTTTTCACTCTTTGAAAACAACCTGTATATTTCAGAAATCGTGCTATACTATACTCTATGTCCATTTGACCTGCAAAACGGAAAATACATTCTCAACTTATAGGTTTACGAGAAATAACTATAAATACAAATTGGCAGGGATCAATGCGCCTTAACATAGTGTCAGTTAACCTCGACCTAGGAGGATAATGCTGGAGCTTCCATTTGATACGAACTGCCCGCCGCAATGAATGAACTATAGTTTCGATATGCTTGACCACCAATTACGCCTTCGTGTACGAAAATCATTCATGAAATTTGTTCGTGTGGTTGATAGCAAGCAAACATTGAATTCTATATATGGACTACCAGAATTGCCAGAACAAATGAAGAAAATGTATGTTTATACTTTTGTAAGCAAATATCAATTTTATAGCCATATAAGAACTTAAGCACTTCTTACTTAGTTCATATTCAAGACACTGTTTTTTTTCTGATAGTTTTACCGAACAGATCATTACAAATACTCGTAGAAATGTATATGAACAGAAAGGAAGTGTAATGTTTAAATTTTTAAACAAATTTTATTATATATATGTGTATGTATATACATACAACGTGTTAAGGAAACATGTTTACAAACTCGGGCACGTGATTCGTGACCACAAAAGAGGAAGTATGATGCAGGACACCCATAGACCATCTCAAATAATGACTGTAGACGTCCTTAAAAGCGTAGGGCGAGACACACATAACGTGGGATATTATGCAAAGCACTACGTTAGAGGAAAACAAATTCTTATACAGATTAATTAAATCAATACCTTGGAGAAAAGGAAGCTATTGTACGTCGTACACATCCCCATAATGTAATTAATAGGGGTTGGCACCCTTTTATTGCATGCGATATTTACTCCGTGAGGTTAAATTGATTGTGGATACCATCAGATGACGCAGGACGTCGTTATTATCAAATAAGGCCTCCTAGTGGCAACCCTCTAGGACCCACCGTTTCCGGTGTAATCGCAAACAACCTGTTCAGTGGTAGTAATACCACGGCCTGGTGAGTAGACAACCCTTCTGGCACCTGGAGGAATACAGCGGTGATTCCCCGTCAAATGAGTATGGCCAGGAACAAGCACGAAGAAAACATATTACCATTAGAAAATATGCTACACCAAAGTGCAGCTGTCTATGTGGCAGATTGTGCAGCACGAGGTAGAGACGAAGAAAACATAGATTATGCAGGTGGCGTATCACAACCAATTTCACAACAACTGTTTGAAGTGTGCCCCATCAATGTCAATGCACTAGTTCATATGGCGTATTAGAGACTGACTGACGCATTGAAAAACTCCTGGTGTGTCTAGCACTTGATTGCAGGCAGCCATAACCCTCGCTAACAGGCCCTCTTCAGATGCCCCGGGTGTCTCGTACACACATACCTTAAAAATCCCCACAGCCAGAAGTCTAATGATGTAAGATCCGTGAAGCACAACAGCTCAACACGGGGCCCACCCCGTCCTATCCAGCGAGCAGGATACGCTGTGTTGAGGTGGTCAGGCACAATCCTAGTATTTTGCAGCCACATCCGTTCTCTGATGGTGAGAACATCCTCCAGTAACTGTGGCAATCGGAACTGCAGGAAATCATAATATTTAAATCCAGATACACGGATCGGCAGCAAGAAGGGCCAATAACATTGTCCCCCATTGCCTTCCAGTAAGCCGGCAAAGCGGTGCTGGTATCCTCTCGTTACAGTTGTATGTGGGTTGGAGTCTTCCCACATGTTGGCATTTCTACTGTTGCAAACGCCTTCCTTTGTGAACGTTACTTCTTCTGTAAACATTACAATCACCGGGAAATCAGAATCAATTTCACACTGCTGCATGAACAACTGGCAAAATGCTAGCCAGTGGGCATAATCTGCTGCTTGCTCGTACCCTACACACATGATATAGTCGCAGTAGTTTTTCATGGAGGACACACCATACTGTTCTATTCGATGCATCGATTCTCCATGTGATCGCGCGGGTGCTTGTCGAAGCGTTGTCCACTACATTCTCTAAGGCCGCTTCTTAAAACTGCGGAGTGCAGACGGTTCTCGGTCGACCAGGTGCCTGTTTCCCGTAGTCGCTGTGTAAGGTGTGCGAATGTCTGGTGGTTTGGCTGACGTCGTGCAGGGTATCTTTGGATGTGCACACGCGCATCTGTCCTGCCGTTGTCTCTCACTTCACCATACACCAAAACCATGTCAGTCATTTCAGAATCTGTGTACTCGTCCATGTTCAAATCTGCAGTACCTAGTGAATCAAACCAGTGTCAAGCCGCTCATGCCACTCAGGCAGACGGGGTGGGACACTACACTGCCCAGGAGGGGGAAAAGGAGAACTTGCTGTTACGTGTAACATCGTGCATCATACTACTTAAATGTTTACCACAGGGTGCATAACGTGTTGCCTACCCACCAGGTCATTGCCTTGCTACCACCGTTCCCTTCGTTTACGATTTAACCGGAAAAGGTGGGTCCTAGAGAGGTGCATTTAAGATTTCCTAAACCTAAATGCTAATTACGACGACCTGCTTCATTCTGTGGAATCCACAATCAATTTATCCTCACGGTGTAAATGCAGCATGCAATCAAAGGGTGCCAACGTCTATTATTTACATGATAGGGGTGTGTACAACGTACCATACATTCCTTTTATTTATGATCTTGGTTTAATTAATCCGTATACCAATTTGTATTCCTCTAAGGCAAGTACTTTGCATGATATCTCACGTAATATGCGTGTCGCCCTCCACCTTTGAGGGCTTCTACAACCTTTATTATTTGAGATGGAACATGAGTGTCCTATATCATTCTTCCTCTTTTCCGGTCACAAATCACGTGCCCAAGTTTGTACACATGTTTCCTAAACACGTTATACGCACAAATAATTGGCAAACTGCTGACAAATTCAGCACTTCACGCAAAACAACAACACAAACAAATCAATGTTCTTATTGGATAGTCCCCACGTAAATTAACTCACGCGAGAGAAACAACCGACAGCCGAAATGTGTTCGAACAGGGAATTCGTGTACTAACGACAGGCAATGGGGCATATCGAATGTTCGGGTGGTTTTTCAAGCGTAAGCTCCCTGACCGAGCAAGCTTCAAGACAGCTTGCAGGAACGACTGCACCCACGCCATGACGCATCCAGCCCGCGACGCGAGCCAAAGGTGGCGCAACCAAGATCGTCAGGTGTTGCCAATGAAAAGCCTCGGCGATGCATTCTGTCTTACCCGCAAGGACTGGAATACGCTTAGCGTCATTTCCCAGTAATCCTGAGCAAAATTTACTTCACTCTTGTGGGAAAAATAATCATGTTAAAAGAAAGGTGGCAACGCTGATAAATTACCTTGAAACCTCTCTGAAAATAGATTTATTGTAACAAAATTGCAGACTGTATAGAATGTTTGCAACTCTGAAGTGAACGTATATTTTAAGATTATTTTAGCTTCTGAACAAATTTCTACTGGCCACGAAACATGATTGCCAAGGAATAAAACGAATCATTACCATTTTGGTAATTAAAAACATTTATGATTTAAAAAAATATGATTAAACCACTAAAATACTCAGTAATAAAAGAAAAAAGTTTTCAGACTAAACCAAAACACAACTGAAATTGAAGACATAATTTAATGTACAGAAATGAGTGTACCGACTTTTTAATTTGTAAGCGTTTGATTTAAAAAAATTTTATTCCACTAAACTCATACATAAACAGAAAAATCTTAAAAATTGCTTGCATACCGTTATGATCGTGAATGTTGAATAGTATATATTAGATACTAAAAAATACTGAAACTTTTCAGTGCTAAAAGTATTTTGAATGAAAGGACGGAAGGGTAAGTTTAAAGAACTCCGTCTGGCTAAGGGTGTTTTGCATTCCCGAGGCCTAGAAGTGTGGAAGCCCTAAGGGCGAAGTAGGTACGCGCATCGAATGTCTAGTTGCCTTTACGCATGAAGCAATGAATTTAAGTTCAATCTTTCTCGTGTCAACGCGCCTCAATAGGTATTTAAGTGGTAATCGTAATAGATTATTATGTAATGATAAAGTCAAAAGTGTGAAACATGTTAATATACTGTGTTAATTAGCCTGGTCCGAATGTTTCGTACCTATAAATATAGTCGAAAACGGACGTGAACGCTTTTACAATTTAAAAAAACGCATCAGAGAAGAAAAAATAAAACAGATACTAGTTTTTGGTTGTGAAAATTTCCTTAAACGCTATTTCTGAGCATACGCCACCCAGAAAAAAAATATTGAACAGTTTATGGATGGCAACTATCCGAGTGAATATCTGCGGACTGTTTGGGTGGGATCTTTGGATGCGCCCTCAAGTGACATGTAAATGGTACGAGTGTTTGTGCTCGCAGTCGTCTCTCGGACAGGTTCGCAAGCAGTTTGAATGCTGACGAACTGACACCAACCCGAGCCGAATCGCACACGCGCCTACAAAAGTGCTGTTCGTCAACATCGACCAGCTGAGGGAGGCTCGGGGGGTTCTCCAACAGTCCGCACATCTGCCAGCTCACCAGCACGAAGCATGCAGTTGCGAAAACTGGCCAAAGGCAGACAGTGCCGCTGCCCAATTTCGCAACCCTCGACTTGAAATGCGGCGCCTACTGTCCATCTACAACACTGCGTCTCCTGCCCACCCACCACCAAACACAACCAAGAAAAATTTCCCGGCCAGGCCAATGTTTTCGACCACAGACCTGCAAAGCGGTAAAGTACAAAACTGAATCATAAAAAGTGCCCATGGCAGTAAATATGCGAAAGAAACAACAAGAGAAGCCCAATAAATTCACAATTCATGTTACCCTTGTACCTTGAGTAATTAAGCTACCTAAAGAGCTCACTAACTTGTGTTCACCTTGTTGTATCATGAAACCTAGAACTCTGACAGCTGTTTTAGGATTCCCGGCGGTGTTGAGGTATCTGGTGGAAACTATTCGAGCGTAACTTTGTTTCGAACTTTGTATTGGTCTCTTTTATGGTAGTGGTAGATGTTGTATTGAAATGTGTTGGCATTTGGAAGTCTTGCTTTAATTATAAGCATCAGGCGAGGGTTTCTTAGTAGTGCCTGACAGACATCTGGACACGTGAATTCACTCATGTTCGCTAGTCTACAGCCCGTCACGGACCAGACTACAGCTGAGCTACAACATAACGGCCAGGAAGAATATTCGCCGTCTCACAAACATTGGGTATTCAGTCTTTCGGTCTTCAGTCTTAACAGCAGTATACATTGTTCACGGTTAATTAAGCACTTCTGAAATATAAAGTTCAAAATGTTAGTGCTCCTAATGGCATACTGTGTGATTAAAATTAATACTGACAAAACTTAACATCTTGGGCGGGACGGTAAACCGATCACTTTTTAAAAGGGGGACTCATGTCTGGGAAAGCATGGTTTGGGCGCTGTGGGGTGTCAAAATTCGACAAAACTTCGGATATGGTGATTGGTACACGTTGCGCATTGTGTCACGAAGCCACCGCCAACCCAACAAGAGCATCACAGTGTGCAGAAAATAACAAAAGGGGTTAGGATTGTCGACTTCCTACTTGATCACGGAGCCTACACCAGTGGTGCAGAGATCGACACATGTTCAAATACGTGCGGTTGTGTGCTCATAAAGAGGGGGGGGCGCGTGGTGGCAGAGTGGTTAGACTACTCGCCTTACACCTAGGCGAACCGGGCTCTAGTCCCGGCGGGGCTGCTCCCGGACTCTCGCACGTGGTAATTTTGGGTGTATTTCCGTAACACTACCTGCATGCCAACTGTGATGAGACTCGGTTGAGAAGTAACTGAGATGTGTTGTTCAAGCTCAATTTTTCAGACGCCGCCGCCTTCCAAAATGATGGCCCAAAAAAGTATCAGTTTATGTATTCACATAGTGCGCTCAGTAAGTAATACAAAGCTATCAGGTTGGGTTTTAATCAGCTTGATATGAGATACGTTATGTAACACAAAATAATCTGAAACTCTCATTTTGAAAATACGTACCTTATTTCTGGTAGGCTGATATGGTGCTATTTGAATGTCAAATTTGTTTGATTTCTTTTCGGTAGTTTTATATACATGATATAAAAGCTTTACATTTTAAGGTGATGTGGCCTACAAAGTTAAAGACTAAAGAAGCTACTGACTGGTATATTTAATTTTTGCAATACTTACTGCTAACACATCAAGTTAAATGGACATATTTATAAAAACTCGGCAAATGTAGCATACGATACTAAAATATTTATAATCCGATGATGTTTAATATAAAAGTCCGATCTACTTATCATTGCTTAAGTTTCGAAGTCTATCGTACCATACTATAGCTGCAAATTTGGTGTGAATCGGTTAACTAATTTCTAAAATATTTTAAATAAATTTAATTATTTTAAGGTTGTGATATCTTTTAAAATGTCAGAAAAATGTGTGTTTACATTTCTGAATTTTATGCAAACAATATATACTGTAAACATGACATTCAAGCCCGAAAGATTTTAAAAACTGCTTTTGATGTAATTGAGACAAAACGTGATCATATTTCAGGTTTTATTGAGCAGAAAATTCTAGCCAGATCCTAATGTATTGCGAATATATTGAACAACATAGAAAGTAGTAATCTCGAAACATACATAGCGGTTGTAGAAGTTAGATAAAACACATCAATTTTCATTACGTTGCTATTTCGAAAATAAGCACCCGATGATATCAAAAACTATAATATGCAACCACCGCAAATTCTTTTGCTGTAGTCAAATTATTTTGTGGAAATACTTTGGGTTGTCACTAGCACTAGTGGCCCATTTCTTGCATTAAATGTGCTAATACGAAAGCGTAATGGCATTTTTTTAATTATTGAAAATGTTACGTTATATAATTTCGTTAAACAACGCCTTTTTGAGGAATTAAAGCGTACACGTGTCAAGGAATAAATGTAATGTTTTCAGAAGAAAACTCATTACACTCGAGATGAAGTGGCAACTTAAAATCAAGGTGCATGGAATACACGGCCGTAGCAGCTTCAAGGTAATAAGTGTTGCCCACATTTAGGAACTAACTACACTCACTTCCTTAATAACAGACTGTATTAAATGCTACTTAAGCAATATTTTTAAGCGAAATAATACAATGTGGTATTTTCTTCAATTTCGTCGTTGATTTTCACATACGTGTATATAATCTTAGTTGAAAATCAGTCAAATTTGCATACCGCGAAATGATTGACAGAAACAGTCGCAGCTGTTTCCGTTTCCATTATATATTTTTATTATATTAACCGGTTTTTGCAGATAACAAAATATACAGGCTGTCAATCGTTCTATCTTAGATAATCTGCAATATCTTAAATAAACTAGTGTTTCCCCTCGAAATTTACCTTATTCAGGAATAACATTAACCGTAAGAGTCGTATACATTTTTTACTTATCTTTGTGACCTTGTACAGTTACAAGGGGGCCACTAAGGAACCTTCGAGGCACAGAGATTCTGGCTTTTAAGGCCGCGTGAGCTACAGAACATATATAGACCGTTGTGAGACCTAAGTTTAGATTACTTTTGTTTGTAACCCGCTTCCCCTCACCCCCTCCCCCCGCCCTTCCCATCTTAACCTTCCGACATGAAAGCGGGAGCGTTGGTAAGCCCAATCATACATTTTCTATTGAAACCCGTATAAAACAGGAGTTTATGTCTGGCGCAAATCTATCGTATTGTCTTTCTAGTACTTATCTGTTTCAGTAGCTGTAAAATGTAAACTGATGTACTACACGAAACATATTGGTTTATTTTGTTTAACGATGTTTGTTATCGAAATTTTTTGAATGAATCACTTTCATAATTGTGGCAGTTTGAGCCCACCCGGAGAATTATATTTCCATATTATAAGTTTATAATGATTATACCTAAACGTAAAATCTGAAGAAAAGGACTACGACTTTTTTTAAAGTTCTCGCATTTTTCAGTAGACTTATACTAGAATGTCTTGCATGTGTAAACGAAACAAGCTTCTATGACTTACCCAGGGTTTGAACCCTGTCACCACGGTGTTTAAATAGGTAATCAATGTTAACGAAATTCGTTCTTATTGCGTCAATTTTATTCAAAGAAACGTTCTCAGTAAATACTGCTACGTTAAAAAATTGTAAAATTTAGTGTTGAATTTTAGGGGAAAACAATACTATAAATAAAAATTGTCAGGATTTCTTAACTTTCCGGTGTTCCTTAAGAAATGTTATTAAGAATACTTTTGGTTTGAAACGGTCATCTTTAAAATTGCGCGTTGGGAAGGAATTTCTTTAACATTTATTCCTTATTTACACTACGTGGCTGCAGTGTTGGTAGGCAACGCACTTAAAAGATCTCTGTCATGGAGTTTGCGTATTTTGTATTGAACGCGTCAACATTATGACTCATTTCAAACATATGTAGTTTGTAGAACAGCTGTCAGCAACGCAGTGTTACAGAGAAGGTTAAGCAAGCTACAGACAGAAGAACTGAGCTGGAAGAGATAACTGTTTATGTTATATTGCACACAGAACTGACACTATTTTTACTATCGGTACACATTCTAGGAATAGCGCGATGGCCATTTCAGCTGTCATGTTTTGAGTCTGCAGGGATCTAAGAGACTGCACTACCATTTCATATCTGTATGTATTGTTCTTCTGTGGCAGTGTCTGAAAATGGTTTTAATTTTTACAAGCAATGTGACTGAAAGTTTAAAACTCTGAGTTATAAGGGAACGGGCAAAAAAAATACATTAATGGTTTTTAACATTTAGCTATAAAGTTAGCTGGCTGATGTACACAAAAACGACGGATACAATAAATCTATTTCCCACAAAATATAGTGACTACATTACAAAAACCATTTTAAGAATGTTATAAACGTGATTCCTAGTATCTACCTCGGAGTTTTGGCACTTTGAAAGATAGCATTTTTTATCTACAATTGGCTGATTGTTTGTTATCTCATCTGAGGATGTTTTTGTGACATTAAAATACACACACACCATAATTAGCGATCTGGAAGTTAGAATGGCATGCACTGATGAAGTCGATTGAAATGTTGAGAAGAGATTGAAGCCAAGAGACATTGAAAATCCTTCCATTTATAACATAGCATTTTTGTCAGGATACTTGGCTTGTGGTAAAAGCCAAGTATATGTTATTATACGCGTTGCTGATCCTTCAGTAATTTTTGAAACCTTTACGAAGCTTGCATCAAGTTCAGTGTTTAAGGTGACGAAGATGTACAATAGCCTTTCATAGTTGTAAATTACCTCAGATCCCGAAATTTCGCGGTTCAAAATGTATTTTCCACTATTATATGATATGAATCCATCTTTGAAAACTTTTATATTTCAGCATATTTATTATTTAATATAATACGCCATACTTTATTTTCAATATTTTATTTTTTTCATTCTAATATTTATGATGGCCTCGATTATCTCTGGAAATGTTATACTGCACATTAAAATAAAATTACTAACTTCTTGTATTGCAGTCCCAGAGATAATAGTGGTATGTTTACCTCCTAATTAATTCTAATAACTTTGGTGAGTTTTAAATAATAAAATAACAGATATTATTCGCTTGTTAAATTTATACTATCTAGATCTGTTTTCTTCATGTATGACTTCACACAGGCCTCACTTTCAATATATATATTCTTGATTTATTTTAACGCTAATAGTGCAACGAAATTTCTAAGCTGTCCCTAAATTTCTTGTTTACAAAGATAAAAATTCAAGCTTTGATAAACGGACTTCTCATACCGATGAATTTACCCCGAATGGCCGAGAAGGAAGAATAATCTGGCTCGATCCAAAAGGAATATCATAAATTCGTTTATTTCAATGCCATCTCAAACGAGGATATGTTGACGTCTTTACATTTAATCTTGAATAAGTCAACACACAAACAGTGGCCTTGATAACTTCTTTTGGGAATTATGAAGCAACGTATTTAAATAAAAGTAATTTACACTATTTAAGCTCTTCCATTGGGCAGAGGATTGCAAAGGTCTCTCATAACCATTTAACTTGTTTGTAAATGCAGCCATCCACCTGATAGTCGTGCATCATTAAGAGCACTGTCTACCAAGGCTGCAGTCACAAAGTTTAGATAAGGGATCAATTTTAAATACATTTCTTATCAATGTAACAATTTTAAAGATAATCATTTCAAACCAAAATTATTCTACGAGACATGTATTATGGAACACAAGCAAGTTAAGAAACATTGCAAATTTGTATGTTTATTATTTTTATTCTAAAATGTAGCTTTAGAATTAACATTTTACAAAAAAAAACATAAATGAATGAAATGTGTTGAAAATTTCTTAGAATGGCAATATTTGTTGAAAAATTTGCGTTGGATATTTTTTTGTTTGAAATAGTTATTAAAATTGATGCAGGGAGGAATTTCGTCAAATATTTAAGCGGAAATCGTCTAGGAATATTGGTATATTGTATTCCTGTGTACTGATCCACAGCGGTAATAGACTAACAGTAACATGGCCATAAATCCTTCACATCTAAATTCAGAACATGTCCCACCCAGAAACAATCTATCATTAGGCAGAGCCATGCACAATCTGCTGACATTTTCCAGTGTAGTTTGTTTTTGACTGGGCTTCACCTCAATTATGGACAAGATTGATACTAAAGGCTATTTATTGCACATAGTAACTTTAGTAGGTTGACTACCAAGAAAAAATTACATTTTTTTTTCTTTCGAATTAACGAAATATTCGTCCGAACTGTTGCGATTATAGCTATCGTAAACAAATACTCAGTTGACTAAAGAAAATGCACTGAAAAAATAGTTTCGGGGTGACCAAAAAACTTTTGTTAGCGACCACAAAACTCTTTTGTCAATTTATACATGGCAAAAGATTTTGTGGTGCCAACAAAATTTTTTTGTCATTCCAGTATTTACTGGAAACTACAAAATGACGTTTATGGTCCCCAATAAATGCAGTGTGTTTGTTGGCAATAATGTGTTCGTTAGTAGCAGCGAAAATGTTACGGTTATAGCAGCAAAACTGGTTAGTGAGGTTCACAAAGGTGTTTTGCTAGTTGTGGACTTTTGTTGCTAGGTGTTCCTGCAGAAATTAAAACACCTAACTCAAAGTCATCACGAATGGTATTCGAAGTTTGGACCTCTCAACCGCGAGCTCAAAGTGTTACCATTACGTTACCTTGCTCGACGTTAAAGAGTTGTCTTCAGCATGTTTATAACATAAATGAAATAAGTGACACACAAGACAAGGCTTGCACATTTCTCCTCATGGAGAGTTAATTTCCTGGAATTATTTATGTGTAACATTAATTTACTTGGAATAAAGGAATGATATAATCCGTTCATAAGTACTTTAGAATATCCTTCACAAATTAGTTCGTAACTTGATGCAAAGAACCGAACACAGACAAATATGGCGTCACCAGACAAAAGTTGGCCACTTCGAATATGCCAGAGTGCATGCGCAAAATATAACGGATGTAATCTTGCAGCCGCAACAAAATGTTTTACTGTGGATAATATGACTGCTGTTGCTGCCAACTAATTATTGCATGGCAGCTAATAAACGTTTTTTGAAAAAACTATTTTAGTGAGCACTAAATTGCTTTGGTAATAGTCAATCTACGTGTTATTGGGTACTACAATCTGAATTTTACCAACAAAAAATTTTAACTTGAAAAGCATCAACCAAACAGATTTTGTAGCTTCAAAAAGAATTTTTTTTTTTAGTGTGTAATGAAACAAACGCAGTTATCTATCCAATGACATGCACAGTATTATTAATAGTTTATTTGGCTGCCCATGTGCTAAAATGTTTTCAATAGGTCAAACAAATCTTCCAACACGCTGAAAATCTGAGAACGCCCTGGGTGGCTTGCAAATATCGTTTCTGTTTCCTTGCGCCGCACGAGCACGACGCCTTGAAAATAACTGCCACTGAAAAACTACTTCGCGTTTTGAGCCATATTCCCTACTTAAACCCCTCCCCTTCGCCGCTGTTTAAATTCTGAAAATGTAGGCGGCAACAGATCAGAATGACTGGCGAACGGAATACTGCGACCAGACAACGAACGAGACAACATTGTTTCGTATTTTTCAGTACAGGGTTGATTTTCGAGCTACTAGCTCAACCAACCAGGTCTCTCTGGCCTCCCACGACAAAATGGTTGTAAATTTCGCTCAAGATTTAAGTCGGGAAAATCATAGTAGGTAAACAACATCTTCGCATCCATGCAAGTATATGAGTTCCATGCAAGTATATGAGTTATTAACTGTACGAATTTTCGTCTTCGCCTTGTAATCTGTCAGAGTTAACCGTGTATGGTAATGTGTCACTTACAGTTAACCGTGGACGGTGACGTGAGCACTTCTAAAAGCCTCCATCATATGTAATATTTACACTGCCATGGGCCTAAGGACTTTATCCATGCGCCGGTCAAGTAGAAAAGTGAAAGCGTCATGAACATAAATGTATTATTGATTCGCCAGTTTGTACTCTATAGTCCATTCACTGTAACTTACATCTTTCTTGAAGATCTGCTTAAGTTCTATTTCTAGGATATTCCTCCGCCTCATACAAACAAAGCTGTACCGAGTCTAGAAAATTACACCAGAGGGATAACGCACCGCATTCATGCGCACTTAGTGTAATAATATTTTGCATGAGACATATTTCTTACTAGGCATTACCAACACAATTGTTTTCTCACTGTTGTATTCATATTAATTATAATTTAATTATTGTCATGCATAGTTAAAATATAAGCTAAAGTTAGATTTAACCAAAAACAATGTACTTTTATGTTAACAAAATTATAAACCGTTTATGATTCGAAAAGTGTTAAGAAACCGCAAAGAGACTATATTGTATTTAATGACAAATAACACGAACTTGTGTTGCCATAAGTTCAAACTTTTAACTCGCAATACCAATACAACTGAAAGACTTAAAAATATTTTAATTAATTCGCTGTCAACTTAACTGGCATCCTCCATGCCAGTGTGTACGGTAGCATACATGCAGTAAACGGGGCAGTAATTTTTTTTACAAAGGTGGGCAGCCTACAAGCGTGTAGATCCGCCTCGACAGACGGTGTTGTGTAACCCCTGAGGAGGTGCCTTCGCAGCCCCAGACGGCCGGCCGTATATTGTCGCTGTGGCTGCGTTACGTATGGGCACGTGTGTCGCCGCGGCACGCGTGGCGCTATTGGCCGGAGATGTGACGTAACGGTATGGGGGTCAGTGTCGCCAGCAGGGTCGGCCAGCAGCTAGCTATATAACACGGTCGTCACCCCTTTCAGTCGTCAGTCGGCCCAACGCACCCGAACTATTCCTCAGCATGCAGGTAAGCCTTCCTTCTGTTCACGTTTATTATTGGCTATTCATGGCAAAGTAAGCACTTTTTCAAAGCCCTTTCATTTGGAATAACAGTCAATCAATATAGTTTATTGTAGCCTTAGACGTTAACTTTCGAGTCCAGTGAAATATATACACTGTGTGTGTGGAAGGACAAACAATGGCTGATAGGGAAATAGTAACCAGGGCAAAAGTGCACACTTTACCGTGAACAGCCTTACGGTGGGAAGCTCAATGCTAGGAGTTTGATAACTGAAAGTTTTTGCCGCCAGGTAGCACTAATTTAACACGTGTACAGGATTTTTTTTCGTTTCGGTGAGTAAGCAAATGGGATAACTGCAGTTATCATAAAATATATATAATTGTATATAATCTTCCTATTTGTGTATGTTGGAACCTACTTAAAGAATAAACTTTGTTCATCGCATTAGAGTGAAAATTTAACGAAATATGTCCAAATGGTTTGATTATATTCTGTCGTGAATCTGAGTTTAGCAAAACATTGGCCTACTCAAATTACTTTATTTAATTTTGATAATTAAATCAAAACGGTTATTTTGATGACATATATTAGTTAAGTTCTTAAATTATTTAATTTTTTAACAAAATAAGTTTGTTTATTAACCCTCAACACCAAACAAATTTTAATTTTTACTGTTTACTCTTGTAAACGGTACTAATGTTTTTGCTAAGACAAGCATATACCACAATTCGAGTCAAACATAAATATCTACACACACATGGACACATTTTCTCAGTATACCACCAGCTTAAAAGTTACCTACTTGAATCACCTGCGTCCCTTGCAGTGGAAAGTTTCCTCGTGCCAATCTCCCCAATAAAGAATCTCACTTTTTCCAGCCTGAGTAGGATAAACCTTATTTCTGTTAGCTAAATAGCAGAAAACTTGCACATCTTATAGCTTTTCCTACAGCGTATCGTACTTTCAGACATTTTCCAAAGAAGCATAAATTTTGCCCAAACATTGCAAATGTTTGCTTCACAGTATGAAAAGTTAAATATAGACATTAATTTATTTCACACGTTCATTACGTAACTGTGTGCATAACGCACAAGAAAGGCCCTGGGATTTGGCAACTGGCCTCCTGGGCAAGTACACCCTTAATATTCTGTACTTTTTTTTTATATTTTAAATTCGTCGTGGTTTTTTTTTTTACGCTTACGGAACTCGACATCACTTAACATCTTCAAACAATTCAGCTTGCAAATCAAATCTTTTCTTACACACAAGTCGCCAAAGTAACGTTGACAAATTTAACTAAACACAAATATGTTAAGCATAATAAATTTTTATTTCAAGTAATAAAAATTATTTTAAAAAAATTATACGNCCCCCACTCCCAATTACCTTCTCATATTTATATTGTTCTAGACTAGGAATGGTTCTTATTTCTGAGGGCAAAAAAAAACGCTTACAGCTCATTCTTTGTGATAACAAAACAAATTTTGTGTCATCTTGAAGTACAGCATGGATGGCAAAATTTCTTATTTGTAACACTTAAAACCACAAATCCAATCAGGTTACTAATACCTACGAAAATGGTTGTTTAGTATTACAGTTGAACCTTTTGCTAGAATGAATAGAACATTGTTTCAAATAATTCCCAAATGTGTTGTGTCCTAGGAGAATTTGACATACTATACTTAAATTACTAACTTCAACCTCGAAAATTCCATAAACTATAGCATTATTACCAACTATACTACAAATAACTCAAATACATGCATATAAACATATATTTTTAATAAACGTCTGTTTGCGATTTTACAAGTACAGAGCTCTTATATACTTCAAATCATAGCTTTTTCGTAAGAATTGTATGGCAATTGTTTTATATTTCGAGACATATTAAACGTCCTGACGTTCTGAATGATTTTGATTACGGTAAAAGAAACAGCAGATGATAAAGAATTTGTCGTTCAGTATGTTATCGTCTTCGTTAAAGCATAAACTCCCATTTTATGGGGAGAGGGGGAAATGGTGTATATACATATTTATATATACACACACACAAACACAGGTCCTCCGTTTGATATCTTGTATTCTCGTTACACCAAAGCGGGACGGAAACTAGTGGCACTTCAGCTAAAAAGCAAGTGTGATATATTAAAAGTATCACGAGTTTTCAATGGTCAGTGACGCGCGTACTCACATCTAGATAGCTTTTATCAAAAGCCAAGTATCACGACAAAAAAGCGATGTTATAAATGAAAGGATTTCCAGTGTGTCTTGGCAGTAACCTCTTCTAAGCATTTAATTTCGCTTCATATGCAGGCCTTCGTGCTATCCAAGCTTCCAGATCGCTATTCTTAGCGTCAGTATTTTTATTGTCACAAGAACGTTCTTACACGAGATTACAAACAATTATTCAATTACAGATGAGAAAGGTATCTCCTGTACTGACAAAGCTCTATAAAAGTTAATTGGAAAGATGATTATTTTTAAAATTCTTTAAATTGGGTTTTTAAAATAGTGACTATATTTTGGGGAAATAAGATTCATTGTAGCTGTGGTTTTTGTGTCCATCAACCAGTTGACGTTATAACTATAGTAATTGAAATCATAAATGTATCGGGGGTCGCGTTGGTGTAGCGGTTAGAGCTTCCTGGCGGAGTCGCTGCCGGACTTTCGCATGAGGTGATAGAACCGGACAATGCCGCTGGTCGGCGGGTTTTCTCGTGGATCTCCCTCCTTCTCCGCCCTTGCATTTCGGCGCTGCTCCATACTCACTTATCGGCTCTCAAAATACCTCGATGTAAAGAGCGGCCCAAATATTTCCACTCCGTTCTTGGTCCGAGGAACTTAGGAAGTGATTGGATTTGATTTGATGGGGCTTGTTAACGTCCACCGGTATTATGTCTGAAGACTTATCAGGGGACGGCTTATAAACTAACATATAATCTAACTTAAACTAACATCCATACCTTACGAAGCATTCAAACACAGAACCTCCCGCACCTTAGACCTAGGAAGCGACCTTATAACTCTTAAAGGCTGAAAATTGCGACTGTAGTGAGTCAAAAGAAATAATTTGAAAAACTGTACACGTCTTATGGTATAAAGTCACTCCTTGAGACGGTATGCCTCTACACATTTTAATTTTAACCTGAAACATTAGCTTACTAAAAATATTGTTTAAATATTTATAATGGAAAAATGACCGCCAAATATGTTATTAGGGAAAAGTAAAGTGTAAAATATTGTGTCTGCTATTAAAATATACCATGGAAATAATTACAGCTGCGACCATTATTTTTCGATAAATTAGTGACATATAAGTTTAATGGATGTTTGGACGAATATTATCAAACAGAATGTCAAAATTGACGAAAAGATCGTCTTGTATTATTTCGCTAAACACTACCGATTTCGGAAAATTTACTTACATTTATAAAAGGAAGTGTAGCTTCAAAGTGTGGGCAACACGCATTAACTCGAAGTTATTGCGGCCGTGTTTTCCGTAAAACTTGGTTTTAGGCTACCACATAATCTTGAGTGGAGTGATTTTCGTCCTGCAAAAGTTACACTCCTTCTTTAATACATGCACGCAATAATTCCTTGAAAATTCGTTGTTTGGGGAAATTACATCATGTTACTTATTCGTTAATTTCAAGAAATCAAATATACTTCTGCAAGATAAATTATTTACACTAAATAATTTAATTCCAGCGACAGGTTTTGCAGTGGGTACATATCATATTTCTCATAAATGTTACCCAAGCATTGCCTGTAAAATACTTACTTTAACATACTCAACAAATTAGTTTTTCAGTCGATATTATAAAAGCTTTTGTTTCCTTGTATCACAAGTCACATAATTTTTTAATTTGTTTTGTAGGGAAGCTTATACTTCGGTGATAGTGTTACTCGTTTTCAGTCTGTTTATTACAAGGATATACTCTCATAACCTCACTGCTTAACCACGTTATCTGTGAAAAAATATTAAGGGGTCGTTTTGATTTTCATAAAATAATATATAACCATTCATTAATGTGTTGCCCTCCCAAAGACACATGACTTAATATTGTAGAAATATTCATCTTACAGTGTTTCGTAGGTCAAACTAAAAATGAAATCTGCGGGCCAAATGGGCGCTATTTTCTGGTTCAAAATGTGTTGGATGGTAATCAGTTTCAATTTATAAAAAAAATTATATCTTCGTTTTAATTTATTATCCACTATTTTACCCGTCGAAAGCAATGCAGTAGATTATTTGCTCTCTCGCTTTACTAAGGTTTTTGATAAAGAAAATTTACTTATATGCATAAATTTACGAACAGACTCGTAAAATGTGGTAATGTGTGTTCTATATTTCATATAAAAATTAATATCGCGATTTTTAATGTTATTTCGCAGGCAAATTACGAAATATTTAATTTGAAATAATATTATTAATGTAAACTTTTTGGGACAGCCACATTTCGTCTATGTACAGTTCATTATAAATGAATTTTCTAATAGTATTACTTCATTTCTATATATCTTTTTATGTACACGTTTTATTCCATTAAAATTCAGTGTGGAGGCGAAGCAGTTTAAATTAAACAAATTTTTAAATACATGTGTTACAGTTAACTTCAGTTAATAATTTTTCAAAGATAATATAGCACTCTCATAAATTCAGTCCTGTTACCAAAACACGAAACTCCGCCAAATGCATTCAATTAATACGAAAATATTATTTTGAATATAAACAAATAGCATTAGAGTTTTATAATCTGTGTAAATCATAAATAAATAAGAGCACTGGGATACTGGTGAAATTTGAGATCAGTAAATAATTTTACAGGTACTGGTCGTGATAGTGGCGGTGGTGGTGGCGGCGGCGGCAGAACCCCCCAGGTACCGCCAAAGCACCGACTACGGCGCTCCAGACGCCCAGGTGGAGACCGCGCCATACCCTCCCTCCGGCTGGAGGCCCTCAGGCCGCCAGTTCCTCTTGCCCGCCAGGCAGTCCGCTGATCCTGCCTCCTCCTACTACCTGCCGCCTCCACAGTACGGACCAGCAGAGGCTGAAACTACTGAGCAACCCACCACCACCGAGCTGCCTACCACCACGGAGGTCACCACTGAACAGGTGAGCCGCTACTGCCAGTCTCCCTACTCTTGCTCCTGCCTGCATCACTCTAATGCCACCATGTGTTGACAGGACGGCTCTGACGAGCTCGCCGATGGCAATGCTGCAGATGGCAGGCGCCAGAGGTTGCAGCAGCAGAGGGACCGTGAGGAGCTGGACAGTGGACTGTACTACGTGCTGCTTCCGGATGGCAAACTGCAGCGGGTTGCCTACACTACAGGCCGTGACGCTGCCCTATCGCAGCAGCTCAATGTAGCCTACCCCCAGCAGCTGAACAATGGATACTACGCGCAGATACAGTACCATGATGTGGAGCCCATCAGAGCGCCCATCTACCAGTACTCCGCTCCACTGGTCAGGATTTTCAAGTGATCTTCTTTCCTTATTTCCATGCACCACTACCTCCACTTGGCCATCAATACCTCGTCACATAAACCTCTACATTGAAATAAAAATCAACGATTTATTTATGTAAAAAATACTTCAAAATTACAATGATGTATACTGCTCCTGGTGTCAATAATTTTCCAAACTTTTTGTTTCTATCGTTAATTTAAAAAATCAATTTACTATAAATTAACTGTAATTCCTAAGTATTATTATTTCAACCACTATACAAAAAATTGTTTTTGTGTGTGAACTAATTACATAATTACAAATATGTAAAATGATTTTTTCTATTTAAAACATAAATAAACTTATATCTTAAAAACCTTCGCCCTGTCATTTCCATTTGATACACCCTCAATTGTTTGTACTTTCTTTGTTATAATACTCATTCTTCATACACTTAATGTTACACATATTTCTATCCGCTCTATGATTTGGTTTTACATTTAATTGTCAAACTTAAAAATTTCAATTGTCAATATTTGCTTACTTACCTGACAACTTTTACCAATTGTTTTAACAACCCCAAAAATTTGTTAGAAATTTAATTATTGTAGCAGCCTATTTGCAAACAATCTAGTATTTAATGGTTGTTCCTAAAGGAATTCCTACGGCAAACTGGCTGTCCGAAATTAAAGCATGCTCTTTGAACAACAAAGAAACTCTTAAAGGATATCTTATGATTGCATTTGATGCCAAAAGGACACCACCGAGATTATGTGAATGTTAATAACCCTTACAAATGTTCAAAATGTTCGACATCAGCAACAAAACATCGTCTGCAAAGCTGTAGAACAGAACGACAAAGAGTAACTGCTGTTTCCATGGGAGTGGATTGAAAGGTGACCACAATTTTCCCTCTCGTAGCATCCAGTGTCAGTGGCTTCGGGGGTTACACAGTGTTCTTCAGAGTCCACACAGATAAAAACTTAATTGCAGTAAATCTGGATATCTGGGTGGGTAATCAACACTTCTACTTCCCTGGGGAATGTGTGAATATGTTCAACACAGCCTTCTAACATCCTTCGTCCGTTGTTGTTCTCTTCCTGTAGCATCGTCCTTTCTTCACATCACACACAGTTCCTTCCCAATCAAACTTGTCACATAATAGTGTTATTGTTATGTGTGATGGTCGTTCAGTATCAAATTCTGACCTCAATATTAACTGCACCTCAATCATGTTCTCACATTTCTAATAAAACTTCACAATTCCACTTACGTTGCTTCAAAGAAACCCTTGTCATCTCCATCATGTCCTCTACAAGCGTAGTACTGCCGCTGATGGCTGTAAAAGGAACTGACAACAGCTCGCGAACACCCAACACTGTCCTTATAACATAAAATACATGCAGTTGTATGAAATTGTCTTTAATAGTTTCTCAGTTATTAATGTACAAAGAGTGTATACATTAATTTGGGATATCGGAATGCTTTTTTTAATGAGCCGGTATATATGTATTTTGGAATCCATAATAATCGCCAAATTTTGTCGGCTGTAGATTATTTACACATAAACACTATTCACAAACTTAAACAAATAAGTTTTTTACAATATTGTTTATTTTCGATGCATAAGTCCATAAAATCGGCAGTTTTACAACAGATACCTTTCATATCACTCAGCATTCACAATTGACTTGGTGAGTATTCATTAACGCATAATCATTGAGATTCCTGTTTTGATTTGATTTCTTGTATGGAAGTTCAAATACGGATAATTCCTTGATATCTATCTAATTACATACCATAAAAAATTCTGATGATGTAGAATTTCCTTTTTACAAGTTTTGCTAAATACTTTATTCGAAATGCACCTATGACGAAATTCCCCCACACTCCAAACTTCGTCAAAAAAGTTCTTCACTTAAGTGCAATAAAATGATCCTAAAAAGAGGCTAATGGCTCTGCACCACCTTGATTGCTGCTATACAGTCAACAGTAATACAAGTATGTACTATATATATATATATATACATATATATAGATAGATATGTATAAATGTATTAATTTATACATCAAACATAATGAAACAATCTAATATATTTTAAGGGTATTATTGTGTTTTCGAAAACTAAATGCTAAAATATTAGTATCTTATTTCTGATGACTGGCCTTCTTTATTTATTTCTTGACATAGAAGGGAATTGGAAGTAAATAATTGTACATAATTATAAACAATAATGTCTTGTCAATGTCAATAATGTCTTGTCTGAAAAATATAAAAACATTTGTGGGCACAGGGAAGTACATTTATCAGATCATTTTCAAAAGAACCAGTCTAACCTACAAATATTTTAAGAAAATTATTCCATCTACACATCTACTGTTGTATTAATAGTTACTCAGTTAAAAGAAAACATGGGGAACTAAATGCATTTTCCTTGCATATCACAGTAATAAGTGTTTCTATAAAATGTCTTGCAGTACCAAGGTAGAGTGTAACAGTTCAGCCAACAACAGGGTTTGTTAGTGCATAGTACATAAAATCAAGATGGCTGTCAGCTGTGGTGTTTGTGAAAGGCGCCAAATTCTAAATTTTGAAATCGAATGCTGCACATCGCAATACAAAGCCAGTCAAATAAATTCTTAATCTCCAAATGAACACTTTTCCAATCAGAACAGAAATTCTGTACATTACTATGAAGTTGTGTTACTCAAAGCGCAAGCAGAGGTGGCTGATGGTCATACTTGATCAGGACAGGTTCACCAATCTACAGTTCATCTTCACATTTCAACCATGTGGCTACAGATTATGCGAGAATTCCTGTGCCACCTCTGGTAAAGAAGCGGGATGCACGTTGTACCAGCTGTCACTGGTAGAGTATATTTAAATGAATTTCAGTCACGTCTGGAACTGGAGGTACTGTAAACAAAGGAACCATTAGAAAAAGTGCTGGTGTCAGCACCTCTAGGTCATTCGGGTCTTATAAACTGGCACAGAGCAGACGAGAATTTGCGACTGTATTAATCTCTGCAAATGTGGTAGACAGCTTCTCAGACACGAGGACCTACTAACCCACAATTCACTTTGGGTGGTACATTTCAGATTTTATGCATGCCTCCCACAACCCACCAAAATGTACTGCAAATGGAGAATTAATGTTCCGCTAAACATTAAATATATCAAGGGTATTTACCACACACTGCAAGTTGTCAATACTCATAAAGAGTTTCTGAAGATCACTGAATTAGTGAATTACTTCAATAGTTTTTTTTTTCCCCACAGACGGAATACCTATACATATAAAAAGCCCATGCATCATAACAACTGTGAATAAGGGATTTGTAAATGCTTTAATACTTAAAGAAGAAGCAGAGTTTTACACATTACTTTAGTCCCTATTTGTACAGACACAAGTGTTTTTATTTCTGAAATTAATAAACACTTAAATATAGAGGCAATGAAATTTTAAGATTTCTACATATTCCAACACGATATTTGCGACAAGCCAAATGCTGCTTTCCATCACATCAATTTCAATACATTTCTTTCCCACAACTTTCGCGAGAAACTCCTTGTTCATAAATAAATAATTCATCCCTGAGACCCCACCATGGCAGAGCAGACACCACCAAGGAATTCAGCCCCAATATACTAACCCCAAAAAAGGGTTAAACCACGTCTTCTTCGAAATAAAAAGCAGTATGTCTTTAGAAAATTAAATGCTACATCAGAAATTCTGCCACCAACATGCTTATAAAATTAGATTAATACATACACTGCCTAGTACTGTTGCTGGTTTATTGTAAGCTTACATGGTTTCGTTAGTTGTCTCTTGGAGATACCAGAATAATGCAGACAGTAGCTACTCAAACTACATTATCGACTCCTGGATTAAACTCTTCGATAATGTCCATTCGCCAGCAAAACGACATTATTATGTCTTCTTTTACTTCCATTAATTTGTAAAACTTGCATGCTTCTAGAGGATAAGGTCGACTTGCTCCTCTGCTGTAGATTATTCATATATTCCCTAGACCAGTTATCATAAAACTGATGCAGTATCCATTGAACAGTTGCCGCTGGGACGAAAAGTTAAATTTAACTATCACTTAAATCCGGTTCAGAAATATTTATGATAATAATGCCAGTGATGCCCAGCTATGAGATCTGTTGAACCACTGGGAACATTGGAAAATTTAAAAAGGGTTTGAAATTCAGGCGATCTTCGATTTGCACTACCAATGTGCTGAACCCTTCGTGTTCCAAGCCATGTCTCCAATTCATGTATAGGATGTCCCATTTATCTTGACTACCCACAACAACTCCGTACCAGGGCTCCAAATGAAAAAAGTGTTTCATACAAAATTTTTATAACTGTAAGGGGTAAATTTTACTACTGGAGTCAGCCTTATAGCATTATTCATTAGGGAGATACAAGAACTAACGTCAGTTTCTTAAATGGCGCCATGTATCTATTCGTCAAAAGTTCAGTGAAGCTTGTCAAGACCTATTCAAAAAAGTATCACAGTGTACCAGCCTAAAAACAGATCGATAAAAACCACCACAGACATTTGGACTCATAAGTGTTCATGAAGACCCATTATGTGACGCCTTGCTGCACGATTGCGCTGCATGATACAGTACAGTATGGCGTTGACGCTCTGCATTTGATGTAGAGGTGATGTAAACAGCGCAGGTACCCGGAGCTGTGTGCCGCATTCCACAGAAGTTGCGCTTAGAGGAAACAAAGGAACACACATGACCTGATAACTACTCAATCAGTCATTTGTGTGCAGTCGAATACAGTACACTGCAAGGAAAAAGTTGTAATGGAAATATTCTCCAAAAACGAGAAGGTATAAATGATGTTCATCTATGGAGAAAGTAAGTTAGCAGATGAATGTGTTCGTATTATTTTACAGTACAGTGTAGTACGTTCAAGTGAGTTGTACTGAAACATACACACAGTTCTGTTATTACCATTATCAATAGCTTGGTTTGCTCATTCGTCATTCATTCTGTTGAAGGTCGCCGTAATACTTGTCAGGCGGAGCAACTCTACAGAGAGCGATACCCTAACAAAACCCCACCGTCCAGATGGATGTTTGCCCATCTCATTGTGAAACTTTGTGAAATGGGCAATTTGAACCCACAACAATGCAATCGCCATAGATCTCGCACAGATGAAGCTGCTGAGGTCGCTCTTCTCGCTGCTGTAGCAGTTAATCCACACATCGCCACGTGCCAACTTGAATCCAAAAATGGCATTCCGAAAACGAGTGCGCGTTGCATTATTAAGAGTCGTATTTTCCATCGCTATCATATACACTTACACCAAGAACTGCACGGGAATGATTTCCAGAATCGCGTAGACTTCTGTCAATCGGCACAGCACCAAATTTTCGCTAACCCGAATGTTTATTCGGATGTTATTTTTAACGATTAATCGTTGTCCTCCAACTCAGGCCAAGTGACTAAGAGAAGCATTCATTGTTGGGTCATCGAGAACCCACGATAGCTTCGACAGGTGGACCATAAGCATCAATGGTGAGCTAATGTCTGGTGTGGGATGGTTGGCAATAATGTTATACTCCCTTATTTCGTGAATGTTAACCGATACGGTAGGAAGTACGCCACCTGCATACAAAGAATTCTTTCTGGTCTTCTGGAGAAGATACCTATAAGAAACAGAATGATAATGACACCAACATGACAGATGCCCAGCACTTAATGCATTGTATTCACGTGTTGTGGACCGAAAATATTATGTTAGGTGGACTTGTGATGAAGGACCAGTTCAGTGGCCTGCTCGGTCTTCTAAACTTAACCCCCTGGAATTTTTTCTTTGGGGTTACCTCAAACGCGCTATCTAACGAGATATTCCAACAACTCCAGAGAACATGCAGGAACGTGTTGTGTGTGCCTTTATTGCTCTTCGGCAGGCAACACTAGAGGAATCAGTATTGTCATTCATCCAGTGACTGAACTTGTGTATCGCTGCCAATGGTCACATTTAACATCTAATGTGAATGTTCTACCCCTCGCAGTACCCATATGTGCAGTAGAGATCTCACTTTCTGTGTCGTATTAGATGTTTATGATATGAATGTGTACATTGTGCTACAAGTTTAAATAGGTCTCGACGAACTTCATTGAATTTTGACTAATGGATACATGGTGCCATTTAAATAACTGATGATAGTACTCGTATCTCTCTAATAAATAATGTTATAAGGCTGACTCCCAGCAGTATTATTTCCCCTTTCCAGTTATACAATCGTTGTGTGAAACACTTTTTATTTAGCACCATAGTACGGAGTTATTGCGGGGGTCAAGATAAATGGGACACTCTGTATATGGATCATTGTTATTCACTCTGCAGATCGCAAATGATGTTGCTGAGTTTAAATGAGTGTGTGACAACTGACACATCAGATACTTCAAGTTGTGACCAAAGAAAGGAGTAAGGAATCTTTCTATTACACTTGTGTGCAAAAACAATGGATGATGTGGAAAGTTTAACATAACAGCGGAACGAACATGTAGAATCCTCCTAAAAACCAATCAGGAAGCATTCTAGTGGCCAGTTAGGCAGGGTGTGTACATATAAACCACATTACATACTGTGGGTATGTGCGAATGTTAAAAATTATAAATGTAGTGTATACTCAGCATTATAGTGGAAGCTATTGCTCAATGCATATCGTGTTAAGCGTCATCAAGTTGCTGCCTGATATCTGATATAGCCAGCAGTTAGAACTATAGAAAACATTTGGACGGCTTTACCAGAGATAGAATCATTTAGGAATTGGAGGAAGTCGAATTGTGACTAGTGTAACAGTGGAGTTCGGGATCACACACAGCATCGTTTCACGAGCTAGGATGGCATTTTAAACAACAGGAACAGCTGTACAAAACAGTTGAACAGCTGTACAAAGTTGTAGTTGACAACGAGGAACCATGGCGATGAAGGACTGGGCATTGTCCTTCAGGCGATGAGGAATATATGGCCGACAGCGGACGAAATCGCAGTACACATGCATCATGCTACTGGACTATTTACAACGCATTTTATTGTGGCCAGGAGAATGTGTACAAATTATTTATTCCAGGAGCTCAAAGACGGGGAAGCTCAGCGATGGGCTCAAGTGCTCTTTATGGATGAGAGCCGATTTAGTCTCGCTAGCGATTTTGGATGTTTATACTTCTGGAGTGAGTGGGTAACACGCAATCATGTCTCTAACGACGCCGAAAGGCACCAGTTTGTAGGTGGCAGAGTTCTCATTTGGGTATACACAACGCTTAGTAGCCATACAGAGCTCTGTATCTTTCAAGGAGGTTTAGTCACTGGTGAATACTATCGTACAAAAGTTCTCCTTCCTCACATGCGTCTTTCCCAAGAAGCTGTGGGCGCTGAGTTCCTCTTCGCAGATTACAATGCTACACTAGATCGTACAGCGGTGTCGCTGAGCTGTTGTAGAGTGAAGATATTCACATAAAGGATTGGCTGACACAGTCCCTGGAATTAAATCCAAGCAAAAATGCATGGGATGTTGTCGAGAGACGCCTGCCAGCATGTCGCCAGCCACTAGCAACAACTCTGCAGCTGCGATTGATGCTACAAGATGACTCGGCCATGATGCCACAAGAGTTCCTCGACCTTACACTGAGCATGAAGAGATGGTACATATTCTGCACTGCAGTCAGGGGTGATCATATCCCCTACAGAAGACTGGGTTTTTCTTTCCTGCCACCTTTCACATGGACGTTTCTGTCTTCTGTCCTGTTTTTCTTGGAACCCACATTTGTATAAAGGTCAGTCGCATCATTTGGATTACTTTCTTGGTTAGAGTTGTTCACATTTCACATACTCTTACATCTCAACAATGGTACACTATGTGCTTATCTAAAACACTTCTGTGCGACATTACATGTGAAAACCTGTCCCATCCTTAATTTTTGCACATCGGTGTACCGTAAAGGCCTTGGCTCAGGAGGTGAAAATTTCATTCATCCACAGAATAGGTAGCATTATAATTTCATTCATTTTCACAAGGCCATACTTGTGTTGTATAAACTCTGCAGAGCAGAGTACTCCTTGTATGCTCCTTTATCATCAATGTTGACTATAACTCTCGCATGGAAAAGATCATAGTTATGAGGAATATCGTATTGAAAATAGAGTTACATGCACATGTAGCAGACGGGCTACATTTGTCTGTCATCTGTGTTGAATACCAGACGAAGTTCAGTCCCGCACACACACTCATTGGGTGAAACGTGTGGTGATCATGTTGGCATAGTGATTTTACAAATATTTTCGAGAGCACGATGAGTTGCACGGGCGGTATGTGGGCAAGCAATGTCCTGTTGGGTTATCACAACCCACTGTTACATAAATGGCAGTAGAACACGTACAATATTACAGCTGTAACATGTACTTTTGAACATTTCCTATACAAATACCAGAAGCGAATGTATATTGTAGGTTATGGATCCCAAAATAAAAATTGCATGCATTTGTCCTATGTGTCTTTGCTATACACATTTTGAAAGTGTCAAGCTTCTGATCCATGGTGTTCAGACGAACGTCTATCATTAGTAATAAGGCATAATCTCATCTCGTCACTGAATTCAATGCTTCGTCATTTGTTCAACCAGGTGCCTCTCCCTCGACACTACCAGAGGTGTGAGGTTCGTTGGTGAAGGGTGGGTGGAAATATGCCAAGTAACTCTCCTTAATTTAGCCCAGGTTCAAACAAACTGTTGTGGAATGTCCTAGCTGACAGCTCGGCTGCATGCGTCACAACCTCTGATATACTCTTTAGTCATTGTGCAGTCCGCTATAACCACTCATATTATGCCACAGTCTTGGTGTGCATCTCTGTATTGCTACTTTTCGGAGCCAAGTGTACGGACATGCGCACTCTCGTGACCAGTGGCACAAACATCGATGCACTATTAACACTTTTCGTCCAACTTATTGCGCCATTCGCCAGCATAACCACCTTGCCTCACAGAGCACTTCAATATAGCCTCAATAATATTCGATAAACATCTCAAACTGTGCATTTTCATGCCATCTTGGCCGGACAGCAAAGTTCGATAGAAATTTGGAACACAATAATGTGCTGAAATTACAGTCTACTTCATTTGCAGGTGCGCAACTGATGATACACCTTAGATCTTCTACCGACTATACTTGATTTCTCATTATTCCACGAAGGGCCACGGTCTTAATCATTGCATGTGCTTCTCTGTACACTTGTTTCAGTGGAGACTCTTCTGCCCATACACTTGTGTAAAATTACACAAAAACAGAAGATGATATTGTAGCTAAACCACTACTGAAGCAAAATAACAATGCAAGGAAATGTGCCAAATATGTAACCAAAATAATAAGTATTCTAAATAACGGTGGATCCTGTGGTGGTCACACTCGTTCCAAACACAAAAGGGCCAATATTGAAGCATGTGCATGAGCATGCTTTTAACTCAGGGCAAATATTTTACCAGAGGCTAGTGAATGATTAGCCAACACGATGATTATGTGTCATGAACAAAAATGCGTGAATATTAGCTGTTACAGAAGTGCATGGCATTAAATATAAACTGTAGTTTTTCTACCCTAACCTGAAATTTTATTGTGAGATTCATGGTGAATTTGTCACCCCAAAATGAGATCACTCTTCCCCGTACTAAATGAAAAATAATGAGAGGTATTAATAAAAGTATTACGAATATAGACAGAAAAATTATAATTTTTGTCCATTGTCATACATCACAAAAACTCTTCAAAATTATATCCATATTTTCTTTTATACTTTGTTCTTTGTTGGCAAGCAGATGTTTGCAGATGTAAACAAGGCGTTACCGATTAAATTATTTATTAGTCTTCTGTTTGCCACATTTTAATGTGTTCCAGTCATTTTGATGAACTTCTCGAAACCTTAGGAAGTACATTTTTTTTAAAACTGATTCAAAAGAATGAGTTTTCCAGTAAAAATGTGGCACTACATTAAAAAATGGAGGACTAGAAATTTTACAAAAGAAATTAGAACACGCAGTAAGTACTTATGCATAAAAACTCATTCTTTCGAAAATCTTGAATTAATAAGACCGTATTTCGAGAATAATCACCTGCTCTATAAAATATTTAGGCAACCATTCATATTATTACTTGCATGCGATGTTTTGGGACTCAGTTGATAATTTTCTAAAATAGGATTTCAAGATTTTTTTCCAGTATGGCACAATTAAAAGTTTCCTATTAAATAAGGGTATTTAGTGCCATAATAAGGTATTACTGCAAGTGTACCAAGGGAGATTCAAATTGATTCAATGTTTCGAACGACACAGGCGGTAACAAAAAGAATAATTAGGCACTCAGTTTAATAAAAGTATATCATCCATTTAAAATTCCTCAGTCCAGGAGTACGCTAATTGTGTTGTTTGTATGGCACATTTGTTACGATTCTTTTTGATAGTTCCAGAGATATGGTATCACAGCTTTATTAACCCTGGTTGTGCTTCTTTTTTTATAAAACGTGGGCAAAATAAGATAAAAATAAGTGTAATTAATAATTCTATAGGCAATGTCAGCGTAACAAGCTTGGTTTGAATAAATCTCATTGTCTGCTTTTGCAGCAAACAACATAAAAATTTGTAATCTTGTCATATTGAAAATAAGCACCTTAAAATTTAAAATTCCATACATTGAAGTTGCTTAGTACAGCTTCACTTGTATGTCAAATTTGGTATAAATCGATTTGTTATTACCCAAGAAATTATGGATAAAGCTGTATTTTCATGTTACGCTATCTTACAAAATATCGGGCAAAATAATAATCTATGAAAAAGTATTTTTAATGCTTATTCTTTATTCTGTGTGCTGCCAGTTTATTTTGAATCTGTATAGTGTTTTTTTTACTTGTGGTAGACTAACCTTCAATATTTATGATGTCTTCATTTTAAATATAAGCATCTGGCATAATAAATTATGTAATATTAGATAGCCTACCACAGCACTACTCGTGTGAAACAGACTTGGCATGAATCGATTGACTAGTTCCCGATATATAATAGAAAAGCTTCACTTGTTCATGTAGCACTATCTTTTAAAATGGCAGTCACAAGATTTTGAACTTAATTCTGATGGTACGAACTACCAAATTCCTAAGTATGGTTCAGATCTGTTGAACGGTTCTTGAGATATGACGTAACGCCTAACAAATGTTAATGGTCGCTATTTTGAAAAGTATTTTATGGCGTGATCGAAAAATTTAAAAATCAGGTGTCGTTATTTGTCTATCTAGTTTTTTATAATTCATTGCACTAGTTCAAAATTGTTCCAAAAAAATTACAGTGATGTACTCACATATACAAACTCATGCATACAGTAAGTTTATCTCATATACTTATATTGTCTTCTAAAATAAGGGTATATAAATAAAAATAAAAGAAAATTTTAAAAATTAAAAATTAATTTGTTTTTTCATCTACTTAGAGAGATAAATTAATTTTGTTGTATTTTAATTTTACAAATAAAATATTATTTGGTCTCGTGGGAGTTACCATATAATAAATAAGTAATAAATATTACATTACATCCATTGAAAATAAAAGAATATTTCTAAAAAAATTAACATAAAAATATTTCATTTAATATTATATAATTTGTTTCATAAAATATAAAAAAATTCAAGTTTCCATTTTTTTAAATAATAAAAAATATTTATGTTACAAAAAACATTTATCAGAAAAGCAAAATTACGTTTATGATGATAAACATATATAACCATGATCCAAGATAGAGCAAGAGTAGAAAAATTGCATGTGTATCGTTACACAAAGATCGTTCAAAACAGTGACCTGGTAGCCGGATGGCACGCCGTGTGCTAGGAATTCATAACGAGCGCCTCTGCCAACAGGGGCAAGGCCGCTCGTCTTCGTCGTAAAATAGCTGACCGCCCAAGCCAAGGGAACGTGATCACAATACAACTCAGGAGCAAGCCACAGGGCGCTCCGACGATAAACTTGTCCTGTGGCTTTGCCCGAGCGAAACGAATACTATAAGCTGGTTCGCGATCAAATTATCACTTTCGAGAGCCTTACTTAGAATGTCCATGCCCGTTATGTATCCTTACAACTGATGTGAGATTTACTATTGCCACGGACATTCAGGTTGTTCACGGTAAACTAGAGCTGTGAAATGTAGGAGCGGAGAGCAGCATTCGTTACTAATGTACTCCTATTGAAATTTCGGCGCGCAGTCTAAATACATGACCCTAAATATACTGACGGTATTTTACGATATTCAACGAGTGAGACGCATGCTATAGACTTGATTTACTTATGCACATATTATTTCTAATTGCGTACTATAATTTATATGCCTTTAATTCTACTGAAGTAGCTTGTGAAAGTCAAACGCAAATCAATACCAACGTCTTGATCGCGTTCAACATTGTGTGCTTGTTCACACAAAAGAATACCTGTTTGATAACTAAATTAATGCATAATTATAATAATACGGAGGGTATCATACCAACATAATAATTTAACAGTTAGTCCATGTAATGCGAATTAGCATGGTTATAAATCATAGTTATAGATATCTCGGGCGACCAACATGACCTTCTGTTAGAAATAACTGGCCCTTTAGCGGAAAACATCTCTTCTGCGGGAAGTGAAGTGGCATGGACAATGAGATAAAATTCCAACGCCCTCTCACGAAGCGGGTTGCCATGATATTTGGACCAGTATTTCACTGGATCCATTGTGCTTGGAAGAGGGGGCATCTCCAAATATTGTCGTAACAGAATGGCAACATCCGATGTGCACTTGTATTGCGCTACTCTTTCTGCCATGAATCCCAGCAGATCGTGAGCTTCCCAGCCAGTTTGAGTTTCAGTGAATGACTCGTCATTGTCATTCCGTACCTCGGTATATTGAAGGAGATTCTTGAGCTCCTTTTCCACCTGAAATATGCATTATTATGTCAATTATAAACAAAATAACCACGTATAATATAAGTGTGTCATCTAATGAGTTAAATACCTTTACTGACCTGCAGAGACGCTTCTTCTGCACATTAGGCTACTCGAAACGCCGTTTCCTTAAATCCAGGATATAAGAGAAATGACCTTCGAGCAACCGTATGGTTTTGCATATTGGAACGGTCTTTCTCTTATAGCTCCCAACACATTTGTTTGGAAATCCTTCCCAATTTTCGTTTTTGGAGTTACTCTAGAAACCCGAAGAAAAAGACCACACGCTAAAAATGGTTTGCACTTTTACAAGAAAAATCCTTGGAAACCCAGTTACCAAGAGAATCCTTTGTAAAACTTCTAACAGTTTTCTTGTAAAATCTGCCACACATATATTTGTAATATTACAAATGATAGCCTTGTATTTCAACTCACAATATTGAGAAGTGTAAATTTTTTTTTTTTTTTCATTTGGAAAACAAATATGATGAATTAATAACAGAGAATTACTAAGAAAAATATTTCGAAATATATTTTACAAAAAAAACACTTTGCCAGAACGGGGGCTATAACCCACACCACTTACATTTATAGCCCACACCCTTAACCACGAAACCAACATAACTGTCAACCAACAGATCTATTTGTTTAGTAAATAAAGATCCAAGTACAAACAAAATATTAAGGCTGTTATTGGATTAAGAAAAATTCATTTATTTCATTTTAAGAATTCTGTTGTTGAGTTGACAGATTTGGACGTCTCTTAACAACGAAGTCTTGGGAGATGATTTAATAATTCTGTGTAGTTAGCAGTTAATGAGTATTACCTTCGCGTTTTATCGAAATTGTCGTTTTATTATGATTATTTTAGTAGTTTTTAGTGTTTTACGTTATTCAAACTTTAAATACATTTCTTTTTGCACGCAACTACACTTTACATCACTCATAGTTTGTCACAAACAGCTATATAAGGTTATAGGTTATTGAGTGTCCGCCATTTCGCTGAAGCTCGTGGATACGAGTCAGTATTCAACAAACATTTCTCAAAATATGTTAGAAACACGGACCTTGTAGTTTTACAAACAAGTAGTTTTACAGGAGAAATCTTTGTACTGTTAGAAGCATTTGTGAAATTACAAACAATTTCTAAGTAAAAGTTATAATTTTTTTACAGTGTATGCACTAGAAGAATTATTTTTGAAGATGTAATGTAGTGTCCCATGACAACATTACCGTCATCTTCTGAAATGGGGATATGATCACTGCTATTTGTTCAAGGATTTGCCATTCCTCGGCTGAAATAATAATTGTAATTTATCACTGAAACAAACACTTGGCACACTGCAACATGCAATAAGGACTTAATAAAAGTATAGTTTTCCACCCCTGTTAGAGTTCATGGGGCATTTACAAAGCCCGCCAGCTATTGTACGATATAATGCATTACTTCCAAAAACCTCCGTATCATAAATAATTTACTGTTACATCGCGTTAAGTAGTGCTGAACGAGTCTCAACTCTGGACCACTTGCCTATCTTTGGATCTTCCTTGGTTTTTCTGCAGATACATTGCTTTGTCAAGTAATAAAAATCCACGATTAATTTAAAACGGATTGAAGTGGATTGATGAAAATTAACTTATATTTATTGAAAATACCTCTTCACCCCAAAGCAATACCGGGGACTACAAATAATTGTAAACTTATCCTTGACACACATTTACTTGAAATGCCGGAAAATATCAGGACATAGAGAGAGAGAGAGAGTGAGAGAGAGAGAGAGAGAAAGAGAAAGAAGCGCGCCACGACGCTCTGTTTTGGCGATGCTGTTATTTACCACTAGATTCAGTGTATGTGCAGCACATGGGACGTGCCGGATGTTCAAACTTTTAACCGCTGCTATGATGTTAGTGGCATTGTCTTTTGTTATAGCAGGCACCTTGCCTACTAACATACAAGAAGATATCACGTTTTAAATGTGATTGGCCAGATTTTTAACTGCATTTCGTCCTGTATTCACTGATGTATCAAGAAAAGCAGACTTAAATTCGCTCTTGACTACTAAATGGGCCGTCACAGTCAAATAACTTTCCTGCCTAATCGACGCCCAGCAGTCAGTAGTAAGCGCGACATGCTTGGCTTTGCCAAACCGCTAGCCACTTGTGCCTTGATATCTTTGTAGAGTTTGGGCATGAATATCTGAAACAGGGTGTTAAACATACACATGCCTTTATTAATACATTATGAACATCGTAAATGTAATCAGTATTCCTTAACGTATACATTACTTACAACGCAGTTGAGCACCGTATTTACGTACCTCTGATAGAGCGTGGCTACATGGAAGTTCGTACCGGGGATTTAAATCGTGTATATAAATATTTTGAAACCTTTTCCCCTCCACGACAGATAAGGGTTGCATGCTAGTCGCCACGAACGTGGTCACGCTTTGATACGTCTTTTTATCTTTGTTTTGCGTCCATATACCGGTACAGCAACAGCACTGCTGCTACACGTAATTGGGGCCACCTCATCCAGACTCTCCCTGTGCACTTATTCTACATGGTCCATCAAGTTCGACGTGCCACCTCCAGTAACATGCACTGAAGAGCCAAAAAAACTGGTACACATGCCTAATATCGTGTAGGGCCCCCGCGACACGCATAAGTGCCGCAAGACGACGTGGTATGCACTCAACTAATGTCTGAGGGTATGCAGGAGGCAATTCACACCATGAATCCTGCAGGGCAGTCCACAAATCCATAGGAATGCGAGGCGGTGGAGATCTCTTCTGAACAGTACGTTGCAAGGCATCCCAGATATGATCAATAATGTTCATATCTGGTGATTGAGGTGGCCAATGGACGTGTCTAAAGTCAGAAGAGTGTTCCTGGAGCCACTCGGTAGCAACTCTCGACGTGTGGGGTGTCGCATTGTCCTGCCGGAATTGTCCACGTCTGTCGGAATGCACAATGAAAATGAATGGGTGCAGGTGATAGGACAGGGTGCTTACGTATCTGTCACCTCTCAGAGTCGTATTTAGACGTATCAGGGGTCCCATTTCACGCCAACTGCACACGCCCCATACCATGACAGAGCCTCCTCCAGCTTGAACAATCCCCTGTTGACATGTAGGGTCCATGGATTCATGGGGATGTCTCCATACCCGTACACGTCCATCCGCCCGATACAATTGGAAACGAGACTCGTCACACCAGGCAACGTGTTTCCAGTCATCAACAGTCCAATGGCGGTGTTGGCGGGACCAGGCGAGGCAAAAAACTTTGTGTCGTGCAGTCAACAACGGTACACTAGAGGACCTTCGGCTCCAAAAGCCCATATTAATTATGGTCCGGTGAATAGTTCGCACGCTGAAACTTGTTGATGGCCCAGCATTGAAATCTGCGCCAATTTGAGAAAGGATTGCACGCCTGTCACGTTTAATGATTCTCGTCAGTCGTCGTTTGTCCCGTTCGTTCACGATCTTTTTTCGGCCGCAGCGATGCCAAAGATTTGATGTTTTTACGGATTCTCAATATTCACAGTACACTCGTGACATGGTCGTACGCGAAAATCCAAATTTTATCGGTACCTCGGAGATTCAATGTCCCATCTCTCGTGCGCCGACTATAACACCACGTACAAACTCAATTAAATCTTGATAACCTGCCATTGTAACAGCAGTAACCGATCTAGCATCTTTGCCAGACGCTTGTCGTCATATATAGGCGCTGCCGACTGCATCGCGTTACTCTGATTGGTTCAGTACCTCTGTTATTTGCATACGCGCGCCTATACCAGTTTTTCTGGCTCTTCAGTGTACAATCTATACAAGAAATACAGTTTATTTTCTTTTAAATTATGACAGCTGTTCTAGTATAGTTTGGTATGCTATGCATTGGTTGTGCAGATAGTTGCAGCTCTACGAAGAAAGTGAGTTCAAAGAAGACTACAGAAAATTATATATATGCATAAATTGCGTGGACGATAAGATAAAAATTGTATTAACCGTTCACCAATATTATTCTTTTTCAATCACATTTTCATAGATTTTACACATAAACATTCCTTTCAAATGTTATTGTATAGACAAGTACATACATTACA
Source organism: Clitarchus hookeri (assembly GCA_002778355.1). Taxonomy (NCBI): domain Eukaryota; kingdom Metazoa; phylum Arthropoda; class Insecta; order Phasmatodea; family Phasmatidae; genus Clitarchus; species Clitarchus hookeri. The sequence continues at coordinate 1,084,564 of NQII01000105.1, forward strand.
ATTTTTGTTGTGTGCTGTACCTACATTTTATTGTGTTTTACGCATTACAACCTCCATAATTGTAAGTTTACAGTTATTACAGAATCAAATTTTAGTTTCAAATTGAGATAAGAAAAATGTGTGCGATTAACATAATAAAAGGTTTTTTTTGGCTGCCTGACAACAGGCATAATAGCATACACCTGCAATGGTTGGTTGTTCATTATCGTATTAGTTGTATCACTGTAATTTTTCTCTAGGCAGCAGCAAATGCTCGTGGCGATAGCCAGAGAGACAAGTAGACACGCGCCCCCTCCGCCTTAGCAGGTAGACAGGTGCTCAGAACTCTTCCAACTGTTCACAACCCATTTCCAGGCCTGTTATCGCGCACATCATCACCTCACCCTCCCTGTTCATTCATCTTTCGACATCTTCACGTAGTTCTACTTACTGCCACTGCGCTATAAAGGCAGCAGCTTCCTAGGTATATTATAGAATTTTTATATACTTCCAAGATTGTACGGTTATTTGTCATGTTATGGTTACTGTGATTTATTTATATGAAATTATACATTAACATCTTTGTCAGTTTGCAAAAAAAAAGTTGTATTAGACATTATTTTAAATTTTTTTAATTAATAATTTGGTCAACAGGTGTAATATGTATTGTAAATTATTTTCATAAACTTAACTTTTAGCACACCTATAATATGTTATGCGAATATGTTCTCAGATACAAGCATACAAAAAAACTGCTTATTTGATTAGATGAAGATTTTTTTTTAGTAAAACACACTTTGTTATTCATTCAGAGAAGAAAAACGCACATTCTTAAGTAAAAATGGAAAGTTTAGTTTCCAGTTAATTAATTTAACCGTTAAAGAAACTTACTACTGTAACGTATTTTACACTGAAAAAAATATAAACAATTATCTTTCATGTGAAACTCAAGCCATATTTTTTTAATGATTTTGGAAATCTGTACAGTAATTTTTAAAGTGTTCTGCATTTACTGTATTGATGGTTGCATCACTATAAGGAGATCCACTTTACTTCTACCTTATGGAACTGCTGTTGTAACTATTAAGAGAGCATATTTTGCGTTAAATTGAAACTCTTTTGGTTTTAATGCGAAAAATTTTAAAAATTAACAATAGTCTACAGAACTGACGTGTTAAAAAAAATTGTACAGACTCTTAAGGCAATACAGGCATATGGACATTGACAATATTCCATTGACGAGTACCGAATAATAATGATCACATAGCATTGAAAGCAACTTTATGAGCATGGTAAAGAAATCCGAAAAAAATTTCTGAGGTGTATAAATATTTCCACTTTCATATAAACCCAAACATAGTAAGTGTGTGTAGTGTTGGCAGCGAAATCAGAGACGATACCGGTGCGCCATCTTTGGCAGAATTAGATGGCTTTGAGAATCTTGCAAGGTATGAACGTAAAACAGCCATGGGTGAATGTTTTATGTTATTATATACAAGATATGGCAGACTTTCAACCGCGTGGGTAACTCCCGCCAATAGAGCGCTCCCGAATGTGTTCCAGTAGTCGCCAAGATGAGAAAAACTGCATCAAGCAAAACAAGAGAATATGAGCCTTAACATATGTGTACAGAAAACTATTCTACGAACAAGCATCTAAAAATGGCTGCGTTAATTTATTTACGAAATGCAATTAGGCATTTTATTAATAAATCCGTTGAAGATGAGGGTTTCCTCTACGTGTCCCTGTGCTCGACCCCAGACGTCGGCAGATGCCTTACTCTGACCAGACTAAGGTGAAGACAAATATCCCTCGTTTTTAAGAAAGCGCCAAAGTTTTCCGTGGTGCGGTGAAATTCTGTCTGTGTGCAATGGTAACCACGCCTCCTCCCAGCACCGAAAACAACGCCTTGCATCGGAAACCTAATTCGGTTCAATATTTTCAGATCAACCAAAGTGTTTGGTAACGAGACTGGGGGTTCGGGAAGTCGAGGGAACAAAGTCGGTTTCACTTGCACAAAATGCGTTTTTATTTCCAGTTATTTTCCAACACCATCACAGGACGATACCAGATCAACGTGCTTGATTCGCTCACACGTAAGTACTGTACCGCACATGAACGAGGGACGCCGCGGGTGACTCATGATGTCCTTGCGTTCGTATTGGAGGTGTTGCGTACAGAGACGTGCGTCGCCGTGCAGACATCGCGCGCTGTCTATTGTAAGGAGCCGCGGTACAGCAATATGGAGGTCAGTGTCACCAGCAGGGACGAAACTATTCCCACTATATAACGTGACGGCTGCCCGGTCTGTAGTCAGTTAGCGTCTCCTACCGCACAGCGTTCTGCAAGCATGAAGGTAAGTGGTGGCGATAGCTTAAGTACTCCCGTCGACACTCTATAAACGTATTACAAGTCTGAAAACATACGCAAGTTCTAATAGACATTTAGTAATTATAGTTACCTACTCATGTCATTCTCAAGCTATAATTGTACACTTACTATATACATACGTAAGGCAGCCATTCTTTAGGCAAAAATATATATTGCTACGGTACTTTTTATATCGGATACGTAAGTGACTGCCATCACTGTAGGTATAGAACTAAATGTGTTCCTAAGATAGAGAGAGGCTGGTTCTCCCATGAAATTTTATTCTTTGCCACGTTTCCTACACGTGAAAGTACGCATACGGATTCACCGGAAGTCAAACCTCTGTCGTCCTTGTTGCAAGTCGGCTTGCCAACTGCATTGCAACCAGGACCCCGTGGGCAGTTCGATCGTAATGGTTCAAATGATTTTAATAATTGTAGACCCTTTAGACCTCTAAGTATTGTTATATTATTTTGTAAACTGCCATGAAGTAGTCACAGTAATCCATAATAAAACGAGGGATATCAAAAAATCCATATAAATTGAAATATTTTAATTACCAAATAAATACGAAAAAAAGTAAATTAACAATATACTTCTGCTAATATCAGCAAGGATACCCCTCTGTATGCTTCATTTGAACTCACTTATGCTTTTTTATTTTTAAAACATGATATATACAACTGCTTTCCTACATATGTTGGAATTAGGTAATCATACCTTGGTACTGTACGAGTTAGGAGCCCGCCTACAAATAAATTTGTGGTTTCGAGTACGATCTCAGATAAGAATGTGATTTGCATGTACATGGATCACTTTCAACAACTATACTGATGATATAGAAAATAATTTATAATAAAGCAGTGTAGTTGGATGTTCGATAATCCGAAGGCTGCCAACAAGATAGTAGAGGACTCCGTCACATAGACACCGATAACACTAAGTGGTTACCAATGATTCACAAAAGCAAAGAAAATATATTTCACGGTTCGTAAAATTCCTCCACGCCTTTTTCGCATTCTCTGGTCCTCACACATTTTAATAAAAGGAAGTACACAAAAAAAAGGCAAGTCATTCAATTCTGGGGTAATCCTAACAATTAAACATTTTTATGAAAAAATCTTTGCTTCAGAAAGTTACTGGAATGTCATTTAAATGTGAAGGTTTTTCCACATTAATAACAACAAATTTTCAGAACTTGTTTTTTTTATTAAGTTCGACAGCCATAAAATCATATTTTGTGAGGGATAGTGTTCTCCAAAATAATATATATCATCTAACTAGACATAGTTAGGAATATTGGCCTTAATAATTAGAAGCGATTATAAATTTATTTGTAGTTGTCTTTGGTAAAACCTTCACCTATCGCGCGAATTACTGTCAAGACAATAAATAATAACATATTATTTTTCTAACAAAACGAAGTGCAACCTACTCGGATTTTTAAATTAAACGCAGTTCACGATACCAAATGTAATGTAGTATAAGTTTGAAATACTATATTTTTCCTCTCGCGAAATTGCTTCTCAAATACAAAGAATGCACAAGCGTGCACTCTAGATAAGATGTTTCTCAGAAGTACGTTATCCGCCCTCGGCCCAGACTTTGGGTGGTATCCCAATTCAAGAATGTGCTTAACCTCACAAATCAACAGATAAATTACGTTTACTGCCATTTTTACTTGTTAATCAGAATGAAATTACACTCTTCAAAGTGTCAGTACAGGTGCCATTAATTAGGTATTTATAGCACTGTTAGATACACGGAATATGCACCTGAAAATTCTAGATCAAAACCTTTAAAATATAAGGCGGTCACATACAACAAGAGAGTGAGTTGCTATTGTAAAGTGTTGTCATCCTCCCTTCTGTCTCCTAAGTTGGGATATTAGAGAGAACTTACTATATTGCCGTGAGTGGAAGAGAAAGTACTCCCTTTGGATACGGTTTACTGCGAGTAGGCTGCGACTCAGCAGAGATCGTTGCTGATTACATAAACTGTGATAAATATGAATTTGACAAAAATAACTCTTTAATTACATTTTCATTTGTGAAACGATTTCTCATGAAATATTTAAGAGAAGCCGGTATTTAGAAACAACTTATAGAATTTATGGCTGAATAAAACTCTCAACCTACAGTTGTTAGTTTTTCACGATGATTTCTTAGGGCAGTGCGTAGTTGGATCAACAAAACCAGTTTAAAGTAAGTTCTTAATATACAGCAGTAAGTACCTTGATGATAAATAATTGTACAAATATATTTTGTCACTTCATATCATGTCACTGTCATCAAGTTGAGTACGTCTTTAATATAAATACGTGATTTTTCGAAAAATTATGCTTTATTTATTATTTAATTTTTAAAAAATTTGGAACATTTAAACAATTAAGAAATTTATCCAGATTAATGATAAAGTTATACATGTGTTATATTTCAATAATCCGTTATTTTTCTAAAAACTCGTTAACGAATATAATAACGAAATTATGGCTTGTGTGCTAAACTCTAGGTTATCAACTAGCATTAAGCAGAGGCACATTAAATATTAGAACAACAATAACTCCGCTGTTTAAAACTGAACAAACATACTATTTATTGAACAAAAAAAAAATTGTATTTCAGAATAATAATATTTTATACCTAATACTGCCACACACATACGCAGAGAAAATATGTGTTTGGACTTCCTAGATAATAATCGATGCTTTTCTTTATGAAAGATAGAATTCCTTTTTCATTCTGAGTTATTAGATTTAAAAAACTCTTTCCAGCAAACAAAATATTATAAGTAGTTATTAATAAGTGTATTCATTATACTCAGCAAAGATAAAGAACGAACAGAAACATGTATAGCAGGGTCACGGTAAAGTGAGTACGTTTAAGGTCCTATTTACTTTTTCCTTTCAGCCATTTTTTTAAATATTGCCAGGTAAGTAATAACCACTGTATATATATTCCATCACACTCGGAAGTTAACGTCTAACACTAAAATAAAATATATTTGTTGATTTATTACAAGAGAGAGAGTTTTCAAAAGTGCTCATTGTACTGCGAATATCATAGAAAAATAATTAACTTATTAATGTACTGGAGATAATTGCATGATTATTTTCCATAATTGAAGGAAGTTCAAGCATTTATATTTTTTTCCAGTTAAGCCTAATACATCATATAAAAAAACACATAATATTATATCCTTCTTTGAGAAGAGACAATAACATAGACCAGCAATTGCAACATACAAACATCTTGGCACAGGTACTGGTCGTGATAGTTGCGGTGATGGCGGCGGCAGCGGCAGAACCCCCCCGGTACCGCCAAAGCACCGACTACGGCGCCCCAGACGCCCAGGTGGAGGCCGCGCCATACCCTCCCTCCGGCTGGAGGCCCTCAGGCCGCCAGTTCCTCTTGCCCGCCAGGCAGTCCGCTGATCCTGCCTCCTCCTACTACCTGCCACCTCCACAGTACGGACCAGCAGAGGCGGAAACTACTGAGCAACCCACCACCACCGAGCTGCCTACTACCACGGAGGTCACCACTGAACAGGTGAGCCGCTACTGCCAGTCTCCCTACTCTTGCTCCTGCCTGCATCTCTCTAATGCCACCATGTGTTGACAGGACGGCTCTGACGAGCTCGCCGATGGCAACGCTGCAGACGGCAGGCGCCAGAGGTTGCAGCAGCAGAGGGACCGTGAGGAGCTGGACAGTGGACTCTACTACGTACTGCTTCCGGACGGCAGACTGCAGCGGGTTGCCTACACTACAGCCCGTGATGCTGCTCAATCGCAGCAGCTCAACACAGGCTACCCTCACCAGCTCACCAACGGCTACTATACAGAGCTACAATACCACGACGTCGAACCCATCAGAGCGCCCATCTACCAGTACTCTTCTCCGCTGGTCAGGATCATCAAGTGAAATTCCTTCAGTGCTCCATGATTTGGGCGTCCGATATTATTTTTACTTGGTTCCCTGTGTGTAAAATAAAATAATCGATTTATTTTTATAAAAACTATATTGAATGGAGAATAAGACTCATCGAAATAAGAAACTATTTTTAAATGTTCGAACTGTTTAGAATTAAACAATTTAATTATTTATGTGTTTTTCATTTCAAATACAAAATAACATTGACATGACAATAGCTTTACTTCCAAACCAAACATGCCATGTTAAACCCATTGTAATCTATGTATAACCACTTGGAAAAAAAAAGGTTCCTGCTAAGAAGACCGTTGTTACACCTGTTTGCCTAAGACAGTGTTAAAGAAAAGAATAATAAATTGTAACAAACATATTTTTCCAAAAATATATATTATTTGTGCCAAATAGAGAGCTAGAGAGAGTATTTTTACTTAACGGTTTCGTCAAGGGCATTATATTTGTATATTGCATATGGAATGATATTTTAAACTTGTTAGCAAATGTCTGCAATGATTTTAAAAGATTTTAACTTGTATTTAAACTAAAACTTTATTTTGCGTTTGTAGAAAGTTAATTTTTTTTCGAAAGTCATAAGTGCTTTCAGATACAGTCATAAAACATTACACAATACTTGAATGTATTATTTTTTATGGAAAAATCACATATTGTACATACAGACAATTTTAACTCAAATAGGCTCCAAATCTGTGATATAAATTAACTGAAAAACATGTGCGACTTCTTTGGACTAATTGAACGCAGTAAAAATTACTCTACAAATTTCTCGAGAACAGTATAATGAAAAGAAACTCATTTTCTATGAAACACTAGCACATTTTATAAACTTTGGTGTTACTTGGTGACTGTGGACATTAAGGAATCGTGTTCTTGTGACGAGGTTCTTGGCCTGATGACGGTTTTCTACCACACAACTGCATGACACAGTTTGCAAGCAACGAGCCGGCATCGAAGTTGTTCGGAGACGTCTGTAACTCTTTCAATCACAGTTACCTATTTTCACCTGGTACATTGCATAGAAAGTGGTTACAATGGCCTGTACTGTATACAGAAGATAACACCGTCCAATGAGGCATGCCCAATACATGTTGGAGGTTGTCATACGATGTTGAAATTATATCTCGTATTCTTATAACTAACTGCTGGCAGTAACATTAAGCCCAATTTACTTTGTTGGATGACAGAGCGTCATGCCGTAGAATGATTAAGTATACAGAAGTGCAACGGCTCCTTTCCAGCAAACTCCCGCCGCACGTGTCTGGAAAATGGCATCACTGGCCAGAAAAAATGGCGCAATGCCGTACGTCAATTAGCGCCTGGCTTCTTATCTACCGGACTTTTTTATTCAAGTTCAAAGGTCACTGGGGTCAAGGTCAAAGGTTTAGGTAAACTATTCAATATGATGGACAAGATGGCAGACATATCCAAGATAGCTGGTGGTTATGTCTGACTCCGGACCCTGGACCCCTTGTATAGATTTGACATAACTTATGTCTATAAAATCAATATGGCCGCTATTGCTCTGCCCTCAAAAACGGTGCCGCCTAATCCGTCCGATGGATTGACACTTGTTTTCGGGGATCTTTTATTCTGCTGGGGAGGGGGGTTCTGTTCCTTTTTTAGGGAAAACGGGAGATTTTCAGGGAAAAAAGATAGATTTTGAGGGAAAATGGTCGACATTTAGTGGAAAAAAGGAAATATTTAGGGGAAAATGGTCGCCGGAGACCGGAATGACAGAGCATGAACAGCTCTGAGCTCCGCCGCCAAGACACCGATGGCCCAGACTTCCCCAAATTCTACTACTGGCATTGTACAGCATCTACACTAAAACTTCTTTGTGATACATTAAATTTGTAAATCTGCTCATATAATTATAAATAGTTTTTCCTGTATTAACTGTACAGCTATGTAATAACACACATAAATAATGATATTTTGAACTATTATTTGCTCTGCATTTGTAATTCGCTTAATCTAAGTAATTACTTATATGTGACCATTTTCAGTCTTCCTGACTTCGAAAAATATGCTCACGGTATATATATATATATATATATATATATATATAATATATATGCATTTATACATCTATGTATGGTTCCTGAAGAATCATAAACTAGATAAATACTAATTTGAAAGACTTCTAAATTTCAATGAATACACGCAACTTTCTCTCTTTTCGAATTTTACAGAACTCGTATTTCCAAAATGTGATGTTGCAAAATGTAAGGTAACATTTCATATCTCTGAAACCGTCGTTGATTTCTACGAAGCATTGTAAACTGGTAAGTATCTAAGGAGATTACTTTAATTGCCTGAAATGTTAAGAGACTAATAACTCCTTTCCCACTCAAGTGTATGGACAAGTAGGTTTGTGTTAAGAACTTAATACTTATGGAATATTAATATTAGAAACATATTTCAGGAACAGCGGGGGCCATTTTGTAATATTTTAGGGGAATAGGGGGAATAGGTGACATTTTAATTTTTATTTATCAGTAGTAACTTTCATTTATTTTTTGTGCTCAATTTCGTTAAATAAAGAAACATGAAAAAGAAAAATAATAATAAATCTTGTCTTAAGACAATTACGTCACACTTCACACACAACACACATGTAAATTATATTGAAAAAATGTTAGTACAATAACGACTATTCCTGAAAACACAACAGAAACCGCGGTGGAACAGCATCTTGCGCGCTGTCCCTCAACCAAGGATGAACCGGGTTCGATTCCCAGCGGGTCGCTCCCGGACTTTATGGGTATCGTGCCGGACGATTCCGCTGGTCAGCGGATTAACTCGGAAATCTTCCGCTTCCCCCGCTCTTTCATTCCGTCGCTGCTCCATACCCACCTCGCTTCACCCTCGTCGGCTATCAAGACACCGATGTGAACAGCCGCCCAAATTTCTCCACTGGAAATACAGTAACCTCCTTTGTCTTGTAAAATAACGTCTTTGGAACATCGCAACAGCGATTTTTCTAACAAATAGAAACAAATTCATGTCTTGACCAGGAATCATTTTTGAATTCGGGAAGAAAAAGTTACAAAATATTACAATCTGTGATAAGCATTTCACTTAACACAGGTGATTGTATTTTCGAATGACTTTCTTATAAATTATAAACTGAATTTAAAAAAAAATTGATTTTAAGCTTAAAGAAATGTATTGCTTTCTGCTTAGTTTTGCTACGAAGGATAGGTCCATGTCATAACCAGTCTGTCTATTGCCATGTGCTTCAAAAAATAAAAAAAATTTATTTCTCCGGAATAAAACGTGGAAATTGTTCATTTAGATATCCATTTTACAAATTTATTACTGTTTTTTATAGAAGACTAAATTTTTTTTATTATTTGTTTAAATACTAACATATAGTTATTAAAATTACATATATTTATCTTGCAAGTCTATTTGGTAGGGTACCGCGAATTTAAAAACAAATATTTTTCATATAATTAGTACCGTAGTCAAGGAAGGGAATTGGGGACTGTAATCCCCACTTTGCTCATTAGGTTGTCAACAATTAGTGTTAAAAATTTTAATAATAGTCTAATTGTGATAAAAGAATATGCAATTGATGTTCACTGTAGTGCCCTTGAGATATTTATGGATACACCACTGCCTAAAAAAATATTTCTTTGACAAGAGGGCTTCCAAGGTTTTTCTTGCAAAAGTAAATCAAAAATACCAGCTGAAGTTCACTAAATTGCAACGAAATGCACAGTCAATGGTTAATTTTTTTAATAAACATGATAATAAATAAAATAGTGAGCTTTTAAATTTTGAAGTGAACTACTGTATGTCTGAAACCATGTAAGAAATTTCTACCTGACTTCGTGCGCAGGCAGTATATAGTGGTTGGTAGCCGTTTTAAAAGTCGCAATATCACTCCGCCGTAATTTTTCAAATAGCACCACTGCAATAAAATCTGTATATATATATATATATATATATATATATATATATATATATTCTAGAACAAAAATTGTTCTGTTCATATTACTATCAAAATTTTGGCACCCAAAATGCATGAGATTGTATGTAAAAGAAACTATGTTTACAAATGGTCGCCTTACAAATATTTAATTAGATTTTTGCTATCCCTCAAACTATTTCACTGATTTAGACAAAAATTTAAATTACAATAGTAGCAATTAAGTTAAATTTTATTTCAACATGTTTGAAGAATGTGCCTTCCAGAAACGTTAGTCACATCTCACGAATTCTCTTTGCGACAAAATATTGTGTGCAATTAAGCAGTGGAAGTTACCCGATTATTTATGTTCAAAGTGCGTAGTGATATTTTAGTGCTGTTTATTCATGTGGAAACTTACTGATTTGAAAAAGAATTTTGTTCGTATATTTTCTATAACCTCTTGATAATATTTAATTATTAGTTGTTCTGCTCCTTAAATTTAGGAGAGATGTTTTACAGAAAAAATGTGTACAATAAATTATTTATTTGTCTGCCACTGAATTTTCTAGGGGGCATTGTTGCGGAGTGCGGTCAACATAAATGTTTTCAACAGATAATCATTATAACTGTCAAGTGGTGACCTCCAAAAACTTCAACCGCTATTGTTATTTTTATGACAAATGCGTTTTTGTAGTATATTAATAAAATGCGTTCTTAAAACAAATAAAAGGATATTTATCAAAATAGTTAGATCGTAAATGCTATCGCTGCAACTGCAACACCGATTAAAACAGTCATAAAAATTAAATGATACTATACCATATAAACTTTTTCTAGAAAGGCATTTCTTCTTCGGCTATTGTGCAAACCAGCATCTACATCCTTTCACATTATATTTTTAAAAGTGCTTAAGCAAATGCATGCATAAATAAAATATATTGCTAAGCTATAACCACTTATCGTAAAGTTTTTAAGCATGGATTATTAGAAAGTTTAAAATGCCGGTATCACAAACTGGCGTTTCCTTTTCTATCAGAAATCCATGACTCTATAATATCCAAAATGTTCAAATAAGTCATGCTTGATGGGCTTTAATATCTGTGGTGGTACATTTAATCACTTATTCGGGAAGAGAACTGCTATTTTATTTCTTATAAACCATTATATTTGGAATGACGAAACGATCGTCATCATATATAGGATACGGAAAAAAATAAAATTATTGTCCGTTTCAATTATTACAGGCATATGAGTATGCATACAATTTGTATGCCCAACCATCTGTAAACAACCATATCTGATAAATTTTCTCTATTTTTATAATTGAATTTTACCTTTGACGACATGAATACGTTTTTGTATGAGGTTATAGTGTTAATACTACGAATATATGGCTTGAAAACCACCTTGTTGTAAAGTATTTTGATACAAACTATCGAAATGTCTTTAATCTCTGACATTTTTTAATGAATGGCCTTACACGAAATTTCCGTAATGCCTTCTTTCCCAAATACATTTGTACTGTTGAGAAAAGTAGAGGCTAACATCTGCTTCCTGTTCCGTGTTTATCAAATGTTTATTATTAAAGTGCATTGCTTAATAATTTGCGTGTTTATACTGCATGATTTTTGTCAATAACACCTATATTTAACAACCTGAGCGCGAAGGATAAACCGTGAGTGTCTATTTAAATAGTTCCTCGTGAACATAATAATCATGAGGTTCAGAAAATAATGCCAAATATCTTACAAAATTGTTAATATTAGTGCCTGCTATACTCCCCGTATATGTCCAGCTTATTTAGCAAGCATTTAAACACCCAAGCGAAACTACACTGTTAAAAAAAATTTCCGTCAATTACATGAATTTACTGATAAAACATTATCCAGAAATCTTCGCAAAACTACAAACATTAAGTTTTTCTAATAACGATTAGTAATTTCGATAAATCTCTGTACTGGACCTCACTAAACTCACTGAACCTCTCCATCAATTTTCTATGTTATTTATGATTCCAGATTAAAAAGAGAGATTGTGAAAAATATATTTAATTTTCTTTGTGTGAGTGTTTACCAGTGCATAAAAAATAAATTTGATAACTTTTATATTGTTCACTTAGAGCATAATTTGTACACGAGTTAAATCACTCACTGTCAATGACGCCAACAACTGTGCTATGACACCACAACACAATGAAAAGGTGATATTATGTCAGGTTAGTTTCAATGCAATAACTGATAAAACTACCCGTATGCCATTCATTTAAAATTCTATCATTTGGAATGTACATATTTCCTGCATTACCCTTTTATTTATAAATGAATATTTTTCTTAAAAACGAAAATACCCTCATGTTTATGTGTTTATGGCACTGATATATTCTTCACTCCCTCATTTAGGTGTTTCAAAGGCTGACAAACTTAGCTTGTTTTGCTCTAAACGTATGGTTTATGAAATATTTCAAGTTTTATGATTTAATGCTTTACTCATTTTTTCACTTTGGTAAAGGCTCAATAATTATTTTATACACGATAATTAGGCCTCACATTAAATTATCTTTTCTCTGTTCACTCCTGTTGCTGCTTTCACACGCTTATCTTAACGAATGGACATGTAATTATAATTGGAATTTGTTCAAGGTCACCATGTAGGTATAAGGCTGACCATTTAATTCCGTTTCATCTCCTGAGATTTAGCTGGACAGACTTTAAAAATAAGAGGTGCCCTTTTAAAAGGTATCCTTAACGAGTATTTGATTTTATGATTTCTTTTCCGAAAAGTGTTTAAATTAAAATAATTATTTCACTGAACTGTTTTATTTTACTTCATACATTTAGCGGCTATAATAGTTTTTCTTTAAATGTATAATTTTATAGTGTTAATCCATTTATATAAGCATTAAATTTAATTTCAGATGTAAACATATTTTATAGGGACTATTTTCATATAAAGGAATTTATACTATGTCTAGTGTATTTTACTCGCGTGTCCACCATCTTGATTGTTTATGTAGATAAATATAGGAGAAATTCAGCCGAAGGAAGCACGAGCCAAGCTGTCGTGAGGTGAATATCGTGCTCTTGGCAACTCGCTGTCTGGGATCCACCCGCCCCTTGGGACCATTGAAGACGAGGGGCTTCTGTGAGTGCGGCGGGACTATGACAGCTTGCGTGCAGCGACTACTCCGCAACTCGTTGCGTCCCCAGATGGCGGATAAGGGAGCCTCAGACTCTGGGGTGGCTGGGAATATTCCAATACCATCCCTGGACCAACTGGCCGGCGCGAAAACACCGTCATCGTGAACGTCGGGGACCTGGGTGGCTCAGTACGAGATGGCGAAGCGCATCAAGCATGAAGCATCCCAACGATCAAGGCGGGGTGAGTTCCTGAAACATGCGAAGTGTAGCGAACCTCACTGCTGGATTCTGCAGGCTGCTGACTGCGGTTGCGTGAGGAATGGAATGCATCGGACCTTGGAAGCATCCCTGACGTCAGCTTTCACTCCTCGGGCAGCGGATTCGACACCATCACTGGTAGATCCCGGATGTCCCGCCGAGCTATTTTAATAGCTCACCCAAGACCGTTTTGGTGATTGGGGAGGGGATGCTTCCCCGGGATATTGCTCGCCACCTTCACCCACGGCGTGGAGACCTTCATGTCAGCGCTAAAGAGCGAAGATAGAGCTGCCCAGTTTTCCGACGCACTCGAATAGAAGCGGGCGCGGGGCTTGCATTCAATTGCTGCTGTCAATATAATTGTGCTGGTTCACCTGCGCAGAATTATTGACCGCATTCCAACCTCAAGAGCGCCTCTCATCTGGATGTTCAACTTCACATTAAAGAGCAAGGAATCCACGCCAGCTGTTTCCCGTAGCATTTTCAATCATGCATTAATAAGTTTTGAACTTCCTTTCTGTCGGGAGGGGTTTTTACAGTGCCTATGCCGGTTTTTCCCCTCCCCCTACATAGATATAGCCTCAGCTATAGGTGCACTTCTAAGGGAGGCGGTCATGTCCCAAATCAGCGGCCATTGCTGCACAATATCTCTCTTCTGCAATGCACGGCCACGCCCACTTGCATGCAATTCCCTCTCCTGTAGGNTTCTACAGAGGCAGTCATGGCCCAAATCGGCGACCATTGCAGCCCAATCCCTCTCTGCCACGATGCCGCCCCCTTGAATGCAATTTCCTCTCCTGTAGGCGTAAGGGGCTTAACTCTGAGACGCATTTAACACCCGTCCCTACCTCGGACGTACACTTAATACTTAGCAGTAGGGTAGGTTAGGAATAATAATCCGAAGAAAGCGTGATGATATTAAAATTCTATGAGCGTACACACATCGTTCACCATCGCAGTTGTTTGTTCGTAATCAGCCACATGGCCTGCGCGTCAGTGCGGTATGCCAACTATTTAACATGTCTGAAAGAATATCACTCGGCAACTATCTCTTCATTCCCATCAAGCAGCTAATAAAGATGAATAAGTAATGAACTCAGGTAGAAGCAGCTTGGCATGTTATTCAGCAGGAACACATCCTAGGCCTTTTACATTCCATGCCACGGTGCACATCATGGCGCAAAAATATGAAAAAGTTGAACATATTTCAAGCTCCTAATTATACATTATGTTGTTTTACATGAAGTTGTATGAAGTGGTCTATATGTATGCAAACTTATTTACATTGAAAATTATGTATTTAAAGTATGATTGACTGCATATATGGATGTTTTGAATATGTTAAAACTGGCAGAGATCGCCTACCATTCATCTGCCTTAATTTCTAATGTTTGATTTTATGTACCCTCAATTGAATAGTATATATATTAACTGCGGTAAATTCATTAAAAATTTTTCCTATTTGAATGTTGCCTATCATTGTTTAACAAAATAAAATACCTCTAAATGTTTTCTTTTTTAAACACTCATTAAGGAGCATAAGGAGAGAGTTTTAAAAAAGTGCTACGATGGGCCACGTAAGTTGTTTGCGTCAGACTATAGCTACCCTCGCCTGCCCTGTGAGGGAACAGAGCACACAGACTGGACAAACATAAGGCCCTAGACCTAGTGTCCTAGACAAACCCAGTGCGTCACCAGCAGGTACTTCAGCTGTGGGCGCGCCCCACCTGTCCTCCTAAACATTGTTCGTCTTCTGTCATTTGGTAT
Organism: Clitarchus hookeri; assembly: GCA_002778355.1. Lineage (NCBI taxonomy): Eukaryota > Metazoa > Arthropoda > Insecta > Phasmatodea > Phasmatidae > Clitarchus > Clitarchus hookeri. The sequence goes on from NQII01000105.1 coordinate 1,099,938, forward strand.
ATTATTTGCTATGTTAGTTCTAACCTGTACACATATAGCTACTTGAGAACAACATTATTTTGGTGAGCTAAGTTTGCTGAAATATTTAATTTGTCTTATATAATTAATTTATAATACAAGTTATCAGTCACTTTAATACAATTTTTGTTTATTTCGAATGTGAAATTCAGTACTAATAATCAAATAAGTGCTAAAATATTCACATTTTCGAACAAAGTGGCTGACTCCAAATAGGTCAATTCTGTACTACTGTATTGGTTTTAAACAGCTTTTTCTGTACAGACATGGTGACAGCAAAGGAAGGAGAGGTAATGTTTATTTTTATTAAAACGAAATTTGCATGAATTGGTGAATAATATACTGTGGTCGAAAAGATGTGATGTGGTAATTTATTTGTTTGCTTATTCTCGCCGGAAAAGACACAAAAAAAACGCGTAGATAAAACGATCCTAATGTTCGGCCGCAAAAAGAGAAAGTGATATAAAACTTGAAAAACAAATCATGCATTTAAATCTAAATCGCTTAAAATAAAGTTTTTGCTCCACCTCCGGGGGTATTATAGCTAAGCTGATCTTCGCCAATTCTACTGCAGTATCTGAAACTGCAGGAATAGATGAATAACTCGCCCATTCTGACACAGTGTACACAAATTAAATATATTTCACACGTGTAGGTAATTTTTGATCTGCATTGTACNACTCGCCCATTCTGACACAGTGTACACAAATTAAATATATTTCACACGTGTAGGTAATTTTTGATCTGCATTGTACACTCCGCAGCTCAATGACCAATTATCTTACCTGTGGGTAAGTAATTCGCAAACCGTCTTACAGGTATAAATAATTATTTGTTCATATAACTGTACCAGAACATAAAGCCTACAACTCATTGGCTGTGACTACGAAACAAGTGTTGTGTCGACTTGAGTACAGAATGCATTATAAAATTTTTGTTTACAACACCTGAAACTTTAAATTAAAGTGGCTCTGAAAGGGTTCAGGTTTCCTATTATACTGTTCGCTTTATCCAGTGGGCATAATATTGTTATTGAACCGTTTGAGACAGACTGTATAAATATATTATCACACTACAAAAAGAAATACAGATGTTATGGATTCATTCTCACTGTTTAAAAGGTATTAGAACACAGTGACTGCATTATAAGCAGTTCAGCCACACCAATGGGAAAATTTCCTGATGAAGCACGCGAATTGAGAAATAAAGACTTAAAAAATTACCGCCAAACGTTTACCAGAAAATCCACCAAAATACGGAACAATCGCGATTTATGTTGCATGCTCTTACTCTCATCAGATGCAGTAGTATCTTCAGCTAAGCAGCTTCCAAAAAAGTGTATGCGAATCTTGAAGATAATGTAAAAGTTGACATATATATATATATATATATATATGTATTTCCTCTGAATATAATGAAGACTGGGATGATATGAAAAGTTATCATAAAGCTATATCTGATAAATATAATTTGAACCAAAATATTATTTATTATTTTTGTATCAGTATTTAGCTAACATTGTCATTACTTCAACTAAATGTATGTGAGAAATATATATTTATTTTGATTAATATACCACTATATTGTATTTCAACTCGGTATAAATATATAATATTATTTAGTTGTATACTAGGTAAACATTTAGTATTGTAAATTTACCCAAACATATGATTAGATTAAAATTTGGCCTAGGACCATAATTGTTTTAAAAATATACATACGATACTAAATACACACATTTGCAAAAAAAAATATTACCCTGGAGGTGCCATCGCAGGGGCACATAAGTGAGTAAAGTCACAGGACAAGGTAGTAAGTATACAGAAAACATCAAACAAATTATTTTATAACACCAAGCATGTATTGCAGGGGACCAACAATTGCAGGATGCACTTAGTATGGTGTTGGATCACCCGTAGAATGAAGACAGGCGACTATATGGTCGGGCACGGAGGTAAACAGATGTCGAACGTTCTCCTAAAGAAGATCCTGCCACAGGCCCTCTAAATCCGTCGTAATTGCCACTGGCCGAAGTTACCATCCATTATGGTTCCAAACATTCTTGATGGGCGAGAGGTATAGGAACCTTGCTGACTTATGAAGTATGTTGTCATCACGAAGGCAGGCCAGAGAAACCCGTGCTGTGTGAGGCCGGGTAATAATCTGCTGGAAAATGGGGTCAAGCTGCACCAGGAAGGGCAGCGCACATGTTCGCAGAAATTCCTGGTGTATTGCTGTGCCGTCAGGGTTTCTTCGACTACCATAAGTGGGGTGCGGGAATCACAGGAAATTGTACCCACACCATGGCACCTTCCGTTGGGGAGGTGTGCCACTCTACAGTGTAGCTCGGATTAAGGCTCTTTCCAGGACGTCTCTATAATCGTATTCGGCGGTCATCTGTTTCCTGACAGAACCGTGATTCGTCGCTAAACACCACCCATTGCCAGTCCGCAAGCTACCATAATGCCCGTTCCCGGCAGAAGATCACAAGTGCTCAGCTATGCTCAGGTCGTAATGGTAGATGTCGCAAGGGACACCGCGACGACAGAGCCGCTCTGTTAACCGCATAGATATGGTACTAGTGGACACAGGCGTATGCATAGCTGCCGTGGCATGCCTCTATATGGTGCACAGCGACACCCGTGGAGTGCCTACAGATTGTCGCACGATCCTCCCTGCTGGTTACCGACCGCAGTCGACCCGAGTCTTCTCGACGGGTGTGTGTACCCTCCTGTTCCCACTGCATCCAACATCTCTTCTCATGGGTATACAAAATGATTCAAGTAGCGGATCAATACGCCGAAACGTCCAACCTGCCTCTCGGAGGCCGACGATGCGGCCTCTCTCAAACTCATCCAGCTGGGCAAAAGCTTATCGAGTGCACCATTGGGGTATGCTGTGTGTTTACTGAATGTAGCTCTGTGGCTCAATCTGCTACTGCTAAGTCCTTATTCGGTGTCTTGCAGCTATGAATTATGGAGGGATATGTATGCCCTCTAGTGGCACATCCGCGCAAGTAAACCACATTAAAAGCAAATGGGACACATGTCGGGCTATGAATATACTACGTGGCAACCTTAGTTTTACTCACGCAATTCGTTCATGCAGATCAATGCTTTTACAAGTGAGTGTACATTCCATGTCAAGTATTTCTAAGAAAATATAAAAATATACATTTCGCAAAAATTTTAGGTTCTCTGCAATGCTCTATTGCTCTAATAATGTAAATATTTCGCATGTGTTAGTGTTCCACGATTGTTGGGAAATTACGATATTCTGTTTCTGGAGGGCATTAACAAACACGGGGTTTTTGAAGCTCACATTTATAATTAAAGGTAAAATTAGCCCTCCTCTAACGCATTCTTTACACAATCAACATGTCAAATAAAATTTAATTATTATTATTTTATTTAAATATTCTACATTGTTTGTAATACGTATGTCTACTGTGTTTACAAGAAAAGATATGCCAAATTTGAGATCAACGTCCAAAATAATAATCGCAGGAAGATTTTTTGCATCATGATTAAATTATAGATCCAACTGTGCTGCGTTGATCAGCGTTTATTGCACATTGTGGAGGCTGTACAAAATATTAATTATTTGCAAGAAATATTTTTGCCTGAAACAGTAATATTGTATTTGTATTAATTTTTATAAATTGTGTAATGAACTTCATTCCATTTTGATGATTATGGCATTGTGTTGAATTTTTCACAAATATGATTGCATATAGGGTTTCAGTTTCCGAAACGGCCGGGTTCCAAATCCTCTATTGTATGTGTAGCATGTATAGAAAGATTTCAACGCTTCCTACTAAATTTTCTACTTGAATTGTACTCGTATAGAGCGTAAATTTGTCTAACAGTGAACTTATATTTCAACATGAGTCTAGAGAAGCTGCAATGCCGAAATTATGTATCTTTAACTCTTCAACTGATTACGGCAAAACATGGTAAAAAAAAGCCTGTGAAATTTCCCCGAACATTTCATTTTAAAAGTGCTTAGTGATAATTTAAACAATATTATTGTGGTTTATTTTTGGGAAAACTTAAAACTGATTATAAAAATTATTGTAATTTAGATATCCCCGATACTTTTGAAGTAGGAAATCCTTTGTTCCTTTGTTTTAGGAAAAAAATCCATTCAATCGGCTGACCCTAATTTTATATGAGGCGATGTTGTGAAAAGCAAACAACTTGAATATGTTCAGCATACAAAGATTATTATCCTTAACTGTTGGCCTTCAAAAATTCTGCATCTTACCGTACTTTGTTCAAAATGAATCTTTAAAGTACAGACCCAAAATGAGATTTTGAGAAGAGCTCAAATTTTATTTATTAAGATTTTAAATTTAGAAATGTTACATCTGCCGCCACAAGCCAATTTAAACTTTCCAGATAATTAAACAACTATAAAACAAAAAAATGTTTTTGAATAGATATTTTATCTTCGGCCATATTGAAAAATAGAGTTAATATCGAGTAACAGAATATTTTTTAAAATGTGCAATCTATCATTTTTAATCAAATTAACAAAATTAAACTACTTGAATAGAACGACTTGCTCCTAAATATTTTAATTAAACTAGTTAACCAGTTGTCCGAAATTATAGTAAAAATATTTAGTATTTTGTTTTTTTTTCATAGCATGAACCAATGATTCGGTTTGATCCGACATCTTTATGTAAAAATTACTGGATAGGAACAAACTATCTGAATATATGATACATTTAGTTACTTATACTGAAAATGAATTTCGAATCAATTTCCTAAGGTGTATTACTCTTATATTCGGGATGAGTTAACTATCGTCATCAGATGTAGGATACATAAAACACGAACATTTAATTTCCTTTTCACTTATTACAGGCACGTGTTATTGCATAAAAATTCCAAATCAACAATTGGTAGAGTAAAAAACTCTTACATTCTCTTTTTATGTTAAAAATTTTCGCTTTTAGTCATATGCATTCAATTATATATAATATTATGGTGCTAGGGTGAAGCACATTTAAATTTTTAAGAAAAACATCATTATGCTGTATTCTGATATGTGCTGTTTAGAGAACTTCATATCTACTTAATTCCAGATGTTATTTTTTACCTATTTGTCCGTAACGAAGTTTCCCCACTGCCTTCTTTTCATTCATGCATTAAGAATAGTTAGAAAAGTAGAATCGAATTCTCTTTGAATTTTATGTTACTGTACTGCTAATAATTTACAGGCATTGCTTGATAAACTGTGTGTATGTCGTACATGTATTTTCGCTAGCGTGATGTGGAAAAAACCATTATTGTTTATTTAAAAATGTTATTGGTAATCATAACGTGCATCTTACAACTAATATTAAGTTACAACATTTAGAATATAATGAAATATGCCTAACAAACTTTCGGTATCGACGCCTACCGTTCTCTCCTTACATGCATCAAAGTTATTTGGAAAGCAGTAAAACTTCGATCCACACACCACAAGTAAAACTGGGCCGGAAGCAGGTTTTGTTCAGGCTGAATGAATTTGGTCTTNTAAAACTTCGATCCACACACCACAAGTAAAACTGGGCCGGAAGCAGGTTTTGTTCAGGCTGAATGAATTTGGTCTTCACATAACCATTATCTATAGTCGTCGATGGTTTGTTACAAATTCTCAATATATGTGTGCTAGCTTTGAAGGATTCGCGTCCAGTCTTAGGTTTACTCTTCAAGTACATTCTTGTGGACCCCGTACCAGTGAAGACACTGACTTAGTAGAAAATGACATTAAAAATTACATTTTTTTGAGTTACAAAGTAGACAATATAGTCGATAAAATTAATTTAATGTACGATTAAGCAGTTAAAATAAATGTTATATTGGCTCAGCTAAAGAAAAATTATCTCATAAAAGTAAATTTCAAACTGTCAATAAAATTATCTAAATAAGAAAATATGATTTGATAGCAGCAGAATAAAAACTATGATTTTTCCTTCAGGCTAAGTTATGAGTAAGGAAAANATAAGAAAATATGATTTGATAGCAGCAGAATAAAAACTATGATTTTTCCTTCAGGCTAAGTTATGAGTAAGGAAAATACTCATGAATTTATATGTAATTTTGCAGTTAATTTGCATGAATATATTATGGATACGCGTTACGATATAAATGTANTACTCATGAATTTATATGTAATTTTGCAGTTAATTTGCATGAATATATTATGGATACGCGTTACGATATAAATGTAAATGTACAGCTATCGATGTTTACTAACGTAAAATATTTGGTGTTACTTTTTACAATACACAAGCAATCACTTTCTAAAGTTAATAAAAAAAATAACACTGAAGGGTGTTGGGGCATAGAAGATGAAGAAACCTAAACCTTACTGGGCAAAATTCTTCTAACTATCTGAACGGCAAATACTTACTCCTTCAGTAAGTGAAGGACTAAATTACGAAGTAAAAGTAAATGTGTGAGCGTATGTGCATCGCAGTTACTACAAATGTTAAGCATATAATTTTATCGAAAATAAAAAAGGAAATCTGAATTCNGAGCGTATGTGCATCGCAGTTACTACAAATGTTAAGCATATAATTTTATCGAAAATAAAAAAGGAAATCTGAATTCCCAAATGCGGAAAGTAATTTTCACAAAATATTAACTTCAGCGAAAAAAATGTTTAACGCGATAAATAAACCATAAGTATATAGCGTGTTACTTTTAATGTATGTTTTAGAAAATTGAGTTTAAAAGAGTGAGAAACGAAACTACAACATCTGCTTTNTAGCGTGTTACTTTTAATGTATGTTTTAGAAAATTGAGTTTAAAAGAGTGAGAAACGAAACTACAACATCTGCTTTAATTGAAAAATCGGATAAACGGAAGATGCGCATTGAATAACACTGAGCTTTCGACGATAGAGAATGGGAAATGCGAAATAATATGAATAGCAAAAAAAAAAATACTACAGCATCTTGTGTACAAAATAAATAATAAAATGTTATTCAGGAAGCGGTTTATTTACACCGGTGTCAAGAGAAAGTTATTTTAATGTTTAATCTATGCAAGAAGCAAAAATGGCTTTGTTTGTAATACTGTGGCGATAAGGAAATGCTAGAAGGCAAAGAGAGTATACGATAATAATATTTATGGCAGTTGTGAAAAATGGGATACCTAGATATTTATTCCAGAATTTTACCCCAGAAACTGTGCTTGTAATGGAAAATTCTACATGTTGCAGAGTTAAATTGAAAAGCTTCAGGACNAGAATTTTACCCCAGAAACTGTGCTTGTAATGGAAAATTCTACATGTTGCAGAGTTAAATTGAAAAGCTTCAGGATTTAGTGAATCAAGGAAATGTAACAATGGCTACAGACGGAGAATATCAACCTAATATATTTAAATCTAAATAACACAAACTCTTAACGCAGCACAATATATACAAACACAATATCCCGTCAACAGAGTACCGACTAACAATGTCCACCTAGCGCTACTATGCGAGCGGGCAAAGTAACTTGAGAAGCATTATAANTGCGAGCGGGCAAAGTAACTTGAGAAGCATTATAATGACATGTTTGACATGTATCAATATTTTCACTTTGAGGTAGACGAAATAATTTCAAATTTGTTTATTGTTGGCTGTGAAATCAGAGACGATGCTTATGCAACATCGTCAGCAGAAGTTGGTGGCTTTAAAAATATCACCAGGTATGAACGAGAAATAATAATCTGTCATATTTTCTGTTATTTTTACATGACGTTGCAGACTTAGTCAATCTTCCACCTCTCAAACACACTCACGAATAAGCTCCAGGTATCATCAGTAACATGAATTAATATATTAAGCAAAGCAAGCGAATGTAGAACTAAATACAAGGACGTAATAAAACCATCTTACTAGCAACAACTTATAATTGTCCTCTGTCATTTTTTTACGATGTACTAATTCCAGACATGAGTTTTCTGAGTTTTCTGAATAAATCCACCAAATACAAATGTTTCTCACAATTCTTCCTGTCTCATTTGCCTCGCTGTTAATATTGACTTATTCATTAAGCGTATTTAAAATGTATGCAGTCTCAGTTTGGACTTTACACTACTTAAGAACTCTGCATAAATCAGAATGAACACTGGGGCAAATAATATTGCATTAGTATTATCAGCGTGGGGGAACCGCGCACATATTTAAACGCACAGATAACATTGCAGAGCACTGCACGGGGCATAAATAATAAGAGCCACTGCAAGTGACTCATGATGTCCTTGCGTTCGTATTGGAGGTGTTGCGTACAGAGACGTGCGTCGCCGTGCAGACATCGCGCGCCGTCTATTGTGAGGAGCCGTGGTACAGCAATATGGAGGTCAGTGTCACCAGCAGGGACGAAACTATTCCCACTATATAACGTGACGGCTGCCCGGTCTGTGGTCAGTTAGCGTCTCCCACCGCACAGCGTTCTGCAAGCATGAAGGTAAGTGGTGGCGATAGCTTATGTACTCCCGTCGACACTCTGTAAACGTATTACAAGTCTGAAAACATACGCAAGTACTAATAGACATTTCTTAATTATAGTAACCTACTCATGTCATTCTCAAGCTCTTATTGTACACTAACTATATACATACGCAAAGGCAGCCATTCTTTAGGCAAAAATATATATTACTACGGTACTTTTTATGTCGGAACCGTATGTGACTGCCATCTCTGTATGTATAGCTCTAAATGTGTTCCTAAGATAGAGAGAGGCTGGTTCTCACATGAAATATTATTCTTCGCTACGTTTCCTACACGTGAAGGTCTACATTCGGATTCGCCGTAAGGCGAACTATTTTCGTCCTTGTTGCAAGTTGGCTTGCCAACTGTACTGCAATCAGAACTCCATGGGCAGTTCGAATCCCTGTACGTAATGATTTTATTGGTTTATTAATTGTCGGCACATTTTAGACCTCAAAGAACAGTTACGTTATTTTGTATACTACCGCGTAGTAGCCGCAGTAATCCATAATAAAACGAGGAATGTCAATAAAATCCATATATATCAGAATATTTTAATTACCAAATAAATACGAAAGAAACTAAAACAACAATATACGTATACACAATCACAAATCAGCAAGGATACCCCTCTGTATACCTCAGTTGAACTCACTTATACTTCTATTTTTAAAACATGATATATATAACTGCTTTCCTACATATGTTTGAATTAGGTAACCATACATTCGTACTTTAGGTATCAGGGGCCCGCATACAAATAAATTAGTTGTTTCGATCACGATCTCAGATAAGAATGTGATTTGTATATACATGGATCACTTTTAACAACTATACTGATAGTATTGAAGAGAATTTATGAGACAGCAGTGTCGTTTGCTGTTCGAGAAATCCAAAGACTGCCAATGAGATAGTAGAGGAATCCGTCACATAGACACCGATAAGGCGACGTGGTTACCGATGCTTTACAAGTGCAAAGAACATATATTTCACGGTTCGTAACATTGCTCCTCTCCTTTTGCGCATTCTCTGGTCCTCACACATTTTAATAAAAGGAAGTACACAATACAAAGCAAGTCATTCAATTCTGGGGTAATCCTAAAAATTAAACATTTTAATGAAAAAATCTTTGTTTCAGAAAGTTGCTGGAATATCATTCAAATGTGAAGGTTTTCCCTCATTAATAACAACAAATTTTCAGAATTTGCTTTTTTTTATTAAGATCGCCAGCCATAAAGTCATATTTTGTAAGGGGTAGTATTCCCCAATATAATATCTATCATCTAACGAGATAAAGTAAGGTATATTGGCCTTAATAATTAGAAGCGACTGTAAATATATCTCTAGTTGTCTTTGGTAATACATTTACCTATGGCGCGAATTATTGCCAAAAAAATAAACAATAAGATATTATTTTTTTCTAACAAAACTAAGTGCAACCTACTCGGATTTTTAAATTAAATCTAGTTCACGATACCAAATTTAATGTAGTATAAGTTTGAAATACTATATTTTTCCTTTCGCAAAATTGCTTCTCAAATACAAAGAATGCACAAGCATGCACTCTAGATAAGATGTTTCTCAGAAGTACGTTATCCGCCCTCGGCCCAGACTTTGGGTGGTATCCCAATTCAAGAATGTGCTTAACCTCACAAATCAACAGATAAATTACGTTTACTGCCATTTTTACTTGTTAATCAGAATGAATTTACACTCTTCAAAGTGTCAGTACAGGTACCATTAATTAGGTTTTTATAGCACTGTTAGATACACGGAATATACACCTGAAAATTCTAGATCAAAACCTTTAAAATATAAGGCCGTCACATACAACGAGAGAGTGAGTTACTATTGTAAAGTGTTGTCACCCTCCCTTCTGTCTCCTAAGTTGGGATATTAGAGAGATCTTACTATATTGCCGTGAGTGGAAGAGAAAGTACTCCCTTTGGATACGGCTTACTGCGAGTAGGCTGCGACTCAGCAGAGCGCGTTGCTGATTACATAAACTGTGGTAAATATAAATTTTGCAAAAATAACTCTTTAATTACATTTTCATTTGTGAAACTATTTCTCTTGAAATATTTAAGAGAAGCCGCTATTTAGAAACAACTTATGGAATATATGACTGAATAAAACTCTCAACCTACAGTTGAAAGTTTTTCACGGAGAATCCATACGGCAGTGCGTAGTTGGATCAAAAAAACCAGTTTAAAGTAAGTACTTAATATACAGCAGTAAGTACCTTGATGATAAATAATTGTACAAATATATTTTGTCATTTCATATCATGTCACTGACATCAAGTTGAGTACGTCTTTAAAAATAATTAACTTTATTAAATATTTCATGTTTAGAAAACTTTGAACATTAAACAATTAAGAAGTTTATCTAGATTAAAGATAAAGTTATACTTGGGTTATATTGTTAGAATCAATAATTTTTCCAAAAACCCATTAAATTAATTTACTAACGAAATTGTGCCTTGTGTGACAAACTATAGGTTATCAACTAGCATAAAGCAGAGGCACATTAAATCGTAGAACGACAGTAACTCCGGTGTTTAGAATTAAAAAAACATACTCTTTAAAGAACAAAAAAATCACAAATCAAATTTAATTTTAGAATGACAACATCTAATACCTAATAGTGTCACAAACATACGCAGAGAGAATATGTGTTGTAACTTCCTAGATAATAATCTATGCTTTTCTTTAAGAAACATAGATTTTTTTTTATTCAGAGTTATTATAATAAATAAAAAATCTTTCCAGCAAACATTAATAAGTGTATTCTTTATACCCATAGCAAAGATAAAGAACGAACAGAAACATGTATAACAGGGTCACGGTAAAGTGAGTACGTTTAAGGTCCTACTTACTTTTTCCTTTCAGCCATTTTTTTTTTTAAATATTGCCTTGTAAGTAATATACACAGTATGTATATTCCATCACACTCGGAAGTTAACGTCCAACACTAAAATAAAATATATTTGTTGACTTATTACAAGAGAGAGAGTTTTCAAAACTGCTTATTGTACTGCGAATAGCATAGAAACATAATAAACCAATTATCGTACTGGAGATAATTGCATGATTATTTTCCATAATTGAAGGAAGTTCAAGTATTTATATTTTTTTCCAGTTAAGCCTAATACATCATATAAAAAAACACATAATATTATATCCTTCTTTGAGAAGAGACAATAACATAGACCAGCAATTGCAACATACAAACATCTTGGCACAGGTACTGGTCGTGATAGTTGCGGTGATGGCGGCGGCAGCGGCAGAACCCCCCAGGTACCGCCAAAGCACCGACTACGGCGCTCCAGACGCCCAGGTGGAGACCGCACCATACCCTCCCTCCGGCTGGAGGCCCTCAGGCCGCCAGTTCCTCTTGCCCGCCAGGCAGTCTGCTGATCCTGCCTCCTCCTACTACCTGCCGCCCCCGCAGTACGGACCAGTAGAGGCTGAAACTACTGAGCAACCCACGACCACCGAGCTGCCTACCACCACGGAGGTCACCACTGAACAGGTGAGCCGCTACTGCCAGTCTCCCTACTCTTGCTCCTGCCTGCATCTCTCTAATGCCACCATGTGTTGACAGGATGGCTCTGACGAGCTCGCCGATGGCAACGCTGCAGACGGCAGGCGCCAGAGGTTGCAGCAGCAGAGGGACCGTGAGGAGCTGGACAGTGGACTCTACTACGTACTGCTTCCGGACGGCAGACTGCAGCGGGTTGCCTACACTACAGCCCGTGATGCTGCTCAATCGCAGCAGCTCAACACAGGCTACCCTCACCAGCTCACCAACGGCTACTATACAGAGCTACAATACCACGACGTCGAACCCATCAGAGCGCCCATCTACCAGTACTCTTCTCCGCTGGTCAGGATCATCAAGTGAAATTCCTTCAGTGCTCCATGATTTGGGCGTCCGATATTATTTTTACTTGGTTCCCTGTGTGTAAAATAAAATAATCGATTTATTTTTATAAAAACTATATTGAATGGAGAATAAGACTCATCGAAATAAGAAACTATTTTTAAATGTTCGAACTGTTTAGAATTAAACAATTTAATTATTTATGTGTTTTTCATTTCAAATACAAAATAACATTGACATGACAATAGCTTTACTTCCAAACCAAACATGCCATGTTAAACCCATTGTAATCTATGTATAACCACTTGGAAAAAAAAAGGTTCCTGCTAAGAAGACCGTTGTTACACCTGTTTGCCTAAGACAGTGTTAAAGAAAAGAATAATAAATTGTAACAAACATATTTTTCCAAAAATATATATTATTTGTGCCAAATAGAGAGNGTGTTAAAGAAAAGAATAATAAATTGTAACAAACATATTTTTCCAAAAATATATATTATTTGTGCCAAATAGAGAGAGAGAGAGTATTTTTACTTAACGGTTTCGTCAAGGGCATTATATTTGTATATTGCATATGGAATGATATTTTAAATTTGTTAGAAATTATTTCCAATGATTTTAAATAATTTTAGCTTAAATTTCAACTAAAACCTTATTTTGCAATTGTAGAATGTTAAATTTTCTTCTAAAATAATCATTGTTTTCAGTAACAGTCATAAAACAACAAAGAATATTTTAATGTTTTCTTATTAATTGAAAAATCACACTTTGTACATACAGACAATTTTAACTCAAATAGGCTCCAAATCTGTGTGACAAATTGATATTTGCCAAAGCTGAAGTTTGTAAGTAGGTATTGAATCTGCTCTCAGCGGAAGGCACCAGCAATTGAGGCTAGCTCTCAGGGTAGGAATACGTCGACACTATTGTCTCTAGGTCCAATTTACTAATAAGTTCACCTCGTTTTCAGGTTACCCATAAATCAGTTTTATTAATGCTTAACAGGGCCACTTGTACATGTACACACGAGACAACACTCCCCTTCCCTTTTATACGTAGGCTCCGTATTGTTTGGCGCGGCGATTCGCGTCGTGAAGGGGGGGGAGGCAAGATTCTTCACACTCGCTGGATGACTCTACTTATCTGGATGGAGGCGCTGTCTTCTCTCGGCTGGCGACTTGGGACTGCTCCGGCACTTGGTGGGCGTCTCGACGCCTGATCTCGAAGCTCCTCCTCCCGGGTCCACTCAGCACTCTTCCTCTGACGACAGCCGGCTGCCGTTGTCGTCTTCTCCCGGATTCGCTCCGCCCTCCTCGATTCCCGTCGGCCGACCGCCTCTTCCTTCCGCTCTCTAGTGGTTTTGTAGACTCGATCGCCATATTCAACTTGCACAGTCCCTGCACATGGCCGGGGTGCTTGCCGCGTCACCCCTGTGTCGTAAAACACGTGGCCGCTGCTCCTGTGGTCCGCAGTCGGCCTGGAGTCGCCCCTTTATTCTGGCCTGGAAGTTTATTGTTCCATTCTGCATGTGCGGGAACTCTTGGGTGGCCTCTTTGGTTCGGCGCACTTACGCCTCCGGATATTGTGTCGTTATTATCCCCGCACGCCCGCCAAAAGCTCTCAATGGTTATGGCGGTAGCCGCTGGTGTGGACTCAGCATCCCTGGCAGCTGCGAGATGCAGCTGCATCGGCCTTCCTCCGCACATGGTCGTTCCGCCGGGTCGTCCTGGTGCCATTCTCCTCATCGCGTCCGCCAAACCCTTAATCCTTATTGCGGTCGTCCACCTGCGAGCTTCGCCAGAGCATGTGTTCTGACGAATAAAATATAGGGACGCAGAATGTGTCAAAATTAACTGAAAAACATGTTCGACTTCTTTGGACTAATCTAACTCAGTAAAAAATACTCAACAAATTTCAGTATAGTAAAAAGAAACTCATTTGCTGTGGAAAACTAGCAAATTTTATAAACTTTTGTGTTACTTGGTGACAGTGCACATTAAGGATTCTTGTTCTTGTGACGAGGAGCTTGGCCTGTTGACGATTTTCTACCATACCACTGCATGACACAGTGTGCAAGCAACGAGCTAGTATCGAAGTTGTTCGGAGACGTCTTTAACTCTTTCAATCACAGTTACCTACATTCACCTGGGGCATTGCATAGAAAGTGGCTACAATGGCCTGTACTGTATGCAGAAGATAACACAGTCAAATGAGGCAAGCCCAATACATATTGGAGGTTGTCATACGCTGTTGAAATTATATGTCGTATTCTCATAACTAACTGCTGGCAGTAGCATTGAGCCCAATTGACTTTGTTGGATGACAGAGCGTCATAGCGTAGAATGATTAAGTATACAGAAGTGCAATGGCTCTTTTCCAGCGAACTTCAGCCGCACGTGTCTGGAAAATGGCATCATTGGCCAGAAAAATGGTGCAATGCCGTACATAAATTAGCGCCTGGCTCTTTATTTACCGCACTTTGGTAGCTTAATTCTGTGTGTCCAGGTAAAACAGAAGCAGGCTATAAACAAGTGACTTATTCTTGAGTGTAGAAGACTGTGGAATCTAGCTTGGTGGCACCATAACACGCGAAATGGTAGGTCCTCTACTTATAGATGTTCGTGACTGTGCTGCACGAGGGCGACACTGGAGACAGGATACAGGGATCACTGACTCAGACTGTAAACATTTAAAGTATTTGTTTCCCTAACAACAGTAGCGTATGTATATGATGCACTTTGTGTGGATTGAACAGTCAGACATGCATTACAATGCAAACATCAGACATTCCTGAATAGCATCTTAGTGTGGAATGGTTTCCCGGCCAGTAAGTACCTGACAAGCGCACCAACGCCTGGCTTCTTAGTATAATACGTTTTATTGCTGATTCTGCTTTAATGTCTACAATAACTGAAACAAATATGGTTCTTGCATTTCAATAGTCGTCTATTAAGAGACGCTGCAAGACGTGTGTTCGATGTGCAAAGGAAATAATGCTTACGTTTCTCGACATGTGTTTTTGAACTAAATGTTTTATTTTACTTCCTTCTACAGCGAATGTTAGTTTGGCTAGGCTATTTCAGAAGTCCTTGCTTTCTTACCACAAAAAATAATAGCTTTTATTTAGAACAATTGCAACCATAGCTGATTCCGAATTAATTTAGACATGAAGTCTCAAAAATGCTTAAGCACGCGCGATATTTTTCCGTACATTTGTTACTCTATAACATTTTACTTTTGAATACTTCAGGTCATTTAAGAAAATGACAGTATGGCCGGTAATACTTGGTTACCAAATTTTTCTACTTCATATTTTTTCGATTCTAACCTGTGTGGTCAAAAACGAATTTTAAATAATACCCTTTTTCACACACATGTGTCATTAGGCTCTAAATGGATGGAAGTAGTTTTATGTTGTGCATGGAAATTGTTGTTTCGTCTTTAGTAACAATGGAGCGTATTTACTGACAGTTTTTTATTCATTTTCACTTAACGCCGCTACCTTAATTAATGACTGTGGCATTAGTAGTAGGATATGGGAAAGTCTCGGCCATCGGCATCTTGGCGGCGGAATTCGGAGCTGTTCATGCTCTGTCATTCCGGTCCCCAGCGACCATTTTTCCCTAAAAAAAATGTCCCTCTATACTCTTAAAATCGACTAGTTACCCTAAAAATTTCCATTTTTCCCTTAAAGTTTTTTATTTTTCCTTCAAAAAAGCACTGATCCCCCCAGATGCGAAAACGATCCCCCGAAAGGCAATTTTGGATCCGTCGGACTGATTTGAGGTGATTATTTTCGAGGGCAGAGCAATGGCGGCTATATAAATGTTATAGGCATAGGGTATGTGAAATCGAAACAAAGCGTCCAGGGTGCGGAGTCAGGCATAAATTAGCCATCTTGGTTATGATAACCATCGTCCGCCATATTGGATCCAGTTGACCTCGAAATTTACCTTTTGACCTTGAACTCCATGACATTTAACCTTAAACCCAAAAATCCCCAAAAAATACACAAATTCCTAAAAATTCCAAAAATACCCAACTTAATAAAAAAATATTTTTAAAATTATTAAATTTAAATTTTAAATGTTTGGTCTTAGAAGGGACGAGGGAAATTACAAGCCACCATGTTATGTAGTCACTCAACCACCATGTTGGACCCAGGTGACATTGATCTTGACCCATGACCTTGACCCTATAACTATAACATTCTGACACCATGAGGTGAACATCGATTTTGTAGCACTTTCTCGTCATACAAGAAGATGAATTGCGAAAAAGAAGGCCTGCCTTTGACCTCAACGATCATGGAGACGCGACATACAGCATCGCTAATTGGTTGACGCCAGTGGCGATTCTGCGATCGAGTTTTCTCTTATTGTCAAAATGCTCGTTGGCATGACAGAACGGCCTGTACGAAGAGTACATTTCGCGCGATGAAGCATTACGACATTAGTCAAATGCAGTTTGTGCAAGGCGATACATTCAAAGAACATACCAATATTTCCAAGGATTCGTCTACTGGGAGTCAGCAAGTGTTGCTTGCAATACCTCTTGCTGTATCGATGAGTACCGATTCGACAGGCGATTATTATGAGACAGTTAATGGTAAATAAAGAACGAGTGCAGTAGAGTCAGTTTGTTGGAATGTACACATGCAAGAAATTCGCACGAAACCGATGAAACTCAAAATAAACGGTCGTCGGCTCTAAATACCGATTAAAATACAAATCCTGTTACAAAAAAAAGCAAATTCAATATGGGGGATGAAACAGGAAGTGAAGACAATCATAAAGACAGCATAGATGAAAATGAACATGAAAACAGTGATAGTGCTTAAGACGATGATGGCGATTTTCTCGATTCAATGGCACCCCCCCCCCCTTTCCAACATATTTGCTGCAACAGGCGACAAGAATAAGGCAGAAGACCCCTAGAATACTGGCTACCTATTTCCCGAAGACCCGAATGAACTTGTTGATAGACTCAGATATTTTATTGACCTTCAAAAACGCGGGGATCTCTCACGTATTGTTGAAATATCTTCAATCATTAGTAAACTGAAGGAACGGGGATATATCGCATGATGTGATGAACTGCTTTCTTCTGGAATTGTAATTACAAAATAATAATTATTAATTAATTTGATAAAATAATTGTTTTTTCTTTATTTTTTGTGTGTCGTATCCTTACATTCCCCACAACTTTAAAGTGGTGCTATGAGCACTCTGCAATTAATCTGCATTTAGAATGATAATAAAGTCTTTGGTACAGAAAATGCATAAATAGTAGCTGCATACAAAATATTAATTCTGTCGACTTGTACAAATTTTGCGGACAGTTGATGAATAGTTTTTTTAATATGTATTGACGGAGACAGACGACAAACCCATGGATTGAATATGGATTGTTGATTGATCGAAATATTGTGAAAGATTGATGGAAAGTTTGATGGAAAGTTTGTGAACGATTGATGGAAATATTGATAGAAAAATAGCGAAAGATTGATGGAAAGATTGATAGAAAGATAGCGAAATATTGATGGGAAGATGAAAGATTTATTTGAAGATTGAATGATTGATGGAAATATTGCGAAATATTGTGAGATTTAGATGGAAAGATTGAACTATTGATGGAAATATTTAAATATTGTGTTACTGATTGTGGTGCATATGGTACTGATTGTTGTGCAGATTGTGAAATATTGCTGGAAGAATTGCGAAAGATTGATAGAAAATTACGTAAGATTGAAGGGAAGATTAAAATATTGATGGAAAGATTGAAATATTGAAATATTAATGGAAAGATTGGTGCATGTGGTACTGATTGTAGTGAATGTTGTTACGATTGTGGTTCTGATAGGGTTGAATGTAGTGCTTATTTTGGTTCTGATTGATAGAAATTTTGTGATAATGATAAAAAAAATGTATTAAAAACCAGTATTTGATTAACTTAATAATTTTTTAAAAAATTTAAATTTTTTGGATTTTAAAAACGTTTTTAGAATATTTTTTGGGTTCAAGATTGGCCAAGGTTATGGGTATGGGGTCAAGGTCTTTGAATTGAGGTCAAGGTGAAGGTCATCCAGATCTAACATGCTGGTTGGCGTCATCAGTACCACCTATGTAATGAAAATGTAAACAAGTGACAAACGAAAAACCAATTGGCGGGTGGAGTGCGTTCGACATAATGAGCAAAGGTGAGGGGATGGACGCCTGCCGACTTATTACCCAATGAGAAACATTGGAAAGAGGAGGGGAATGTTAATACAATATGATTGATTGGAGGGGGGTCAGTCGCCTGCTGGATATGGTGCCGTGGGGTAACTCCAGAAACGTATGTTTTTTAGAAATAATTTTTAAAAAGTAATTGCTAATAATATTTTTATTAATTTTTATAAATTCTTATGAAATTTCTGAGATTTTGCCGAATTTTTGAGTTCAATGTCAAAGGTAACCAGGTTAGTGCCAAAGGTCAAAAAGTCACCTGATCCAAGATGACAGTAGCAATCAGTAATGTATTATGATCGCTGAATTTTTTCATCAATTAATGCAATGTTTTCCATTTTTCTTAAGTTTTTTTTAAGGTCATCAAGGTCATGGTTATAGGGTCAAGTCATGGGTCAAGGTCACCTAGTTTCAACTTTGAGGTTGGGTTGCTCGGTTCCAGTCCCTCGTCCACTCTAAGCCCAAACATTTAACATTGTAATTTAATAATTCGACATAGTTTTCTAAATAATTTTTATAATGTATTTGTAAATTTTTAAGAATTTTTTGGAATTTTTGGAAGAGTTTTTTGATTCAAAGTCAAATGTCACTGGGGTAAAGGTCAAAGGTCAAGGTCAACTGTATTCAATATGACGGACAAGATGGCAGACATAACCAAGATGGCTGATGGTTAGGTCTGACTCCGGACCCTGGACCCCTTGTATACATTTGACATAATGTATGCCTATAAAACCAATATGGCCGCCACTGCTCTGCACTCAAAATAGACCCCCCCCCCTTTCCCCTCGCATTCCAAATCCGTCCGATGAATCGAAACTTGCCTTTCAGGAGATCGTTTATGCAGCTGGGGGTCAGTGTTTTTTTTTTTTAAGGAAAAGGGGAAATTTAGAGGGGAAAAAGATAGATTTTGAGAAAAAATTGGCGATTTTGAGGTGGAGAAAGGAAGTATTTAGGGAAAAATGGGCGCCGGAGACAGGAATGACAGAGCATGAACAGCTCCGAGCTCCGCGGGCAAGACGCTGATGGCCCAGACTTCTCCAAATTCTACTACTGGAATTGTACAGTATCTATACTAAAACTTCTTTAAGATACATTAAATTTTATGAGACAGCAGCAATTACATTTGTTAATCTGTTCACATAATTAAAAATAATTTTTCCTGTATTAACTGTACATCTATGTAATAACACACATAAATAATGATATTTTGAACTATTCTTTGCTGTGCATTTGCAATTCACTTAATCTAAGTAATTACTAAGATATGACCATTTTTAGTCTTCCTGACTTCGAAAAATATACTCACGGGATAGATATATACATTTATACATCTATGTATGGCCTCAGAAGAACCATAAAACTAGATAAATACTAATTCGAAAGACTTCTAAAATAAAATGAATACACGCAACGTTTTTCTCTTTTTGAATTTTATATAACTCTTATTTCCAAAATGCGATGTTGCAAAATGTAAGGTAACATTTCATATGTCTGAAACCGTCGTTGATTTCTACGAAGCATTGTAAACTTGTAAGTATCTAAGGAGATTACTTTAATTGCTATTTTATTTGTCGAAATTTTGGGAGAATGTGCTACCTGAAATGTTAAGAGACTAATAACTCCTTTCCCACTCAAGTGTATGGACAAGTAGGTTTGTGTTAAGAACTTAATACTTATGGAATATTATTATTATAAACATATTTCAGGAACAGCGGGGGCCATTTTGTAAGATTTTAGGGGAATAAGGGGAATAAGGTGATATTTTAATTATTATTTATCAGTAGTAACTTTCATTTAATTTTTGTGCTCAATTTCGTTAAATAAAGATTAATGAAAAAAAAATAAAAAAATCTTGTGTTAGATATTAACGTCACACTTCACACACAACACACATGTAAATTATATTGAAAAAATGTTAGTACAATAACGACTATTCCTGAAAATATAATATAAACCGCGGTGGCACAGCTGCTTGCGCGCTGGCCTCCAACCAAGGACAAACCGGGTTCGATTCCCAGCGGGGTCGCTCCAGGACTTTATGGGTATCGTGGTGGACGATGCCGCTGGTCAGCGGATTTACTCGGAAATCTTCTGCTTCCCCCGCCCTTTTATCCCGTCGCTGCTTCATAACCACCTCGATTCACCCTCGTCGGCTATCAAGACCCCGATGTTAATAGCCGCCCAAATTTCTCCACTGGAAATACAGTAACCGCCTTTGTCTTGTAAAATAACTTCTTTGGAACATCGCAACAGTCATTTTTCAAACAAAACATTCAGGTCCTGACAAAGGAATCGTTTTTGAAGTCGGGAAGTAAAAGTTACAAACTATTACAATCTGTGATAGGCATTTCACTTAACACAAGTGATTGTATTTACGAATGACTTTAATATAACTTATGAACTGAATTGAAAAAAAAAAAAAGTGATTTTAAACTTACAGAAATGTATTGCTTTTTGCTTATTTTTGCTACGAAAAATAGGTCCATGGTGTAACAAGTCTGTCTATAGCCATGTACTTGAAAAAATAAAAAACTTTTATTTCTTCGGAATAAAACGTGAAAATTGTTCATTTAGATATCCATTTTACAAATTTATCATTGTTGTTTTCAAGAGGACTACATTTATCGATATTAGTTCAAATACTAACCTATAGTTATTAACATTACATATAATTATCTTGCAAGTATATTTAGTAGGGTACCGGGAATTTAAAAACAAATATGTTTCATATAATCAGTACCGTAGCCAAGGAAGGGGATTGGGGATTGTAATCCCCACTTTGCTCATTAGGTTGTCAACAATTAGTGTTAAAATAATTAATAAAAGTCTAATTGTGATAAAAAATATGCAATTGATGTTCACTATAGAGCATTGTTTATACCAACCCCCTCCTTGAGCGGCCCTTGAGATATTTATGGATACACCACTGCCTAAAAATATATATTTCTTTGGCAACAGGGCTTCCAAGGTTATTCTTGCATAAGTAAAACAAAAATACCATCTGAAGTACACTAAATTTCAACGAAATGCACAGTCAACGGTTAAGGTTTTTAAGAAACATGATAATTAATCAAATAGTGAGCTTTTAAATTTTGAAGTGAACTACTGTATGTATGAAACCATGTAAGAAATTTCGACCTGACTTCGAGTGCAGGCAGTATATAGTGGTTGGATGCCGTTTTGAAAGTCACAATTTCACCAACCCGTAATTTTTTGGATAGCACCACTAGAATAAAAGCTGTATGTATGTTCTAGATCTAAAATTTTGTTCATATACCTATCAAAATTTTGGCACCCAAAATGCATGAGATTGTATGTATAAGAAGGTATGTTAACAAATGGTCGCCTTACAAATATTTAATTCGATTTTTGCTATCCCTCAAACTACTTTACTGATTTGGACAAATATTTATATTAAAATATTAGCCATGAAGTTAAATTTTATTTCAACATGTTTGAAGAATGTGCCATCCAGAAAGGTAAATCACATCTCACAAATTCTCTTTGCGACCAAATATTGTGTGCAATTAGGCAGTGAAAGTTACCCGATTATTTAAGTTCAAAGTGCGTAGTGATATTTAAGTGCTGTTTATTTATATAGAAACATACTGATTTGAAAGAGAATTTTGTTCGTATATTTTCTATAAGCTCTTGATAATACTGAATTATTACTTGTTCTGTTCCTTCAATTTAGGAGAGATGTTTTACAGAAAAAAGGTGTACAATAAAATATTTAGTTGTCTGCCACTGAATTTTCTAAGGGGCATTGTTGCGGAGTGCGGTCAACATAAATATTTTCAACAGATAATTATTATAACTGTCAAGTGGTGACCTCCAAAAACTTCAACCGCTATTGTTATTTTTATGAAAAATGCGTTTTTGTAGTATATTAATAAAATGCGTTCTTAAAACAAATAAAAGGATATTTATCAAAATAGTTAGATCGTAAATGCTATCGCTGCAACTGCAACACCGATTAAAACAGTCATAAAAATTAAATGATACTATACCATATAAACTTTTTCTAGAAAGGTATTTCTTCTTCGGCTATTTTGCAAACCAGCATCTACATCCTTTCACATTATATTTTTAAAAGTGCCTAAGAAAATGCATGCATAAAAAAATATATTACTAAGCTATAACCACTAATTGCTAAGTTTTTAAGCATGGATTATTAGAAAGTTTAAAATGCCGGTATCACAAACTGGCGTGTCCTTTTCTATCAAAAATCTATGACTCCATAATATCCAAAATTTTCAAATAAGTAATGCTTGATGGGGTTTAATATCTGTGGTGGTACATTTAATCACTTATACTGGAAGAGAACTGCTATTTAATTTCTTATCAACCATTATATTTGGAATGACGAAACGATCGCCATCATATATAGGATACGGAAAAAACAAAATTATTGTCCGTTTCAATTATTACAGGCATATTAAACTATGAGTATGCATAAAATTTGTATGCTCAACCATCTGTAAACAACCATATCTTATAAATTTTCTCTATTTTTATAATTGAATTTTACCTTTGACGACATGAATACGTTTTTTTATTAGATTATAGTGTTAAGACTACGAACATATTGGCTTGAAAACCAACTTGTTGTAAAGTATTTTGATAGAAACCATCGAAATGTCTTTAATCTCTGACATTTTTAAATGAATGACCTTACACGAAATTTCCGTAATGCCTTCTTTCCCAAATACATTTGTGCTGTTGATAAAAGTAGAGGGTAACATCTGCTTCCTGTTCCGTGTTTATCAAATGTTTATTATTAAAGTGCATTGCTTAATAATTTGCGTGTTTATACTGCATGATTTTTGTCAATAACACCTATATTTAACAACCTGAGCGCGAAGGACAAACCATGAGTGTCTATTTAAATAGTTCCTCGTGAACATAATAATCATGAGGTTCAGAAAATAATGCCAAATATCTTACAAAATTGTTAATTTTAGTGCCTGCTATACTCCCCGTATATGTCCAGCTTATTTAGCAAGCATTTAAACACCCAAGCGAAACTACACTGTTAAAAAAAATTTCCGTCAATTACATGAATTTACTGATAAAACATTATCCAGAAATCTTCGCAAAACTACAAACATTAAGTTTTTCTAATAACGGACCTTCCGTGAATTTTGATAATTCTCTGTGAATTAACTAAACCTCTCCAGTAATTTTCTGTTTTTTTTTTATGATTTCAGATTATAAAATAGAGATTGAAAAAAATGTATATAATTTTCTTTGTGTGAGTCTTTACCAGTGCATAAAAAATAAATTTGATAACTTTTATATTGTTCACTTAGAGCATAATTTAGACACGAGTTAAATCACTCACTGTAAATGACGCCAACAACCGTGCTATCACACCCCAACACAATGAAAAGGTTAGATTGTGTTAGGTTAGTTTCAATGTAATAACTGATAAAAACAACACGTGTGCCATTCATTAAAAATTATATAAGTTGGAATTTGTATATTTGTGTGCATTACACTTTTATTTAATAAATATATATTTTTCTTAAAAACGAAAGGCCTACATGTTTAGGTTTTTATGGCACTGATATATTCTTCAATCCCTCATTTAAGTGTTACAAAGGCTGACAAACTTAGTTTGTATTGATCTAAAACTTATGGTTTATGAAATATTTCAAGTTTTATGATTTCAGGCTTTATTCATTTTTTCAGAGTAATAAAGGCTCATTAACTATTGTATTCACGATAATTAGCCCACACATTACATTATCTTTTCTCTGTTCACTCCTGTTGCTGCTTTCGGAGGCTTATCTTAACGAATTGACATGTATTATCATTGGCTTTGTTCAAGGTCACCATGTAGGTAAAAGGCTGACCTTTTAATCCCGTTTCATCTGCTGAGATTTAGACTGACAGACTTTAAAAATAAGAGGTGACCTTTTAAAAGATATCCTTATTGAGTATTTGATTTTATGATTTCTTTTACGAAAAGTGTTTAAATTAAAATAATTATTTCACTCAACTGTTTTATTTTCCTTCATACATTTAGGGGTTAAAATAGTTTTTCTTAAAATGTAATCCATTCAGATAAGCATTAACATTAATATCACATGTAAACATATTTTGCAGACATTATTTTCATACAAAGGAATTCTTACAATGTTTGGTGTATTTTACTGGCGTGTCCTTTATCTTGATTGTTTATGTAGATAAATATAGGAGATATTCAGCCGAAGGAAGAACGAGCCGAGCTGTTGTGGGGTGAACATCGTGCTCGTGGCTACTCTATCTCCAGTATCCACCCGCCCCTTGAGACCAGCGATGACGAGGGGCTTCTGTGAGTGCGGCGGGAGTATGGCAACTTGGGTGCAGCGACTACTCCGCGACTCGTCGCGTCCCCAGGTGGCGGATATGAGATCCCCAGGCTCTGGGGTGGGTGGGAATATTCCAATGCTAGCCCATGGACCAACTGCCCGGTGCGAAAGCACCGTCATCGTGAAAGTCGGGGACCTGGGTGGCTCAGTACGAGATGGCGAAGCGCATCGAGCAAGAAGCATCCCAACGATCAAGGCGGGGTGAGTTCCTGAAACATGCGAAGTGTAGCGAACCTCGCTGCTGGATTCTGCGGGCTGCTGACTGCGGATGAGTGATGCATGGAATGCATTGGACCTTGGAAGCATCCCTGACGTCAGCGTTAACTCCTGGGGCAGCGGATTGGCCACCATCACTGGTAGATCCCGGATGTCCCGCCGAGCTATTTTAATAGCTCACCCAAGACTGTTTTGTGAATTGGGGAGGGGTGGTTCCCCGGGATATTGCTCGCCACCTTCACCCACGGCGTGGAGACCTTCATGTTAGCGCGAAAGAGCAAAGATACAGTAGGTACCATGACTGACATGCCCAGTTTTCCGACGCACTCGAAGAGAAGCGGGCGCGGGGCCTGCATTCTATTGCTGCTGTCAATAGCATTGTGCTTGTTCGCCTGCGCAGAATTATTGACCGCATTCCAACCTCAAGGGCGCCTCTACCTTAGATCTTCAACTTCACATTAAAGAGCATGGAATCCACACCAGCTGTTTCTCGTAGCATTTTCAATAATGCATTAATAAGTTTTGAACTTATTTCCTGTCGGGAGGGGTTTATACGAGCCTATGCCGGTTTCCCCTCCGTCTTCATAGATATAGCCTCAACTATAGGTACACTCTAGGGAGGCAGTCATAGCCCAAGTCGGCAACCATTGCTGTCCAGTCCCTCTCTGCCGCGATTCCGCCTGCTTGAATGCAATTTTCTCTCCTGTAGGCGTAAGGGGCTTAGCTCTGAGACGCATTTAACACCCGTCCCTACCTCGGGCGTGCACTTAATACTTAGCAGTAGGGTAGGCTAGGAAGAATAATCCGAAGGAAGCGTGATGACATTAAAATTCGATGAGCGTACACACGTTATGACGTGACGGTAAATCGTTCACCATCGCAGTTGTTTGTTCGTAATCAGCCACATGGCCTGCGCGTCAGTGCGGTATGCCAACTATTGAACATGTCTGAAAGAAGATCACTCGGCAACCATCTCTTCGTTCCCATCCAACAGCCAATACCGATGAATAAGTAATGAACTCAGGTAGAAGCAGCTTGGCATGTTATTCAGCAGGAACACATCCTAGGCCTTTTACATTCCATGCCACGGTGCACAGTGGGCCAGATTCGGTGATCATGGTGCAAAAATATGAAACATTTGAACATGTTTCAAGCTCCAAATTATACATTAGGTTGTTTTACATGAAGTGGTATGAAATGATATGTATGTATGCAAACTTATTTATATTGAAAATTAGGTATTTAATGTATGATTGACGACATGTATGGATGTTTTGAATATGTTAAAACAGGCAGAAAACGCCTACCACTAATCTGCATTAATTTCTATTGTTTGATTTTATGTACCTTAAATTGTATAGTAAATATATTAACTGCGGTAAATTCATTACAAACTTTCCCTATTCGAATGTTGCCTATCATTGTTTAACAAAACAAAATACCTCTAATTGTTTTCTTTTTTCATGAGAGAGTTCTAAAAAAGTGCTACGAAGGGCCACGTAAGTTGTTTGCGTCAGACTATAGCTACCCTCGCCTGCCCTATGAGGGAACAGAGCACCTAATACCCTAGACCTAGTGTCCTAGACAAACCCAGTGCGTCACCAGCAGGTACTTCGTCTGTGGGCGCGGACGCAGAAAGTCGCTGCGCCCCACCTGTCCTCCTAAACATTGTTCGTCTTCTGTCATTTGGTATATTGTTTGCTATGTTAGTTCTAACATGTACACATATAGCTACTTAAGAACAACATTATTTTGGTGCGCTAAGTTTGCTGGAAAATTTAATTGTCTTATATAATTTATTTATTATACAAGTTATCAGTCGCTTTAATACAATGTTTGTTTATTTCGAATATGTTTCAGTACTAATAATCAAATAAGTGCTAAAATATTCACATTTTCAAGCAAAGTGGCTGACTCCAAATAGGTCAATTCTGTCCTACTATATTGGTTTTAAACAGCTTTTTCTG
This sequence comes from Clitarchus hookeri, assembly GCA_002778355.1. Classification (NCBI taxonomy): domain Eukaryota; kingdom Metazoa; phylum Arthropoda; class Insecta; order Phasmatodea; family Phasmatidae; genus Clitarchus; species Clitarchus hookeri. Next base: position 1,127,082 of record NQII01000105.1, read on the forward strand.
TACGGCCATTGTGACAGCAGAGGAAGGACAGGTAACGTTTATTTTTTTTAAAACGGAATTTGTAGTTATTTTTTGCAAAATTGTAGCATGAATTGGTGAATAATATAACGTGGTCGAAAAGTTGTGATGTGGTAATTTATTTGATTGATCATTCTCACCGGTAAAGAAACAAAATAACGCGTAGATAAAACGATCCTAAAGTTCGGCCGCAAAAAGACAAAGTGATATAAAACTTGAAAAACAAATCATACATTTAAATCGAAATCGCTTAAAATAAAGTTTTTGCTCCACCTCTGGGGGTATTATAGCTAAGCTGATCTTCGCCAATTCTACTGCAGTATCTGAAACTGCAGGATGAGGTGAATGACTCGCCCATTCTGACACAGTGTACACAAATTAAATATATTTCACACGTGTAGGTAATTTTTGATCTGCATTGTACACTCCGCAGCTCAATGACCAATTATCTTACCTGTGGGTAAGTAATTCGCAAACCGTCTTACAGGTATAAATAATTATTTGTTCATATAACTGTACCAGAACATAAAGCCTACAACTCATTGGCTGTGACTACGAAACAAGTGTTGTGTCGACTTGAGTACAGAATGCATTATAAAATTTTTGTTTACAACACCTGAAACTTTAAATTAAAGTGGCTCTGAAAGGGTTCAGGTTTCCTATTATACTGTTCGCTTTATCCAGTGGGCATAATATTGTTATTGAACCGTTTGAGACAGACTGTATAAATATATTATCACACTACAAAAAGAAATACAGATGTTATGGATTCATTCTCACTGTTTAAAAGGTATTAGAACACAGTGACTGCATTATAAGCAGTTCAGCCACACCAATGGGAAAATTTCCTGATGAAGCACGCGAATTGAGAAATAAAGACTTAAAAAATTACCGCCAAACGTTTACCAGAAAATCCACCAAAATACGGAACAATCGCGATTTATGTTGCATGCTCTTACTCTCATCAGATGCAGTAGTATCTTCAGCTAAGCAGCTTCCAAAAAAGTGTATGCGAATATTGAAGATAATGTAAAAGATGACATATATATATGTATTTCCTCTGAATATAATGAAGTCTGGGATGATATGAAAAGTTGTAATAAAGCTATATCTGATAAATCTAATTTGAACCCAAAAATTATTTATTATTTTTTGTACCAGTATTTAGCTAACATTGTCATTACTTCAACTAAATGTATGTGAGAAATATATATTTATTTTGATTAATATACCACTATTTTGTATTTCAACTCGGTATAAATATATAATATTATTTAGTTGTATACTAGGTAAACATTTAGTATTGTAAATTTACCCAAACATATGATTAGATTAAAATTTGGCCTAGGACCATAATTGTTTTAAAAATATACATACGATACTAAATACACACATTTGCAAAAAAAAATATTACCCTGGAGGTGCCATCGCAGGGGCACAAAAGTGAGTAAAGTCATAGGACATAGTAGTAAGTATACAGAAAACATCAAACAAATTATTTTATAACACCAAGCATGTATTGCAGGGGACCAACAATTGCAGGATGCACTTAGTATGGTGTTGGATCACCCGTAGAATGAAGACAGGCGACTATATGGTCGGGCACGGAGGTAAACAGATGTCGAACGTTCTCCTAANCGGAGGTAAACAGATGTCGAACGTTCTCCTAAAGAATATCCTGCCACAGGCCCTCTAAATCCGTCGTAATTGCCACTGGCCGAAGTTGCCATCCATTCTGGTTCCAAACATTCGTGATGGGTGAGAGGTCTAGGGACCTTGCTGACTAAGGAAGCACGTTGATATCAAGAAGGCAGGCCAGAGAAACCCGTGCTGTGTGAGCCCGGGCATTATTCTGCTGGAAAATTTGGTCAAGCTGCACCAAGAAGGGCACCGCACATGTTCGCAGAAAGTCTTGGTGTATCGCTGCGCCATCGGGGTTTCTTCAACTGCCATAAGTGGGGTTTAGGAATTGCAGGAAATTGTACTCCACACCATAGTACCTTCCGTTAGGTAGGTATGTCACTCTACAGTGGAGCTAGGATCAGAGTTATTGCCAGGACGTCTTCATAATTGAATTCGGTGGTGGTCTGTTTCCCGACAGAACCGTGATTCGTCACTTAACACCACTCATTGCCAGTCCGCAAGCTACCATAATGCCCGTTCCTGGCAGAAGATCACAAGTGCTCGGCGATGCTCAGGTCGTAATGGTAGACGTCGCAAGGGGCACCGCGACGACAGAGCCGCTCTGTTAACCGCATAGATATGGTACTAGTGGACACAGGCGTATGCATAGCTGCCGTNCGCGACGACAGAGCCGCTCTGTTAACCGCATAGATATGGTACTAGTGGACACAGGCGTATGCATAGCTGCCGTGGAATACCTCTAGATGTTGCACAGCGACGCCCGTGGAGTGCCCACAGATCATCGCACGATGTAACGATCGTCCCTGCTGGTGATCGACCAGGGTCGACCCAAGCCTTCACGGCGGGTTTGTGTACCCTCCTGTACCCACTGCATCCAACATCTCTTCTCATGGGTATACAGAATGATTCAAGTAGCGGACCAATACGCCGAAACGTCCAACCTGCCTCTTGGAGGCCGACGATGCGTCCTCTCTTAAACTCATTCAGCTGGGCAAAAGCTTATCGAATGCCCCATTAAGGTATGCTGTGTGTTTACTGACTTTAGCTCTGTGGCTCAATCTGCTACTGCTAAGTCCTTATTCGGTGTCTTGCAGCTATGAATTATAGAGGGATATGTATGCCCCCTAGTGGCACATCCGCGCAAGTAAACTGCATTAAAAGCAAATGCGACACATGTCGGACTATGACTATAGTGTTTGACAATAATAATTTTACTCGCGCGATTCGTTCATGTTGATCAATGTTTTGCAAATGAGTATACATTCCATATAAAGTATTTTACAAGAAATATAAAATATACATTTTGCAAAAATTTTAGGCTCTATGCAATGCTCTATTGCTCTAATGATGTAAATATTTCCCATGTGTTAGTGTTCCACGATTGTTGGGAAATTACANCTATGCAATGCTCTATTGCTCTAATGATGTAAATATTTCCCATGTGTTAGTGTTCCACGATTGTTGGGAAATTACAGTATTCTGTTTCTGGAGGGCATAAACAAACGCGGGGTTTTTAAAGCTCACATTTATAATTAAAGGTAAAATTAGCCCTCCTCTAACGCATTCTTTACACAATCAACATGTCAAATAAAATTTAATTATTATTATTTTATTTAAATATTCTACATTGTTTGTAATACGTATGTCTACTGTGTTTACAAGAAAATATATGCGAAATTTGAGATCAACGTTCAAAATAATAATCGCAGGAGGATTTTTTGCATCATGATTAAATTATAGATCCAACTGTGCGGCGTTGATAAGCGTTTATTGCATATTAAGGAGACTTTACAAAATAGTAATTATTTGCGAGAAATATTTTTGCATTGCTCTTAAACAGTAATATTGTATTAATAATAATTTTAATAAATTGTGTAATGAACTTAATTACATTCTGGCGATTATGGCATTGTGTTGGATTTTTCACAAATATGAGTGTATATAGGACGTAAGTTTCCGAAACGGCTGCCTTCCAAATTCACAATTGTATTTGTAGCATATATTGAAAAGATTTTAACGCTTCCTGATAAAAATTCCTACTTGAATTGCACTCGTTAACAGCATAAATTTGTCTAACAGTTTACTTATATTTCAACATGAGTCTGGAGAAGCTGCAATGCCATATTTATCTCTTTTTAACTACTTAACTGATTACAGCAAAATATGGTAAAAAATTAGCTTATGAAAGTTACTCGAATATTTAATTTTAAAAGTGAATAGTAATATTCTATAAAATATAGCCCTCTTCAATTTTATTGCGGTTTATTTTTGGGGAAACTTAACTAATTATAAAATGTATTGTAATCAAGATATCCCCGATAATTCTGAAGTTGGAAGCCCTTTGTTCCTTTGCTTTAGGAGAAAAGTCCATTCAATCGGCTGACCCTAATTTTCTATGAGGGGATGTCGTGGAAAGCAAACAACTTGAATAATTTTAACATATAAAGATTATTATCCTAAACTGTTGGTCTTCAAAAATGTTGCTTCTTATCGTACTTTGTTCACAAAAAAATATTTAAAGTACAGCCCTATAATGAGATTTTAAGAAGATATCAAAGTTTATTTATTAAGATTTTAAATTTAGAAATGCTACATCTGCAACCATTAACCAATTAAAACAGTCCAGAAAATCAAACAACTCTAAACCACATAACATTTTTTTCTGAAAAGATATTTAATCTTTGACCTTATTGAAAAATATCATTAATATCGAGTCACAGAATATTTTTAAAAATGTTCAATATATCACTTTTAATGAAATTAAGCAAAGTCAAACTACTTAAATAGAACAACTTGCTCCTAAAGATTTCAAGTAAACTTGTTAACCAGTTGTCCGAAATTGTGGTAACAGTTTTTGGTTTTTTTTTTTTTTTCTTAGCAGGAATCAATTATTCCGTTTGATCCAGCATATTTATGTAAAAATTATTTGATAGGAACAAACTATCTGAAGAGATGATACATTTTGTTACTTATACTGAAAATTAATTTCGAATCAATTTCCCAAGATGTATTACTTTTATATTCAGGATGAGTTAACTATCATCAGATGTAGGATACATTAAACACGTTAATTTAATTTCTTTTGCACTTATTACAGGCATGTATTATTCCATAAAAATTGCAAATCAACAACTAATTTTCTATTTTAAAATGTCGCTTTTAATTATATGCATTCAACTAGAGATAAAATTATGAGGCTAGGCCGAACCACATTTTGATTTTAAAGAAAAACATCATTATGCTGTATTCTCATATGTGCTGTTTATAGAACTAATATATATATCTCTTCATATATATTTAATACCAGAAGTTATTTTTTACCTATTTGTCCGTAACGAAGTTTGCCCACTGCCTTCTTCTCATTCATGCATTAACAATAGTTAGAAAAGTAGAATCGAATTCTCTTTGAATTTTATGTTACTGTACTGCTAATAATTTACAGGCATTGCTTGATAAACTGTGTGTATGTCGTACATGTATTTTCGCTAGCGTGATGTGGAAAAAGACATTATTGTTTATTTAAAAACGTGATTGGTAATCATAACGTGCATCTTACAACTAATATTAAGTTACAACATTTAGAATATAATGAAATATGCCTAACAAACTTTCTGTATCGACGCCTAACGTTCTCTCCTTACATATATCAAAGTTATTTGGAAAACATTAAAACTTCGATCCACACACCACAAGTAAAACTGGGCCGGAAGCAGGTTTTGTTCAGGCTGAATGAATTTGGTCTTCACATAACCATTATCTATAGTCGTCGATGGTTTGTTACAAATTCTCAATATATGTGTGCTAGCTTTGAAGGATTCGCGTCCAGTCTTAGGTTTACTCTTCAAGTACATTCTTGTGGACCCCGTACCAGTGAAGACACTGACTTAGTAGAAAATGACATTAAAAATTACATTTTTTTGAGTTACAAAGTAGACAATATAGTCGATAAAATTAATTTAATGTACGATTAAGCAGTTAAAATAAATGTTATATTGGCTCAGCTAAAGAAAAATTATCTCATAAAAGTAAATTTCAAACTGTCAATAAAATTATCTAAATAAGAAAATATGATTTGATAGCAGCAGAATAAAAACTATGATTTTTCCTTCAGGCTAAGTTATGAGTAAGGAAAATACTCATGAATTTATATGTAATTTTGCAGTTAATTTGCATGAATATATTATGGATACGCGTTACGATATAAATGTAAATGTACAGCTATCGATGTTTACTAACGTAAAATATTTGGTGTTACTTTTTACAATACACAAGCAATCACTTTCTAAAGTTAATAAAAAAAATAACACTGAAGGGTGTTGGGGCATAGAAGATGAAGAAACCTAAACCTTACTGGGCAAAATTCTTCTAACTATCTGAACGGCAAATACTTACTCCTTCAGTAAGTGAAGGACTAAATTACGAAGTAAAAGTAAATGTGTGAGCGTATGTGCATCGCAGTTACTACAAATGTTAAGCATATAATTTTATCGAAAATAAAAAAGGAAATCTGAATTTCCAAATGCGGAAAGTAATTTTCACAAAATATTAACTTCAGCGAAAAAAATGTTTAACGCGATAAATAAACCATAAGTATGTAGCGTGTTACTTTTAATGTATGTTTTAGAAAATTGAGTTTAAAAGAGTGAGAAACGAAACTACAACATCTGCTTTAATTGAAAAATCGGATAAACGGAAGATGCGCATTGAATAACACTGAGCTTTCGACGATAGAGAATGGGAAATGCGAAATAATATGAATAGCAAAAAAAAAAATACTACAGCATCTTGTGTACAAAATAAATAATAAAATGTTATTCAGGAAGCGGTTTATTTACACCGGTGTCAAGAGAAAGTTATTTTAATGTTTAATCTATGCAAGAAGCAAAAATGGCTTTGTTTGTAATACTGTGGCGATAAGGAAATGCTAGAAGGCAAAGAGAGTATACGATAATAATATTTATGGCAGTTGTGAAAAATGGGATACCTAGATATTTATTCCAGAATTTTACCCCAGAAACTGTGCTTGTAATGGAAAATTCTACATGTTGCAGAGTTAAATTGAAAAGCTTCAGGACTTAGTGAATCAAGGAAATGTAACAATGGCTACAGACGGAGAATATCAACCTAATATATTTAAATCTAAATAACACGAACTCTTAACGGAGCACAATATATAGAAACACTAGCTGACCCGGCAAACGTTGTTTTGCCATAAAAAGTATTTCTAGTGATTATAGTATTAGAAAAAAATAACTATAACTTATTGTAAGTGTGTGAGGATGTGGTATATAAGTGGAAGAGGCATGGAGCTCTGTGGACGATGACGGAATATAAAATTAGATAATTTAATAAATATTAATAAAATGGAAATACAAACAATTACAGCTTTGCGATCAATAATAAAGTTAATTAAGAAGTACACTTAATTATTGAAAATATAATTGTAAACACGTCACTACTACGATCTGAGCACAAATGAATAAGAGAAAGGTTATTGTGTGAGAGAAAGTGGAGACCGGCTACTCCGTGCTGTGTCACTGGGAGACACCTGGTGGGAATAAATTGTAACCTAGATCGATAAATGATCGATGATAATTGATCAGTTATCGACCTAGGGTAAAATTTATTAAATTACTAATATCGCTATAAAAAAATAAGGGTTGGTGGTAGAAGGGTGAAAATTTAGGAGGGTATGTATTTTTTGATGCCACATCATAAAAAAATAAAAAATAAAAATTTTGTTCAAACAATAAAAAAAAATTGTTTGGGGGTGGCCACCCTTATTACTTAGGGGTGTAAAAAATAGATATAAATCTATTCTCAGACCTACCGAGTATACATAAAAAATTTCATAAAAATCGGTCCAGCCGTTTCGGAGGAGTTCAGTGACTAACACTGTGACGGGAGAATTTCACTATAAAAAAATAAGGGTTGGTGGTAGAAGGGTTAAAACTTAGGAGGGTATGTATTTTTTGATGCCACATCATAAAAAAATAAAAAATAAAAATTTTGTTCAAACAATAAAAAAAAATTGTTTGGGGGTGGCCACCCTTATTACTTAGGGGTGTAAAAAATAGATATAAATCTATTCTCAGACCTACCGAGTATAAATAAAAATTTCATAAAAATCGGTCCAGCCGTTTCGGAGGAGTTGAGTGACTAACACTGTGACGGGAGAATTTTATATATTAGATATAATCCCGTCAACATAGTACAGACTAACAATGACCACCTAGCTCTGGAAGCTACTGTGCGAGCGCGCAAAGAAACTTGAGAAGCATTATCATGACATGTTTGACATGTATCAATATTTTCACTTTGAGGTAGACGAAATAATTTCAAATTTGTTTATTGTTGGCTGTGAAATGAGAGACGATGCTTCTGCAACATCGTCAGCAGAAGTGGGTGGCTTTAAAAATATCACCAGGTATGAACGAGAAAAAATAATCTGTCAGTATTTTCTGTTATTTTTACATGACGTTGCAGACTTAGTCAATCTTCCACCTCTCAAACAAACTGANATAATCTGTCAGTATTTTCTGTTATTTTTACATGACGTTGCAGACTTAGTCAATCTTCCACCTCTCAAACAAACTGACAAATAGGCTCTAGGTATCGTCAGTAACATGAATAAATATATTAAGCGAAGAAAGCAAAAGTACAACTAAATACAAGAACGTAATAAAACCATCTTACTAGCAACAACTTATAATTGTCCTCTGTCATTTTTTTCAATGTACGAATTCCAGACATGCGTTTTTTGAATAAATCCGCCAAATACAAATGTTTCTCACAATTCTTCCTGTCTCATTTGCCTCGCTGTTAATATTGACTTATTCATTAAGCGTANCCAAATACAAATGTTTCTCACAATTCTTCCTGTCTCATTTGCCTCGCTGTTAATATTGACTTATTCATTAAGCGTATTTAAAATGTATGCAGTCTCAGTTTGGACTTTACACTACTTAAGAACTCTGCATAAATCAGAATGAACACTGGGGCAAATAATATTGCATTAGTATTATCAGCGTGGGGGAACCGCGCACATATTTAAACGCACAGATAACATTGCAGAGCACTGCACGGGGCATAAATAATAAGAGCCACTGCAAGTGACTCATGATGTCCTTGCGTTCGTATTGGAGGTGTTGCGTACAGAGACGTGCGTCGCCGTGCAGACATCGCGCGCTGTCTATTGTAAGGAGTGGCGGTACAGCAATATGGAGGTCAGTGTCACCAGCAGGGACGTAACTATTCCCACTATATAACGTGACGGCTGCCCGGTCTGTGGTCAGTTAGCGTCTCCTACCGCACAGCGTTCTGCAAGCATGAAGGTAAGTGGTGGCGATAGCTTAAGTACTCCCGTCGACACTCTATAAACGTATTACAAGTCTGAAAACATACGCAAGTTCTAATACACATTTCTTAATTATAGTAACCTACTCATGTCATTCTCAAGCTCTAATTGTACACTAACTATATACATACGCAAAGGCAGCCATTCTTTAGGCAAAAATATATATTACTACGGTACTTTTTATGTCGGAACCGTATGTGACTGCCATCTCTGTATGTATAGCTCTAAATGTGTTCCTAAGATAGAGAGAGGCTGGTTCTCACATGAAATATTAATCTTCACTACGTTTCCTACACGTGAAAGTTTACATTCGGATTCGCCGGCAGTCGAACCTCTGCCGTCGTTGTTGCAAGTAGACTTGCCACCACACTGCTACCTATGCACGATGGGCAGTTTGATTTCTAGTAATTATTAGATTGGTTTAATTATTGAATTTACTTATCGACCTCAAAAAACTATATTTTTTGTGAACTGTCACGAAGTAACCACGGTAATTCACAATAAAATAAAGGAAATCAATGAAAACATATAAATACCTATATAAATTAAAATAGTTTTTATTTATAGCACAAATACAAAAGAAGGTAAATCAATTATTCACTTCGGCTAGATGTCAGGTAGGACCCCCCTCTACACCTCAGTTGAACTTAATTTTACTTAATTATTTTTAAAACATGACAAATAAAAATGCTTTCCTACATATGTTAGGATGTATGTTGAAAGCGAAACCCTGGTATGTGGGAATAAAGAGCTTTCCTGTCAATGATGCCATTATTCCAAGCACCATCTCAGAAATTAATGTTTATTGTATCTGCATACGTCATTTTTAACATACTGTTTAAATATGAAAACATTATAAAGCTCAGTTAATGAGACAGCAGTGAAGTTGGTTTTTAGTTCATCTAAAGGCAGACAGATGCAGTTAGTAGAGTAGAACAGCTCGTTTATACGCAGATCAGACGACGTTTTTTCCGATGCTTCACAAATGCAGAGAAAACCTATTACACTATTCGCAGCTTTCCCCTCGTTCCCTTTTCTATATTCTACGGCTACTTTACATCGAAAAATCAATTATGAATAAAAAAAGAGTAATTTAGATTATATTATTTTGAGGTTACAATAAAACTTGAAGATTTTAAAATTAAAATGTATCAAAAAGGTATTTAGTATGCCATTCAACTATTTAGTGTTTCTAGATTAGTTACAGTAAAATTAGAGAATTATTTATATTAATTTTTTTTTTGCCTGCTGCTATACATATATTCAAGTATTGGGATAGACAGAGCTCCCGAAAATAATATGTATTAATTTGTGAAAACCAATTATGTGTGATCATTCTGAAAATTCGTAGCGAAAAAGAACTATTTTGTAATTGTAGTTTGTATGTTATCACTTAAAGGCACGAATTACGTACTATCCAGAAAATAAAACATTTAATATTATTGTTTCCAATTAAACGGAGTGAAAGCTACTCGAATTTTTAGGTTAAATGAAATGCACGATACCATGTTATAGGTGATATAATTTTGTACTCATATATGTTATATTCTACTAAAGAATTTATTCTGGCATAAAAAGGTCCACTGTAGATAAAATGATTCGCAGGAAGTACGTTCTCCACCCTCGGCCCAGGCTTTGGATCGTGTCCCAATTCAAGCATGTGCTCACGCTCACAACTCTGACCATAAATTACATTCACTGCCGTTTTCGCATTTTCCTCGGGGAAAAAAATTATACATTTTACAATTTTATGATAAGAATGAATAAAAATGAGTTTATAAATTCTTGGAGATACGAAATGTACACCTTAAAATTCTAGATTAAACTTAAAAATAATAAGACTACCACATACCTATGAGTAGCTAGTGAACATTACTTTACCCCTCCCTTTAACACTTTGTCTTCTTAGCTGGGGTGTTAGGGAGGAATATTTATACCGTCAAGAGTACATATATGAGAAAATACCCTCATAGGATTTGACCTACTGAGAGCTGGCTGCAACTTAACAGTGCAAGTTACTGTTTACAAAAACTTTAGTAATTACGAATATAACCAAATGCATTCACAACATATAATCTTCATTCTATGTTAAAATATAAAATTATTTTGCTTGAAATATTTTGAAGAACTGGGTATTTTTTATTGTTTGCGTTATTTTATCTGTTGCTGGTTACGGTGCATGAATAATAACTTTAAAATCCTTACAAACACATGCCATAGCAAGCAAGGTATTGACTTATCGAATAAAGCAACCAAAATACTATACCAACTTTACTTGGGCCAGGTTGTGGATATAATTGCAAATTAGCCATATATTTGTGTGTGTGCGTACATAAATATCAAGTTAGAACATAAAATTTTAGGAATAATTTACGAAGTATGCAATTGAATAACTCCGACAGCCTGCAATTGTAGGTATTTAACATATATTTCTAAGGGCAACGCAAGTATGCTTGTGTAGTTGGATCTAAAACACGAGTTTATTGTAAATACTGTATTATATGTCGTATTGTACAATTTCCTGTAGTCACTTCAAAATCTGTTACATATGTCACATTAAGTATTTCATTTAAATTATTGTTGTGACACTCTTGTTTTGTATTATGTGGTGTCTCGTGTAATCATAGTTTACAATTAAGAGTATACAAATCAAAGAATGTGAAAATTTAACGAAAAGAGCTTTCCTTACATTATGTTTCTAAAATACGCGTTTTTGAGAAACCCATGCACATTGTAATTCTAAATATGAAAACTGCTTTCACTGTTTTCGTTGCAGCAGACTTTAAGGCTGATACTTTGAGCGAGTAACACACATTAAACAAACAAATAGAGAAATTTTGATTTGGCTATGTGAAATACGAACCTTTATTAAATCGAAAGCAACAGCCATTGGAATTTGGCAGGCGTCTGTGTGTATACAGAAGTTGAAAATCTAGCCTGTTAACGAGTTATAATATTGATAATAATGTATTAATGTATGGCCCCGTTTTTTCTAAATGCAAAATTCTAAAAAAAAACATACAGGGCCCTTAAATTCAAAGAATATATCGATAAGTGTATTTTTAAGAATATAGCTCATTATTTTAGTGAGTTTAGAGCCACCTACAACGTAACATTTAGGATCTAAAACAGACTTATATTAAGGGTTTGAACATATTTCATGGCTTTAGAGAGGCTAATATTTAGATACCTAAAACTTTACTCATTAGGACCTACAAGACTTATATATATATATATATATATATATATATATATATATATATATA